>JAEIFK010000675.1:35000-722500 GCA_018901825.1 Drosophila funebris | reverse complement strand
TGTGTGTGTGTGTGTGTGTGTGTGTGTGTGTGTGTGTGTGTGTGTGTGTGTGGTGTGTGTGCAACACCTTGGCAACATTTTTGAAAGAGCGCAAGAGAGCGCAACATGCAATTGAGTGCAGTAAAAGCAGCAGCAGCAACAGCGACGCAGCGACAGCAACAGCAACAGCAGCAGCTTAAGAGCGCCAGGCGAAAGGCGCACAAAGAGAATGAGAGAGTACGAGAGAATTGCATGCAGAGTTTCACTCAAGCTTTGCGTCGCAGTTGCAGCGACGCCAACAGCAGCAGTCCGTTACGTGAGTGCGAGAGCGCAAAAGAGCGCATTGAGCCTCGCTCTATGAGAGAGCGCCAAAATAAGTTGGCTGTGGTATTGGTGCAGTCGCAGCAGACGCAGCAGCAGCAGCTGCAATACGAGAGTTTCGAGTCAGTTTCGAGTGTAAATTCGACGTCGCGACGCGCTGACCAACGCAGCCGGCGTTTTCAGTTGCGTAGTTGCAGTTGTAGTTGTAGTTGTAAGTCTATGCTGAGAGGGGGAAAGGATGAGAGTAAGCGTGGGCGGGTTGGGGTCTTCTGTTGGCCGGCGCACGTGGCAACTTCGACACACACGACAACGAGTTGGTTTCGGCGGCGCCTTGTAACCCTACGCACACAGCCCTCTGCCCGATGCCCGATGCCCGCTGCCTGGACCCGCTGCCTGGCCACGCCTACGCTGCGACACCCACGCAAAGAGGCGCTAGTTAGGATTGGTTCGCCGCCAACTGGACAGCGGCTGCTGCTCGGCTGTGTGTTGGCTGGCGAAGAGCAGATGGGCGGGGGGATCTAACAGCACTCGCTTGTGTCATGCAGTCGCTGCTGCAGCTAGCGTCGCAGTCGCTGCCTGCATTCTCGTCGTCGATTTGGGCAGTTTTCGTGTGTGTCCAGCGCGTAAAAAGCCGCTGCCGGCGCCGACGTCATTTTTGTTCCGTTACTTTTTTTGCTTTTTGCTTCAACATTTTTTGGGGATTATTGATGCCGGGCAAGCAGTGCAAGGGGGAGGAGGGGGTGGTTTGAGTTTAGGCAGCTGCAATATGTATGTGTGTGTGTGGTGGGGCGGTGGGGGATGAGGGTTGGCAAAGTTTTTGTTTTGCCTGTCTCTATGCGTGTGTGTGTGTGTATTGAAGGGGTGTTGCGAGCAGGGGGCAAGGGGTGCGCAAATGAAAAATAGTAAAGTCCTGCAACTCAAGGATATTGATGAAGCACATTCGAGAGCGCCGGCCCGGAAAAGAGAACCTACCCTGCCACACACACACACACACACACACACACACACACACACACACACACACACACACCACACACACACACATGTGTGTATAGGTGTGTGTGCGTAGCGGATTGCATGCGAGTTGGCGATGTGAGATAGAGGATGGCGAGTAGGATGGAGAGGGGAGAGCGGGTGTGCTTTGCGCCTGCTCGTCAGTTTCAGTAAACACATACACCCCCTCTCTCTCTCCATAACCCCACCAAGCCACCCATCCCTACCACAGCAACCCCACCTCCGGCTCCTTCATTACACCAAAATGAACATAACTGCATAAATGAGGCTTTAAACTTGTTAGCGTCATCGTTGCCGTCGATGTCCACGTCGACGTCGACATCGACGCCGGCGCCGGCGCTGACGTCGGCGTTAGTTGTTAAAAAGTTTTGTAGTTTTTAGTATTAGTTACGAGGCTGGCAAAAACTAATCGCTGCCCTGTGACCGAGCAACCGCGTCCAGTTAATAGTCAACAATTTGTGGACTCGGGATGCGGCAACACACGGCGTATGCGTAATGCGAACTTTTATTTTAAATTTATTTCACATTTTTAAATTAAGAAATTTATAAATTCCCGGGAAATTGAGGGAAATACTTAGAAGCATGGAAAACATTGTTGGGTTGTACACAACCTAGCGAGATAGACGTGAAATTGGAGCTGTACAACTTGAGATACTTTGGGAAGCTTATATCATATAAAGTATAATATTACAAGAGATAGTTGGTTCATATATAGAAACATTGAGAAATTCATTTTAAGAAATTTTAGATATAAATATAAATATTTATAAGATATTATGAATACCCAACGTAACAGAGATCATCAAGATCAGATCATCAAGATCAGAAATGGAAGCAATTATACTTTTTAATAACTTTTTAATAAATAAATATAATATAAATGTATAAATAAATATATAAATATATATATATATAAATATAAATATAAATAAATAATATAATATATTAAGTTTTATTATTATTATTTTATATTTTTATACCCTGTACAGGGATATATTAACTTTGTGAAAAAAATTTTTGTAACAGGCAGAAGGAGACATCTCCGACCCTATAAAGTATATATATTCTTGATCAGCATCGACAGCCGAGTCGATTGAGCCATGTCCGTCTGTCTGTCCGTCCGTCTGTCCGTCTGTATGAACGCGTCGATCTCAGCAACTATAAGAGCTAGAGACACCAAATTTGGCATCAAGGTTCCTGTATACCATACGCAGATCAAGTTTATTTTAAATTTTGGATACCTCCCCCCTTCCCCCGCAAATCGAAAAAAACGAATAATAGCCACATTTTTCAACGTGGACACTTCTAACTTAACTTAACGTTAAGAATGATATATAGAAGGAACGTTGAAAGTTTCATCAAGATCGGTTTGTAAATAAGACAGATAATCAGCAATAAAAGTTATTTTTCCACGGAATCGTAGAGCAGCAGGCAGCACATGTGTGCGAGCGAGACAGCGAACGACTGTGACACATGCATAAGTAAATTAAGTGTCGTAACACTCAGCCTTTGATTGAATATGTATAAATATGTGAAAGTTAGCTGCTATAAGCAAGCAAAGAATTCATACGCAAAATGAAAGTTTCAAAGGGGTTTTCTTTAAACACAAGTTATGTTCTTACTGTTCTTTAATCAAAGTATCTATTATCAAAATACTCTTAATATAGAAGCCTGTACAGGGTATTATACTGTCGAATGCGGTCGACTGTAGACTTTTCGACTGGTTATAATAACAAAAATTAAAAATGATGATATTTTAGATCACAAGATAATCTGATATTTTGGAACAGTAAATCTATTTGTAGTAAAAGTAGATCCAAAATATGCGAACTAAATTGGATTTTAAATAAAAATATTAATTGTTCTATATTTAAGGGAATTTGCAGAATATTAAAGTTTCTTTGTTTATATCAATTTATATATACATATAAATTTATTATATTTAATTTATATATATATATATATATATATGTATAAATTTATTAATGATTGTTGAAATTTAAATATAAAGTTGCAATTTCTTAAATTCCTTAGATTTCTTTCATAATAATGATATTTGTTATTAAAGCTGACAAGTTTGTTTAACTAATTTCCAAATCATTTTTATGTTTTTCCAAAACTTCAAAAAATATTGCATAAATTATTACTGATTACTAAAATATCAATATTTGCAACATTTAAAAGTTTTTTGCATTTTTATGCAAATCATTTCTGTAAATATAAATATATATATATATATATTAAATTTAAAGGTTTTTCGAAATAATTAAATTATTTTCGAAAAGAAATCAATTTTAAGTTTACCTTACCTTACTTTACCTTGTCTTTTTTCGAGTTAAAAGAACTGCGAAATATTTTCTAAAGTTAGAAAAGAAATTTCTGATATAAATAAAGTAGTACGAGTATATATTAAAAATGCAATTTTATAGATACTTTACAATCTTTAAGATACAAGATACGAACTACATTGGTGGCAAACTGCAACTTACACAATTTATGAATTCTTACACTAAATTACAGTTACTCAGTTGTATTACTGCTGTTCGCAGATACTTTTGCCGCGGTCAGATACATTTGCAAGCAGCAGATACTTTACAATTTCACGTAACTTTTGTAAGATTTCCTTGAATCTGGCAGCCGCTTGTAGTTCGATCACTACAGGGTATCTGCTGGTCGCAATGGCAAACTTTTGGCCTAAGGTATTGCCAATTTTAGGCTTTGGTAGAAATATGTTTGCATTAAGTTTGGCCTGCAAATCACTTGGCAAAGGAATTTCTGGCTAACAATTTAACAATTTATCAACTGGAGAGCAGCCCCCTTCCGGCTGCATGCCGTGCTGTCTCTTGGACTCAGTGGGATTTGTTAGTTACAAAAGGCTAAGGCAAATAGAGCACAACTGTACTTTTCATTTGTGACGCGTCCGGACATGAAAATCGTCTAAATAAACACAAAATGCAATAAATTTAGCCATCGATTATGGGAGACCCAGACCCAGACTCAGACTCAGACCCAGACAGTTGGAGATAGGAGGGAGCTAACCAGGAATTGGAGTTTAAGCGGAAAGAGGTGGGCAGAGGGGAGGGACATTTGCATGTGGCATCGCTCTGTATGTGTGTGTGTGTGTGTGTGAGTTCGATTGGAGGTGAGAGTAGAGTATACATAACCAATGGATACGCATTGATATAGCACAGATAACCTGCAGACAGACTATTGACCCCTTGGGAGCGATAGAGATAGATGACAACTGAGAAAGAGATAGAGCGTGAGGCAGTGGCAGTGGCAGAGGCAGAGGGAGAGAGAAGGATACACATATAGAGCAAGAGACGAAGAGAGAAGACAAGAGAGGGAACACACACACACGAAACAGAAATCCCACAAAACGACAACTGAAAACAAAACTCAAACTGGCTGTTAACCTGGCTCTGTATTTCCTCCCCCCCCCTCTGGCACGTCCCTGTAGCCCTTTTGTTAATTAAGTTTCGTTTGTTTTGTGAGCACCCTCTCTCTCTCTCTCTCTCTCTCTCTCTCTGTCTTTCTCTTTGGTCTTGTTGCGCCGTTTTGAACTCTGCACCGGACATGGACCCAAAATGGAGTTGCCACATGAACGGGCAACGTGTGTGTTGTGTGTGTGTGTGTGTGTGTGTGTGTGGCAGGTGTGGCAAACGCGACATGCGGGTGTCCAGCTTCCATTTAAAGTGCTGCCTATATATACAATATACATGGGTTAACCTGGCCAACTTATTCAGATCATCTTCGAGACGATCTTGGCCATGGCCAGCGGCCACTTTGTACTCTGATTTTTACAGATACTTGCGCTGCAATTATTGAGAAGCGTGGTGGTTGGAGGGGGCAAGTGGCATGCGGCATGTGGCATGTGGCAGGCAGCAAGTTGGGCTTTGGCTTTCTGCTGGACTTCTGCCGGCTTCGAACTTAGTTTTAATTAATAACTTGTCAGTGTGCAAATGACATGAGAGAAGCTACCAAGTTAACGCCCCTGGGCTACCAATTTGAGGATGCTACACTCCGTGCCACAACAGCCAAAGCAGCAATAACAACAACAACAACAACGCCAACAACAGCAACAACAACAAGTTATGAGGCAATTGCATTGACTCTATGAAGCCTTCCGAGCATCTCTGCTTGCTTCCCTGGGAATCTATGTGCAGCTGAAGACTGTCAGTAGAAGTGTCGCGTTTCTCTGGTGCTGCTTCTTCTTGCTACAACTTCACACGGGTTTTTACATAGATTCTTAGGTGCTTTATTTTAATTTATTAATGATTTACAATAATTACAAGAGCACAACATATTATTTAACTGCAGCAAATGTCTGCAGTTGCGCTAACACGACAATGAGAGACCCTGTAGCTGTTCTATTAAATTGTTAATTATGATGAGCACACATACATATGTATGTATGTAAATACGTTTTAAGAAGAGGCAGAAATCTCCACACTTTAGTTGAGTACTTACAGCTGGCCAAAGCGAACAACAATAGATGTAATGCTGAAGCTCTATTAAATTCTGGGTAAACTGTTTGTGGACAATGATAATTCAAAGTTTTCACACTTTGTTCTAATAAATAACGACAAATTGAAGAAGCTTCAAACAGTTGATATTTGATAACGATAACACGAACTGTCAAAGTTATCGATTGCTTTGGGGAAAAAGGTCAAGTACTCGCAGTTGCAATGAAGTTAAATATTAGTGGGGAAAGAACTGAAGTTGTGCTTCCCCCAATGCCATCTGATGACCCCAAGCCCAGCATTTTGACCTAATTTACAGAACCCTCTTTCCAAACATATCTATGTCTTTCTCTCTCTCTCTTCCTCTCTCACTCTTTCGCTCTCCCTGTTTGTTTGTTTGCTTTAAATGGGTTAACAGTTTTGTTCTTTTCGGTTCTCTAGCTGCGGAATAAACTTAAAACGCTTACCCCCCCCCCGCTCCACCCCCCCCACCTTGGCCAGCTCGCTGTGTTGCCTTCTGGCAGTGCCACGCCCCCTTTGCTCCTGCACACGCTCAGCGCCCACGCGAAAATGTCACACAATGACACAGCGTTAAAATGGTGTCCAAAAAAATAAAAAAATAAAAAAAAATACATAACAAAAGTGGGAAAAAAAGTAAATTGTCAGTGTCTTTCAAGGATGCGAAGGGTTGATGCTGTCCCTCTTGCATCCGCTCCCTCTGCTTCCCACACACCTCCCGCTCTTCACCTGCTGCCGGCGTGACAAATGCACGAGGGCCAATGTGCAATGTAATAGAAAAAGTTAAATTAGATGACGCACTGACATGGGGTCCAAAAGGGCAATCTCTCTCTCTATCTCTCTCTCTCTTTCTCTCTCTCTCTGCCTCGCCTGCTCCCTCCTTCAGCATCACGCATTGGAAACCATATGCTCATCCAGATGTTTGACCATGAAATGCCAACTGAGCACAGATTTCATTAGAGTTTCCCTTAATAATCGTTACAACTCCAAGATCTTGATTATCTTGTTAATATGACTCGGATTAATCTATAATTAGAGCTTGTTTGCTTAGCTTAAACTACAATTCAAATCAACATTTCTTTAATATTCATATATTGCAGATTAATATGTTTTAATATTTTAATTTGTAAGCTCAAAGCTTTAAGCGAGATTTGATTAAGAATGTCTCAATATTTATATAATTCAGATTAATCTGGTTGGCAAGATTAATAGTTATAGCTTTAGGAATAAGTCTAATCTGTTATCACAGATTGCTTGCTTATATTAAATATTTTACATTAATCTGATTGGTAGTTCTAAAAAGTAAAGCCTTAAAAGTAAGCAAAGCATTAGAAGAGATCAGATTAAGAATGTCTCAATATTTAAATAATTCAGATTAAACTGATTGGAAAGTTTAATAAGTAGTTTTTGGTAATATCATTTTAATATGACTCTGATTAATTTGTTATTAGAGATTAATCTACTACAAAAGTTTGATTGCCCCTCTTAAGACTTTAATGAGCTTTCACAATTTCCAAATCTCGGAAATCTCGCTAAGATTTTTATCGATTTGACTGCACTTAATCATTGAATTTACATTTGTAAATCATTTTCATTGCAGCTTTAATGAGCTTTGAGTCACACAAATGATTTAATGTTCTTCAATATTCAACACAATCTATGTTTACTTAATCTCCACGTTTATATTTTTTCACATATTATAAATACGCTTAAAGCTTTCCGAAGCTTTTACTTATGTTATAGTCAAAGGTTGTCAAAGCTTTCGCGTTTAATTGGACTCTGTACTTTAAAAAAATTTGATGACAACACGAAGATGCTGGGCACGAACATCAAGTTCGCTTTAGATTTTTGCCACGCTCCATTCTTTTTTTTTGCTTTTCACGATGAGTACAGAGTCTCCCACAGTCGATTGTGTTCGACTGTAGCCTTAGTCTCTTTCAGTGATGCAGGGTACTAAGCAGTTGCATGTGCCTCGTTTTAAACTAACTTTAACTTACATTCTCCCCTCTTTCTAATATCAAGTGTCTCATACCTATTGATCTGATTGGGTTGTCTCAATTGATTGCAACAAATGTTGGATTAATTAAATATATTTTTGAATTGCCCTCAATGTAAACTGAAATTTACATTTAACTGTAACTTGTAATTACCATAATTATAAAATATGAAATATTCCTTCAACTGGGTCGACTGCAATTAGACAACGTTAAGTAAATTAAGAAAAATATATAAAATATATAATATAATTTACTGGCTTCACGTTGAGATGTGTATTAATGTTTTGATATAATTGTGATTAAAGCTTTAATGAAATGTTATATGTAAAGCTTTGATAGCTCATTAATCATTGCTGACTAACGCACTTAATCTAAGCATTAATTGAGCAATAACTCATAAAGTGATTAAAATCCAACTACTTTTTCTGCATTTCTTTTCTCTTTTATGATATATTCATTAATATGTGGAACATCTCTTGCATTCTCATTAACAACCTGTGCTTGATTAGCATTCTGTTATGATCGTTATCATCATCATCATCATCATTATTATCGTGATAATTATAATTAAATTGCAATTTTTCTCACTTAGAACAAATGCAGTGGAGCTGAGTTGAGTTGAGCTGAAGTAAACTTTGCTTAACGCAATATTTTTGATATTACATTAATCTTAACTCTTGGCTCTGAGAGTTGGACACATTAGACACTGTCTTGGGGCAGATGCAACCAAGCGTGGGCGTTGTGTGGCAAGGTGGCACATAAACACATAAACACATAAGCACACACACACACACACACACATACACACACACACACACACATACACACTCACAATTAATAACTCAATCCAAGCGGAAATCTACAGTCAGAAAATTAACTTCGTATTTTTGTTGTTGTTGTTGTTGTTGTTGTTGTTGTTGAAGTGCGTGAGTTTTTGCGGTGTTGGCAATTAAAACAACTTCAACATTAAGTTGCAAGCGCATGCTCGTTGCATTTGAATTGCATTTGCCGCAACAACAGGCGGAAGCTTCAACTTGCAACTGCCGCATGACGCACTGCGCACTGCAACCTGTGATTAACTTAATGAATAGACAACGTGTTGCGACGCACAACAGCATGGGGCAGCTTATATGTATCTGTATCTGTATCTGTATCTGTATCTGTATCTGTATCTGTATCTGTATCTGTATCTGTATCTGTATCTGTATCTGTATCTGTATCTGTATCTGTATCTGTATCTGTATCTGTATCTGTGTCTGTGTCTGTAATTAACGCCAAGTGCGTCTAACGGCGGCCTCTAGGCCGTGGGCGTATTGTTTTCTTTTTTTGTGGTTCTCTTTGTGGGCGTGTTTGATTGTTCAATCATAATCACTTTTAATGACAGTCTGAGAAACTGTGTGTTTGCTTTGGCAATTAGCTTTGCCCTCCAGGTTGCAAGTGGCAAGTCGCAAGTCGCAAGCTGCAAGCTGCAAGTTGCAAGTTGCAAACTGTAAGCTATAAGCTGTAAGGCGCCATTCCTCGGCCTAATTGGCGGGGGCTGACAAGATAAACGGCCATTCAGTGGGTTGGAACAGGGTTGGATCCGTTGCTAAACGGATAACTTATCAGCCCCCTGCCCCCCTGCCCCTGCCCGCCTCTACATTCGCTTAAGGGTGTCAGCTAATGACAACAACATTCCAAAGCAACAGCACAGTAAATACTCGAGTTGACCGATAAGTGACAACTTTATTGAATAAATATATATTATATAGAGAAGAAGAAGAGAAGAGAAGAGAAGAGAAGAGAAGAGAAGAGAAGAGAAGAGAAGAGAAGAGAAGAGAAGAGAAGAGAAGAGAAGAGAAGAGAAGAGAAGAGAAGAGAAGAGAAGAGAAGAGAAGAGAAGAGAAGAGAAGAGAAGAGAAGAGAAGAGAAGAGAAGAGAAGAGAAGAGAAGAGAAGAGAAGAGAAGAGAAGAGAAGAGAAGAGAAGAGAAGAGAAGAGAAGAGAAGAGAAGAGAAGAGAAGAGAAGAGAAGAGAAGAGAAGAGAAGAGAAGAGAAGAGAAGAGAAGAGAAGAGAAGAGAAGAGAAGAGAAGAGAAGAGAAGAGAAGAGAAGAGAAGAGAAGAGAAGAGAAGAGAAGAGAAGAGAAGAGAAGAGAAGAGAAGAGAAGAGAAGAGAAGAGAAGAGAAGAGAAGAGAAGAGAAGAGAAGAGAAGAGAAGAGAAGAGAAGAGAAGAGAAGAGAAGAGAAGAGAAGAGAAGAGAAGAGAAGAGAAGAGAAGAGAAGAGAAGAGAAGAGAAGAGAAGAGAAGAGAAGAGAAGAGAAGAGAAGAGAAGAGAAGAGAAGAGAAGAGAAGAGAAGAGAAGAGAAGAGAAGAGAAGAGAAGAGAAGAGAAGAGAAGAGAAGAGAAGAGAAGAGAAGAGAAGAGAAGAGAAGAGAAGAGAAGAGAAGAGAAGAGAAGAGAAGAGAAGAGAAGAGAAGAGTTGTTAGTGTTTTATATTGGCTTAAGTCATTTTCACACCAAAAGTCGGAACTGGATAAGGAGCAGCTGTCAGTGAAGAAGAAGAAGAAGAAGTGACTGAGCTGTGTGTGTGTGTGTGTGTGCGTGTGTGTGGCAATTGATTGAGTTGCCACAGCCCAAATTGCTTTATGTATATCGGTAAATTTAATGTGCAGAGTCGAGAGTAGAGAGTAGAGAGTCGGAGTCGTGTTAAGATGGGAAGGGGGTACAAGTAGTTGGGATGGGATGGGGCAGGGGCAGGGGAAGGGGAGCTGAGACCCGTTCATTTTAATAACTGCAACGGGGAAATTGTTGAGAGATGCCATTTCAATATATGTATGTGCACTGTGTACATTTAACGTGCCTGTTGCATGTGAAACGATAGCTGCAACTGCAACGCGGTTGCACCTGCGTGGACTGGACTTGAACTTACACAGTGGTGCAAAAGGGGCGAAGGAGGAGGGGGGGAGGGGGTGGGTAGGAGGTGAATGGGGAAGGGGGAAGCGGGGCATCTCGCATTTAATTGCTGTTAGAACTTGGCCAGCAATAACGGGCCCAAAGCGGCTGTGCGATGATGAATTGCTTTTTGCACACTTTAATTGGACGAATGTGTAATTAAGTTGTGGCCATGGAAATAGCACAACACCACTGCACCACTGCACCACCGCACCACCGCAGCACCACACTCTGTGCTGTTCAGGATATCACGCAAAAAAAAAAAAAAATACAGAAAACTAACGAGAAGAGGAAGAAGCTAAAGTCGAATCGGAGGCAAGCAATTTCCCTGAAATCTTCAAATCAAACAAGACACATGCGTTGCGCATGCGCAGTCAACGCGCGTCATTCTGTTGTTGCAACATTGCCACAAGTTGCACAGCCACGCAACAGTGTGTGGAGTGTCCTTTACCTGTTGCCAGTTACCTCCACCACATCTTCTTTCTGCTGCTTGTTTGTCGCGATTGCAGCTCGGATTTGACTTCAGACTTCAGACTTCAGACTGAAACTGAGACTGAGACTGAGTTGGAGTTGCAGTTGGAGTCGACTTCAAATCCGATGCCTGGTCGTGTTCATTAACGCTTTGGCCATTAAACTTGATGCGGCAACTTGATGGGTCGACGACTTGCACCCTTCCCGCTGCCCCCAACTCTCCTGCCCCTCCTGTCCCTCCCGCAGCTCCCGCTCCACCCTCTGCCTGCTCGCCTGCTCGATGTCGACGACTCTGGGCCTTTTAGGAAAGCGTTTAATCGCATTTACATAGATTAGGCAGAATTTGTGTGAAATTGAAACTGCAAAAAAGCGTGCAAAGTGCGAAGATTACAGCAAACACACACACACACACACACACACACACACAACAACAACAACAACAACTGCTGTACTGCTGCGTTGTTGCAACTGCAACTGTTGCCTGCCCCCGGGGCTGAGTTATGGGCACGTTTTATGCTGGATTTACCTGGATTTGTGACTCGGCTTATGCCGATTGAGCTGCCAGCTCTCAATGAACGTGGCCAAGAGACTGCTCAAGAGGTTGGCCAACGGAAGGGGCAAGGGAAACCACACAATCCAAAGCTCTGCTATTTAGACGCTCAGCTGTATAAACATTGCAGCTTAGCCCGGCTAAGAATAATTCTCCCTTCTCTTCTCACTCACATTGCTATTGCAGTTGTTCAAATCGAATATTTTCATAGATTTTCTGTTCGCACATTGACACAAAATCATTTTCAAATCAGTTTCAATCTCGGAATTTACTTAATTATCTAACGGAAATTAGGAAATCTTTACACTTTTGCAATTTCAGTTAAGATTTTGGCTCAGCTTTGATTTACATAATTAATAAGTAATTATTGCATAAAGTTTTAATTTTAATTTGCTTAATAAATATAATTAATAATTGAATTAGTATTAATAATTTAATTATATTTTATATAATTATATATATATATTCGTATAGAAATGGAAAAGAGATTTTGATTTACTTAAGTCATAATTATGAAGGAAGTATATGAAGTTCAAAGTTTAATTAGACTAATTTTATTTTTAATTAGACAAATGTATTTTTTTTTAATTTTCAACAGTTTGAACTTATTTATTTTATTATTAAACAATAGGGAAAATAATGATAATTAACAGTTTGCTTAAGCCGAGATATTACATCAGTTGCAGTTTAATTACTTATATATTACTTATAGAATTTTCATTCTAAAACTAATTTTTTGTATTTTAAAAATTATTTTTCAAAATGTTTAATTTTATTTTAATTTATTTCTTAATTTTCTTAACAATTAGGAATCCAGCGGGAAATAAAAGTATTTTCAATCCAAGCTCATTAAATACATTAATACATTAAATATATAAATTAAATTATAATTTCACTACTTTCATTTGTTTTATTTAAGAATTGATTTTTTGGAAATGTTCAACAAACGTAATTAGTTAATTTTATGGTTTAAATAAAACATTTAAACATGCATAGTAAAAAGTACGCTTTATCACAATTTCAATGATACCCTGTAATCATATGCAAATTAACAAGTATACCCTATATACAGCATATACTACTCATACTCTCTGGAATTAATGTTTGCCAAGCTTCATAGAGACTGCGTTTACTTTGAGGTGTTGACTGGACACAGGGTATCTCGTAGCTGAGCACACTCACTTGTTGTCTTGCTCTTGCCGTTGCCGTTGCCGTTCGTTTTTATCACAACCCAAATTTCTTCATCAATTAAGAACATCAACTCGTTGTCGCAGCCGCCAACAAAGAAAAGTGGAAAAATCCAAGACATGGACAAGAAAGAAGAAGAAGAGGTGGGAGAAATAAAAAACCAAAGCAGGCGCAAAAATAAGGAAAATGACATTCCCCCCACTCCGCAGCCCAGGCCTCATCACCTCATCACCTCATCCCGCAGCTGTCGTAGCTGTGCCTGTCCATACTTGTTATTATCCTTCGTCGAGGACGCTGACACTTTTTCGTCATTACTGCTAAAAGCGTTAAGGAAAAGGCTGATGGCGAATGGGGAATGGCGAAGAAGAGAGAGGGAAGAGAGTGAAGAGAACAACGAATGGCGTAGAAGAAAAATAAAAAGACAGGACACGACAACGTAGAACAAAATGAAAAGAGTTTTATCAGGCCAAAAAAAAAAAAAAAAAAAACTGAAAATAAAAATGAAAATGAAAAACAAGCAAGTGCAGAATTCTACGGCATATCGACGACTGAATACCCTTTGTCGCAATAGAGTCTATTTATACAGTTACTAAATATAATTTACAAATTGATCTAACTCATATTAATATTGTATGGAAATAAAGTTAAGTTCTACAAACTTGTTCATCTACGCATTCTAAAGCTGGATAAATGATTCATATTTGATGATATAGCTATGATATACTATAATATAGCTTATTAGTTCCAACCAAACTTGTGGAAGATGAGTAGACGTTACTAGACTTAGGATGTGATGAAGATATATTCAAATTGTATTTCTAATAATCTTTCTACTTTTCTACTTTTCAAATATCTGTAAAACATTTAATCATTTATTTATTATTTCGTTGTTCAACACTGAAAATATATATATTATATATCTCTCTATATAGTTGAAGTCTGACCAAATGATAATGCCCGATGTGAGGACATTCTTTGTATAAGAAACATAAGAGAATGCAAGGCGCTGGCATAAAATCTGTGCAGGACCAAGGCGCCAATGATGGAGGCGGCAAGCAGCCAGAGAGCAGGGGGGCGTGGGCCGGAGGTGGGGTGCTGGGGCGGGGACGATGCCAATGTTGTTGGCCAGGGTGCCAAAAATTGAGGTTATCGCTAGGACGACGATGGCGCTGGCAAAATAATAAGCAAGCAGGACGACATTGTTGTTGTAACAACTCGATATTGTAGTTGTCGTTGTTGTTGTTGTCGTTGTCGCAGTTGACGTTGTTGTTGTTGTTCTTGTTGTTGTTGTTGTTGTTGTTGTTGCTGCTGGAGCCTTGCAAATGCCAAGGCTCGTGGGCGGCATCTTAGCCAGGCTCATCAGGATGGCAGGCTGGCAGGCCGGCAGTCGCAGTGACTCTTTGGCTGGCAGTCACAATCCTTGTCGTCGTCCTGTCGTCGTCCTGCGTGCTGCACGCGTCGCTGCGCTCAAAAATGCCAAAATGTGCGCCGATTGCCGCCGTCGTTCTGCGTCCTGCGTCCCTCAACGTTGTCGTTGTGCATTTTCCTATGCACTTCCTTCCTGCAACACACACACACACACACACACACACACACACACAGGGTGAGGGAGGGAGGAAGACGAAGACACGCACACACGCAGTTCCAGGCACTTTGTGTATTCCCTCCTTTCTCCTCCTCCTCCTCCTCCTGCTCCTCCCTCCTCCCCCTCCTGCTCACGCCCAAAAACGAAGTTTTTCACAAGTTTTTGGCAGAGATTGATGAATTTTGATGATGTTTACGCGCAAAAGGAGAATTCTTTTTTCTCAAATTTTATTTTCCCAGTTGTTGTTGTTGTTGTTGTTGTTGTTCTGGTTGTTCTCATTGTTGTTGCTGTTGTTTGGGGAGCTAGCGGCATCCTTGAAATAACCTTAATCCCATGCACAAGGGGCCAAAATGAATGATGTTTATAAGACGAGCATCACAGCACAAGGAAGAGCATGAGACTTCTACTTCTCTTCCCATCTCCTCTTCTCTTCTCTTCTCTTCTCTCCTCCTGCTTCCTTTTGCTAGTCGCGTTGTTTGTTGGGGTCTGCTGCATTCTTTGGCATTGCATTTCCACATTTCCCAAAGCAAACGAACCGAACCCTAACCACGTTTTACGTTTCAAGGATAACGTATCCTTCTGTCTTTATTTTCTTTCCTTTTCCTCTCTTTTCCTTTTGCTCTACCCTTCGCTTTTCGCTCTTGTCTTGTTTACCCCACTTTTTCTGCATTAGATTTTCATTTTCACTGCAATTTCATTTGCTTGCCACACGCGACGCAAAGTGGCCATTTCGTCCATTCACGACCCCCTCCACCTCCCACACTTCCCACGCCCTTCCTCAGCCTTCGTGGAAAAGGAGAAGGGATGCGTTGTGTGCGTTGTAATGCGTCTGTCGGTCGCCGTTGCATCTGCATCGCAAGGACGCATATTAATATCCTTGCTAAGCTGCATGAGGAGTGCTTAGCACGTTTTCCCACTTTTCCTATGCGCTTCACAGCAGGAGAAGCAAGGAAAAAGCCTTAGCAAGTGATTAGCGAGACTTCTCTCTCACTCTCTCCCTCTCTCCCTCCCTCTCTCTCTATTTGAAATAATGGCAAGAATAACAGGTAAAATGTTTGTGCAACTGCAAAAATGAATGAGAAACCTAAAAACCAATGAAAGAGAGGAAAAGCAGCGGGAAGAGGGACTGAGAGTGGAAAAACTGCAGCTTAACTCTTTCCATTCAACATAATTTGGAGTTTATAAATACGAAATGCATTACATTTATTACATTTATAAGAAAGCAACGTGGCTGAGAATTCCAACTAAAGGTGGGAAATGCACTTAAAAATGCAAACGAAAATGTCAAAAACTGTTGAATGTAATATTTGTGTGTTTTCATTTCATTATATCAATAAATATCAGTTCGATACAAGGCTCAAGGTTGTTAGCCAGCTTTAAATGCACCTTTTTAGGCTCTACATGATAATTGCGTCCCCCCTCTGGTGGTAACATATGTCTCTCGTAACAGCTTCAGGAACTCCTTATTAAGCAAAACGTAATAATAATTTAGAAACAAGTTATAATTAATTTTTATTAATTCATTTAATTAAATTATATTTTTAATATTTTGAACTAATTTTAATTGTATTATTTTATGGTTTCACAATCATTTTTTTAAGTAAGTTAAATCTTATGTTTTTGCAATAAATAAATCTAATATTTAATAATAATATTTAATATTTATTATTTATTATTATTATTAATTATTCATTATTGATTATTTAGTATTTAATATTTATTATTTAATATTTATTATTCATTATTTATTATTTATAATATTATTTATTATTTATTATTATTATTTTTATTATTTATTATTTAGTATTTATTATTTCTAACATTAATTATTATTTATTATTATTATTTATTATTTATTATTCATTATTTAATATTCATTATTTATTATTTATTATTTATAATATTATTTATTATTATTATTTATTATTTAGTATTTATTATTTCTAACATTAATTATTATTTATTATTATTATTATTATTTATTATTATTATTTATTATTTATTATTCATTATTTATTATTTATTATTTATTATTTATTATTTATTATTTATTATTTAATATTCATTATTTATTATTTATAATATTATTTATTATTGTTATTTATTATTCATTATTTATTATTCATTATTTATTATTTATTATTCATTATTTAATATTCATTATTTATTATTTATAATATTATTTATTATTATTATTTATTATTCATTATTTATTATTCATTATTTATTATTTAGTATTTATTATTTATAACATTAATTATTATTTATTATTATTATTATTATTTATTATTTATTATTTATTATTCATTATTTATTATTCATTATTTATTATTTATTTTTATTATTATTATTATTATTACATATTTATTTCGAGCGATTTATCATACTTAAATGTATTTTCATTATGCCAGCACTTAGTTGAAGTCTTTTAAGTGCTTAAAAAGTGTTAAGTTGCTTATACTTTATTCATGAATAATCAAGCAGACTGCTATATGAATATAAATATATTTTAAAATAAATAAAT
This sequence comes from Drosophila funebris, assembly GCA_018901825.1. Lineage (NCBI taxonomy): Eukaryota > Metazoa > Arthropoda > Insecta > Diptera > Drosophilidae > Drosophila > Drosophila funebris. Next base: position 705,458 of record JAEIFK010000675.1, on the reverse strand, counting down.
TAAAATTTTATATTATATAAATGTGATGCATTTGTTAAAATTCAACAATTTGTGTTGAAAATTAAATTGTGTTAATCATGCATAATTTTTTCAAATATTTAATTATAGATTATGAATGAATTCGTGAGTGTTTTGTGTGTCATTGCGATAGGTGAATCATTTTGTAATTCATCTCTGGCAATTTGTACTCAACTGCATTAATTGTTCACATGCAATGCGTGGTGCCCTCTCTATCGCTTGAGTGTAGTTAGCTCTTTCACACCTCACTGCCTCTACTCTAGCCCACTCTCCCACTCTCCCACTCTTCCTCTCTATGCACTCTCGTTGCTTCCCTTTTCGATATTGCTCATACCACATGTGCGCCCTGAGAGTCGCCAATGGCAATCGACCAGCGGCTCTGGCAGCGGCTGCTGTCATTCAAAGGGATTGCACAAAGTGCACAACGGGGCGGCAAATGAATGCCAAACATTCACACACACACACACACACACGCACACACACATTGCAACAACAATAGAAAGACGACGTTTATGCAACAATCATTCGCTGAAAATGGCAGGCGAAAAGACAACGGCAAAAGGCAAAGGAGCAAAATGAAAACCTACCAAGCTGCATGTGTGTGTGTGTGTGTGTGTGTGTGGTTGTGGATGTGTGGGTGTTGCACTTTGATGCTCTTATTGCGTTCCACACAGCAACACAGCAACAGCAACAGCAGCAGTAGCACAACAAAGGCAAATCAAATGAAATGCCACAGACAACAACAAAACTGCAAAGGAAACAACAAAATAGAGAAAACAATCTAAAAAATTGCCTTAGAGCCGCCCATGCAATTTGCAGTTATTGCGCACCGAACACATAGCACCCCCCCCAATTCAACTCGCCCCTCCTCGCTGCTCTATACATTCACCTTATTCGAACTACCCTTTAACCCCCGGCCCGCACCCTTTGAGTGTCGCAACCCCCCACCCCCATTTCCCAACCCACCTTGGCTGGCTGGTCATCAGCACGAGGCTTTCATTTCATCAGACGAAATGTGCATTTTTTTTGTCTGTCGTCGTTTTCTTTATTTTTTCTCTTATTTTTATTCCTTTGCCCTTTGCATGCTAACGACGTTTTTGGCCAGGATGAATGCCAGCGCGTTGGTCAAGACGAGCACGGGTGGAAGAGCATTGGGTGGATGGGCCAGCCGAGTGGGGAGGGGGGGAAACATGGGTCAGGCATTGCCAAAAATCCAGCACGGACGCAGTTGGTCAGCTGCCACTTCACTTCACTTGTCTGTCTCTCTCTCTCTCTCTCTCTCTCTCTGTGTGTGTGAGTGTGAGTGTGTGTATATATGTGTGTGTGTGTGTGCGCATCCTGGTGCGCACAAAAATATGCAACAAACTACTGTACAACGTGGCCAAAGTGCAAAAGAAAATGTAAATGAAAGCAGCGCCCTGCAAAGTGAAAGCTCACAAAAAAATCTAAAGAAAAAACTAAAAACGGAAAAAAGAAAAATGAAAAGAAAAGAAAAGAAAAGAAAAAAGGAAAACTAATTCGATTAATCATCTGGCAGAGGCACAGACAGCTACAACTACAGCTTCAGCTCCAACTCCTGCTGCTGTTTCTGGTTGGTCAAAGGAGCACGTCACGCACACACACACACACACACACACACACACATATATATATACATATGTATATGCAACGGTGCAGTTGTTGTGCTGCTGCCATTTGATGCCTGGACAACAGTTGTTGTTGTTGTTGTTGTTGTTGCTCCTGATGAGTCTCGAAAATGCAAAAAATATTTGAAACCTGCACAGACTGAAATCTGTAAAGGCTTGCATAGTAACGACTATGCTGATACCCTATAAGTTCCATCATATTCCCAACATACTTCATTTAAATTCTTTATTCATTGTTTTCACTCATTTCCGGTCATTTGTTGCTTCATTTGCTTTGACCTTGTGACCGTGGAGAACATGTGACTTTGATTGTGAATATGCTCAACTAAAGTTAAAGTTCTTAACTGTAATTGTTGTCCTCCATTGTCACTTAATTTGTGGTTACCTAAGCTATAATTTGTTTACTTGAATATGAATATGAATATGAATATGAATATGAATATGAATATGAATATGAATATGAATATGAATATGAATATGAATATGAATATGAATATGAATATGAATATGAATATGAATATGAATATGAATATGAATATGAATATGAATATGAATATGAATATGAATATGAATATGAATATGAATATGAATATGAATATGAATATGAATATGAATATGAATATGAATATGAATATGAATATGAATATGAATATGAATATGAATATGAATATGAATATGAATATGAATATGAATATGAATATGAATATGAATATGAATATGAATATGAATATGAATATGAATATGAATATGAATATGAATATGAATATGAATATGAATATGAATATGAATATGAATATGAATATGAATATGAATATGAATATGAATATGAATATGAATATGAATATGAATATGAATATGAATATGAATATGAATATGAATATGAATATGAATATGAATATGAATATGAATATGAATATGAATATGAATATGAATATGAATATGAATATGAATATGAATATGAATATGAATATGAATATGAATATGAATATGAATATGAATATGAATATGAATATGAATATGAATATGAATATGAATATGAATATGAATATGAATATGAATATGAATATGAATATGAATATGAATATGAATATGAATATGAATATGAATATGAATATGAATATGAATATGAATATGAATATGAATATGAATATGAATATGAATATGAATATGAATATGAATATGAATATGAATATGAATATGAATATGAATATGAATATGAATATGAATATGAATATGAATATGAATATGAATATGAATATGAATATGAATATGAATATGAATATGAATATGAATATGAATATGAATATGAATATGAATATGACTCTAAATGTGAATGTGTGCTGAGCCCAAGTCAGGCCTACCCAGTCATGTGGCACCTTCTACAAGTCGACGAATCGACGACGCGTGCACCAAGTGGCAGGGTAAGCAGGGGAAAGAATCGAGGGAAGGAGTTGTTGGAACTGTTGTTGCTGTTCAGTAACCAATCTGCAAGCAATATTGCAATAGGCTCAACATGTTCACAGTGCGTATGCGCAATGTGCATATTGTGATGGAACGAGAAGTTGGCCACACACATTGCCAATGGATTAAGCTGGGAGTGCTGAGCGGGAAGCGGAGAGGGGGGCGGGGGAACATAAGAGGGGAAGGCATGGTCAACGCCTACGACTGCAACTGGGCGAGTCATGCAATTAGTCTAATTGCTAAGCATGCCTGGAGCCATTTGCATTTGCAACAGGCAGACGACTAAGATACGTAGAGGGAGGGAGAGAGGTGAGAGAGACAGAGCGAGAGGGCAGAGGTAGAGAGGGACAGAGAGAGAGAGAGAGAGAGAGAAAGAACGAGAGAGAGTTTGAAAAAAGAAATAGGGGGCACGAAGGAGGGAGAGGGGCAGGCGGGCTCATGGCACTAATCGTTCAAACGAAATCAGAAACAATTCATTTGCACAACAAGCGCCCAAGTCGCAGTCCAATTTCAAGTCCGACTTCCAACTTGCAACTCTCAAGTCCAAGTCTCAACTCTGAAGTCTCGAGACCCGAGTCCAAATCGAAGTCGACGTTGTCGTCGCGCTGCAAGATTATCTTAATTCACGTTGTGGGAGACTAATGAGTGCAAAACTTGGCAACGTGCTGCAACAAAAACAACAGCCTTTCTCTCCAGATGCAGGCCAAAGACGCCAACTGCAGAGTCTCAGTGTCAGTCTCAGTCTCAGTCTTTGATTCTGTCTCTGTCTCTGAGTCGGACTCTGACTCTGACTGAGGCACAGACGTTTCATCCATCGTGTGGCAGGCTGGCTGAGCAGTGAGGGCATAACATGCGTGAGGGGACTTTAATTGAATTAGAGAGCAAAGTCAAGTCAAGTCAGTAGAAGTGCAGAAGAGAAGCCTGAAGAAGCGAGGAGCAGAGAAGAGAAGAGAAAGAAACAAGCCTGTGTTCCATTTTGAAGTCAACTCACAGTTGTCGATCTGTGCGTTTCAAAAGCGCATTAATTGTCAGCCCCCAAAGTGAGGGAATCCTCTTGCCAACTTGGTCAACTTCTCAGCTCTCTTATCTGCGGCAACGATGCGTTCCTTGTGCGTCTCCCTGCGCCCCTCTCCATCACCAACTCCATCACCATCACCATCACCATCACCATCACCATCTCCATCTTCTTCTCCATTTCCATTTCCATTCCCATTCTCGCCTTGTGTCGCTTTTAATTAAGCATAAATTTCATCACATAAGATACGAGGCAGTAAAGTGAGGCACGCATGTTGTCTGCCTCAGTTGCAGCCTCTGCTTAGCTTATTGATGTTGCAGCAACATGCACAGCCAAACGTTGCAAGTTCCAAGTTCCAAGTTCCAAGTTCCAAGTTTCAAGTTGCAAGTCTAAGACGCATTATGACAGCTTCTAATTGATTGAGCCATTTCATTGGTTTGCCGCATCCAAAACTTGAGCTCAAGTAACGCCTGCAGCATGCAGCATGCAGCCAGCTTACCGCATTCCCCTCCAACACCAACACTCCCTTCAACTTCTCCATTTGCCCCTGGTCTGTCAGTTTTGTCGCCTGTTTGCCAAGCTGCAAATTGATTGTGCAACTTGCGCTTTTCGGCTGCGCCATCTGACGCCGTCTAAGAAAAATGAATGGCCATTAGAAGAGTGCACACTTGAGGCATGGACTCTGTGTGCAGCCCTGCAGTGTCCTGTCTTGTGGCCTGAGTTTTGAAATCTTTGAGTTCTTCTCCTCGTTGTTCTCGTCGTGGTTGTCCCTCTGTCACTCTGTCGCTCTGTCGTTGTCTTTGCGGTTGAGGCCTTCGCCTGCAGCTTGTGGCGCCATCTACAACTCTACTAATTGCCTATCGATAGTTGAAATCGATTGATAGGCGACTGGCTTCTTCAATAAATCACATAAATCATAAAAATTGCGATAGTCTATGTAGAGTATGTATCTCTTTACAGCACTGCTGATCTGTTGATGATGTGAAGCAAGCTTATCGATAATCGATTTATAATTTGTAATCTATCTCTCTAAGGGTAACAGCTCAGTCAACAGTTCTGACGTTGAATGACTAATGTATAAATAGTATAACTTTTTGAATGTTTTAGAAATATTCTTGTGTTTACCAACACTTCACTGTCTTCTTAATTATCCATTGTTGCTTTTCCTTAGATAACACATATTATCAAACTTATCGATAGCAGCTCTATCACTCTCTATCGATAACTCATTAGCTCTGTTCTCACCTTCTCACACTTTTCGATGCCTCTTCAACCGAAAGCTATTGTAAACTCTATCGACAACTCAACAGCCTTAATGTTCATTTCAATTTTGAATATCGTCATCGATTTTGGAGCCGCAAACTTTGCTGACATTTTGCCAATCGCTGTGGCAACTTCCGCAATTTTGGCCTTAAAAATAGTATTATTTTTTTATGACTATTTTTATTTGTATTTTTGGGCTAAATTGGTTGGTGGAGGGGGATGGGGAGAGGGAGGGGGGGGGGGAGGAACGAGTATTGGGCCACTCTTGAGGTCTGCCTTGGCACCTGCTGCAGACGTAGCTGCGGTCTCGGTCAATGACATTGTTGTTAGATGTCCTGCTGTCCTCCATCCTGTTCCCCTGATAGCAACCTTTGTTGTTATTGCTTTTGTTATTACACTCGACACACACACACACACACACACCCACACAGATAGAGGAGATAGAGGGAGGCAAACTGGGGGCCACTTTCGGTGATAAGAGCAGCAGACGTCGCTCCTCCGTCCATGGATTTGACTGGCTGACAAACACCTGTCTGGCCCTGGCCCTAGTTTCAGCCGCAGGCCCACATCCGCTTCCACGTTCACGTCCACGGCCACGTCCAGGTTCAGGCTCAGGCCCAGGACCAGGAACAGCACGAGGCTCAGAAGCTGGAAGCAGAAATAGGAATAAGAACAGGACCTCGCCCTGGCTCGACTCTCTCAACTGAGACTGAAGCAGGAGTTGCTCTGATTTTTTTCTCATCATCGTTTGAAATTGTATCGCATTTTTTTAAAGGATATTGTTTCAAATAATTCAAACTGTAGCAAGGACCATCAGACTGCCACCCGCTACTCGCCACCTGCCACCTGCGACCTGCCACATGCTACCTGCCACATGCCACTTGCCACACGCTACTGTTACCCCTCTCTCACTCTCTCTCACTCGCACTCACACTCGCACTCTTTCTCTATCTTCTCGGTTAATGTTTGTGCCAATATTTTGTGGCCAGCTACGAGTCCTGGTTGAGAAGAAGCCTTCTGGTCAGCATGAAGAGCGTGGGTGGCGCCTCCATTGGTCGCCAGCGCCAGCGTCAGTGCCAGTGCCATCATCATCATCGTCGTCGTCGTCGTCAGCATGTTCACTGAAGCGTGATGTCGTCTGACATTTACGGATATGCATAGAAAGAGTGGGCACACAACCGATACAACAGCATCAGCTTCTGCTCCAGCTGTCCACTTCCCATACTCTGCTATCTACATATATATATATATATATATATATGTGTGTGTGTGTGTGTGTGTGTGTGGAAAAACGCGAATGCGGACGTTTCTGGCATCGGCTTTGGCCACGGCATTTTGGATACTCCAACCCCTTCTTCTCCTTCTCCTCCTTCTCCAACTCCCCTCCAACTCCTCTTCTCTATGTATCTACCGTATTTGCTTTTACTTTATATGTGGCACCTCCCACGTTCTACCGCCTTTTTGGCAACAACAAAAATGTAGCAAAAAATTTGGTTAACGTAAAAAAGTCTCTTTGTTCCGTGTCCATCGATGGTTCCATAAGAATATAACCACCATATGCCCAAACTGGGCCGGGAATACCCTCAACAGAAGTTCACATCACATTGTGATTCATTTAATCAATGCACTAAACTTAGTTGTCATTTAGCCATTTCTTATAATTGTAAATAGAGTTAACAAAATATTTATTTCAATTTCCTTAAGCTTAACTATTGTAATTCTAAAATAAATATTTTTTATGCATTATACATTTTGTTCAATGAAAATTTGAATATATATTAAAATTAAAATAATACAGAATATTCAATAGCAATATTAAATTAAATTTATAATTTCAAGTGTTTGTATCTTTAATACAAATTTGATTCAAAACTAATTATAAAAACGATTCAAGAAACATTCTTAATATATAATTATATAAAAAAAAATTAATTATACCTATTATAAAAATAAGTGAATAAATTATTAATCATACGCTTAGAAGCTTTAATATTTAATAAAAGTAAATAAAACATTTATGTACATTATCTTAAGCTTAAATAACTTTTGAGTTGAAAAAAGAAGCAGCAAATATATACAAATTATAATATTATAAATTATTATAATTATTCAATAAAAAGCTTAGCTGTATTGGTTTTAGATATAGAATATATATATATTTGTATTATTTTAAGATTTTATAAAGATAAAGATAAAGATAAAATAAAATAAAATAATATATGTAAATATAGTTAATATAAATATATATATATACATAAATATACATATTTATATAATATATATATAAAATAAATTGATTATTAATCCTTGAAGATCTTCAAATCAAATAAATAACTTAAAGTAAGATTTTAAAATAGTTATAATTTAATTGAAATTTAAAATACAATAATCATTTAAATAATAATTTTAAATAATATATGCAACTTAAATAAAAAAATTATAGTTATTTATGAATATATATTAATATACAAGATATAAATAATAAACTTATACAAATACTAAGATAATTGGAGAATGAATTCGCTAAAGAAAGCGAATAAAAGAACATTTTCAAATCGGTTTAGTTCTTAAATTTCATCATTTGTCTATTTTTCTTTTCTTTTTTTTTTTGTTACTTTCGGAGCACAGACAACTCCCAACTCCCAACTCCAAACGGGAGCTTCCCATTGTGAAGCTATGGATGTATCGTCAATATTTTGTACCTTTATCAAAATTAAATTCCAGCTATGAACGTGCCTATGTTTTGTAATAATTCTCCGAGTTTTTTAACTCGAATTTGATTTTATTTTTTAATTCATTTTTTCGGGTCGCGTTTTTGTGTCTTTTGCTTTTTATTTTATCTGTCTGGCAAAAGTTGCAGACTGGACTTTAATACAGAATTGTGAAGCAAGTTCAATGAAGTCCTCGATATGCGCCTGTGGCAGCGGCATGTGGCATGTGGCATCTGGCATGTGGCAAGAGCTTGAGCCTATCAGCGGCAGGCAAAGGCAGCAACTGGGGCACAGGCAAGGGCAGGTTTCTGACTGCGTTGCATGGGGTGGCTAAAAAAGTGCAGTGCCAACCCTTGGGTTGCCGTTGCAATTGTTGTTGCTGTTGCTGTTGCTGTTGCTGTTGCTGTTGCTGCTGTTGCTGATGAGGACGCATGGGAACAAAAGGCCATGCTCAATCGTCGCTTGATGAATGTGCCCCTTGCCGCCATCCGTGGCTCGCCATTTAGTCAGGCATTTTTGGGTGGCACAACCTCATTTCCCATCGCACGCGTTCTCCTCTAGAGAGTCGGCTCATCGATGGCCAAAGCCGCAACCAATCGCAGGGCGAATGCAGCGTGCAAAAAAACGCAGCAACAGCAGCAGCAGCCAAAGAAAGGACACGGCCAGGACACGCTGACCAGCCACAATCGCAGCTGCGACGATGCCTGGCAAGAGAACGGGAAGCCGAAGGGAAGCCAAATCAAATGGGAAGGGGAAGTTGCAGATACGGGAGCGAAGCAAGCGTCGCACTGCGATTTGCATGCGTCGCGTTCATACATATGCCACAAAATGTGGCAGTGCGGCAGTGCGGCAGAGAAGAGGGAGAACGATGAAGGGTGCAGGGTGCAGGGTGCAGGGTGCAGGGTGCTGGGTGCTGGGTGCTGGGTGCAGGGTGCAGGGTGCAGGGTGCTGGGTGCAGGGTGCAGGGTGCAGGGTGCTGGGTGCTGGGTGCAGGGAGAAGGTAGAAGGAAGGAGGGGGGGACTGATTGGTGGCTGCCTTTTTTCGCTTATGTGCCGCATGCACGTTAATTACTGCAGTGTGTGTGTGTGTGTGTGTGTGTGTGCGTGTGTGATGGGTGTGCAGTGTATATATGTATATATGTAGTTATACATGTGCATGAGTATGTGAGTGTGTGTGTGTGTATATGCTGTTCATCAATTTGCCATAGATTGCAAAGTGAAGTCTCAATCAGCAGCGGCAACAGCAAGAACAGAAAAGAAAGAAAATCAAGCGCAAGCGAGACGGCAAGCGTGTGCAAGCGAGACAGCATTAGCGTGTGTGTAGCTCTCAATATGCTTCACATGTGCCAATGTCGCGGCCATTTACTGCATATGTGGGTGTGCGTGTGTATGTGTGTGTGTATATGTATTTTCTGTTTTTTATGGAATATATGTTTTTTATACCCTGTACAGGGATATATTAACTTTGTGAAAAAAATTTTTGTAACAGGCAGAAGGAGTCATCTCCGACCCTATAAAGTATATATATTCTTGATCAGCATCAACAGCCGAGTCGATTGAGCCATGTCCGTCTGTCTGTCCGTCCGTCTGTCCGTCTGTATGAACGCGTCGATCTCAGCAACTATAAGAGCTAGAGACACCAAATTTGGCATCAAGGTTCCTGTATACCATACGCAGATCAAGTTTATTTTAAATTTTGGATACCTCCCCCCCTTCCCCCGCAAATCGAAAAAAACGAATAATAGCCACATTTTTCAACGTAGACACTTCTAACTTAACAGGTGCGTTAAGAATGATATGTAGAAGGAACGCTGAAAGTTTCATCAAGATCGGTTTGTAAATAAGACAGATAATCAGCAATAAAAGTTATTTTTCCACGGAATCTTAGAGCAGCAGGCAGCACATGTGTGCGAGCGAGACAGCGAACGACTGTGACACATGCATAAGTAAAGTAAGTGTCGTAACACTCAGCTTTTGATTGAATATGTATAAATATGTGAAAGTTAGCTGCTATAAGCAAGCAAAGAATTCATATGCAAAATGAGAGTTTCAAAGGGGTTTTCTTTAAATTATGTTCTTACTTTTATTTTAATCAAAGTATCTATTATCAAAATACTCTTAATATAGAAGCCTGTACAGGGTATTATACTGTCGAATGCGGTCGACTGTAGCCTTTTCGACTGGTTTTTTTTGTTTTACAGCGAATTGAAACTACACGTAGGGAGCACCACTCCCTCCGCCCACCCTCACACAATCCCACGCTACTTCATAATAATTGAATTGGAAAAAGCTAAGCAAAAGGGCAGAGAGAGAGAGAGAGAGAGAGAGAGAGAGAGAGAGAGAGAGAGTAAGCGAGAAAGAGCGAAAAGGCGAAACGGTGAAAGAGGGAAATAGGGAAAGTGGTAAAGGGAGGAGACTTAGGGGTTTGGTCGGTTTAACGCTGCGCGACCACAGCAAAATTCTAATTAAACAGGATATGGATGTTGGCCAGGTCCGTTGATAGTCAGTTTCGATAATCACACACACACACACACAGACACACACAACATAGTACACAGTCAACCCACATACAGCTTGTTGTTCCTAATTGGAGTACATTCATAAACCATCATCATCATCATTTGCATCATCATTATCGCCATCAACTGACAACTAGAAAAAAATAAAAATATTTGCTTTGCTTCGCTTAAAATCGTTGGCAATAAACCATAAGCCACAACTACCTTCGATTTGCCAGATGCCATATGCCATATGACGTATGCCATATGCCGTATGCCGTATGCCAGATGGCAAATGCTTAATCTCCATTTAATTGGCGGATATTTCAACAACTAAATAACAAGTGCGTTCTATGTTCAACTATCAAAGAGATCTAATTCTTTTCAACAACTTTCGTAACGAGATTACACATTCGCTTGAAACTCACGGGTAAAACTTTTACAAGTAGATCATAATTGCAAGCCAATAGGGAGGCAACTTAGTGTAGTTTATATTTTAGAGATTTAAATTAACTTTAATTCGAACTTACTGCATCAATTATTCAAATGTTGCATATTTATGTTGAGAACTTTAAACAGTCACTCGTAATAAGACTTAAACATAACAATTAATTTTGTATAATTTCAATTTAATAAATTAAATAATAAATTCACAATAGATTCCAATTTATTTAAGATTTGTAATATTGGCTTTAAATTAGTACATTGCTGGCAGATTAACCTAATTATACATTAATATAAAAAGCATTGACTATCTTATTATACACATATAATACATACAATTATTTTCATTATTATCCTATTTACATATTTACATTACAAATTAAGAAATTAAGTAATTGTTCTGGCTGCTGCAGTACGTCACCAACCATAGGTACGTCTAAGTCACGATCCATGTCCCTATTCCGCATATACCAAGGCGCATTGCACATCTTCCTGAGGATCTTGCTTTGAGCCACACGCATTCCGTTTAGGTTGGTCTTGGCAGCTACCCCATAAACTTGAAGCCCATATTTCCAAATTGGGCTTAATATCGGCTTGTATATGTAATGAAACTAATATTTTTTAAATAATAAATTACATTAAAAAAAGCCAAAAAAGATAGTTGTTTCTATTTCGCAGCCGGTAGGATTCGAACCTACGCTCCCAGAGGGAATCTGATTTCGAGTCAGACGCCTTAACCACTCGGCCACGACTGCAACGATCTTCGTCGCTGGCAATTGTGTGCTATCAAATCAATCGTCAGCAGCGACGTCGACGTTGTAAGTTGTTCTATTTTTAGACACAGCTGAAGAATAAACAAAATGTCGTCCCACAATACAATTCATATAGAGTGCAAAAAGTGAAGCCGTTGGAGAACCTTACATTATTTTATGAATATTTATATGCAAATTATTATCATCTCGGCATTCTTAATGTTATATATTATATTTGTATATCTACATAGCACATATATGGTACATATATTTTTGTTTGTTTAGTTTTTCCAAGTTTAAATACATTCTTAATTGCTTTCGTTACTTTACATTACATTTTTATACCCTGTGAACATTTAAAATGGACATAAAAGGGATATTAACTTTGTGAAAATGTACAAAGGTGACAGGCGGTAGGAGGCGTGGCATAACCTATAAGGAATATATATTTTTTTAATCGGTATCTGTTTAACTATAACTATATATATATTAGTAGTATCACCAAATTTGGCATGAAGACTTCTGTATACCATATGCAAATCAACTTTGTTTCAAATTTTTGATAACTACTAATGGCCACATTTCTCTCTTACTTACTTGAAGATCAAGACCAAGATCGGTTTTTAAATAATAAAAATAATCAGAAAATAAATCAAAGTAATGTTTCCATTCAATCGTTGTGCATTGAGGGCAGCATATGTGTGCGAGCGAGACAGCGAAAGACTGCAATACGGGCACACATAAATGAAGTGACGTAATCGTCAGCTTTTGATCGAGTAGGTATACATAAGCAAAAGCTTGGTGCTATAAGCATGCAAAGAATTCTTATGCTAAATGAGAGTCTTAAACAGTATTCTTTTAGCACCTGTCATGTACAAGCTTCTATTATAATCAAATCACTTATTTTCAAATTGGTTATTATAATTTTTGTATGCTTGCCTTTCTGATGTTTTTATACCCTGTACAGGGCTATATTAACTCAGTGAAAAAAAGTCCGTCTGTCTGTCTGTATGAACGCGTCGATCTCAGCAACTATAAGAGCTAGAGACTCCAAATTTGGCATAAACGTTCCTGTATACCGTCCGCAGATCAAGCCTATTTCAAATTTTGGACACCTCCACGCCTCGATTGGAAATCTCTTTATACTCTGTTTACAGCCTCATTTCTAATTTAACTGGTGTTTATAGAATACTGTTCTGAAACACATGTGAAAGTTTCATAAAGATCGGTCCAGGAATAAGGAAGACATTTAGAAAAGAAAGTAGAAAGAAAATCTTTGAACATCTTTTAGAATGAATCGCACTGCTTTGCCAACAATTAGAATTCATTGGACGCTCATAGCTGCTAGCTTTTGCAAGTGAGCACATTATCGCCGAAAAGCTGAGTGTTATGTCGCTTCAAATGTTGCAAGTCTAAACGTAATGTATGCAGAGATTTGTATAAAATAATCAATTAATTGAGATGTACTGAAAAAGTTGCCAGACCAAACTATAGAGTACGTTTATTATAGAGAACTGTACAGGGTATTATACTGTCGGTTGCGGTCGACTGTAGCCTTTCCGACTGGTTTTCCTTCGGAATGTCAATAATTTCGCCCTCGCTGTCGGGTATATTTTTGATGCTCTCCAATCTCTGTTTCATGGTCAACACATTGCACAAGGCAGAAGCTGGATATTTTCTCTCGTTAGAATTCAAGAAGCAAAAAAATGAAAATTGTGCCGTCAGTTTTCGATCAAATATCAAAGAAATGAACCGTCTACTTATTGGCCCATTCTCTATCTTTATTTTGGAGCCATGGCAATGAGGCTTGCCAACCAAATGGAATTCCAGCCCAGTTGCCGATAAGCAACTTTCTGTCTCTTCGCCCGACTGACAATAGCAACAACAATCAGAATGGCACCCACAAACTGTTCACTGTTCACTGTTCACTGTTCACAGTTCACAGGTCGCAGTTCTGAGTTGTCTCTGTTGATTCTCAGCTCTCATTTCGCCAGTTCTCTAAATATTTTCAGTTCTCCATTTCTCAGTGCGCTGTGTGTGGCAAGCGTAGGTGTGTGCGGACTGCAAACTGTGTGTGAAACTGTGCCCCCAAAGTCGATGAAAAAGTTTCGACAGGTTTCACATTTTAGGCCGCGCACAGTGCAACAAAAACAACAACGAAATTACAACAAGCAACCAAACAAAAAAAACGAGAGGGAACAAAAAATATTGTCGCCGTTGCAAAAAAGTTCTTCGAGGGGTAACTACGAGTACACCTCTCGAAAGCCCTCAATCAAAATGTTAAACGGTAATGGTAACGGTAACGGGGGCGTTGCACAGTGGAGCAAATGCTTCATTTACATAAATAGCTAATTTGCAGAGTCACATTGTAATTGAAAAGTTTAATAGTTTAAAGTCCATATAGTCAATGTAAAATATCAAATATTAGCTTTCTTTACTATTATTCTTTTTATTTAGTTATTAATTTCCGAAATATAGAAATTGATAGAGAATATCCCCGAATTAAAATGCCCAATATAGATAATATAATTCTCTTCTTTTTTTCTCTCTTTATAGTAATTTACAAGCGAATTTCCCAATAAGATCATTAAATTACAAACATAAAAAATAAAAATATAAAACTATTGAAGAAGTTCAAATTGATTTACTAATATTTAAACTATATTCCCTTAAAAATGTTAAAATGCAGTAGGGCGAGTTTTGTTTATAAAATCACAGCTCGTTAATTAATCAGCAGAGAGAAACTTTTCGAAAGAATTAAATTTTATATTATTTCAATTAAACAATTACACACAAATATACGTGCTTATTTATTTATATATTTATTTATTGAGTTTTGAACAATGTCATGCTGTAGTTTGACCACTGTGCAGCGTCTTCTGCCAGTTGCTTGAGACTGTATGTCTATATGGGCTTCTGGTATTCGTATTGCACTCTGGGCCAAGTCAAGATGTCGACTTCGACATCTTTGTGGCTCATCCTCTTGGCTTGAAGGCACCTCATCCTCGTGCTGCCAGACGCCGTTATGTCTCGCAAAGTTTCAACTGGCAACAGCAACAGCAACAGCAACAACGACAGCTAAGCAACTGAAAACTGGTTCTGCAACATTGTGTGTCATATTTTTCTTAGGGCTTTTTTATATATATAATATATACTCTTTTTTTTTTTTTTTTTTTTTGTATCCACTGTCGTCTTCGGTCTGCGAAAATATTTCATATAATTTATTGTAAAATTATTTCCGTTTTCTGTTGTTGCCTGCTTCGACTGAGCCTTCTTCTGTCTATCTTTGTGTTTTTTTTTTTTTTTTTTTTTTTTTTTTTGGGTTATTTTTTGCACAATTTTTTATTTAGTTTTTTAGGTTTTGTTGTGCTCACTTGACTGTTCCGTGGGCTGGCCGCAAAAAAACATGGCCATCAAGCATTTAATTGGCGTCTATTTATGTCCAGATAGCACATCGTATCCCAAGATCGTGCTCCGACTGAGTGACGACAACGCCGTCGCGGCAAGAGACCAACGAAAGGAAGACGAAGACGAAGACAAAGTCGTAGTCGCAGATGGAGACAAAAACAATGAAAATTGATATTGAAAAATCTCTTGATGCATTGGTATTAAAGGGGGAAATCTTAAAGGCAACATCAGCGACCATCGATCGCTCCATCGTTTGCCAATCGATATTCGTATCCAAATTTCGTATCCGATTTCGATTTCAATATCGTTTCGCTTTCGACTTCATTAAAAGCAAAACTCTCATTACGCATATGAGAAGCGCCTGCGATTTGCATGACAGGCTCTCTCTCTCTCTCTCTCTCTCTCTCTCTCTCTCTGTTTCACACACACACATACACTCTGCAGTGTCTCCTTCTACATCACAATGTTGCATGCCCCGATGTTGCAATCTCGATGCGCGGTCACATCACAGCCGCTGCAGCATCACAAACGCATCGCCAGCGGCAATGTTGTCACGCTTTGTTATTGCACGCTGCTTGCTGCATGCTGCATGCTGCATGCCGCATGTTGCACGTTGCCTGCTGACTGTGGCCGGTGCGCCTGCGCAGTCGCCAAGACCCAAGTCTGTCCATCATTATGTCAACGCGCTGAATGCGCATGTCAATCAAGATGAAGTGCCGCTGATATCTTGGCTGCTGCTCAACTTTGTTTCCCTCTTCTTGTTCTTGTTGTTGTTTTCTTCGTATTTATACTCAATTGTTGTTGTTGTTGTTGTTGTTGCTGCTGCTGCTGCTGCTGCTGCTGTTAGCAGGCGCTTGAGTGCCCCATTGGGCCTATCAAATGGAGCCAACATATCAACAACTGATTATACTCTAAACTTATTTACAATGAAAACATAATGGGCCAATCAGCCAGGAAGCTCCATTTGAATGCGTGAGTTCAGTAACTTGAGAACTAGAGAACTTCAATGCATACAATATAATATATGAAATCCATTAAGTTCACATTCTCCAGCTTATAAGAACGACTTCAAGGTCGCTCCGTTTGAGAATAAGTTTAACAAAAAGTCATCATTTTCCCCTTTTGGCTTAAGCTTAAATTTGAGTTTCTTTTCTTTTCACAAAATACTAGAAGAAGCTGCCGAATCTGTAATCCCAAATTTAGAACATCGAGTTATGTATTACTGCTTTCTATTTATATTGAAAATAATTGAAATATATTGAGCAAAATTGACTTTATAATTTCGGTGCTATTGAGCCTTGCAGGTCTGTTTAATTTCTTAAAAAAGGTTACTCATCCCAAGGGTTTCAAAGATCTCAAAGCAAGTCAGCTTGAAGTACAATAAAATTGCACTCTTGCAACAGAAAACTGTGTTAATAATGTTATTAAGTCCGTTTGAAATCAACTCTTTTAACATTTTTCACTTGCAAGTCGTTCGATTTATGAAAGCTACTTTAAATGAGGCCAACTAACTTAATCAGCTGTTGTGCAGTGGCAATAGATCCTCAACTATGAAGAGCTGCTCATATAAGTAGTTAAGTTCCGAACTTCACCCCCCCCTCCCACCCCACCCTCTTCTATAACCCTTGCCAATTCATTCTCAACCAATTCTCTTGTTTGTCTGCCACTTTTTGATATTTTATTATATTTTTTTGCCTTTTTGGCTATAATTTTTTATTGTTTGCCAGCTCCCTTCAGTGTATATATATGTTTTGCTTTTACAGTTGTTGTCTACCTATTATATTTCGATGTTTTTCGTGTCCGTCCCTCGCCTTCGCACACCTTCAGCAGTATTACAACGCGATATTTATTCTTGTGTGTCAGCTATAAACGTGAAATTTACTGCGGAATGTCATTTAAAGTACAAACATTTTTTTCGGCAATGCGAGTATTACTCGTATTTGTGAGCCACGGTCACAGGACAACACAGAATGGACAACAAATGGGCTCGTTGTGGTGACTCTGGGATACCCTGTAGGGCTTTCCGCGTGCTTCTTCAAATATGAAGAAAAAACAACATTAACAAGCGCCTAATAATAATATAATATAATAATAACTATTATAACATAATACAATATTAATATAAGAATATATATTACAAATATTAATATCTACAATAAGAATAAAATTTAATTTCCATAATAATAATAAATAATAAGAGAAAGTAGTTTCACTCCTAAGCAGCGAAATGTTCTCTTCAGTCGAGTGTAGCCACAGTTAGAGCACTTGGATTGCGTGGTATCCTTTAACAAGACCCGCATCCAGGCAGACCAAACGGTTTCCATGCACGCCAAATGAAGCCGTCGATGCCGCCGCCGGGCACGACACACATATAGAAAGAGATAGCCAGCCACAGAGCGAGAAAGAGATGGGGAGTGAGAGAGTGAGAGAGAAGGAGAGAAGGAGAGATAGAGCAGGAGCAAGTGTTTACAGTCAGAGGCAACAGTCAGAGTTTTTGCCGTATTTTATAATCCTTTTCCTTTTTGGCCGTGCAAAATGAAATAAAACAAAAACCCAACTGAATACAAAGGAATAGAACAGAGCGCGACATTTGTTTGTCTGTCTCGCCTCCATTTCCATTTCCATTTCCATACTCCCCTCACCACTCACCCCACTCAATTCTCCTTTCTCCATTTCCAGCTCCAGTTGCAACTTCGTTCGTAAAGGTCTCCGTCTCGGGTTTCGCCTGTTTGTCATTATGTCCATGCTTCCGGATTATATTTTGGTTGGAATTTTGTTTATTTGCACGTCTTAACAGCTGTCGCCCGTTTTGCCGCTAAACACCCCTCACCAGCACCACGACGAACCCGTCGAAGTGGCCCACAAACCTGGCCAAAAAGAGCGAGCCGCAATCCCTTTAATTTCGTCAAGTGGCCTAATACCATTCCACTAAGTGGGGCTAATCAGCCAGCCACAAGATTCAAATCTCAAACGGATGTCGCCGGTTATGTTTACAAGGCGCCCTCCTTCTCTTACCCCACTTACCCGCCTCATCTCTTCTCTCTCTCTCTCTCCCCCTCCTCCCCTCCACCACCCTCTTTCATTTCCCCTGCTCTACGCCTAAGCGATGCACGGGACACCGTTGGGGAAATTAATTATTAAGGCATTTCGAGGCTTGGAACAGCACTAAATACTCGTATATTCGCCTTGATATGAAATAAACTGTCTGGCTATAGAATTTCAAGTGGCGCTTTGCTTCCTCTATTTCTCCCTCTTCCTCTGCCTCTTCACTCTTCACTCTCCTCTTAACCAGACCGTCGGCCGTGTGATGTTTAACACCTTTTAGCTGAACTCGACCTGTTAGATAGCCCCAACTCCAAGTAGACTTAATTCGTTTGAGGCAGCAACAATTTAAACTGCTCTGAAAGTGACGAAAGTAAGCTTAACTATATCAACATTTATACTATATGAGTTGTTCCTTCACTCGATACTGATAGACTTCTTATACCCGTCACTTGTAGAGTACTCGGGTATATTGACTTTCTTGCAATCTTTGTTCGAAGACTCTATTAAGTATATATATTATTGATTAGCATCTATAGCTGAATCCAACTGTTTGACTGTATGAATCTATATCTTTCCCATGCTGTTAAAGTTTTATTCGTTTATTTTTATTATTATTTATATTTATAAGAGCTAGAGACTCTATAATCAATGAATAGACTCTTATTAATCTAACGAACATTAGCCTGTTCCTAAATGAAACTCTTCTGATAGTATCTAATTAATATTCCCTTATATAACTAAGAAGCAGAAGAAGAAGAGCTCACTCTAATTTCTCTTGTTTAACTGGAGGTGGATAATTATCGATAGCACTATCGACACTATCGATGGCTGGGCGCTACCGAGCAACCATCGATAGCAGCTTGATACTTTCGATAGTGCACGACAGTGTCATCGTTAGTTCGGTTTTCACATCACCATCGCGTTTATTTGTGGCGTCTGTAGAATTAATATTGGTAAAGAAATTCAATCAATATCAGAGTAAATACAGGGAAATGGATCGCTTTCGTCAAAGAGGTACTATGAGTACTTTTAAAGTAATTATATAGTATTTTGGCTATGTGCCAACGTCGGAGCTCCAACGCACCCAGTGTGTCGAGTCTGGAAAGCGGTCTGATGACACAAAATATGACCAATGTGCCTTTACTTAACCGGAAATGAGTATAAAACTAGCGGAGACGATTGCATCCTGACTTGGAAGTTCCTGTCCCAGATTCTAATAGAAACGAAACGGTCTTTTCAGCCAACCTAGTATATTATTGTGAAGGGGACTATCGTTGAATATCGATGACATTGAAATTACTATTGTCAACTATCGATTGTTCTACACTTCTAACTGCTTTGCGTAGATCTTATTCGCTCACATCAGCAGTGAGCAACGTTAATATTGATACATATTTAACTTGATATATGTATGCATATATATGTACATATATGTACATTCAATGTTGTATATAATGCGATAACTTTGAGCAATGCATACGCTAGTGGGGCAAGTTGACCTCTGTCAGAGTTCGGCTTCCTTAGGTAATTTTCTAAGCTCATGGTATTAAAATGAGAAGAAGACTTCATGCTAGTGATGTTATGTAATAAATTGAAATATATTAATTTAAATTCTATTACAGAATCTTCAGACTAGTGACGAAAGATGATGTGTGAGTCGATCTATATTAGTAAACAAAGTGAAGACTTTTGCTTGAATCGAAGATCATTTATTATTATTATCTTGAAGATAGACAGATAGACATAGTAACATGTATACATATATATATATATGTATACAGTTATATACAGTTCTGTTATTTATGCCAATCACTTCGCTGGTCGCTTTCTTAATTGCGTGCCTTTAATGACAGCGCTCCAATTAAAGCGGCGCCGATTGTCAAAACAGCGACCAATGAAATGAGATCCAAGCAAGAGTTGTTGCTGCTCTAACAACAACCAGTAAGAGAAACACACACTCACACACACACACGCACATACATACATACATATAGTTGAAAGCTTCAATTTACCACCCATTGTGCCTTATGGCAACAGGCGAACAGGCAACAAGCCGTGGCACATGCAGCCTGGAGTCGACTCCGACGTCGCATTCAACGATGATCCTCAAAGAGACGGCCAAAACATTTTTAATATGCAAAAGACGCACGCAGCGATCGCGCCACCTGTTGCATGGGCCACAGTGCAGGGGCATGGGGGGGAGGGGGAGGGAGTGGTTATTCGGATCGGAATGGGGATTGGGATGGGGATGGGGATGGGGATTGGGATTGGCCACGGCAACGGCAGCAGAAACGACGACGAAGCGTGGGATAAGCAAATTTCTTGATTTACGTTTTGTTGTTGCCAGCTGACAGGAGGACAGTCGGTGAGTCGGAGAGTAGGAGAGTCGGGCAGCGACAGAGAGGTGAAGAGAG
Source organism: Drosophila funebris (assembly GCA_018901825.1). Taxonomy (NCBI): domain Eukaryota; kingdom Metazoa; phylum Arthropoda; class Insecta; order Diptera; family Drosophilidae; genus Drosophila; species Drosophila funebris. Next base: position 684,783 of record JAEIFK010000675.1, on the reverse strand, counting down.
TGTTGGTGAGACGGAAGGGGAAACTTAGTCGATTTACAGTTTTACAGTTAAGCAAATCGCTTGAATTAATTGCGCGCGTGTCGCTGATAAGCAGCTGCCTGTCCGACTGAAACTTTCAATTAAGTCGTCCGCGTCTCCTTTGAGTCCCCTTCCATGCCCCGGGGGCATCAATTGATCTACCCTCTACCTGGCAACAGGGTACCTGGTGTCCGTGCCCCTGCCACATGTGTGCGTACACGAAATGAAAAGGTGCGATATCTTCGTCGAACGGCAGCCAAAGTGCCAATCAGACGCTTGGGGGGCGAACTGCCATTTAAGCCGAGTTGCCAGACCTGCCACTTAGGCAGCACTCAAGCACCCTCTATGCAGGTTAAACTTAACAATGCATAGAGCTAAAGTTGAGACTCTTTAGGTCTTTCAGTCAGAGGTAATCCAACCAAAATATAGATCAGTATAATATTAGGATTGAAGATGTAGTTTAGTATAGCCATTCATCTACTTCTTATAGGGTATAAACGAACCCCCTTAATAAATAGAAACTGTTTGAAAATATGGTAAATACCTCGTAAGTGAATTTATGAGCTATGAGTTTGCTTAAGTTAATGTTTATTTCTTATTCAATTTAAGCTAATCTTAATCGTTCCAAGTTGTTATGTTGAGTGAGTTTCAGGTTAATTTATATATTTATAATTGAAACTTGGGAACTTTTTGGTATGATCATCAGACTTGTCTTTCTTGTGCTCTGCCTGGAATGTCTTGAAATACTTTAAAACGTTGGCGTTGTGCCTTAACTTAACTGGAAAGGAGTATAAAACTAGCGGAAATACGTCGAATTTACACGATCATTTGAAAAGATTCCATCCTGACTCGGAAGTTCATGTCCCAGATTCGATTAGAAACGACCTAGCAGTCTGCTGACTAATTCCTCATACATTCCCTGTACTTTATCGATCTAGATATAGACTGTGATAGAACCCTAAAACATAGTTTAAGTGTACATATAGAATAAGTAACCTATTTTCATTTCAAATACTTCGACCTATATATAAGTTAGATAAATAAGCACTCCTACTCCTTTACTTGGCTTAGATACGAGTACAGGTAAAAAGTAATAGAACTTTCTGAGTGTTAAATATTACATTAGAATTATTGTGTCCTTTTCTTTGTGTAGTTTCCCTTAAATCAGTTGAGCTGCAGATTCTGAACAACTTATCCTTCTAAGTTATCTGACCTACATTTAAAGTATAACAGACCCCACATACTTTTCTCCAGCTCTTGCTTTGTTCATCTGACATTAGCCAAATTACAAAGCAAAGCTGAAAACAGTTGTTGTTGCATGTACATGAACTGGATTAGCCGACTGACTGACTGACTGACTGACAGAGAGACCGACTGACTGATTGAATGAATAACTAACTGATTGAGTGAATGACTGCCCGCTGGTTTTGGCCAAGTCTCAAGTTAATGACAACATAATTACTTTGCAAATCGGTGTATGAAATGCGGTACGGCATCGTTTTAATTGCGACCAAAGTCAGGCGGACTTGACTAGAGTTGAGTTGGCCAACATTGAATGTGGCCAACTGTGAATGTTGCCGCCCACGCGACTTTAAGCGTCAAAGCAGCGGCAACGTGCGTACAACTTGAGAAAACAACAACAGCAACAACAACAGCAACTTGCAACAACTGGGAGAACGCGGCCCAGTTAACAGTAATTGCTGGCGCGTCGTGTTTTTGGACCACCAATGGATTGATTAACTACGTGTTCGATATTTCTTTACCCCTCAGCTTCCTTTCCCTACTCTCGCAAACCCCCCTGACTCCAATGCCGTATGTCACTTGGTATTGATGATGTGGCTGGGGCAGCTTTTTGAGGCTCGCGTCCAAATCAAATTTACTATAATGACCACTCAAATGGACAGCGTAATGGGCCATGCGGCGAGAGAAATAGGAAGTCCAACTTCAACTTCAACTTCAAGACGCTGTCGTTGTGGACGGAGAAAGAGAAATAGAAATAGAAAGGCAAAACGATGGAGCATGTAAGTCAGCATCTCTGGGAGACGCCGCCAAGTGGGCGATGCCCAACCAAGAGACCAACCAACAGACCATTGACTGAGAGAGGGGAACTTAAACTAATGGCATACCCGACGGTTCTGAGACTTAGTCTGAGTCTGGGTCCTGTTCCTGCTGCCATCGTCATTGGCATGTGAATGAGGCTGAAACTGTGGGTAGCCACAACATCTGCTCCGACTCCAACTCCGATTCCGACTCTTTCTCTGGCTGCTGTCGGGGAATGTCATGGAAGAGCCAGCTGATAGGGTATTGGGTCAGGCAGCCTCATTAGAAACTGTCCGCAGAGTGTATGTATCGAAACCGACACTCAATGTGCAGGTGGTTCGACCTCATCGATATTGATCCGAACTCGTTCTTTTATATTTATATTTATATTTATATTTATATTTATGTTTATATTTATATTTATATTTATATTTATATTTATATTTATATTTATATTTATATTTATATTTATATTTATATTTATATTTATATTTATATTTATATTTATATTTTATATTTATTTATATATATATTTTTATATTTATATTTATATTTATATTTATATTTATATTTATATTTATATTTATATTTATATTTATATTTATATTTATATTTATATTTATATTTATATTTATATTTATATTCATATTTATATTTATATTTATATTTATATTCATATTTATATTTATATTTATAATTATATTTATATTTATAATTATATTTATATTTATATTTATATTTATATTTATATTTATATTTATATTTATATTTATATTTATATTTATATTTATATTTATATTTATATTTATATTTATATTTATATTTATATTTATATTTATATTTATATTTATATTTATATTTATATTTATATTTATATTTATATTTATAATTATATTTATATTTATATTTATAATTATATTTATATTTATATATATAATTATTTTTATATTTATATTTATATTTATATTTATATTTATAATTATATTTATATTTATATATATAATTATTTTTATATTTATATTTATAATTTGTGCAGTAATTTGCCCAGTTAAATCTAGAAAGAGGCACTTAAATGGTTAAGGTGGCTTATAGGTGAAGGGGAGAGGGGGCAGATTTATAGCGATTAGATTAGTTATGCTCACCTAACCAGAAACGGGCAGCGACGTCGGCGGCAGCATGAAAAGGAAAGTGGGCGGCAATGGTAATGGGAAAGAGATAGGAATGGGAATGGGGAAAGGGGATAGGAGATGTGGGATGTGCTCAGTTCTGTTACAATGAGGTGAGGTCAGGTGCATAATTATGGTAAGAGTTTGGACTAGAGAGGGGTAAAGGGAGGCTACTTTGCATACGTGGCCAGAGTCGGGGCTTTGTGCGCGTTTCGCATAATTACGCGCAGACTCAATTCTAAACTTAATTAAGATTATTACAGTATTGCCAAGAGGAATGAAGTCTGGCGAGGAGGGGCAGCGAGTGAGTAGGAGGTGTGCGGTGAAGAAGGTGTGTGTGTGGAGACGCGCAAAAATGCGTTCAGGCGGCCGTAACTAATAATCGCAACCATGCAAAGCAGTTGAAAGAATTGAAGAGCGAAAGAACCAAAGAATTAAGAAACTGCAGACACAGTGAAAGAGAGAGAGAGAGAGAGGGGGAGATAGAGGGAGAGAGTACCTGAGCCTGGGATGAAGTATAACCTGACAATCAGCACGCAATTGCGAAATGTTTTTGCCTAATAGAATTTTTCGTGCGCGCTTCGCATGCAAATTCAAATTGAGAAATTGCTGGTAAATTATAAAAAATAAAGAGAAAAAAAGAAACATTTCATATTTGTTGTGCCTGTGCCTGTGTGTGTGTGTGTGTGTGTGTGTGTGTTGTGTGTGTTGTGTGTGCAGTCAGGCTGACAGCGACAGCAGTTGCAGTTGCACTCTTTAATAGAAATAATTACAGCTGCTGCCATCGTTTGTTGTTGTGGTCGTTGTTGTTGCTGTTGTTGTTGCATGAAATGTTGCACGGCAACATGTTCGCAACATGCTGATTATCACACGCATTTAAATGGGTCCCGTCGCTGGCCGCTTGCCGCTTGCCACTTGCCACTTGCCACTTGCAACATTTGCCTTTATGATCGCAACATGTTCGCACATCGTAATTTAAGTTCAACCTGCTGCAACATGTCTCATAAATTTGATGGCCAATTATCGAAATTGCATTAGATGTGCGTAATTGCGGCTGGCCACAGTAACTTGCCACAGCCACAGCTATGACTGTCTCAGCCATTACCCGGCTGTAGAGTGAGTACACTGAGCGAAAAACCCAAGCAAACCAGAAATTTCACGAATATCCCCAACGATTTATCGATTTTATATAAGAAATTGATCGATTTATGTAAAATATTTGCAGTTTGCTCATCCCTAACAAAAAGAGCTAAGAACAGAAAATATTAAAATAATAAATTAAATTGATGGAATCCATAAACAGGACAGGAGATATAGGAGAACTCATCTCAGACAGGGCACACTATAGATGCCAAGACACAGAAGTTGAATCATCGGGGGAAACAGCAGATTCCTTTGACAATTCTCAATAAATATTAGCAGAGTATTCTAACTAAGAAGAAAGATGTAGCCTAGACTAGTTTCACAGTCATGTGCTTGAAGAAGATGAAAGTGGATTAAAATGAACAATTGAAACAATTTTAATTTATTTTAAATTTGATTTATTATACTACAATCAATTGCAATTAAATGCAACTTTAATTTCGCATCTGTAACCAAACAGCAGCAAAGTGATTCGAGTGTATTGAGCAACCAATCTGCACTGTCCTGGCAACATGTGGCTGCCACACACGTACAGCGTCCATGTTCAATTAACACTTATGTAGGCCTCGAGTACTCGGTACCCGGTACTCGGTACCTGGTTACTTGTGCCCAAGTCTACAAGTTGTAGACTATTTTTGATTTCTAATTTACAGTCTGCTAATTGTATGCAACTTGCGGGCAAGAAGAACGCGTTGAATGAATGGACTATTGGCCATGTGTGTGTGTGTGTGTGTGTGTGTGGAATCTTGTGTCCTTAATCACACTCGGTAGATTAGTTGGCAATTGGCCAATGATTTGCTTACACGTTGATCTAGTTTCGTACGGTGCAAGGGAAGGGGAAAGGGAAAGGGAAGCGAGAGGGATAGATATGTTTAAAGTGGCAACATTCTAGAGGAAATCCTTAGATTACGCAATCAAAATGCTTTTAATAAATCAAAATACACAAAACAGTCATGGCGGTTCAACTAGTAGATACCCTATTGTTGATAACTTGAAGACATGAAGATTCAACTAGCAGATACTCTCTAACTCAGCTAACAACATTATTATAAATTAAACCCAATTTTGATTGATTATTTTTTAAACTATTGTCAGTTGATTGATTGATTTAATATAAAATAATATTTCAAAGTTTAACTATTATAATATTTTCTTCTATTTTCCACGTCGCTTATTTCTTTTTTTTTTCAATCTTAAAGTTGATAATTTAATTTAGTAAACTTACACTCAAAATTAGCGCCAAAAGTCTTCTTCAATTGAAGTAAAATATTTCAGATTCGCGCACAGGAGGAAAGTGCCTACAACACGTTGCAAAATGTCTGTATCAAAAACGGAAATAAAACCTTTAATATTTTCTATATTTCATACAAAACTACAGGGTATCATGGCGTACGCTTACACCACTTCTACAGGGCATTTGGCTAGTCAGGCATTGTGGGAGAAACGTCACTTCCCATACCGCAGAGAGGCGAACATCGTTTCGCTAGTTTATTCATTAGGTTCTGAGGAAAAACGTGTTTAATTTGTGACAAAACGTAACGAAATCTTTGCCAGTTGCAAAGTTGCAAGTTGCAAGTTGCAAGCTCTTGTGGCAACGTCTGAGTCTCCACTGTCTGTCTGTCTGTCTGTCCGTTTGTCTGGCTGTGGCATACAGCGCTCATATCAGTGGCATCTCTCAGTTGGGGCATGGCTATGGCCAATAAAAATTGCCAGTTGGGGGCAACATTCACCCCTCTCCCTTCTCTCTTCACTCTTCTCTCTTCTTCAGATACTCCTCACATAGAGGAGACACTCCGCCTCAGCTGGTGCGTAATGCGTTGCGTTGCACAAATTAAAACGAAACGAACTGAAGATTAGTTAGTTAGTACATAACTCGAAATTAAAGCCGAAAAATGTTCAACCTAAAACTGAAACTCAAACTAAATGCGACCCCGACTCCAATTGCGATTGCGACTCCGTGTGGCTGCAACTTCGACCTGTTGCAGATGTCACGACGCGCATTGTCAAACAAGCTGGCAAAAAGCAAAAGCCAAAACCAAAAGCAAAGTTGCCAACATTTTTGCCTGGCAGCAGCCAAATTGTAACATAAATAGACTTCAAGTTAGTTAGCCAAAAGGCTCCAAATGCGCATGCGCAGCGCCAACAACAGCAACAGCAACAAGAACTTGCAACAACAACAATGTTGTTACTGTTGCTCCAGCAGTTGCTGTTGTTGCTGTTCTCGTAGTCGTCGTCGTCGTCGTCGTCGTCGTCTCGTGGCGACCATGAAAAACGTGACATTTTTATGTTGCAAACTTTAAATCTTTCATATCAGAAAATGAAATGTTGCAATGCAATTGACTGCAACAACAGCGACAACAACAACAGCAGCGTTGACTTTTTTGTTGCGCGTGCGCTGCGCTGTTGTTGTTGACATTTCGCTGCTGTTGCAGCAGCAGCAACAGCAACAACAATTCCAACAACAACAACAACAATCTTGTGCACATGTGCGCCTCGCATTTCCCAGTTGTTGCTGCTGTTCTTGTTGTTGTTGTTGTTGTTGTTGTTGCTGATGTTGGGCCAACTTTAGTCCGCATTTCCTAATGCGAATGTCTTTGCACTCGATGCTTAAGAATTGAGTTAGCAACTTGGCAGTCAACAAGATTCTCCAGTAATTCTCTTTCTCAATCTCCTTCTCATGTTTTGAGAAATTTGTAAATTAAATTTGATTACTTAATTGGGCTAATGCAAAGCTTAAAATAACAAGCTTTCGCAAATGTATACTTAGTCAATCAAAAGCTGAGTGCTATGTCACTTCATTTGCAAATGCATGCATCGCAGTCGTTCGCTCTCTCGCTCACACACATGTGCTGCTCTCAAAGAGCAAAGCGCAAGAGATTCAATGCAACATTTCTATTTCTGATTATCTCTCTTATTTATAGAGCAATCCTGATGAAACTTTCAGAACTGCTAAGAAATGTAAGAAAATGTAAAAGTAAGAAATGTCTACGCTGTCCAACATAAACTCGATCTGGAGAGGGTATACAGGAACCTTAATGCCAAATTTGGTGTCTCTAGCTCTTATAGTTGCTGAGATCGATGCGTTCATACAGACAGACGGACATAGCTCAATCGACTCAGTTATTGATACTGAATAAGAATACATATACTTTATAAGTTCGGCAATGCCTGTTACATACATTTGTTCAAATTATTATACCCTTTTTGCCCATTTCTAATGGACACAGGGTATACAAATTATGCGATGAGATGTTTATATCGAAAGGAAACAACAATTTAATATAATGAACTGATCTCAAAGAAGATAATCAGTTGGATCAGCAGTATAATTAACAAGTTAATAATCAATATTATTATATTTACATTAATATATTATTATTTATATTATTATTATTATTATTATTATTAAAAGTAAATACTAACTGAAAAAAAAAACAAGCGGATCAGTTGAGCCCGACTGTCCAATACCCTGTACAACTCTCTGTAATAAAAGCATTTTGATAATTATTACTATTAAACTGCAAATACATATACCAATTCCAAAAGCGATACATTTTTAGTGGCAACCTCTTAAAACTAAGCAGAGCAATCTGTTTGGTCTGATCTGGCAACTCAGGCAATGCATCTCAGCTATTTTCATGATGGTTGCTTGCGCGCAAAAGCTAGCAGCTATGATAAATCACACAATTGTATGTACTCTATGCTATATGTCTGTACAGTATTGAGATTCAAAGCAAAATGTTCAATGGTTTTTCATTCTTTTCTGAATAACTTTCCTATTTCTGAACCGATTGTTATGAAACTTTCAGATGTGTTTTAAAATAGTATTCTTTAAACATTTATTAGGTGAGAAGGGTCAACGTTCAGCAATACAGGCTCTTATGAAATTTGGTGATTCTAGCCCTTATAGTTGCGGAGAATGATGCGTTCTATGCTATTAACTTGTAATACTTAAACAAAAAAGAATAAAGAAAGAAAGAAAGATATATAACTTTATATCTATAAACATATGTATATCTATTTGCAATATACACTTATATATATAAATATAGTTAGTTGTTAGTTAGCTGTATAGTATATACAAATTTAGATCTTTTTCGTTTATAGAATAAGAATTAAAATTCTTGTTCTCTTAAATATTTTTGCAGTCACATCGCATTAAATTTGGCGCCTTGACTTTCTACTATTTGTGGCCAACATCTGCAGCTATCTCTCCCCCTACTTTCTCCTGCTACACATCTACTTGCCACTTTGCAACGTAGCTGCTAATGCCACAACTTCCATTGCATTGATTAGCAATTCAAAGTACGGCAAATTCTACAGTTTCTTTTTTATTTTTGTTTTCTCTTTCTCTTCGAATATTTCTTGCACAATCTTTTTTTTTGTGCTTCGTTGCAAAACATTGTCACTGCTGTTGTTGTTGTTATGTCTGTTGTTGTTGCTGTTGTTGTTGCTGCTGTTGCGGGTGTGGCTTCTAATTTATGCGCGCGTTTTTGTTTATTGCGGCACACAACGCACAGCACAGTGCAACAGCCATCACCCTTTTTGGCTCCCTTTATCCTTTGATTTTGGAGTACATGGTTCAGCCTCTGCACCTGCCCTCCCCCCCCCCTTACCCATCACTCCCCTTTCCTTCATGCTCTATTCCTCAATGTGGCAGGCAATCGCGAGCGGTCAGCAAACTGCGAAGGCAACGCTGTTCGATTTTGGTTGGCTGTTGGCTGCCATCGATGCAACATCCACACACACACACACACACACACACACACACACACATGCACATGTATATATATATATATATACACGCATGCAGATGCGCATCGTCGGCTGCCCACATATGTATGCTATGCTTTCTTTCGCTCTTCATTTGCCTCCCTCTCCCTCACACACACACACACACATACACACCCACCCACACACACACAAACAGCAAAGGGAAATTCTTTTTAATTACTCTCCTTCTTGTTTACTTCTTTTTTTCTTTTTGCATTTTTTCGCTGTGTTTTGTTTTTGCTCAAGTGCAGAAAAATTCGATTTTTAGGCAGCGCGCAGGACGAGCACAGGACGAGCAGAGGATGTGGCTGAGGATGTGGAGGCTGCCAGCAGGACGAGCAGGACAGGAGCTGTGTGCTCTGGAGAGCTGCTGCTCCTCTGCAGTGGCAATAATTCGATTAGTGTCCGTGTCTATTTTCAGGCTCGTGAGTGTAGGCGTTGTATTCAAAGCCCCAATCCAAGACAAGCACAGCGCTACCCCTGCTCTCACTGCTCTCCCTCCTTCCCTACCCCCCTACACCCACAAATCCACACACCCACACACTCCCACTCTTGGCACGCCCCTGTGCACTTTACAGTTTTCTGGTTCATTTTTTCGTTGTTGCCTGTTTCGTTGTCGCTGGCGTTGTCGTTGTCGTTGTTGCATGCTGCGCTGTGCGGCACAGCGAGGACATCAACCGCGCCTGGACATTGGTCATCATTCATCAAAGTGAAATGTTGATTTAGTGCGCTGTGCGGCAAGGCAGAGAGTGTGGCATGCATAGTGTGACAGGGCGTGCGGCAGGCAGCGAAAGGGATGGGATGGCGAAGAGGAGGGAAAGGGGGGGGGCAGGATGGCCTGCATTTTGGTGGCTATCCTGGCGCCTGAGCCTTGTGGCGCCATTTTCTGTTGCTCCTCGTTGATTTTTCTCTTCCATTCTTGCCTCGCTTCTTTTCTTATCTTCCTCTGCTCCCTTCTCCCACTCCCTGTCCCTCTCCCCGCTCTCCATCGCTTTCATATCCTCTATTTTTTCCTCCATTCATTTTTTTTTTTTTTTGGCTCATGTGTGATGAATTGATGCTGTTTATTCGACTGCAAACATAACCGGCATGTGCAGCAGCCAGCAGCCAGCAGCCATTGGGATCTGCATCTTTTGATGCTTTCCTCTTCTTCTACAGCAGCCCCGAACAACCCCCCCCCACTTGTTCTTCTTTTTCCCCCATTCTCCTTCACTTCGCTTTGCATTTTTTTCTGCTGCTCTTCTTGTTCCTGTTGTGCTTTTTGATTAGCAAAAGGAAGCTCAAAATAAAAAAGCAAAATTAAAAAATTTCCATTTAAGTGTGTCTGTGTGTGTGTGTGTGTGTGTGTATGTGTGTGTGTGTATAGCTGTATAAGAACATGCAAATTCAGCTGTACAGATAGTTAGGTCAACAGCCATAAGAATACCCTGTATTCTGAATGATATCAACAATCAGCAGTTAAACCTCTTCAAGTGACTATGGAGAAAGCAGATGATCGAACTTTTGTACAGCATGAAGTGACAACACACGACAGCCACGTGGTTAATGTGACCATGGAGGACGCTTTCAGTTATTTTATATACACTACAAATACTAAATAATTTACTGAACACTACGAACTTAAGATTTTTGCGCTCTTCGCTATAATCTCTAAGCGTGCACCACAATAAAGTGACCATGGAGGACGGCGAAGTGTAATTATTGCTTGACATCAACTAGAAGAAGAACCTGCAAGTTCAACTACAAGAGCAGAACGAAAAAACGTAATATACAATAAAAATAAATCAAACGAATATACCCGCGCCCACAGAACTTATTTAATTTACAGGGTATAAAAATTGCATTTTTTTCGCAATGCAAAAAAATTTCACTTGCTGCATGATTTTTTTTTTTTTGTTGTACTCTACTTTCTATATGCTCTGTGCTGTGTTAGCCAATCATATAGCCGAGGCCCGCACAATCAGGGCGTGGCATGGGCGGCAATAAGCTCTTCGGTTTGGTCGAAACGCATGAGTATATGGCATATATAGTCGGGTATTTTATAGCGTATGGTGCGGTATGTCACATTCATCGTAACCAGGACAGCCTTTGAGGGAACACTAATGATTGAATGCCTTGAACAATCCCCGACTCTCCATCCCCATCCCTGTCCATTCCCACATCACATTTACCATCCCTTAGCCACTTTTGAGTCGCCTTTGACAACACTGTTAACTTTTATTGTCGCATTCCTGTTAATTAACGTACATGTCAATGTCATTTTCTGCATTAGTAGAACTTCAGGTAAATCAACTGCATAAGAAACTTGAGCAACAAATTATTATTTATATTTAAATAAAATTGCAATTTTTAAAAATATTAAATTGAAACGAAATTATTATTTGTATCTTTATCTATTTATTTATTGACATATTTATTTATCAATCAATCAGATGATTTATTTAGTTTATTTATTTATTTATTTATTTATTTATTTGTTTATTTATTTATTTATTTATATATTTTATATATATAATATTTTATTTATTTTATTTATTTATTTATTTGTTTATTTATTTAGTTTATTTATTTATATATTTATTTGTTTATTTATTTGTTTATTTATTTATATATTTATTTATTTGTTTATTTATTTACTTATTTTTATATTAATTTGTTTATTTATTTGTTTATTTATTTTATTTATTTTATTTATTTTATTTATTTTATTTATTTTATTTATTTTATTTATTTTATTTATTTTATTTATTTTATTTATTTTATTTATTTATTTATTTAGTTTATTTATTTGTTTATTTATTTATTTTTATATTTATTAATTATTTATATATTTTATTTATGATGATTTTATTTTTTCAATTAATGCTAAGCTACCTTTTAAAGTTAACTGTAAATTTGTCCTTTTTAATTAAATAAAAATTATAAATTTGTAATGTTAAGTAAACTTTTAAGAAAACTTTTATTTAACTTAAAATCAATTGACACAACTATTAGAGCTAAATTTATAAAATATGATTTTCAATTAAATAAATATAATAAATGTGTTAATAAATAAAAAGAAGAAAGAAAAGAAGAAAAATAATAAATAAGAAGAATGATTAACAAAATATGAAGTTATGTTGAATTTAAAGTTTAGAGTTAGTTCAAGCCTATCAGACTTGATGCCATAGTTGGTTAAATAATTCAATTATGTGTCTTGATCCGATTTAACTAACTGACAAGTATTGGGAATTAGAGAAAATCAAATTGCTTACAGCTGAGAATGATTTATTGTGTGTTGCTATTGTTGTTGTTGTTGTTATTTTGTTATTGCATTTATATTCATTCATTCAGTTGTTCCTTTAAATTCCCAATCAGTTTTAACGGAGGCATATAAAGATTTATACTTAAAACTTATTCTAATATGACGTGTTAAACAGCTGTGTGGCATATAAAACTGTTCGTGCAACGGCAGAAGAGGCAGCTTGCAACTCAGCTGAGCAAGTCCACAATCTGCGCAATGTCAAAAGGCTTGCCAAGTGCCTAATTAAAGCCAGCTCTGTTCATGATGATAATGATGAGGATGAGGATGATGATGATAATAATGATGATGACGTTGATGCCGCACAGTGTTTGTGGCAAGCTGAAAGCAACGTTGCAGCCGCTTAAATAAATTAAATTCAATTTTAAGCGCAGCCATTGGGCGCCGCTGCTGCCACGAAAATGTTCATAGCCAGCGCTGACCTCTGTCAGTCAGCAGCAACAGCAACAACAACAACAGCAACGGCAACAACGGCAACAACAACAACTGCAACGGTAATCAGTGCCACATAACGCACAGGCCGCAAACTAAAACGCGCAACGCAAAAATCGTGCGTGCCCTTAAGACGCTCATAAAATAGGCAAACGGTGCTGGCCACGGCCACAAAAATGTTTTCCACTCTATCGGTAACCAAAATAACAACAGCAACAACAACAGTAACAACAGCAACAACAACAAGAACAACAACTGTGTGTAAGCACAAAGAGATTGGCCAAGAATGGGAGGTTAAACGGGAGGCAGCGGCCAGAGGAGAAGACAGGGACGGATCGAGGGCAGCAGCGGGTTAGGCTCTACAGTGTGGGGAAGGGGTTGGGCGGGGGGTAACGGAAAGGCGGGGTTCGACTGCACGTAAGGCACGACTTTTTATTATGCTTTACGTTCTTCGCGCTGGGGCCAACGGCGCCCACCCGCCTGCGCTTTTTGTCTCGGCCAAAGAATCTGCAGAAAAAAATCTGTTTTGGCCATTGCCATTGCCATTGCATTGGAATGCATAACAACAACAGCAGCAAACAACAACGAGAGGAATGGAACAACTGCAACAAACTGTTGCAAGCTCAACAACAAAGCGAGATAGAAAATAGTGCAACGAATGTCATTCGCATTGCCCGCTTCTCGCTCAACTCAACTCCAAAACTTTATGGCGCCCTCAACGAAATTGAATTGTGCTCCATCTACGAGTATAAAATATAATAATGAAAGCTATTCGCATCTGACTCTGAATCGGGCCAAATGACCAAGATAAACCACTCAAAACTGTCGACGGACTCACAGCTCCAAACCAGCTCCGCATCCACAAACCGAACACAGAATTCAACTTTAGTTTCATATTTCACACTGAGTTTATATAATTTATTTCCTATAAATAATTTACTTATACTGATCTTTAGAAATTTGATTAGACTCAATTGAAAGAATTCTAATTGCTTAGGTATTCTCAAAAGATACATTATTCATAATCAATTTATGCATTTGCTATGATCCTCGATTTATCGTTTCTAGATCGTAAGATTCATCTACTAACTTCGCTTATTTAATGCGACCTGAAAGAGTTGAAAGACAATAATTATTGTCATTAATAAAGGCATATGATTTAACATTTACAACATCATTATCATTTTCATTACTATTTTCATCATTATAGTCATTAATATTAGCATTAGTATTATTATTGCCAGTTTTAGCTATCACTGTCATTATAAATTCCACAGTAATGTTATTAAGATAATCATAAACATTTTCATTAGAAGTAGCATTAACAGTCTCATTATCATTGGCATTATCTAGATCATGATCATTATTATTTAATTTTCATTACAGCATTATCATTATTATTAGTACAAGTCACTTTTTATTATTATTTGCACAGTCAATAGTCATAGGCAATGACATTAAGATAAACATTAGCATTTTCATTAGAATTAGCATTAGCAATATCATTTTCATTGGCAATATCATAATCGTTTTCATTATGATTGTCATTGAGATAAGCATTCAAGAATTATAAATTTGATTTTCATTAGTATTATCATATTATCTTTATTATCATTAATTGATATTATCATTAATTAATCGCATAAGCATTATCATTAACTGTATCATTGGAAGCATTATTACAATCAAAGTAGACATTCCATGTAAATAAACTATAAACATAGATTTCTTCTGTGAGTTTTCCCAAACTGTGAGCAGTTAGTTCCTGATTTACAATATGCTATCTAATGCGTTGTTGTGGTTCATTGACTTGATATCAATTGAACGGTAATCGTTGCTAAAGTAACAGCAGCCAATGTAAGCGCTACAATTGTGTACAGTTGCTGCCAAAAGTCACGGACCATAGGGCTAAGGCAGCAAAGGCTGACAAAATGGAGGTGGAGTTGAGTTGAGGTGTTGTACGTACAACAAATGTGAATTTAGTTGCCACCGAAAAAGTGCATGAAAGCAGGACGATCTGCCATGAGGGGCAAGTTGAGGTTGAGCATGAGGATGAGGATGAGGATGAGGGGGAGCAAGAGGCGTGACGAGGGGACATTCATTTTTGTTGCCTGGCATTGTTGGTCCTTCGAGCATTCTTGTAATCCTGTCAGAGAGACTGTATATCTATGTGTGTGTGTGTGTGTGTGCAGCTCTGTCTGTGTGTGTGTCGCGTAGGAGCGAGAGTCCTTGCATTTTATTTTCGTTTATCATTTATTTACTACTCAATTTTTCTACTACTTTAGTCGCGCTTCTCCCTCGTTGGGGGCAAGTTGATTTCGTATGCCAAGTAACGGCAGCTCAGTGCAGCAGCAGCAGCAGTTGTTGTTGTTGTTGTTGTTGTTGCTGTTGTTGTTGTTGTTGGGGCAGCTGGTGCAACAGCAGCAGTAACTGCTGCTTTTCTCTCACGCGACTTTATCCTTCAAATGTCCTTGCGTGCGTTACAACGCCGCCCATTCGTCCGCACACCCGCCCGCCCGCACACTGCCGACCATTTTACGTGCCCCGTGCCGTGGCAGCAACAACGGCAGCTGTGGATTTTAATGGCTGCAGCGTCGCACGTCGAGAGTCCCAGCAGCGAGCGTTGCAGCCACACAGCTCCTACAGCCTCCCACAGCTCATCCCTATGACTTGCCACATCCCTTGCAACATGCATTCGTGATGGCGTTGCGTCCTGCTGCCCGCTGCCTGCCTCATACCTCGTGGCTCGTGGCTCTTGTTGCCTGCTGCCTGCTGCCTGCAGCCTGCTGCCAACTGCCAGCTGCCTTTCTCGTCGCCATTTTAATTTCGCCTGCTGCACAACGTCGAATTTTCTAATCTTGTGCGGACTACGGCTCCCCCAGTTGCCGACTTGCCTGCCATTCTGCCTCTCTTCACCTCCCCCAGGCTGCCACTGTGCGCTGCGTACTGTTGCCCCCTGCCCCTGCTGCAGTTTGTTGTTAATGCCAGCCGCAGCTTTTCGGCGCCGACAGCCAACAGCCAACAGCGTCCAGAGGTCGTTTAAAGGACTTTTGCCGCAGGCCTCACTATGCGTTTCGGTCACCAGCTGCCCCACACCATCCCCCAGCACCACCCCGCTTTCGCCATCGTACCCACCCTCACCCATCCTCCCATCTGTGCCCCATTTGGAGTGCGGCTCTGGCAACCGCCAAGATGGATGACGTGTCAGCTGGAATTGATGATGCCGAGCAAATGGCGGCTAACAAAATGGCGACTGCAAACGGCGCCAGCCCACACGGCGTATGAGTGACGCGAACGTGTACAATGCGCAGCAACGTGCAACGTGCCACATGCAACGTTCGCATTTCCTTCCACACACACATACACACACACACACACACGCATAAAGTTTTCACTACGCTTCCCCCATTGATGCCACCTAAAGCTCGAATCGAGTCACCAAAATGAGAAGCACAAATTCCACAGCTAAAAATACTTTTAATAGAATGCAAAATAGACAAGTTATGCATATCGATAATTACAAAATATATAGTATAATGTTAACAGTTTATTTATTTATTTTAAAGTACATTTACTGCTGTTAATTACACCATTTGCCAGAAGATAAAATTGAAGTTCAATATCACAATTCTGAGATTAATTAACATAGAAAAACATACAAAATTAAAAGCTTTAATCCAAGTAATCAAACTTTCCTGAATGATAAAAGCAGCCGCAGCAATCACACTTTATTTGAAAGCTTCATTAAGCTCACTTTGATTACCAACAGAGCTTTTAAGCACATAAAAACTATTTATTTATTTTAACAAATTCTACATTCATGTGATTCATTTTTATAGAAACAATTAGTGATTTCAAAGCACATTAAAGCTGCTACAAAATTATTTAAGTGTTTGCAAAAATGTGCTAATTTTAGAAACTTTCTCTACTTTTTTACAGTTAATTGAATTTTTATTAAACTTTTATATTTTTATATTTTTATTTGTTGATCATTTTTAAGAAACAATTGCAACTCTTAAAGCACATTTAAGCTGCTCATTAACTAAATTGATACTTTATTTGTATGTCCCCACTTCAGCTCTCTTCTTGAAATTTTAATTTCTTTTTATTAAAAATTTGCAAATTCATTATTTTGTACATTAATATTATGAGTTTTTAAATTGTTTATTATTCTTTATTTAAAGTGCAGCTGAACTCTATCTCTAAAACCATAAAAGTTTGGTACTCTCGCTAAGAATGAGCGTAGATATTCTATTAGAAGGTACATTTCTTTATTTTTAATTTTATTTGTATTTTTTAAATTATGTATAGTTTTCATTAATGATTTTTCTAATTAATTATATATTTTTTTTGGGGAAGTGTTCTAATTGAATTACACATTATTTTTCCATAAGCTTAATTACTCATGAAGAGTTTTACAACTTTAAAACTTTTAATAATTATTTAAAATATAAATGAACAAAAAACAGAATATTTAATTAATTTATTTATATATTTTTTTTATTTATTAAAGTTACATATAGTATTTTATTAATTCTTGTACAAATTGATTTAAGTTTTGTTGAGAAGTGTTTTAATTGAATTTAAGCAAATTTTGTAGAAGCTGAAATATTAATAGACTTTATAAAATGATTAAAAATGCACTTGAACAAAAATTGTATGGTAATCTGTAATTGATTTGTATTTATTAAAGTTATGTATATTAATAAGTATTTATTAATAAGTTTACTAATTTATTTAAATGTTGTTAGGCAATTACAGCAATTACATTTATCTTACGTGAAGTTGTTAAACTTATAAATTGCTCTCATTTAAATAACCACAATCTTGCATAAGCTGAAATAATAATATATTTATTTAATGTATATGCAGTTTTTATTGATTATTATACTAATTGATTAAGATTTTGTTAATACAGCATTTTCTTTGATTTTGCAAAAGTTTCTTCTTCACGTTTTCACTTTTGGGCTAGAAGTATTTGCAGTGAAATGGAGCTGTGGGAGCCACAACTGATGGACTAAGTTATTATGCCCTTCACCCAAATGCCACAACAGCAAGAAGAAGAGAAGAAGAAGGTGAAGATGACGATGACGATGATGACGATGATGACGATGAAGAAGAAGAAGAAGCAGCAGAATAGTAACTGGGTTTATGCACATCTCGAATGCATTTACCGGCAGAATCCAATCACAAATTGCCAACGTCGTTCAAGTCAACGCTGTTTGTTATTGTTGCTGTTGTTGTTGCTGTTGTTATTGTTGCGGTTGTTGTTGTTGTTGGCGTTGCTGTTGTTGTTGCTGTTTCTGTTGTCGTGGTCATGGCAGCGATAACATGCCGCAAGATTTGTTGTGCTTTGACCAGCGTTCACAACGTCTTGGACTTGAGCTGGACTTGAACTTGGACTTGGACTTGCTCTCCATGTTGTTCCCCTTGCGGTTGTTGCTATTGTTGTTGTATGTGTTGCTGTTGCTTTTGCTGTTGCTGTTGCTGTTGTTGTCCCGTTGTTGACTGTACACTCTCAACATGGTGCCATTCTGCTCGAGGCCTGTGCCTCGCTCCGCTCAAGACTTCAACAGCGACTTCAACTCAGACGCGGACACGGACTCTGACTTCGACTTCGACTTCGGCTCTGATTCCAACTGAGGCTCATGTTGTGCGCGCTTTTCACTCAGCTGGTGAGATTTGTGCCAGGAGACAAGTGCGACATGATGTTATGTGTCAACAGCTTAATTCGCAGCGCGAGTCTCGCTCGCAACTCGCTGGCAAACTTGGACAGAGGGCTGGGAAACTGCGAGCCGAGAGCTGCAATCGTTGCATGCACTATGGGCATGTGGCATGTGGCAACAACGTTGCTGCCATTGCCATTGCTGTTGCTGTTGCTGTTGCTGTTGCCGTTGCCGTTGCTGTCGCGACGTTTGTCCGATTTCAATCTAAGTCAACCCAAATCCAACAACAACTAGACAAACGCACTCTACACACAGCACTTTGGTCATTCAATTATTTATTATTTTGACTACGCCAACTGACTCTCTCTCCCCCCCTCTCACTCACTCTCTCTCTCTTCATTTCACACCTCTCGTATTCCCTACCTCTGTTTAGTCTTTCCTTACTCCAAGGTGTTGCTCATGGTGACATATAACCAACATAGTGAGCACACCAAGTTAATGAACATAACGATAATTGTGTGATTTAAAATAATGAAATTACACGTAAAATAACTATGAACTGCTTCTTCTTCTAACAGCAGCCAAGAAATGCGATACTTCTATACTATATATATAATTATATTGTAGTATATTTATAGTATATAACTTTATATATGTACAATAGAGAATGTATATAGGAATAGACGAAGCAAATGCTTGTATTTCACAAACAAATTAGATATCAACTATTAGTTTTTATTCAATTAAATGTCGACTAAAAAAAGTATATAATATTTAAAATAATATACTTACTTTATATAAAATTATGAATTAAAAACTGAAACTTGAGAAAGTTAACAGGGTTTCTACAGTCATTTATAAAAATATATTAAAGAACCTTAAAGTTAAGCTTTAATATAATAATAATTAAATAGATAAAATATATTTCCTTAATTTATTTAATATTATATTTAACGCAAGTAAAGGACTCAATTATAACATTTCGATTAAACTTAAATCCTTTATGAAAGAATTCAAATTAAAAGAAAACTATTGAAATAAAATCTGAATGACGAAGAACCAATTAAATGGAATCAAAATCTTTCGATTATTCCAATAAAACTATTAAGATATTTGAAAAGTGTGTCAATTAGTTCATCATTCAGCTGTGTCTAAAAATAGAACAACGAACAAGGTCGACGTCGCTGCTGACGATTAAGTTGATAACACACAATTAGCAATGAGAAAGATCGTTGCAGTCGTGGCCGAGTGGTTAAGGCGTCTGACTCGAAATCAGATTCCCTCTGGGAGCGTAGGTTCGAATCCTACCGGCTGCGAATTAATTTAATTAATATTATTTTATTTGTATTACTCTTTTAATAATTAAAAAATTATTAAACAACCCTTTCATAATAGCAAAAGAACAATTATATAAAAACTAAACAAATGCTTATCAATAAATTTTGTTTATTAAGTGTTTTATGCTTATAAGAAGAAGAATATAATGATTGACTTTAATTAAACAAACTTTATTGCAGTTCAAACTTTCAACATAAAATGTTCTTGTTACTCGAAAATAGCAAAAGCAATATTCGTAAATACACTTAAATGAATGATGCATGAAAAGAGATTAGAAAAAAGCTTAAGCTGCAACTAAATTTGTACAAGCTTAAGTTTCTAAGAATGATAGAGTTATATTTTAAGTTATATTTTAAATACATATAAATATAATATATAATAATAATATCTACTATATAATTTAAATATATATAAATATGTATCTCATTTGTACCCGATTACTCTGAGTCTCATTCGGCATAAACAATGAGACAGATAAAAAATAAAATTCGAGAAAGCACATTTAAAGATATTTTAAACTCTGAGAAACATATAAAACATAGAAACTACGAACTCTGCTTAATTATGTTAGTTATAATGATCAATTGATGGTGATCATTAAGTTGTGCATTTAAACAAAATAAATGTCGCTTTAGAACTAAACGCTTCTATCAGTGCTCACAGAATTTAGCCTAATTAGTTGACTGACTTTTTCCCACGCCCACGCAACGTTAAGAGCAACTTCAACTTGAAGTCCAAGTTAAAGACGAAGTCGCACTTGTCTGACTCTGTTCTCTGGTCTTGGATCTTGGTTTTTGCGCCTTGTGTCTCTCTGTGTCTGGGGCCATGGGACTGATCGAAATGATCTATGGGGCAAGGCACAGAGCATCATGGTGTGGTGCAGTGGTGCAGTGGTGCTGTGGTGCAGTGGTGCGGGCTGCGCCACCAAATTTGGCAGTGCCACAGCAGCAGCAGCCACAAAGGGGGCTGAAATCAATGCACGCTACTTGCGCCCAAAAGGTATTGAAAGCCCCACAACGAAAAACACTCACTGAACCCTCCGAGATGCAACTCCTTCGTTTGAGAGGAAGAGAACGCAAGGGAACGGACGGGAAGGGAAATGAGAGCCACAATAAAACTCATAAATCAAATAAGACAAAAGACTCGAGGCGAACGCAGGGCACAGGACCAGGACATGTCTCTACGACCACGAAAACGAAAGCTGGTGCCGGCTGCCATGGCGTGCGTTCATGCGGGGAGCTAAAGAAGTTCCAGGGCAACAGCTGGACAGGGGGATATGGTGACAGAGGGGTAGTGGGGAGAAACTGGCAACGCAATATTGAGCACGACTGCGAACAATGGGAGCAAATAACTGGCCAGCATTCGGCATAAGCCGAAGATGGAGATGGAGACTGAGTCTCAAGACTCAAGACTCTCAACTGAGTCAAGACTCAAGACTGAAGACAGAAGACTCAAGACTGAAACTGGCAGCCCGACGAAGACCGAAAACCGACCTCCGACCACCGAAGCAGCCGCAGGAATTGTCAGTGATTTTCAAGGTAAGACAAACTCAACAACAACAACAACAACAACCACAATCACAACAATAAAACAACTGCAAGTAGTAAATGTATCTAACGGATGACATAACGAACTCTTAATGCACTTCAAAGAATTAAGACAAGTTTCGAAATGTCTTCATTCTGATCTGATTTATTGCATTAACTCTATTATATATTTATTAAATTATAAATAAATGTTTAGAAATTACGCAATGCTCTGATTTGATTTGCCTAATATTTTATATTTGTATCGATGATTGAGATTTATTATTTATTAGTGCAAGCAAATATTTCAAAATAAAAGAATATTTAAAAAAACAACAAAAGTTTGACTCTGTTAAATAGTTATTTTGAATTAATGAAATATATAATACAATATTTATCTCTCAAAAACATAGAAAGTTCTCAATGTTTTGACATTCGGTTATTATTCAAAATAACTTTAATTAAAAACAAACACACAGTTTTGCTTGGGTAAAAAAGTTTTTTAAATAATTATGAAAATATTTAATTAAACATTTATTACTTTTTATTTATTTTAAATAGATATACAATAAAGTTAAATAAGAGTTTGCATTTTGAAACTTATAATTGAAAAATTTAAAATTTAATTTTTAATTTATTTAACATTTATCCTACATAAATGCTTATTAATTGTAACAGTGTAATTGAATATTAATGTGATATATTGATATAAATGAAGACGAACAGCTTTCAACTTTTCGGAGACAACTTTTCTAACAACTTGACTCTGCTTTTCCACTTTTCGACGACGTTTTTTCTGCTTCAGCTTCTGACTTCTTCCTTCAGCTTTTCGACTTCTACTCTATCGACCTCCTCGTTCAAGTCTGCTTCTTCTATATCTCGCGTTGCCACCCAGTTACGCTGCTGCTTGTGGTTAGGCGTTGCCACTCAGTTATACTGCTGCTCTTCGTTACATTTATATATCTAAAAGTAGTATAAAAGTACATTATTAGAAGTTTATGTGCAAAATGATATTCTTGACTAAATTCTATATATTCTATGCTAAATAAAATAAATAAATGAATTCAACAAAATCAAGTTGTTTGATTGATTAAATGGTTCAAATATAAATTCACTTTTAAACTTTTTAATAAATTAATAAATTAAATAGATTTTGTTAAATTTATTCATAAATTTATGCATAAGAGTTGAAGTTATTTTCATTATTTAGCAAAGTTAATAATCGACAGCTTTAGTTATGCTGATCAAATTAGCAAAGTAATTAATGTATGAAGGAAAAAGCTTTACTTAGCACACAATTCTAAAGGGAAGCTTTGAAAGCTTCTGGAAATATAAACAACAGTTGAAAGTTTAATGCTGCTGTTTCTAAACTTTATATTAAAATAAATTAAATTAAATTATATTATATTTTATTACAATTATATTATATTATATTATATTATATTATATTAAATTAATTGAACGAAAATAAATGCAATTATTTGATTATTAATTGTTAGCTAATTACGTCAATTTGTCAACACATGACATGAGGCAAGCGCATTGAGAATTTCATGCGGCTCCAAGTTGCATGTGGCAAGTGCAGATTGAAAAGCCGCAACAGTCACCAAAATGATGCGCAAGTGTCGCCAGTTGCACAGCTGAGGCATTGTGGCAACTAGAGCGCAGCAGCAACAAACAGATAGCGAGAGAGAGCGAGAGAGAGCGAAAAAGAGAGGGAGAGAGGGAGACAAAAGATGAATTTCCAACGTATTGCGTTGTTATTTTGGTCATGAGATCGTCCTCATAGTCAACATTGTCGTTGTTGCTGCTGCTGTTGTTGTTGTTGCTGCTGCTGCTTATGTTGTTGTTGTCGTCATCAGCGTCAGGCGGCTGGTCGCACAAATATCTTAAAGCAGAGCCTATCCAACTAGATATTTTTTGGGCGCTTCGTTACACAAAATCACGAAGCAAATCGTGCACGACTATTTTGCGTGAGTTGAGCGCATGATCAGCTGCAACTGCAACAGCCACAGCAACTGCAACAGCCACAGCAACAACAGCGATGCGGCAACAGCGACTGCGACCTGGTCCGCCCTGGGCTCACTCTTGTTGCTGTTGTTGCTATTGTTGCTGCTGCTGCTGCTGATGTTGTTGTTGTTGTCTATGCTGCAGCTGCTAAGGGCACTTGTGGCCAAGACGATCGCCTTTTTATTGGCCCAAAACCAAAACATAATAAAAATAAAGCCTTTCAACAATTTTCGATAGTTTCAATTTCAATTTCAGTTACAACTGCAACATTCGCTGACCAGCGCAAGCAGCAGCCTGTGATTTGATTGGCACACGTCAGCAACGACAATTGATGCAACAGCAAGTGCAACAACAACAACAACAACAACAGGAACAACAACAGCAACAAGTGACAATAACAACAACAAGCGACACTTGAGAGTCAAAGTCACACGCTCTGACAAATTCCATTGCAGTTGCTGTTGATCAGTCGAGTTGTTGCTGCTGCTGCTGCTGCTGTTGCTGCTGCTGGAAGGTGGCAACTGTTTGCAAGTTTAACATAGCACGAAAAACTAATTTAAATTTAAATGTTAAATTCACGTAGCAAAATGCGAATTCAAACTGTGTGAGAGTGTTGTTGTTGCTGTTGTTTGATGTTTGTTGTGTCTGCTGTTTGTCGAGTGTGTGTTGTATGTTGTGTGTGTTGTGTTATTGCTGACACTTGAATGCTTCAAAGGTTATCGCGGGCAATTAGCATGCCAACAGCAACAACAGCAACAACTGCAGCAACAGCAACAACAGCAACAACTACAAGACTACGACAACACCAAGCGAATTGACCCCAAACAATTTGTGTGCACACTTCATGTGGGTGTGACACACACACACACACACACACACACACACATACACACATGCGCCACAACGTTTTACTTAATTTATTTTAGCTAAAGTTATTTTATGAGAGTCTGTTAACTGTTTTATTACTTCTGTCTACTACTATTATTCAACTACCTTAACTACTACTATTACTATTTATACTACTACTCAAGCAAATACTATTGCTGCTACTACTATTACTCATACTACCAATGTTAGTACTTATACTGCTTCTACTAGTACTACTATTTTGACTACTACTACTACTACTACTTTTGTTACTAATGTTTCCGTCAATAATTGGCGCAACTGAAAACTTAACTTCTGTTACTACTATTATTCTACTACCTTAACTACTACTATTACTATTTATACTGCCACTTAAGCAAATACTATTATAATTACTACTATTACTCATACCACCAATGTTAGTACTTTTACTACTTCTACTATTACTATTCCTTTCGTCACTAATTTGCAGCTGATAACTTAACTTCTGTCTACTACTATTATTCTACTACCTTAACTACTATGTACGACTACTATTTATACTACTACTACTATTACTGATACCACCAATGTTAGTACTTTCACTACTTCTACTACATATTACTATTTATATTAGTACTACTATTTTGACTAATACTACTATTACTCTTATTACAACTGCTTCCGTCATTTAATTTGGGCAACTGAAAGCTTAACTTTCAAGCGATTTTCACTTCATACACATTTCTGTGGCGCCTGTTGCAGTTGTCGATAAGGTATAACCCACATTGCTACATCAGTTGATAGGGAACTAAATAGCGATTCATATGGCAAGAGTGAGAGGCGGATGAATGTAATATAAACTGAAAATAAAAAGTAAAACGAAATGAATCGAAATGAAAATCACAATTGTAATTGTTAGTTAATGTAATTTGCTAGTTAATCTCTTCATTTGCACAACAACAGAAAAGGATTTCACTTAATAAATCATTTATTAGAAATGATTATAAAATTGAAAAGTTTTCTATACTTTCCGTTGCTGCTGAGCTGGAGGCCCGAGGAGACAGGTGGGATGTCTGGACGGACTATGTAGCTGGCAAGAGGAGACAAGCTGTGAGCAGAGCACAAGTGATTCGCAGTGTGAGGCTAATAAAAATAGTATCATGTTGCATGCAACAAGGCAAAGAATGCCTGCAACATGCAGCAACAAAACGTTCAGCTCAACTCTACTGACACCAAGACAAGTGCAGGCCGTGTGCTGTTGCAGTCGACGTGGACGTTGACGTGGACGTGTACGTTGACGTCGGCGTCAGCAGCGACAGCGACAGCGACAGCAGCAGCATCGGTTAATGAACATAGGAAATTCGTTTACATTTGCCATTTGTGCGAATTAGACAAGGCTCTTTGTACCAGGCCAAGTTGCTGTTGTTGTTGTTGTTGTTGTTATTGTTATTGTTGTTGTTGTTATTGTTCTTGTTGCTACTGTTGTTTTATTACTGAAACTCACAACAACAACAACGACAGCGTCGACGACACATTGAAAAATTCGCTTGTCGACAGAAATGAAATTTTCTACTACATTTCAACGACTTTTGTTTCATAGTGTTTGTTTTTGTTTCTTTTCAGCTTTTTTCTATTTTTCCACTCGTTTTTTTTTATTTTTATAGTTTCTTATTATTTTATTTTAACTTGCTTTCTGCTTGGAGTAGCTCAGCTATGCTATACGTTTTGTCATTCTATACATTTGTACAACTTATTAGCTGAACTTAAGCAAGACAAATTATATATCATTATGTTTGTTATCAGATAATTGTGGCTATATTTTTTTTGATTTATACATTCTTTCCTTTCTAATCTCATTAATGTTTATACTTTTCGAATAGATATTGATTTGTACATTAATTAAAATAAATCATTAATCAAGTCGACGATTCTTTGTCCGAAATCATCAAGCATATTTCTTAGAAAAATCGCGCTTTCTCTTATTTATTTTATAATTATAACAATTATAAATGAAATAAATAATTAAAATATATATAAATTAAGTTTAATTTAAAAAAAATAAATTTATTTAAATTGACTATTAAACATTTAACAAGAAAAATATTCAAAGCAAACAATAAATAATAAATTAAATAATTCAAAGTGTGTTTTTGTATTTGTTTTTATTTGCAATTAAGTTTCTGTTTTTTGTGTTTATTAGCGAATTATTTCTAAATAACTTTTTACTTATTTAAATACTTATTTTATATGAAATATGAATTAATAATGTTTCGTAAATTTAATCTCAATCATATTTCTTTTTTAATATTGTATAAACTATATTCTTAATTGTAATTTCACCATAAATTGTCAAACCATTGTCTGAGGCCTTAAAGCTGCCTCAATATTTGCACAGCTATCGATTTGTAAATATTTGTATATTTTTTCAACGTTCTTTCTGTTTTTTCTTTTGCATATTTGGCAAGTGCATTCACGCTTCGGTGTTGCGTTGTATAAAAAAAAAAAAATTAAAAAAAAAAAATATAAAAACAAAATAGAAAAAAATAGAAAAGGAAAAAGAAAGAACTTTGGCTGCTTGCAAAACTGCTGACTGAGCAGAAGAACAAAGCGAATTGCCAGCATGCAACAGGAGCAGCAGCAGATGTGGCAACTTGGGTGCAGTATGGCCAGGCCAGGCCAGGCCAGGACAGGACAGGCCAGAGAGGTTGGCAGTTGAAGGTGCGGGTTTGCTTTGTTGGGCTAACTCGTACATCGTACATGGATGCTTCTATGCCGCTATGGATCTCTCGCTCGCTCTGTGTGCAAGTGCTTTCCACTTGATGTAACATTACTTTGAAATCTCTTGCCTCACAGCATCCAAATGAAAAGCAAAGAGAAGATGTTCGGTCTAAAAGAAGACGGCGCTGACAGAGAAGAGGTGAGGTGAGGTGAGGTGAGGTACGGTAATGTGAGGTAATGTGAGGTGAGGAGAGGGTCTTCAGCAGCTACAGCTCGGCTTAATTTTCGAGCCGACTCGCATCAATAGATGTTGACCAAAATGGGCGGGAGTGGGAGGGGGTAGGGGCTGAATTGGGGGTCGCGGTCAACTGACCAAATGCTTTGTTGCAACATGTGTGGGGATGCACGCCGAACGCTTCGCTGGACAATGAACAAGCGAAATTAGAGAATGTAAACAGCGCATTTTATCCTGCTCGTTGCCCCTGCAACAACAGCAGCAGCAACAACAACAGCAGCAGCAGCAGCAGCAGCAGCAGCAGCAGCAGCAGCAACAACAACATCGTTGACATGCACAAAAACGCGATGGAAACGTGGACCATTTTTCTTTGGCAACAAGCGAGGCGACAACGAAGACAACGAAGACAACGCCGGCGCCAGTTGACACGCCTATTTGGTTTGACAAACATTTAAGCAGGCGCTGAACAACAATTACAAGCAATTGCCCAGGCTCCTGACTGACTCTGCAACTGCAACTTGCTACTCGCTACTTGCTACTTGCTACTTGCTACTTGCAACTTGCAACCTTTTGACACACCAAGAGACCCGTTGCCAACAATTGCCGTAGCACTCTAGCACTCTGGCTGCCCAGAAAGGTGTTTTGTGCTGACGTCATAACAGTAAATTAACACCGACTTGGCCAAAATGCACGTAACCACAGAAGTTGAATACTAGAATACATGGAATACATGCAAACACATGAGCACTGAGCACACGACGACCAGACAAGTAAATTGAATTTTTAAATGAAACTCTTCCTCAGTCCATCTCAATTCAAGCAGCTTGAAACCCGAAATTACAAAAAACCTTTTCAGATTGCGAATGCGAATCGCATTGAAATGAGAAATGAGAAATGTGTACTATGCGCTTGTCTATGAATCTGTGTGGCAAATGAGTGTATTCAAATGCGAGAGTAGCTCCATAAAGAAGCGCTTGAAATAAGATTGATATATGCATTAATAAAACATCCTTTAATGCTTTAATGTGCTTTCAAAAGCTTCACAAGCAAGTTGTGAAAGTAGCTGTCCGATTTATGTCACATAAAATGGCATCAAAATAAGACAAATATTTACACAAGAATCGTTGGAAGTTAGCAAAGCTTTAATGTGCTTTTAAAAGCTTAAGCTACATGTCTGTTTTATTAAGAACTAATTTGAATGCTTAGCTAAAGACGCGCGAGTTACTAAGAGTCATACAAAGCTTTAATGTGCTTTTAAAAGCTTAAGCTACAAGTCTGTGTTAATAAGAAATGATTTGAATGCTTAGCTAAAGACGCGCGAGCTATTAAAAGCCATACAAAGCTTTAATGTGCTTTCAAAAGCTTAAGCTACAAGTCTGTGTTAATAAGAAATGATTTGAATGCTTAGCTAAACACGCGCGAGTTATTAAAAGCCATACAAAGCTTTAATGTGCTTTCAAAAGCTTAAGCTACAAGTCTGTGTTAATAAGAAATGATTTGAATGCTTAGCTAAACACGCGCGAGTTATTAAAAGCCATACAAAGCTTTAATGTGCTTTCAAAAGCTTAAGCTACAAGTCTGTGTTAATAAGAAATGATTTGAATGCTTAGCTAAACACGCGCGAGTTAGTAAAAGGCATACAAAGCTTTAATGTGCTTTCAAAAGCTTAATCCGCAAATATTGATTAATTTTGAAGAGCTTACCAAAGTGATTAAGCTTTCGGATTGCTGTACACAGATAAATTTAAGTTGCTGAAAGCTTGAATGCGCTTTCATCGATAATCCAATCGAATATTAAGCATTACATTTAGTTTCAACTACTGATTGAACCGGCCTCGCTTACATGCGGTGCCCGTCTAGCTTCACTGGCTACTCGAGAGCTGTCTGCATACATATTTATATAAAGCGTTTGCTAGACATAAATCCAGCAAAACATTATATACAAACAAAGCGCACACTCATGACCGAAAACCCATTTGACTAGGCGGGCAGGCGGGCAGGCAGGCAGGCAGGCAGGCAGGCCCAGGACTATTGTTGAGCCTCCCCTTGCCGTCTATAAATGTACAAGTGTAGGTAATATGTCTAACGGTTTGTCGGTCTGCTGCCGCTTCATCAATTCAGCCAAAGCCATGTCCACATTTTGGGGCCAAAAACAAAACAGCAACAATAACAACATCAAGGCTGGAGATGGAACCAGAGATGGAAATGGAGATGGATATATGAGGATGGCAGCGGCGACGTTTCACATTTCCATTTGAATAATTTAGACA
Source organism: Drosophila funebris (assembly GCA_018901825.1). Lineage (NCBI taxonomy): Eukaryota > Metazoa > Arthropoda > Insecta > Diptera > Drosophilidae > Drosophila > Drosophila funebris. Next base: position 655,299 of record JAEIFK010000675.1, on the reverse strand, counting down.
TTTTCGTTGATGAATAACCGAAAGCACATTGATAGATATTCGCCCGTACAACGCGTCGTATACGCAATGCTCACTTGCCTATAAACTGTACATATGTAGATAAATGTATGTGTACATACACCAATGCTCACATAAATAGTTACAAATATTGCAAATTATGTTTGTTGTCTTGTCTTGTGAGTCTCTGTCTCATTTTTATAATCGTGATCATTTTAATTAATGTGTAGATATCAAAAACAAAGGGGAATTAATTAATATGTGTAACTATACAACTAGCAGGCACTGTAGTCCACATATTTGTATATTTGTGTAGTTGTCGTTGTGGCAGTCAAGTGTGTCAGCTTTCGATTGCTCAGCAAGGTCCACAGATATGTAATGTGGACACATACGTTGATATATATATGTAGTATATATATATATCTATTGTATATATATATTGTATATACGCTGTATATAGGTGTCTATATCTGTAGGTATTGTAGGTGGGTATTGTATAGCCATAAGCTACTTCACTTCATTTTCATTCTGCGAATGCAGCTCAATCAGTTGTTTGAAGTACTAAAAGGACACATTGCCCATAGCGACATTTAAAGTGTTTGGGAATTTCATTTCAGTTCACGAGAGTTTAAAGTTATTGAAAGGGTATTTTAAGCTTATCATTTATGTAAAACGTATTCAACATGAATTAATGCAACTGTAAGCATATCATTTTTCAATTGAATTATAAATCTATTCGTTTTCAAAGTATCAACGATTTGAAGTATATATATTGGAAATATTAAAGAACATTCGATTTTTTAAGTTTATATATTAATAAATAGCAAATTACTTTAGATTACCAATTAAAGAACCTATCAATTCAAACACAAGCAATTTGTTTCAAGTGTTGTAAATAATAACCAACTTTATTCGTATTTAATATAATAATTAAACTACTCCCGATTAATCAATCATTTGTCCAGATTCTTGTTAAAGAACTAATATTATATTTACTTTATTTAATATTTACACCTTTCAAAAATGCCAATCAAGGAGTAATTTTATAAAGTAGAATATCAAAATCGTTTTATCGTTAAAATCCCAACTTTAAGGTTTTCTCGTTTGAAGGTTTGATCAATCATAATCAATCATATTCATAATAGAGATTCTTATTTTCTTGTATTTTCTTTAAGATAATCATAGCTATTGTTCTTATATAGTTATTATAGGCAAACTTTTAATTGATTGATCAATCATACCACAAATTGTAATCAATCATAACTCAGGATCTTTCATCGTAGATAGATACTATATTGCAGTATATTATATGAAGTTATTATTGCTATGAAACGTTGGTTTGATTGATCAATCATAACTCTGGGTCTTTGATTAAATGGCACTACTATGTTGTAGTCTATCATCTGTTCGTTATAAATACCCCAACTTTATTTTAATCATATTAAACATATCTTCAAATTTAATTATTGATTTCAATCGTTTGCTTGATTGAGCAATCATAACTCTGGTGTTTATTAATAGAGTTAGCTTACAGAATAAAAATCCCTATTTATTTTTATTACTGTTACATAGTTATTGCAATCAAACGATTGTTTGATTGATCAATCAAAACTCAGCGTCTTTGATTAAGGAACACTACTGTATTGCTCATATATTCATTATAATTACCCTGATTTTATTAAAATCGAATTAAACATACCTTTAATTTCAATTACTGATATTGATTTGATTGATCAAACATAACTCATCAATCGTAACTCAACTTCCAAATAGCTTTATTTATTATTTATTATTTGATATTCAACTCGCAATCAATTAAGTTTTCTCGATTGATCAATCAAAAGTCAAACAAGCAGCTGAAGCTTAGTTTAGTTATCAAGTAGTATAGTTAACTATTCAAGAAACCTAATAAATTGTTTTGAGACATGGTCAGCCACAGTAGCTAATCATTTGAAAGTTAAGTGGCGGCCTATCTGGGCCTATCTGTGTTCCCTTAAACGCAACGACTCGGTTACAGTCTGTCTCATTAGTTAAGCGACACGCAGCTGATGCCGCCCCACAGTCAGAGGACCTCAGAAAGATAGTGAGAGTGAGAGAGAAAGAGAGAGGGAGAGAATCAGACTGTAACTTGGCCAGTCGACTTGGCCTTTAGGCTACAGTCTGGGCCAACTACGTTTCCGTCTTGAACGCACTTTGGCTCTGACTTCGACTTCGACTCCGACTCCGACTCCGACTATAACTCTGGCAATAACTTGAAGCACGCCAAACTCATATTAATTTTAATGATATAATATGAAGAGACACGCTAAATTGTTTACAAGCCACGGGCTGGACTCGCAAAACTGCGTTGCCAGTGCTGCCAACTCGCTTACAACTTCAAGAGCCTCTGGACCTGGCTAAGACTCTGACGATGTCTCAGACGCTGGCTCTGACTCAAGTTCTCTGTTCTCATTACCATTTTTAATTTTATTTTATTTAATTATACAGATGTTTATAGCTTCCGCCGATGCGTTGCATCTTGCAGAGCGCTAAACTGCGAACTAACACACACACACACACACACACACACACACACCGCTCGCACAGTCGCACACACACAGCCAGCGCTTGGTAGGCCGTTTTATAAATTATAAGTTAAGAGCTGATTACACGCACTATAAACGCTTTTTTTTCGCGCAACAACCGCTTTCCGCGTCCTAACCCTTCCCCCCCAACCCCCCCTCCCATCCCCTTCACAGGCTCTACGACCCTAGGTACGTACGTCTGTCTGCCTTTGTGGATGGGGGCGCCGGGGGCTGCGCAGTGGCCGTTTAATTGATTGGCCGCTAGGTGGCTCGCCTGTGCATGCCTAGTTGATATTATTTACTAGCCCATTGTATGTTTACTACTACTTATCAGCCTCGTCCGACTTCCCGATCTTCTCCAGCTCCCTCTGCTCACCCTGCTCCCCTTCACTGCCTCGACATTTGTCAGTTGTAGTCGCTGCAGCGTCAACAGCACATTATACAAATTAATTATCGCTGCTTACTGCGAATGAGACACGAGTACATATAACTATGAGTGTGAATGTGAATGTGAATGTGAGTGTGAGTGTGAGTACTATGAGTGTGAATATGTCTAGTTGAGTCCTAGGCATTCACTCGCCTCACACTCACATATTTTACAATTATGTTGGCAGCAATTTGCTCTATGCCATTGTTGCAACTATATACATAAGTGCCCCTCAATTTCATCATCTTGGCACTTCGCTGTGAAATTTAAGACCTTCATTCGCAGTTCCGTTTGCAGTTCTAAACTCATTTATTTATACGCTCAGCTAACAATGAGCTCATAAATTAGCCATAACCAACAGCTAGCCGTTAGTGATAAGACGGGTTAACAAATAGCGATGCACATGCATTCAACTCGAGCAGTAAATTTATGTCAATGTAATCACAATTTATCGATAGTATTTTTCGGTTAAATAAATATAATAATTTAATAAATATAAACGAAATAAATGAATTTAATTAGATTAATTAATAATATAAAAAAAAAACAATTAAATTGAATTCAATTTAAAATGAAGTATTTAGTATTTCAAATATAAATTTGATCATTTTGTCAATAGCATCAATACTATCGATAGCAACATTGAATTAATTGTGTAATATCTTGAAAACTCTTCTTTCTTCTCCACTCTCTCCCTCTCTCTCTCTCTCTCTCTCTCTCTCTCTCTCTCTCTCTCTCTCTCTCTCTCTCTCTTTCTCTATCTTCTTCTTATGTTTAATTTGCCTTCTTATCAGACATCACAGCTAAGAAAAATAAAATAGCAGTTTCTTCTTTTAGGTTTCCTATTTTATTTCGCTTTTTTTAAACGTAAGAAATTACCCATCTCTGGAAGAAAGCCTAGATAAGTTATGATATTATCATAAATTATCGTAAAAAGAGAGTAAAGAAATGTTATACACTGAGAGAAATAAATTTTATTCTATCTATATTTCATCTATTTTAAACATTAGAAAATAAAACACTCAAATTATACCCTGTACAGGGATATATTAATTTTGTGCACAAATTATGTAACATGCAGCAGGAGGCGTGGCATACTCTATAAAGGAATCAATCAGTATAATCAATGTAAACAGTCCAGTCGATTAAGCTATGTCCGTCTGTCTCTAATAACTCGTCAATCTCATCAACTAACGAGCTAAAGACACCAATTTTGAAACTTCCTGTAAATTACAAATACATCCCCCTTTCAACTGTATTTCTGAACTTATACTCTTAGAAGTGTTTAAAGAATACTCTTTAAAATGTGAATTCTCATGCTCTTAGCTGACAGCTCACAGCTTTTGTGCGCAAGCAAGCTTCATGAAAATAGCCCGAGTTGCCAGATTGCTCAGCTTAAATCTGAAAGTTGCCACTAAAAATGTATCGTAGTGATATCGATTTTGGGAATCGATATATTAGCAATTTATACTTTTATTACAGAGAACAGTTTTGTATCATATAGTTTTCTCTTACTTATTATTTATTTCTGTTCTCATTGCACTTCTTATATTCCATTATTAAGAAATTGCAAATTCCTTGTTGATATAAAATATCAGATGTTACATTATTAAGCCTCTTCCTGCAAAGTCTTTCTGAACATACAGATGAATATTATTGAAACTTCTTCATCTCTCACTCTCATTATATTTGCTTCACACCTCATTCTTAAGCGTTTATCTGACTGTATTGTTGAAAAGTTCTCTTCATTTACAGCGAGTTTCTTTATTTTTGTTATTATTACTGAATTTGCAAGCTATTTATTAGTCGGAATACACATTAATTAATATTGTGGAGCTTTAATAACTTTCGCAATTTGAGAATGGATGAAACTGAGTTGCCTTGATAATGATCATGTTTACATATGATACCCCCAAGCAAATGCAAAAGCAATCCATAGAACCCCTCACGGCAGACAAGCCACAGTCACAGACTGCATGCAAATAAGGCTCAGACTGAGATTGAGACAGAGGCTGAGATTGAGACTGCGGCTGAGGTTCATGTTGCAGCTTCAACTGCTGCCACAGCTAGGGGGCATTGTTGCAGCCTAACACGACACTGACAAATGTTAATCCATTAAGGCGCTGTCAATGGCCAAATACGTCACAGGCGAAGAGTACTGTAGCTACTGTTTTAGACCCTTGTCTTTTGGGCCATAGAGCTGCGTATTAGCCGCGACCTGTAAACTTAATTGGCCAACGGCTCAGCTGGCCAGCGGGCAGCTGGTCAAGTGCATTGACTTGGACTCGGTCTTCGACTGGAACTTGGACTTGCACTTGGACTTGGATTTGCAGTGGCAAGACAAATGAGAGCTGCAACAGCAAATTGCCAATCAGCTGCGTGCGGCGAGCGCTGCTTGCCACTGGGGCAGGTGTTGGCCAACTCTGGTAACAACTTAATAATGGAATGAAATGAAAATAAAAAAAAACAAACGAGAATAAAAGCGCGACGAATATTTGATACACTTGCAGACCAGTGTTAAATGAATTAAAAAAAAAAAAAAATTAACAAATAAAAAATAAATTAACTAAATAAAATGAAATAAATTAAATTCATTAAATAAATTATGTAAATGAGTCAAATAAATATGATAAATTAATCAAATTTAATAAATTCATTAAATCAAACAATTAAAAAAAATTAAATATAATTAATTAATTAATTAATAATAATTAATAATTAATTAAATAGGGTAAATAAATTAACTAAATTCGAAGAATATCGATATTTTCTGGTTTATAGATATTCTTGTACATCTCTAGCATAAATTAAATAAATTAAATTAATTAAATAAATTAAATAAATTAAATAAATTAAATAAATTAAATAAATTAAATAAATTAAATAAATTAAATAAATTAAATAAATTAAATAAATTAAATAAATTAAATAAATTAAATAAGTTAAATAAATTAAATAAATTAAATATATTAAATAAATTAAATAAATTAAATTAATTAAATAAATTAAATAAATTAAATAAATTAAATAAATTAAATAAATTAAATAAGTTAAATAAATTAAATTAATTAAATTAATTAAATTAATTAAATAAATTAAATTAATTAAATAAATTAAATAAATTAAATAAATTAAATAAATTAAATAAATTAAATAAATTAAATAAATTAAATAAATTAAATAAATTAAATAAATTAAATAAATTAAATAAATTAAATAAATTAAATAAATTAAATAAATTAAATAAATTAAATAAATTAAATAAATTAAATAAATTAAATAAATTAAATAAATTAAATAAATTAAATAAATTAAATAAATTAAATAAATTAAATAAATTAAATAAATTAAATAAATTAAATAAATTAAATAAATTAAATAAATTAAATAAATTAAATAAATTAAATAAATTAAATAAATTAAATAAATTAAATAAATTAAATAAATTAAATAAATTAAATAAATTAAATAAATTAAATAAATTAAATAAATTAAATAAATTAAATAAATTAAATAAATTAAATAAATTAAATAAATTAAATAAATTAAATAAATTAAATAAATTAAATAAATTAAATAAATTAAATAAATTAAATAAATTAAATAAATTAAATAAATTAAATAAATTAAATAAATTAAATAAATATGATAAATTAAATAAATGAAATAATTAAAATAAATTAAATATATATAATAAATGAAATAAATTCCGTAAATCTAATAAATTAAATAATGCAAATAATTAATATAAACTAAATAAATTTAACAAATCAACTAAATTTAGTCAAATAAATTACATTTTCAAAATAACGTTCGTTTTGACATTTATATAATACAGATATAAGTCAATTTACTTAAAAAGTTAATATAAATTGCATAAGCAACAAAATTTAATAATAATAATATATTATTAAATATATACTTAATATGTTTGATTAAAATTTGTTACATTTTTACATATTAAATACGGATTTTTGACCGATTGTTCCTATATCAACTACATAATATATTAATCAGATTTTAACCGAATTTGATAAGGATAAGTAGGACAATATCATACACATAATATGTGAGATTGGCCTAGGTATCTTAAGAGAAAAGTATCTTCTACATACTATATACTAGTAGATTTAGTCGATTCTAATATATACTGAATGCAGGAAAATGTCACTTCTGAGAGAGAGAGAGAGTGAGAGTTGGAGAATGATAATACCCTGAGAAAGGGTATTAAAAGGAGCAGCAGTTGCAGGCCGAAAAAGCGTTTGGACTTTTTGCTGTTGCGTTTAGCGCGTGCCATGAACATTTTTAAGTGCATGCTCATTAATCGTAATCGGCAGGCAGCTTCGACTACGATTACGATAACTGCAGCCTGCGGGGCAAGTTGACAAAAAGCCATAGAGGCTGAGACTAAAGCTGAGACAGAGACTGAGACTGAGACTGCGAATGAGACTGCGATTGAGAGAGAGGATTGCCTGGAGCCTGGAGGATGGTTTGTCTAATTGGGAACTGGAAAAGTGGAAAACTGGCGCAGCGAGTGGTTACGCCTCTTTGTCATTTGTCAGCGTTCGTTTTAGGTGTAAATATGTTAATGAGTGTGAATAATTTCCAGGAATTTCCTGTGCACATTCAACACTCAACACACTGAGGCTGAGACTTAGACTCAAACTCAGACTGTGAGCAGAATAGTCCAAGTGCGAGTCGAACTTAATTGCAATTGCCATCTGCACTTGCTCTGGCTCTGGCTCTGGCTCTGGCTCTGGCTCTGGCTCTGACTATGACTCTGACTCTGACTCTGAGTCTGGCACACATGGCGTATGACGTATGCCAACGATTAATTTCGCTGCTGTGCGTAATCAAATCGAAAATTTATTGAAGTTGCAATAATTGCGCCCATAGCATTACAGCATCATAGCATCACAGCGTCACAGCATCTTAGACCCTGGCATCGACTTGCTTGCCATTTGGCCTAAACGTGCTCATTAGAAAGGCTTTCGCCTGCATGCCTCTGATTTCAGGCCACAAACGGAGAGTGCCAATAGCGTAGGGCTTAAAGGGAACTGCAGGTGGCAGAGGAAGAGACGTTCGAACGTCTCGAAGTAGACGCAAACGTAGACGAAGGCGTCAACAACGATTAAGCCTCAAAGTCAGTCGGCTAGCCAATACACTGAGCAAAATAATACAGTAAGTATGTAGTATCTTGGCTGAGAGTCTAGATCCTAGATTCATTGATCCTACCAAGGTTATGATCACACTGCGGGGTATATTCTCTCACTTCTCTCAACTCAACTTTCTTATCTATTGGACGTTATCGATGCTGAAATCGATTATTTGTATGTATATATATATATATATATATATATATCGAGATCAAGTTAACTGACAGACAATACATAGTAAGACAGGTGCTTTCCTTTATATTTTGTGATAACAATATCGATATTTTCTAGTTTATCGATATACTTGTACATAAATTCAATTCGATAATAATAATAATGCAAATTATTGAGGAATTGCTGTTTATTTTGGGCAGTGCATCGATATAGATTGCCAGCAACCTTTCTCCTTCTCTTCCCCCCCCCAACCCTCTGCTCCTCTTCCTCCCCCATTTCCGCGGCGGCTTTTGTGGTACGTTGTGCCATATGAGGAGTGTGCGTCATGTTTCATGCATGAATTGTAGCATAACTTTTGTTGTTCTTGTGCAATCGAGTCAAGTGGCGCAGAGTCGCGTTAAAATATGCCGCGATTTGTGTTTAGGGCTTTCAATCAAGCCAAGACTGCCAGACCGCCGCAGCCAGAAACAAAATTAGAATGAACAGCAACACCAGCAGCAGTACCTTAACCAAGATATCAATGTATATAATATACATATCTATACAAATACATATATGTACATACATACATATATGCATATTTACAGTTGTGGGTGACTCTGTGATTGCCTTTGACAGAGAGAGAGAGTTTTCTCAGCGTTTGTTCTACGCCTTCTGTTACTACTTATGCGACTTTAACTGGAAAATTGTTTTCTCAATTCTTATTACAATACGTAAACCGTATAATCCTGTGTCCCTTCAAAATGAGCAAAAATTGGTATTATAGCTTTGTGCAAATGTACGTAACAGGCAGTGGGAGGCGTGGTAGAGCACAAATAGTACATATGTATATTCTTAATCGGCATCAATAGCCGAGTCAATCTAGTCATATATATGTCGTAGATTTAGAACAAGTAATGTTGAATTCAAATTAAGATTTACGGTATTAATGACACCCTCTGAGAATACCATGTTGAGAGCACTGTTAGTGTTGCGAAATGTTAAAGTAGAAAGAGACAAAGACTGTTCCTCGTACATTCGTTGCAAAGAGGCGAGGTCCGAGTTGACTGAGTGTGGCGTAACGGTTATGTGTGTTGTTAAGTAATCAGTGTTGGAAGACTTCACTGACAGGTCGAAAAGACAGGGACGATTATGGAAGAGGAGCTTGACAAGTCAAATGACAAATGAGAGGTCGCTCTCTTCCGGTCGTAGCCCTCTTAGACATGGGACGTGGGACCAGAACGTCCCAGTGCAATACAATCACACCATACCATAACCTGACGACTCGCTACGCTTCAACCCGACAGAATGGAAAAGGTAAACATTTCTTCTCCTTCTCCGACACATACATATCTGTGCTTCCGTCCATCCGTCTGTATGAACACCTGTACCTTAGAGTCTACATATAAGAACTAGGTAAGCCACACAGCTTTCAACAAACCCCAAGCATTATCAGAGCTAGAGACTCTAAGCTTTTCACTTCATTTCATCAGGATCGGTGTGATCTAACGTTAGTTATGGCTGTTTTAAGTTTTTCAAATATGCCACAGTTATTATATTGTTGGAGTTTAAAGTACACGAATACAACCAGAATAAATATATTACATACGCCACGCCTCCTTCTGCATGTTACATACGTTTTGCACAAAATTAATATATCCCTGTACAGGGTATAATTAGCATATATATGTATATTTAAATTGAGTAAAAAGTATCATATTCTCAGGCACTGACTAGTTGTTTAATTCTTATAAATAATTTGCATTTCATCAATTAATTACAATTAAAACTTTCGCTTTCAGACTTGAAAGTTCTAAGTTCTTCAGCTTCAAAGCTCATTAATAAACAAAAATATTTGCAAAATGTTTCGGAAAGTGCACACTCACTTTTGGAAAGCTGCGATAAATTATGACTACTATATAACTATAATTCTATGAATTAATTAAATTAAAAGTAATTAAACATAATAATAAAGTTAATTAAATACATATTTTTATAAATTTTAATAAATAAACACTTTAAAAAACAACTCGAAAATCCCATTAAGTAGAACTTCTCACTACTAAGGATATTCTCAATAGAAATTATAGAGAGAGAGAGAGAGAGAGAGGAAGAGAGAGTGAGGTGGTCAACATTGAGACAGAGATGGAGAGAGAAAGTAGTTAACAAGGTTGGTAATGTAATGTTTGTGAAAGTCCTGCTCTGTCTTCAAATTCGTTCTTGTTCCCGGAAATGCCTTGAGGGCCTTAAGGGCTCTGGGCACTTTGATGAATGTTAATTACATTTATTTATGGTTGCTGCTAATCATAAGATAAATATTTTGAAAATACTTTCGTCTTTGCCTTAAGGGATACAATTTGTATCTGGCAAATACGCAAATTGAGGGAAACAAACGTATTTGTTGCGAATGTGAAGATAATGTTACGATAAAATTTAACGGGCATTGAGCAAACGGTCTGAATAAGTTTAAAGTTTAAACAAACGACGAGTGTTCTTCCCCCCTTCATTCATTTACTCACTCAGTCAGTCACTCAGTCAGTCAGTCAGTCAGTCAGTCAGCCAAACAGCATTGCCTCCAGGCATTGTCTGCGTCTGGAACTGGGTCTGAGACTGAGACTTAGCGTTAAATTTATTACAACAAAGTGGCCGAAAAAATAAAGAAAATGAAAATGGAAAAAGAAAAAACGAAAAAAGTGACGCTGGCAAATTAAAACAATTGCATAGTTTGCATAATTTCTGTAAACAAAGTGGTGGACCAGGCCACAGCAACAAATAAGCCAGCTATCAGTAGACCAATCCAAGGAGGGTGAGAGGTAAGTGGAAGAGGGGGGTGGTAGGGTGAGAGGGGTCTGTTGTTGAAACTGCCAAGAAACGCGCCAAAGTGCGGATTAAGCGTTAGGCCTTAAGCTGGCTTTAGGCCGCTTTAAGCTGGCTTTAAGCTTCGCTGATTTGATGTGCCAAGAGTGGGGGAACTGCTCTCAACTTCCCACCTGAAGGTGTGCCATATGCTATTTAGGCGGAAGTGCAACAACAACAACAGCAACAGCAGCGACGTCAACATCTCTCAAATGTTAAGGCAATCGATTGCCAAATCGCAACAATTCGTGTATAAGTGTGTGTGTGTATATATATACATATATTAGTATATAGTGTGAGTGTGTGTGCGTGTGTATGTAGTGTGTTTAGTATAGTATGTTGCAGTTATTCAATTTGAGCCATTTTATCGCTGCAACACGGAAAACCTTTTAAACAACACAACAAAACCCAGCAACTGTGGGTGGTGGCCCTCAACTTATCAGCTGTTATCGATAGGCTGCTTGCCAGGCGCACTCAACAAGAGAGCGCGAGGAAGTGTGTTAGTGGCAGAGGGAGTGGCAGAGGGAGTGGCAGAGGGAGTGGCAGAGGGAGTGACAGAGGGAGAGGGAGAGAGAGAAAAGGCTGCAAGTTAGAGAGTTAGACAGTTTGTCAGGCAGGCATACATAATTGGAAATGACACAACCTGAGTGCCAGCAATGACAGTTCATTTCCAGTGGAGAGTACAAAGTGCAAGACGAATAATCAATACCCTATATTACAGAATACGCAACAAAACTAAGTCGTTTCTCTATTCAAAGTCCCAAAAAACACACGGGGCAAAGCAAAAGCAAGCATTGCAAACTAATTATTTTTCAATACAGGGTATCCACCAACTCCAACAAAATAATACATTACTTTTATAGCTATGCAATTTAAGGATATCATTAGCAATTCGTTCAAACTAATTACAAAATCACAATCCAAAAGATTTTTATGAAAACTCAAGAGAGTATTAAGAGTTACAGGCCAACAAGTTTAAGAAGAATAGCATAGAATAGGGTATCAGCAAGTCGATCAAACTGAAACATTACTATTCAAAAGACGGAATCTAAATATTTTAAAAGATTTAAAAAGACAGGACGAAAAGCTTCGGCACAAAACTGAAAGAAGTTAATTAATACGGGGTATCTGCATGTCCAACATGCTAAACTAACGCAATTAAAAGTCCACTGTTAATATATTTTTTATTATCATTTATCATTTATTATATTTATTATTTGGAAGTTGTGTAGAGTACAGGGTATCTGCAAGTCGAGCAAACTGCAGTAAACTTAATAAAAATCCAATATTAATATATTTTTTCGTATCTTTGGAGTTTTAATCTCAAAACCGTTAAACACACAAAGCAATAGCAGTTCTATACACTACAGGGTATCTGCAAGTCGAGCAGACTTAACTGCAATCATTCTAATTTGCTACGGCTTGCAACAATGCATTTGAAATTATCGACTTGTCATTTGAATAGTTAATTGTATAACTTCGTTTTCAGTTTATTTAATCAATCATTGTGGGAAATTTAAATTGAATTGTAGAACAATTTCAAATATTCAAATAGTTACAGGGTATATAAATTATAATGATATTATACACTAATGAACGATAGTTTGTATTTTATAGTATCTGCATTGAAATATTATTACTTAATTATTTGATTTGTTTAATTATTTTATTTGTTAATCAACTTTAGTTGATGATTACAAGTTTGTTTGACTCTCCTTAAAATTTGCAAATCTTTGTTTCAGTTAATCATATATTTTATATTTATTTATATCCATTCATCTTAATATTAATTTGAACCCAAAAATGCCATTGTAAATCAGAATCCCCATTGCTGTCTTCTATGTCACGCACTGACGCCTCGTCCTTGCCCCCCCTCGATAGAGTCAACGCCCATATGACAGCCATAGAGTAGTTCTCCTTCCCTGCGCTGCACCCCCTTCTGCAACCCGTTGCAGATAACCATTTCAATTAAATGTTAATTATGCAAAATTGACACTGGCCATTATGACAAGTTGCTCTCTCTGTCTCTCTCTCTCACTCTCATCCTGTCGTCCCTATCTGAGTGCCCCCTCCCTTGTGTTGTTCATCCTCTGTTGCCTGCTCCACGAACACTTGCAACTGCAAATTTAATTTAATTGCATTTCATACGCCCATTTGGCCGCAACGCCGTCGTAACACTTGACTTATTTAGGCAAAAAAAAAAAAAAAAAAAAACAAAAACAAAAGTGTAAGGGGTAAGTTGGAGGGGGCCCGGAGGGGCGCTGTCCCAGTGTCCGGCCTGTTGGGCTGTCGGCCCTTTAGACGGCGCAAAATTTTAATTGCCTGGCCACTGGACGCTGGGCCACATTTGGTTTTGACCATCAGCCGCGTGTCAGCCAAAAGACGAAAAGACAAAACGACGAAACGAGGACCGACCACGCGGATGATGATGATGATGACCACGGCGACGACGACGACGACGACGATGTCTGTAGAGGCCAACACTTTGGTTGCGGCTGCTGCTGCGCTTCGCTGACTTCCAAGCTGCGAACTGCGAGCTGCGAGCTGCGGCAACAAAGTTGCATACAACATCATTTTGGGGGCAAGTGGCAAGAGAAATGGGTTGGTCGGCAATTATAAAACTATTGCAAACGCGAAGACGCCGACTGTATAGAGTGCCAACATATGACAGAGAAAGAGAGAAAAGAATAGAGAGAGTGAGAAAGAGGGCGATAAAATAATGAATTAGAGAAGCAAGGAATAGAGAGGGAACAGAAAAGTGGAGAAAGTACAAGTACAAATAACAAAAGAAATGGAGAGGAGTAAAACAAGAAAGAGAGCGAGAACAAGCGGATCAGACGAGCGCACACAGCAGTCTAATACCCTGCAGCAGACTCTACAAAAACAAAAGTACCGTGATAATTATAAAATTCCGCTTTGGCACATATGATTATATTGAGCAAATGACACGACATTCTGATAATGTTAATAGTTCCATCAATTTGGAGAGGATTTCACAAATAGTTGCGGCCCATTTATAACCAATTTACGCTGAGACTGCTATAAGCCGCTTCAATTTTAAAAACCTTACGGCATCCCCGGACCATTACGCCGTCAATATCGTCGTATTTTTATAGTGAAAATGTGGCAACGCTGGCTGGTTAATCGATTTGCCGCCACAAAAACAAATGGCAAATGATAATGTACATATTAAACTTATCTGAAAAAGCAACAAGGAAGCTAAATATGTTTTATAAAGATACGAGGAGAAAAAGATGAGTGAACGGCCAGAACTAGGGAAATATATACATAATACATAAATATCGGATGGATATATCTAGTCTCTGTGAATATTGGCTATTATGTACATTTATAAACACACACAGACATATGTATGTACGTATATAAATCTGAATTAACTAAGTTAAATCCAGTCAGTCTCTACAAATGAATATGTTTATGCTAATATAACGCAAGCTTTAAAGTTCGATTGCTGCACTCATAAATTAGATTTGCGGTTGCAACAAAACTGTCAACATGTATGATACTTTACAGTGCTTAAGAATTTGGACAGTGACATAACACTCAGTTTTCGATCGGGTGTGCGTACGCATGAGCAAAAGCTGGCGGCTATGAGAGCGCAATATGATATACATACACATGTACTACATGTACTACTTATATGTATGTGTTTACAGCTTAGTACTTGCGTATACAATTTCAGAATTGTACTTACATATGCAGTGGATCACATTAGTATTCGGTTAATTATTTTGTTTTAGCTTCAAATGCGAATAAAATGTATAAAGAAACAAAGGAATATTACCAATAACCTGAAGCATTAGGGTCATAAAGTGAGGTCTTGGTTGCTGTTGTACTGCCCACAAGTCTTGGAAACGCCGCCCCAATCACCTGATCTCAATCCAATTGAAAATTTGTGGAGTAAATCCCTATCCGTTTTAAGGATATATAATTGGTCATGAGAACACCTAAAAAATTATTCAAAATATGCCTAAACGCCTAAGCGATACCATTAAAAACCATGGGTATCATACCAAATATTAGAATGAGTGATTTGATAACAGACATAAATGATAAAATAGTTATTTTTAAGTTTAGTTAGCATAAAACCGAGTTTTAGAGTAAGGCAAATTTTGATATTTTTTTTATTTTGTAGAAAAACTACTAATTTGGAAAAAAATATTAATACATCTATCTATTTGAAAATGTAATACTACAAGTTTTAATCTACCATTTTTTAACTTTTCTTTATTGTTGTATAAAACTTTTTATTTGCGTTTGAAGTTGAAAAAAACCCCAATATTAATGTGATCCACTGTACATACATATGTATGTATGTACATATGAATATTCTCATTTTGCGTTCGTTTGTTGTTTTTACTTTCCCCTTCTTTTATTCAATAGATACTATTTGAATTTGTTTCTCTACATTACGTTAATAAACTTATTTATAAGTATGAAAATATTTTGTATTTATTTTTTACTGAATATCAAAAATTTTCTATCTGTCAGAAGACTTTCTTGACAAACTGTACATGCATACACATGCTGGCAATAACTGTTGTTCGCTCTGTTGGCACAGCAAAGAGGTTCAGTATAAAATTGTCTGGTTTTCTTCTTTGTTTGCTAATATTAATTATTATTCAATTACTGATTAACAATCCTTGATTAATTACTTTACACACGTTGCTTTTCTTCAAATTGTTCCTTGCATACAATTTTCTCTATGTTACTCAAAAAGAGAAACAGAAAGGAGAAACTGACACTAGACGCACACCTAACTTGCAGCAGAGTGTTATGCGAATTCACATGGCAGCCAATAAACAGCGGCAACTAAAACCACAACAGCCACAAGCACAAGTACAATCACAATCACAATCACAACCACAGTTGCAACCACAGCGGTGCCAGAAGAAGAAATGCTGGCCGCCAGCGATGGGGCACGCATCAAGCGCGCAAATAAATTAGCAGCCGCAAAGTGTTGACATTTATTGTCAAGGCACTTGCAACACGAGATGCACGCCGCATGCGGCTGCAATGAGTAATGGGGAAAGCAAGGGGGAGGAAACGGCGGGGGCATGTGGCCTCGCACGCTTTTTGGTCAATTTCAATTTATTGCAACAAGTGACAATGGACACTCGCACAAACGAGTGAATGCGAATGTGATTGTGATTGTGAATGTGATTCTGAATGTGATTGTGATTGTGAATGGGCAGACGTCCCTGGTAACTGTCCCCAAATTGGGGCAGGCGCAGTCAGAGGAAGATTGCGACAAGTCCAAACTCAAGTTCAAGCGGCGGCTTCGATCGACTCTTTAATTGGTTGCGTTGCCTGCCCTCCAGCACACAGACTGTCTCTGCCTCTGCCACTAACCGTGGCCCTGTCCTTGCCCCCTGCCCCCTTGCAACTGGAGTGACGTCGACAAGGCGCAACCACGACAGCGACGACGTCTAAATTGTCGCACCTTTTATAGACGCTCGATTGGAGGCAGCCGCAGCCACAGACTCTGGTCCCAGACCCAAGGCGAGTATGAGCCGCACCTACTTCAAGGTCTACACAATGCGTCTGCTCCTCGAGCTACCGGTCATCATCATGTTATCTGACCACGAGAAGGTGACAATCCCCATGCTACCTAAAACTAACTCTGGACACTGGACAACACCACCAAAGACTTTGAACCGCAGTGAACCGATAGCTAAGCAGCGGCAATCAGAGCTGTCGTCTCTCAATTATGGCTTAAACGCAAGTCGGCTTATCCTCGGCATACAGCACAATTGATGCCCTACGCTAGGGTATACATATATATAGTTTGCTATATCTCTGAAAGAGTGTTTCTTGGTGGGTTTTAATAATCTTAAATATATGTATGTACATATATACATAAATATATAAAGAAGAATATAAAGAAGCAATTATGATAGATCCTAGAAAATATATATAATTAATGTTTTCTTTGATTGAAATATCGCCAAGTATTTGCGCATTGTGTATTAGAGCTGGAGAAATATCGATGGTAGCATCGATTCATCGATGAAATGGTTGCAATTCCCTAATTGCTACAAGATTATCTCGATGACTTTTGCTATTATTTTGGCATTCTCCTTTATTTCCTCTCCATGTTGCTCCAGTTAAGGTTTCTTCGAGCGTTTCGACAAGGGCAAGCTGTCCATATTGAAGTCTCTGATCATCTAAAATAACGTTTAATTTCTTCTGATATGTGCTCAGCTGAATAAGGTACTTACCTAAGTTTTCCTCAACAATCCGTTTATCTTTTCCTTCCATTTTTCTAAAATTGTTTTGTCCTGATCATCAGTCGACCTTTAGTCCTTTGTTGCCTTTTCTGAGAAACTTATTAAGCATTAGCAACATTATTTTTATAAATAATATAATAATTTTCAACATTGTCTTTTCGATGGATTTTGTGGTTTGAAATAGATTTTTAAATCAACATACAGTCAGCGTTGCCACACTTTCAAACCAACATTAATTTTGTGCTTTCTTGGTAGAAAAGATCCTTTTACTGCACGAGCTGAAAAGATATGACCATCGGCCCACGATATTATATATGCTATATTTTATGATTGCTTATTATAGAAAATTAATTTAAAAATTATTTACAAAACAAAAGGTAAGAAAAATTATTAAGGCAAAATGATAGTTGTCGGAACAATGGCGAATTCACGAAATCAAATTACAGTAACTATAAAATCGAATGAGAATTAAAAAGAAATTAAAACAAATGGACCTACATATATAAAAAAAAATTAAAAAATTATATTTTAAAAAAATTTAGAAACAAACAAAAAAAATTTTTTATATTTTTAACAAAAAAGATACAAAAATATTTAAAAAAAATAAAGAACCGGTGCTATTTATTGTCGCCTCAAAGGCGAGAACAAGACTGAAGTAAATGTGGATGGACGACCTGAAATCACGATTACCCCTTCATGAAAATTTTTGCACCCAGATCTTATGAAAAAAAAAGGACAATATTAAAGAAAAAAATTACCAACTTTATAAATGATAAATTTTGCCTTTATATTTTAAACAGAATCCATTATTAATATTTTATTATTACATTTGTGTGAAAGAAAAAATAAAACTTTCATATATTCATATATAAACAAAGCATAATTATTTCATAAAAATAGTACCAAAAAGGTACCAACGAAGAAAAACGTAACAGTTTTGGTACTAAAGTACCAAGTATTGCAACCGTGCCTGGAATATGCAATCAGGATTTCGATAGGCATTCAAGATTAAAGCTAGGGAATATCGATAATCTCCATGCATTGTACGCAGTGGAGAGTTTTATTACTGGAGTCTGGTGTCTCTGAAAGGGAAATATATATTTGATATATGTACTTATGTATATGTATAAATATAAATAAATAATATACAATAAATATTATTATAAATATTAAGAGACAAATGAGTAGAGAGGTAAGAAGAAATGTTACTGTTAAGCTCTTTTTGGGTTGTTTTTGGCATTTGAAGAGCGACTTGAGTGGTCTTTTCAGAGGCAACTACCATTTGCCTATTGCTTATTAGGCGCATCCAAAACGAGAGAGTGGGCTCTACCTATAGAGGGCAGACGAAGGCGAAGACCAACCCAGGTTGCTGGACGACACACATGAGAGCCAGTTAAATGACGGCACACATTAAACCGAACTGAACTGAACCCAAGTTGGCCCTGTGGTACTCGGAGCTGGGCACAAACAAGTTGAGGTAGGTTAATTTTATTGGCCAAATAAGTGGGTATCAAATTTAATGGCCAGCACACAGCACACGGCAAGCAACAAGGCCTCAAGTAGGAGGAAGAGTCAAAGCAACAAGACGAAGCCGAAGACGGTGACGAAGACAACAACAAGCAATAGTTAAAGGGTCGGAATGAGGGGGAAGAAGGCAGCAAATTGCGGCGCAGTGCGCAGTGCATAAAGCGTAAAAATGAGCCAAAATAAATAAAAGCCGCAACAACAACAAGTACTACTACAACAACAACCGCAACGAAAACGTCGACGTCCGTTTGATTGATTGGCGACAGCAGCGGAAGCGGCAGCAGCAGCAGCACTAGAGTCGGTGACGTCGACAACTGCAGCAGCAGCGGCGGTGGCGGCGGCAACGACAGCGACGTCACAACCTCACAAAATGGCTTTTGCGTAAGGTCAGGCATTTTGCGCAACTGAGCAAGACCAATCCAGAAGCAACTGTTAACGAGCAAAGAGTCACCCTGTTGCATTCTAATTAAAGCAAGTATGCTGTTCACAACGTTGCCACATTGTGCAAGCTACATCAATTATGAAAGAAACCCATTAAAATATGAAAATTAATCAAATTCAATTGGATTATTTGCATGTTATTGTTTTACGTAAAGTTACATTACTTCAGTTAATAATAAATACAAGAAATTGATTAAGTTATTAAAAACAATTTAACACTAAAGTGAAATAATAAAAGTTACATTTTCAATTACCAAAGATCTCTGATCCACTTAAAGATCCACTAAAAGATTTAACTGAAAAGGAAATCTGTAATAAGGAAAAAAGCGATTTTGTGAAGAGAAATATGTTTTTTATGTTTTGTTTGGAACATTTTGTTATTTTTGTGGATCTGTCATATGATAATGATATGATAAAAGCAAACTACGTTTAATTAAAGTTGACATTGATATTTCATAAAATATAATTTATAATTCTACACTTTTATGTGACTTATACATTTGCTCTTCAAATGTACAAAATCTTTCCCATTTAAGCTTCTATTTTTTCGTATTCGGATTTTCGTAACAAGCCGCCTCACGAAATTCGAGCACAAATGTTTTGCACAACACCAAGTTGAAATTTATGTTGGACTTTGGTAGTTTTCACGATCCTTTTGTGGTTCTCTCTCTTATTCTACGCTGGGCTGCGTATCAAGATCGTGTGATCTGTGATCGTTTCCCCGTTCCCCTTTTCCCCCTAATGCGCCGTGAATGTTGAACGCATGATCACGTTTAAGCTTACGCATCATTTAATGGGTTCGTGAAAGAATCGGACGCGACTCAGCTGTTGATGAAAAATGCTGGCCGCTTCCTGCTTGCACCAACTGTAGGAGCACCCACCAACTGGGCATACAACTTTATCACTTGCCCACAAAATATCTTCAATTGGTTCCATTAAACTTAAGCTTAAGACCGTGCAACGTTGCAAGTTGGACGCTGAAACTCTAAAACGCTGCAACGTTGCAAGTCGCCTCGCTTCGCTTCGTGCGTTGCCATCATCATCGTCATCATTTGGGGCTGAGGCGTCGTGCCCAAAATTAACCTGACCAGGCGAAAGGATGGCGAAGGTGGTGCGATTGTGGTTACAGTGCGGGTGCGGTGGGTGCTGATGATGGTGTGGTGTTGTTGTTGCTGTGGCTGTGGCTGCTTCTTGCTGCTTGATCATGACGACGCAGGCTACGCGCAGCCGCTATAAATTCTATTGCCGTATCTATCTACACTATTTCTAATTTAGCCTCAACTCTCAGCTTCGCACAGAGTCTCTGGACTCTGTGGATCTCTGCTGTGGCTCAGTTTACTATGTTACCTTACCTTCGTCGTCGTCGTCGTCGTCGTCGCTGGCCAATTTAAGTTTAAGTGCTTTGGTAACAGTTTCGCGCTTTCGAAACTTGAGTCGTGATTTATTTTTTTTCCACTTTTTTTTCATCTTCTTCTTCTCGTACTTCTGCTTCTTCTCTCTACTTTTTCCAGCCAAAACTGAGTGTGATTCCTTCAGAGCGCTTCAGAGGAATTTTCAAGTGCCGTTTTTCACGCCACGACACGCAATCGCTGTGCTCAAGTAAATTAGGAAAATTGATCTAAATTTTCTTGGGAACCTTTCCATTTGTTGTGGTTGTTGTTGTGCCTCTTCTTCTTCTCCTTCTTCTTCATTGCCTTGTCGCTGCTTGCGCTGTTTTGTCAAGATCGTTTGCAGTTTGGACAGACATGGGGCATGGGGCAACAGCCCATCAAAATCAAACACATGTTGTTTAACTGCTGCTAAAAGAATAAAAATATAAAATAAAACACACATACACACACACACACACTGCAATGAATTGTCAAGCGTAAGTTGAGAAAGTTCACAATTAAACCAATAAGAAATTAGAATTCCAATTAGAAGCGATATTTCGTTGTAATCTAACGCAGCGTTGCCACAATTTCGAAGGCTAAAATAGCTAGTTTTATGATAGAAGCTAATTATAGCTAAAACATGCTAACAAAATAGCTTTATACTCAGAATATAATATTTAATTGCAGAGTACACTTTAGTAGAGAAAATACAAAATGTCTTTTATTCTTATTTTACTTTAGTGGTTATCTATATTTTCGAAGTTTGATCTCGATGTAACGATCTATTTCTCCCTATTGACAACAGGAAAGTGCAAAATATGCCCAAAAATGTAAGAGAAATTACTAAAAATTGATATTCGAAATTAATGTGTCTTCGCGACTCCGATTAATAGCACTAATGTAATCGAATGATTGGCTTGCACTTTCTTATTATATAGCAAAGTTATTGCAATAATTTGATTGCAAACAAATTAAGCGAACATTAAAAAATTATTTTATTAATTATTAAATTTTAGCAGGTGCTTTGCAAAATTAATTAAAGAAATATAACAGGATCATATTTAATTAACTAATTATAATTATTAATGCTGAAGAATTCTACAAATTTTTGAAAAATAACTAACGCTTTATCAGAATCAAATTTCAATCCGTATCATTATCATCCTGCACATGGTCTTAGTCTGTAAAGCCGTCGAAAAGTTGACTTTGATCGCAGTGATGTTGGCAATCTTTCACACATCCAAGCCCCAAGTCAAAGGAGATGGAAAGGAGCACAGAAGGGAAAGGGCAAAGCAAACTGGATTTTAATTCGTTATTCAGAGCATAAATGCAATCGTCAATCGCATTAATTTCAGATACACAACGTGGTGCTAATGCGACAAGTTCAGTTGCAGGCTGTGTTGGCTTCCTGGAAAGTGGGCAACATATCGTATCCAAGACGATACCGATGCCAATGCCAATGCCGAAACCAAACCCAAAACCCAACCCAAATCTTGATGCACAGTTAGCGATAGGATAGGCAAGGCAGCGCGTCGAATGGAAGCGCTGAGCTGAGCTGAGCAGAGCAGAGCAGAGCATGACAATCTGAAATTGGCCATCAACTAACTGACTGACTGACCAGGCCGAAACTGACAAAGCCATGGCCAGCAATTATAATATATGTATACAAAACGGCAATCGGGTTCAGAGGGCAAACGTAGAAATTGCCAGAGAAAGAGAGGGCAGAAGAAACCAATCAATGAGATAGACAGAGAGAAATATATCTATAGCGAGAGAGAGAGAGAGAGAGAGGGCGTATGATGGAGATGGTGAGCTTTGAGCCAGAGGCTGGTATCGGTTCATTGGCAGCTTTGCACGTCGTCGTCGTCGTCGTCTTCGTTGTCGTCGTCATCGTCGATCAATGTGCAGCCTGTAGCGCCGCATCGCATATCAAGATGTTAGGCTTATTGAGCCTCCGAACGAGGCAATCGTGATCAACTGTGGCAACACAGCCAGAATTCGGCAGCAATTTTCCGAGGCACACTGCGGCGTGTGGTGAGTGCGATGCGGCGACAGATTCGTTTCGTTTTGGGATGCTACGCAGCACAGTCCAGGCCAACTCTCCAACTTGCTGGCCATGTCCATGGACCAGCTGCGGGCGCCCACAACCAATACATGCAACCACAGTGAGGCAGAGGCACAACTGCAGCTCCAACTTTAACTTCAACTTCAACTGCAACTCCAGCTTCAACTCCTGCGCCTGCTCCAACTGCATCCTCAGCTCCACGTTTAATAAGCAATTTTGATTTGGAGCAGATTATGTGACGGGCCAACGAGCCACAGCACCAGGTTGCATGCAACATGAGTTTGGCTACTGCGGCCAAACAGAAACGTGAGCCAGGCACAGACGACGGCTTCACCTTGCCACAAACTCCTCGCTGCTGCTGTTGCACTTGACTTTGTTGCTGACCCGGCAAAAAGATTTTTAACTTGCTCCATTCTCTCTCTCTCTCTCTCTCTCTCTTTCCCTCTGTCGTCATCTCTCGCTCTCTGTGGATCATGCAGAGATACTGTTTTACATGGAACTCGTACTGATTGCTTCTAGTCATGCCCCGATTTGAAGATTTTCCATTTTGTGATAAGCGCGTAGTGCATCATTTTCATTGGAATTGCATGTATTTTTATTGAATTTTAATTGGCAGTCCAACAAGCAACAGCTACAACATAAAACCTAGATCAATTGAGAGTTGAGACATTGCTTAATTTTCTAATACCATTGTTAAATTGTGCTCGAGAAAAAGTGTGTGTGTGTCAGTGCGAGTGTGTGCCTGTGTGTGGGCGTGTGCATTCTGCGTTTGCGTCTGTCTCTTTGTGTCTTGGTGTCTTATTCTAATTCTTCTTCTTGCTCTTCATCGATTTGCTTCATTTTCCCCTTAACTTTTACTTGAATGTCTCCAAGTCCTTCTCACATGTCTTATAGGCGACACCAATCCCAAATCCAGTCCCCAACAAAATTGGCCACATGCGTCTGCGTAGAAATAGTAAAGATATCACAGCTCCAACGACGAAGCCACCGCCTCCCTTAACAATCCCATTTGCCAAACAGCGATCGAACTTCCTTCCGGGTTGATCTTCAAAATATGCTTTCTCATCCACTGGCATTTTTATTGGTCTTCTGTTATTGTTTGTTTTTTTTTTTTTTTTTGTTTTGTTGCTTTATTCCTTCACGTCCAGACAAAAAATACGTGTAATTCTGTTTTAGTTGCACAGCAACTTTGACATAAAAACAAAAATTTTTATTTTACTTTGTATGAAAATACAAATGTATGTGTGCACATACGGATTGTGATTTTAAAACTAGGGCTTCGAAACTTTTAGACTGGTTCAAATTTACATTCATTCGCCGTGCCAACTTTGATTCCCTTTTTATTTTGCTTATATTATCGATATCGTTATCAATTCTCCGATTGTTTTCCAATTGGTTTTTGAGTAATATCTAATTCCTTGCAAAGTACGCTAGTACGCTATCCAAATCTTCGTTATAAATAAATTGATATTTTATTCATTTTTTACAAGTAGAAATGGAGTGAGTGAGAGAGTCGGAGACAGTTTAATTAATAGAAAGTATATATATAAGGTTTGCATTCATAATTGTTAATACGTTGTTCATTAGCTAATTTAGAGAAACAAATTCCCAATTTTTATTTTACATTTCATAATGTCCTGAAAAATAAAACAGCAACTATGTATTACTTTGAATTGTTTACTCTTAAAATGTTACATTGTTTAATAATAATAAATAACATATCTTACACTGTTATTAGTTTGAAATTAAATATTTGCTTTTCATTGAGATTTTATATCAAATATTAAACTATCGTATCAATACAATATAAACAAAGCATGTTAAATATCGTATAAAATGTCAATATCGATAATACAAATTAAGCATGCCATATTATTGCTTCTGCATCCCTGCGATTTACAGTTATTTCAAATAAGTCAAAATAGTAAATAGTAGTAGTAAAAGCTGAATAATGTAATTAATAACGATTGAAAACTGATCGATCTATAATGGAAATGCCGCGGAACATAACGGAAAATGTATACAATTGTAAGTATGTACATATGTATGTATTTACAATCGATATATTATGCATATGTATATTATAAGCTGTATTTTTTGCTTTTCCCTCGACTTTTGCCACTTGCCGCGCCCAAGAAAAGAAAGAAGAAAATATTTGTGGAGAGTTCGTGAACAAGCTGTGGCATGCCCTCAAGCTGGAGTTGTTGTTGCCACATTAACAACTCTGAGGATGTGAATGAATGTGGAATACAGATCGGTGGGAGGCAGAGCGGGATGGGCGGTGGGCGGTCTCTGTTGGTCTTGTTCACAGCACGCATGCTGCCGGCATCGGCAACTGGACAAGATTTTTGAGGCATTTTGCCACTTAACCTTTGTGGCAAGCGTGCGTCGTTGTGGCTGTGTTGTGCCTGTTGTGCAGCAGCAGGAGCAGCAGCAGCAGCCCTAAATCGATCACGATCGATTTCTGCCAAAATAGATAATAATCGATAGATGTTGCACGCTGAGCAAGTGCCTCCTGCAACGGGCACAATCATGTGCAATCTTATCTGGCCAATCGTATCTAACCATCTATGATATGGTCATAGACACAAACACACACAAACAGAGAGATAATCATGTCAGTGAAAGGAAAACACCGCAACATGAGTTTTCATTTCGATTCCCTCCGATTCTCGTTTTGGCTTGATGGGAACTTAGCCAAAAGAGCTGACGAGCCGTGTGTTGACGTGTTAAGTGTTAAAGAGACTTTGGATTTAAACAGTCGACACTCGTACACTTTAAGAAATAATTAGGTGTTTATGTAAGTTTGATTTAAAACTGATTTCATGTTATTTCAACTTAATTCAAGCAAACTTTTCAACTGGTTTTATTTGCTATATGTTTCATGAATTTGTACTTTGTTCAAGAGTTTATTCTGTATTTTTTATTTTTTTGTAGTGTACGCTGTTGAGACAAGGCTATAATTTGCTCGCCCACCATTTGTGGGCCTGGCCAAAACGAAGCCTAACTCGAAAATTGCAAATTCGGGTGTTCAATGGAGTCTCGGATCCTTTTCTATTACTGCTGCCAGTTTGCCAGTTGGATGACCGAGCTCTGTGTTTAAAGAAATTGTTGCCTGCATTTGCGGCATCAGCAATTTAATGGCCAACATTGTGTTGTCTTGTTATTGTTGTTGCCGTTGTTGCCATTGTTGTTGCAACAATTGTTGTAGGTGTCCAAAATTGGGTGTTTTGTGGGTGTTGCGCGTTTTGCACTTTGGCACAGTTATTGAATGCAACTCGGCAATGATCGCAGCTTGCGGTAATCTTGTAAATTAAACGTATTCCTCATACTCAGCCAATACCCAATACATAGTAGAATCGAGGTCAATTTGGGGCTGCCCTGTTGTATAATCGAGTCGACTATTATACATTTCTCTCTCTTTCGTGTTACAGCTAGTTCAATATTGTGTCTACAGAGATATTTAAGATGATAACCGAAATAGTTGATACACCTTCTATCTGATTCAGTCTATATTTAGAATATGATAATATGATAAGGTCAGAGATCGAACCTCTTATATTTGGAGTAAGGAAACTTATCTATTCAGATTTATAGAGACATTTATTTCATTTATATTTAATATTTCTATATAGATTATTTAATCCAGAAGTGATCCAAACCTAACCTCACATATTGTAACCTTATCAAAGTTTAGTTTGACTCTGAATCTTCATAGTTTTTCCTAGTACATCTGTTGAAATACTTGCCGTACTAATCTTTTCATTTGTCATCAGAAATTGTGCATTGCCCAGAAACGTAAAAACTTCAAGTGTTAAGCTTGAAGTAATGTTTGAAAAGCAAGAAGAAGAAGCGCAAGCAGAGGGAGAAAATTGAGATCTATTCGGACAGTTTCAATCAGCAGTTCTCTGCAGTGACTTGAGCAAATTGGCTAAAGCACTTGGCTCATAATAAAGACATTTATGGGCCTTGGCTATTCAATTGTGCGGCATTCAACAATTTTCCAATCAGAGGAGGAGTTGTCCAGAGGGGTGTGTGGGGGGGGGAGTAGAGAGTCACTTGATCAGTGCTGAAGCAAAAATGAAAATGCGACTTCGACTTGGACACAGATTTCCTTGGGGCAACGCACAACGTTGCGTGTGTGGGTAACTGGGCGTGTGTGCTTGTGTGTGTGAGTGTGTGTGCATTGGGTGGGTGTCCCTAGTCAGACATCGTGCAACAACAACATCAACAAGAACAACAGCAACAACAACAACATCTCAATGAGCGGGCATGCAAGTCAAAAATGAAAGAAGAAAAAAAAGAACATGGCCCGAACCCCTGAAAGCCATATGGCCAACGTTTTAGATTCGGGCTAGGAACTGGCAACTGGAGACTGAGGACTGAGGACTGATGCCTGGCTTTTGGGTCTGGGGCCAGGCCTGGCTCATTATAGATGCAGCGCCGATTTGTTTTGTTGTCCCCCCATTTGACTTTGAATTGATAGCATCAGGCAGAGCAGCCGGCAAACGGTTTAGGCCAGCTTTGACTCTCGACTCTGACTCTCGACTCGCTAACTGAAACTGCAACTTCAACTTCAGCTTCAGGTTCAGCTGCAACAACTACAAATACGTCTCAGCCAGCGGGTGCAGCATGCCACATGCCGCATGCCGCATGCAGCAGCAGCAGCGCCCAGTTTTGCCTGCATTTAAGATATAAATGTATCTGAACAATTGAGCCTTGAGTTCATGCGCATGTGCAACGCAAATATTTTAGATTCGCATAAATTTTGCATAGTTTTAGATGTGACGCACACTGGTTGCAGATCAAGCGAAAAACTTGTGAAATTATTTAATCTAATTAAGCTTAACTCTATCTATATTTATGAATATTATTATTTACATATTAGAATCTGATATTTTCGTTTTAATTTAAATTTCTATATGCAGGAAAATAGAAAGTGATTTTATTCGAATTCGAAAATGTCTTGAAGTATAATTGAGAAGGAACTCAGAAGCAATTGTAAACTCAATATTTATTATATATTTATATTTAATTTTAAATATTTTTATATATAAATTTATATTTATTTATATATGTGTACATTTTTTGTATATGCATAGAAAAAAGTATATTTCTTATTTTTTATCATATTTAATTATTCACGTATTTTATAATTATTTATTTCTGCATTAAATTATTTATATATTTGTTATTTACACATTTTATTATTTATATATTTATTGTTTGTTTGTTTACATATATTTTATATTTTTTAGTTAATACATATTTACAAATATAATTGTATAATTCATGTATTTCATTAACCATTGATTATTATATTTTTCGATTAATTATTAATTATATATTTAGTTTATATAGTTATATTATTTAATCAATTATTTATATATTACTTTGTTTTTTATTTAGCAGCATGCGATTGCTAATTCACATGAAGATTATCTGACTGCAAATTGTGAACTAAATTGATCTGGTTTTGAGCCACTGTTGGCTATTGCTCTCTCGCTTGCTCTGGCGCTATCTCAGCTCAGCTTTATTCTACCCCGCGCCCGACTAACCGACTGTTTGGCCGTTCACTGCGTGTTGTCCACGCATTCGTCGTCATCGTCGTCGCAGTCGTCGTAGTCGTCGTAGTCGTCGTAGTCGTTGGGCCCGTCGGCTGTTTAGCTGCGCATTTTATTTAACATATCATTTAAAATTCATGTAAAACACATGTAGCTGTAGAGCGGCCGCCCTGCTTTGCATACCGTGGGCATAAAGTACATTGGGGCATGAGCCACAGTCAGAGTCGGAGACGGAGTCAGATTCAGAGTCGAAGCCGAAGCCGAACAACAACAAGAGCAGCAGCAACAACAACAACAACCACCACAACAACAACAGCATTCACATAGACATCACACCCAAGCGCCAGGAGCGAGCCCAGGTCCGAGTGCATATCCAGGCAGGCACGCTGCCTCCGACTGTCCATCTGGGCAGCTCGCATTCATAAGCAGTCGCAGTCGCAGTCGCCATCGAAGTCGCTGTTGCCGTTGCCGTTGCTGTTGCAGTTGCAGTCGCTGGCTTGAATCTCTCAGTCTCGGATGTATCTGTGCGCATATCTTTGGAGCTTGGAGCTTTTAGTTTAGGGGGATTTAGTCTCCAATGGATGAAGATGTCGATGTCGATGGCGATGTCCATGTGGATGTTGCTGCTGCTGTTGCTGTCGCTTGTTGCATGTTGCATTTAATTTGTAAACAAAGTCTTTAGTTTATGACTGGCGCGTTATTTTAGCATATGCACATCTAGGCCTGCTCTTTGAGCATTTTGTATGAAATTTGTAAACAATTCCAGTTGGCCAGGCCAGTTGGCACTTGAAACGCATTCACCCCCAATTTACATATGTGGCTCTGTTGCCTGGAGGGATACTTGTATTGTTGCCACTGGCATTTCATCAATGTGTTTAGGCATCTCAGTTCCACACTCTCTTTGTGTCTCTGTCTCTCTCTACCTTTCGCTCACTTTGGCCTGACCTTTGCCTCTTCAGTCTCTTATAGCCTGGCAGCCATAACAAATCACCAATGACTTGGCCCGACACTAAATGCAATTTATAACACTTTTTTTTTGCTGTTGTTGTCTTTCGTTTTGCAGTTGGTCTTGTTCTTTTTGTTGGCCAGATTGTCAAACTACTTGACTTAAAGGCAAGTTAACGAGCGTTGGCTACCCGCCTCATCATCATCATCATCCTGTTGGTTGCCATCGCCATCATTATCATTATCATCATCATCATCATCATCATCATCATCAACATCAACGTACTCATTGCAATGAACGACAACTTCATCATGGCAGCCGCGCTGTCATCAGCATCAACACACGACGCCCCAAAAAAGCCATCAAAAGCGTTGGTGGAACGTTAAATGCAACAAGAAATGCAGTATCTACACGCCTAACACGTCTGCCACAACGAAGTTGCAATACTCTGCACACAGCAATTAACAGCACTTGTTGCAATCTAGCAATCTACTTTCACATAGGTCAAACATGCAATACATTCATCTTTTTGTTTATATTATTTCTTGAAACATATTTTATTTTATTTATATAAACATATTTTTATTAAATTAAATCAAATTAATTAAATTAATAATGATTAACACTCTTGTTAATTAGTAAAAATAATATTAACTATAGTCTGCATACAGTATTGTTATATATTTGAATTATCTGTAAACAGTTTGTTTAGGCCTTGTTCTGATCAATCTTTTTGTTACTCGTATCTGTCTCACAACAAATTATACTCAAAATTTATTATAATTATTAATTTTTAATTACTTAACTCTTTAGATAAAGATGTGATTTACTTTATTATTTACTTTTTACTTTATAACTTATTTATTTATTTAAAGGATTATTAATAGATTCCTGATGAACATTTCTCAACAACAAATTGATCTGTTTTCTAGGTTCTGAATTAAAATTATCACTGCTTGTGCTATGCCTTAGCATAGGGTATCTTTTAGCTGCCCATACCCAGCGCCCTTGCAATGCACTTGTCAGTTGGGTTTTTATGAACGCTTGGGCTTTAAAATAAAACTACAGCATCAGAGGCAGCACATGAATAATGCAAATGCCAAGTAGAAGACGGAACCAAACCCCAACCAAGCATCCCTCCAAAACACCCTACTCTCAAAAATAGCAAAAATAAAAGCAACAAAAATGCTCACCCTATTGCTGCAGCTGGGCTTAATGCGCCATAACTCACAGACACACACACACAAAC
Organism: Drosophila funebris; assembly: GCA_018901825.1. Taxonomy (NCBI): domain Eukaryota; kingdom Metazoa; phylum Arthropoda; class Insecta; order Diptera; family Drosophilidae; genus Drosophila; species Drosophila funebris. Next base: position 624,730 of record JAEIFK010000675.1, on the reverse strand, counting down.
ACACACACACACACAAACACACACACAGGGAGACATACCTAGAAGAGGCTAGAGATTGTCATGCATCGGATCTAATATGACCAGACGTCACTCATTAAGCCGCCTGAGCTTGTCGTCCATTCTTATTGTTATAAATATACACAAAATATATATATATATCTAGATAAATGTCTATATATATATATATATATATATAAATATTTAGCCGGCGGTTATCGGAGCGCCGGAAATTGCGATTTTTCATTTCAGTTTTTGGGGCTCACATCAAATTTTGTCAAATTTGGCTGTTGTTGCTGACGTTGTTGATATTTTAGCAAAATAATTAACACGAGACCGAGGCACAGGCAACCATCCAATTCCGTCTCAGTCTTGGGTCTCCGTGTCGGTCTGTTGCCTTGGGGGGTCGGGTTGACGCCACATTATATGCAACATTTTGTCGCCTTCTGATTATTTTTGGGCATTATTTTATCCTGCCTCGAAAAATGCACCTCATTTTGCTTGATTGCTCTCAGTTGGGCTTGTGGCTTCGGGCTATGCTGCTATAGCTGCAGCTCGTCATCATCTTTAGACCCATCGAGGTCTTGGCATATGTGCACGTAATATTTTAGTGCCTTTTACTTAGACAATTCTTGTTGTAGCTATGCTTGCCTGCCGGCCTGCCTGCCCGCCAGTTATTTCTTTGATATGCATTTAATTTTTAATGGCCGCCTGAAAGTAGACAACGTTTTTGCTTTTACGACTGACTGCCATTTGTGCTAATTAAAGTGGGCAAAAGACGAACAAACTAAAAGACACTGAGAAACAATAGCAGCAGCAACATTTACAATCTCAGCAGATCATGGCTAGTTGTCTTATTAGCCTAAATATTTTGTCAGCTTAAAAAAAAACTCAATAGTTCTTTATAATTAGCATCTGAGACTACAAAATTATTGCATACTTTCGCGCGTCTCATAAATAACGGAATATTACATATTTTTGCAACATTTGCCAAACGAATTATCGATAGTTCAATGGCTCGACTTGCTGCCAAATCATTTATCGGTCGATCCTTTGGCCCCTGATTTTGCTGGCTTTTTATACAATTGATTATAACATACATAAGATGGCAACAACGACCCTTTAAAGTATATTCTTGTTCAGCAAACAACAGACAAACCAATTGAATTTCTAATTGTGTTGTGTTTTTTATTAAATACGACGACATTTCTAAGCGCAAGATTTAATTAGCAGTTGCCTCACAGTTTGCTAATAAATCGTTAAGTTTACTGCATTAAAAAAATGGGAAAAAATATCGTTTTGATTACTTAATAAAAGTTCGCCGAAATTGCACTAATGAGCTTAAAATATTTAATAAATAAGCAATAAAATTATGTTCTAAAAATATTCGATGTGGTATACAAGAATCGTATGCAAATGAGCAAAAGATTTGAATTGCTTATTCATGGGAATCCCTCGGAGAATAATAATAACAACTAAGCATGGTTCAGTCGAGTATGCTCGATTGTGAAATACCCGTTACCTATAGTACACTATAGTAGGATTGCCAACAAAAGGGGCAGCAGTAGATATTATAGCCTCTGATATCTAGGTGCTCATATCGCCCAAGAGACGGACATGGATTAATCGAGAGAAATATATTTATTTTTATAAATTTGACGAGACATCGTTCTACCTGTTACATACATAGCCGCAAAGTTATGAGTTCCTCGTAGTCTTTGAGTAACGGATATAAATAGGAATGCATAATAAGCTTTGCATATAAATGAATGCGATTATATTTGGATAAATGATATATGATATTTATACTAGCTACATAGATACCATATACAACTATGACCCGGTTAAAAACTAACATTTTTCTTGGTACAACAGTTCAATTTTGTAAAGCCACTAAGTAAATTTGGGAACATCTTATCGCCGTCAAAGCATCTTAGTCGCTAGCCGAGATATATAGAGATATATGTACATATAACTATGTAGTGCCTAGTGGACTCTCAGTTGAAACGAGTTTGGATCATGTTGTTGACAATTGGGTGTAGTTTTACCCAAGATGATCATGAAACCATTTGACAGTTTGCGTTTCTAATAAGATAAATAATAGACACAGTAGCTAGATATGTGTGTAATTTATGAATGCAATTGATCAAAGTATTAAAGCGATTATGCTGTTGACAATTGGATGGAGTTTATCTGATGATGATCATCAAATCATTTGACAAATTGATGGCATGCCGTTGGCAGATCTCAAAATGCTGCTAATTATGCCAATCACAGTTTGTCAATTAATTTATCTGAATGCCACTGCGGGAAACAAGTGTTATTTACACGCAGACACGAAGACAGACAGACAGACAGACAGATGAACAGATGAGCAGACACAGTACACAGCACACAGCAACTGAGTAATGAAAACTATCTGAAACCTGAACTGGAACTTGATTCTGTAATTGCTAGCAAATTACGCGTTCAATCGCGTTTAAGCAAAAAGTTGCCAGGTTGGGCAGAAGTCGGGTTCATTCATTGGCATCGAAACTGGTTTACTGACCAACCCACAAACCAGCCAACAAACCATCTCAGCGGAAGGGGAGGGGAAGACTACCGAGTCTTAATTTATCGAAGATGTCAGCGAAATTGAAACCAACTGTATATTCTATGGCATTATTATGCAAATGATCATCGCATTATATTCAAGTGTTCAGAACTAAATCTTCAAATTGCTAGAGTCAAGCTTAAAAGCAGCAAAGTGTATCTAAACGAATTCATTGATCTTAAAATAGTTAAATAAATGTTTTGTGGGAATTGTTGAATGCTAAAAAAATAAGAAAGTTTGAGGAATGCATAATATGTCGTAACTCATTTGATACCCTGTAAGGCATAAGGTACACGCAGGATATCTTCAAGTCATGCGCTCTCGTGTAGAGTGTTCATACTTTGTTTTAAGCTTCACATTCAATTTGTAATTTAATATTAAGCTCATCTTTAAGTGCCGCTTAACTAAGAGCTTTACAATGAACTCCGTTAAGTTGAATAATGATTCAATCTTTAATTTTAAAATGTTGTGAAAGATAACTAAATTGAATTACTTATAACAGAGTTTTTTAAATGAGCTTACAGTTGAATAACATCTAAAACTCGATCGTAAGTTCGCTTGTAATATGAGTTCTCAGCTAACAAACTCTTTGAAACTCGTTACCAAACTTAAGATCTGTCGTCTTTACATTTATCGTGACCTAAACATAATTTTATTTTTTTGTTTCCAAGAAATCTATTCAATTTTTTGCCCAAGCTGCGTCGCCCTTCACATTTCTGTGGCTGCAATAATTGCAAAAATAAATATTTAACTATTCAATTTAATTCCTTTTTACTTAATTATTTTTGTTTAATTTACCTCAGCACGTTTTTGAAGTCTCAGTGATCTATCCTTAGACCAAGATCAACCGTGACCCGACAATACATTTGATCAAGGTCGTCGTTTCCATGAGCAACACAATAAATTCCAAATCTCTTTTAATATGACGCGGCTAAAAAACTAATTTCAAACTGATTTGTATTTCAGTTTATTGTAAAAATAAAAGATTACTAAAAGTGCAATTAAACTAATAGTGTTAAGCATTAAGTAAGTTCATACATAAAAAGATCTGTTATATTTAATAAACTTATTCTTTGCCAACTTGATCAAATTATTATTAAGGTTGTCATAGAGTATTTAATTATATCAAATTAATTACCAAGGCTTACATCTGCATATATTATATTATTATTAAGATTGAGCTTTGTTGAACCTTGGAATAAACTTAGGACAGGCGCCAATTGGTGTAAATATTTAGCGTATTAAATGCGTTAACAGATACGGATAGAGATGCAGATACACACATAGAAAGAGATGCAAATAGAAATGTAGATAGGTTTATAATTCTTTAGCTGCTTTTGGCGTTAATTAAGTAAATAAAGTTGCCTCGTTCCGACCAACTTTCGGTTTCTATGTTTACTCATTGAATTAAGCGATGAAGACCAGCAACTAACTGGCTAACTGGCTAACAGACTCGGCTTTAACTTTAGTTTTAGCCTCGCCACTTTTCAGTTAAGCATCTGCATTCCATTCGCGCCATGGCAGTTGGAGAGGCAGCGGGATGGTCACAGAGAGGGGCATAGGGAGGGGCTCTTGGTATTTACCGCATGCCAGAAGCTGCAATATTTGCCTCTACAGTTTTATCTCTCAATAACGCACAACACTGTTACGCCTCTCTTTGCGATTCTCATGACACTCATGGCAAAGCAGTAGTCGCACTAGAAGAGGAAGACAAAATTGATTTCAATGACATTTAGATGCAAAACAAGACGACAATCCCCTCTCAGAGAATCAAGAGTTTCTTGAAACTGAATCATGAGTCACACGTTGAATCAATTAAAATGAAGACTGGAGGACTAGAAACAACAAAAAAAATAAAATAAAATTTAATTAATTAATTCAAATAATGCAGTTCAAAAAGTATTTTGACTTCTATTGAATATTTAAATAATTAATTTTCATATAAAAAATTACTAGATTTTTTCTTTTAATTTACAAGTTATCAAATAATATTAAAAATAACAAATATTTGTTCTTACAGGGTATAAAGTTATAAGAAGTAACACAAATAATTCAGATAAACAAATTTTTTGACCTTCATTGATTGTTTGAATAATTTCCATAACAAAAAATTTCATTACATTGATTTGTTTTGATATTTACAGGGTATAATATGAAAGAAAGTACCTCAAATAATGCAGTTAAGCACGTATTTTTACTTCTATTGAATATTTAAATCATTTTCATATCAAAAACTATTATAAAACAGTTTTTTTTTAATTTACAGGGTATAGTTATCAAATAATATTAAAAATAACAAATATTTGTTCTTACAGGGTATAAAGTTATAAGAAGTAACACAAATAATTCAGATAAACAAATTTTTTGACCTTCATTGATTGTTTGAATAATTTCCATAACAAAAAATTTCATTACATTGATTTGTTTTGATATTTACAGGGTATAATATGAAAGAAAGTACCTCAAATAATGCAGTTAAGCACGTATTTTTACTTCTATTGAATATTTAAATCATTTTCATATCAAAAACTATTATAAAACTGTTTTTTTTTTTTAATTTACAGGGTATAAAATAATACTAACAAATAACAGAAACAGTTTAAATCTTTTTGAAGATCTCTTTTCCGTATTTACGGGGTATAAAGTTATGAACAATCAAGCTGTTTTGGAAGAGTCATTTTTTATTTATTTATAGGGTATAAAGGTAAAAAAACTGTTTAATTCCTTTATGAGAATTTACATCGTATAAAAGAATGCAACAAAAATAACAAAAGCAGTTTAACTCTCTTTGAAGGTACTTTGATTTGTTTACAGGGTATAAAAAGATTAAAAAATTACAAAAACAGTTTAGTTTTATACACATTTTGCACATGCTGGATAAACTTTGCAAAGCGATTGCCCAAGTTACTTGGCGGGTGAAAAAGACAGAGGGGATGTGTGGGGAGGATGGTTGGGATAGGGGGAGTGGTACGACTTTTTGAGAAATAGATGCTCGTAATATGCACACACTGACATTTGGTAATAAGTGTGTACATGAGCGTGTACAAGTGTTTGCAATTCGCTGCATGTTATTTAAATGGATGTCGATATTTTGTTTGCTTGTGGGTTTGTCTCTCTCTCTCTCTCTCTCTCTATGTTGTTGCCAGCTGCTGCAGTTGCATTGTTGCATAGTTGCAAGAGACAGCACAAGCAACAACAGACAACCGACAACAGACAATAAGACACGCATTAGCCTCACAACATTTATGGGTTCCCGGTTCGAGAGAGTGCGACAAATCGCAGCAAAAATACGAATGACACTTCGTCTTCGATCGTCTCTCTATATGTGTGTATGTATGTATGTATGTATGTATGTGCATATGTATGTGTGCACTTGGTATGTACATTAGTTCATATGTAATATGTTAACAGCCTCTAAAACAATTTTGCACATACAGACATACACACGCACACGTACTTAAATAATGTGAGGCTGTTCCGCAATTGTTTTAGTGTTTAGCGTCGCTTTGATTTGACCTCAGCGTTTTGGCAGCGTTTGCCAAACACAAACACAAACACAAACAGAAACACAAACAACGCAGGCCAATGGGCAAATTTGGCCAACAGACACACAAACCGCATTCAAAAGCCGGCTACCAGTTGTCGGTTGTCGGTTGTCAGTTGTCTATTGCCTTGTTTTCTGTTGTCTGTTTGCCGCCCTCGCCTCGCCCTCAAAATAACAATAATCAATGCAATCTCATTGACCAAAGTTTTAAAACCAAATAATATTGATCGTTTGATACCCTTTGCCAATCGAATTTCTTCATTTTTCGCCTAATAAAGTCGTTCATTCTTTATATTAATTATTCATTTCCTTCAAGAATAGCAATATGTACTTTACAGGGTGTCTCTAAGTCGAGAATTTAACATAATCATTGGGCTCTGTAAATTCTAAAACTAATATATAAACTTAACAGAAAACTTTCTATAGTACAGGGTATCTTTCAGTCGATAGCGAAAATAAAATGATATTAAGATTTTAGAATTAATATATAAACTAAACAACAAATTTTAATATCGTTTATAGCCCCGAATCGGATATTGTGCTAAAGTACAGGGTATCTTTCAGTCGATAGCGAAAAAATAATAATATTGAGATTTGAACAGATTTTAACTAAGACTTTTCATTTAGTTTGTAAATGAGCTGTAAAGTACAGGGTATCATTTAGTCGATCACGACAACGAAATTATCCGGAGATTTTAAGATTGCTACATAAATTGAACGGTAAGCTTTCATTTACCTTTGAGCCCCCAAATCATTAGTTGTTGTATAGTACAGGGTATTCTTATGTCGATCACGGACAACAAAAGGGTTTGGGCCCCAAATATAAAGTAGTTGTATAGTAAATGGTATCATTTAGTCGATCACGAATGAAAAAGAATTTGGAGATTTTAAGACAGATTCATAAATGATGCTAAAAACTGAGTCGCAGTACAAAAGTTGTTGTATGCTACAGGGTATCATTTAGTCGATCAGGTGATTCTAAGAGTGCTCCATAAACTTCAGCTTTGCGCTTCCAAATCTGTTTACAGCATGCAGGGTATCTTTTAGACGAGCAGTCAAGCAAAAGCCTCAGCGTTCAGGAGAATCTCAGACCAAAGTATTGATCCCCCAAAGCAAGCATATACCTAAGTTATGACTATGTTTAGCCTTTACTCAAGGGAAAATTCGTAACGTTGACGGTATTCCCAACCACCTAGTGCATATTCCCCTTTATGTTAGTGTATGTGAAGAGCATAACAGCTTAGGGAACACTTATCCAAATATTTCTTGGCTGTTGAAATTGTTTTGATGTTTGATATATGGCTGCAGTTTAAATCTATTAGCCATATTTAACTCGCCGCGTGACTTTTCAAAGACTTTGCAACGGGTTTGGCATCTGTTTATTGTTTTTTTTTTATAGAAAACAAATAAAACTGTTTTTGTTTCAATTCAATTGGTTGATTAATATGCATATTGAAAGATAAAACAATATTGAAAGCGATGCTACTTGATGTTCGTTAACTACATGTGTAAATATTACGCTGACAAATGTGTATTTATAATACTTACATTCAATACAGCTGGAGCTTGTCTTCAAATGGCTTAGAGAGTGACTGATTGATTGGTTGATTGACTGACTGACTCAGCGATTGGCAATCAAAGGAAGCAAAGTAAGTAAAGATGGTGAAATTTGAGGAAAGTGATTGTTAATTCATTGAAGTTCTTGAAAATCATTCTTGAAGATCTGTAACAAAAAGCAGCGGATCAGTCGGTACCCTGATACCCTGTGCCAGTCTCATTAATAAGGTATTTTGATTATAATAGATTTTAGTAAATTTTACATAAATACTTATTCTTTATACATTCATACCTTGCATTTGCATGTATCACTGTCGTTCGCTGTCTCGCTCGCACACACGTGTTGGCCGCAAAGCTATTCAATGCAAACATTTCTTTTTGCATATCTTTCTTATTTATTAATCAATCTCTTTGAAACTTTCAAGATTATTTTACAATGCTATTCTTCAAGCAGCTATTAAGTTGAAAATGTCTACGTTGAGAAGTGTGGACATAATTAGATTGTGTTCGCCATGCGGGGCTGGAGTTATCCAAAATTTTAAGTAAAATTGATCAGCGTATGGTATACAGGAAGCTCCCTGTCTTTAGCTCGTATAGTTGCTGAGATCGACGAGTTCATTCAGAAGGTCTGACAAGACCCAAATGACTGTTGATACTGATCGAGGATATATATGCTTTATAGGGTCTGCCGCGCCCCTTCTGCCCATCTACCCATCTGCCCATTAGGTACAGGCTATGAACAGGAGATGTGTTTTGTTGCTTTGAGAAAATGTAAGTCTCGAAGTGGGAAATTCAGCTGCACAAGTGGCACTTATTGACTAAGATAAGACCTATCAAATGTTTTTTATAGTTATTATAGTTAACTTTTATTACGGAACTAAATTGCGAGCTTATGTCCATAAATCTTTCAAATAACTAGAATCACTTTTCATCTCTTCCATCTGCTTATTTTTTTTTTTTTTTGGTGAATATTAGATTTATGAGAACCAGTCGATTAGTTAGGCACTGCAACTAGTAAATTCGATTTGTCTGCTCAGAACTGGTCTTCTTTCTTGCCCAAAAAAAAAAAAAAAAATAAACATTTGGGGAATATAAATAAATCGAGATATCGATAAAATTGCATAACTTATGCAAATCACATCAAAATAATATAAAAACAAGAACTTCTTTGGCGATTCTTACATATGTTAATAAGTAAGTCTATTTACAGAAATCAAGGCATAACAGGGTATAAAAAGGGATATTATTATGCGTAAAATATGCGAATAACAACAATAGATAAACCCGTTTTGGATGATGAGCAAGACTAGAGCTTAATTGGAGAGACAATGGCTTAATACTGAGGAACATATACAAAATATAACTAAATAAAATTGAGATATTTTTGTGAAATGAAAAGTATATTGTTACTTAACTAAAGTATGCCCATATATGAGTTTATAGTGTTTAGATCATATTATGTGGTACTCAGATATGCTAAGTATTATCGATATATATGCGAAAAGAATTTATTGATTGATCATTCCTAATGCAGCTTTATGTTTCAGTTATAATCCCCAGTTATAATTACAATGCCCTCTCTTTTGACAGAACCACACAGTTCATGTGAATCAGTCTCTGTTTGATTCTGGCCAAGTTGTTGTCCACTTTGGGCTAATTGAATGAAACTCTTTGTTAAGGCCTTTGACAAGTCGCCTATAAATATAACGCATATAAAAAGTTGAGCGCATAAAATTAACATATTTATGTAACGCGTCTTTTAAATTGTTGGCACAAAACCAGTTAAGAGGCAAATAAAAAATAAATAAATTGTTTAAAAAAAAAACTTACGTCTAATTTAGTCGAAATATTATAGGTTTGTTTCCATAAGAAAGGAATTAATGACAGCCACATAATCATTCGATAATCAACATTATCGATTGACTCTCTGCGAAATTAAATCTTTGGCCACAGATTAAAGACCACAAAAGCAAAAAATATGATTTTATTAAAGTTCATATAACTTTTTAGTGTCTTTCGTAGATTTAAACAAATTTAACCATGGAAAGGATACACAAATTTGTAACAAATATTGAAGAAATTTCTTTCTTTTATAACTGAATTTAATTAAATACATTTTTTGAAGAAAAATAAATTGATCAACAATTTCTTGGATAAATTGTAGATTAATTTTGTAATTTAATTGTTGACAGTTAAAATGACATTTGGCCCTTTCAACGCATTTAACAAAACATCAAAATATTTGTCATATATTTTTCAAAAATGCAGTTAAAATCTGATAGAAGAAAATACAAAATAGGTTGCTGTAATTTTCTAGATATTTTGCCGGGTTGTAGCAAGTATTTTCTTAATGTAAACAAGTGTGAAAATTCTTAGATTCTTTTTGGATTTGACCGTGAGTTATAAAGAAGTTCTGTTTGAAACTAATTTTACTTATTTAAAAACAAATAAAAATGTATAATAAATAAAATATGATAAAAGATACTTTTGCATAATTCTCTCTGATAATATAATTCATATTGCAGAAACTCTAGACATACAAAAAAGACAAAAAACATAAAAAGATATTTTAACGATACATCTGATTAAATGAAGAAAACAAAGCTATAATGTTAATTTGTTCAAAACAAATAGCAGAAACTAGTTTAAGTGCTCTAGAAGTGTCTGCTTGTATGAAAAAATACCCTGTAAAAACGCATGACTTGATGTGATACTATTGAGAACAGTTTAGTGTATAAGTATAATGCTTCTAATGTGGCTATGATACTAGTTAACTAGATATGAGTTTAACAAAAATAATTAAATATTTATTTTGCATAAGTATTTTCAGGGTATAACAATTTGGAGCAACTTAATGATACCCATTTTGCAGATCTGCTGGGTTAGAGGGTACAAAAAGTAAACAAGTTAAATCAATGCATTGATTTGTGCAAAATTATTGATTGAATATCAGTTAATAAGCCATAATAATGTCTTCTTGAAGACGGTTATTGCTTTTTGAGACGACAGATTGTGGCTCACAACTACTTTAAACTGGTTTTCTCTCAAGCCGATTATGACACTGCAGAAACTATGCTAAAAAAAAATAGATATATAAAAATAAAATAATACAAATAGTAGCAAATAAAGTTGAGATGCGCTAATTTGTGTTTGTTAGCGACTTATTAAATAAATGAAGACAGAGACAGAGACTGCGAGTGCGAGAGAGAGAGATCACAATTAGTGGAGGTCGTTCAGTCTAGAGAAGTTCTAATCAAAGATTTGTTGTTTTTGTTTCTATTTGTTGGGCTGAGTTGCCGATGAGACAATCCATATGGGTTTTGTTATTGTTTTTAGGCATTTTGTTAATGTTCATTAAAACAAAAGCTTCCCAAAATCAAAATAAACTCCACCAATTAGCATAGACAGAGTCTCTGTCTATTATTTGTTTCGGTAGTTTTCGTATAAAAACTTGATACTTCTATGACACCAACAACAGATGATCCCCAAGCCCAGACCCTAAACATGGTAAGTTCTACAACAAGAAACTACAATCCACCCCCTTGGAAAATTCTAGCCTTAATCTATTCGTATTTTCTTTTTTGATACAGCAATTCTATGTGATCGCATTGGCCTTGATCGGCGTCGTCGCTGCCGATGTCAGTCATCTACAGCTTGGACAGGCTAATGGGTATAGCTATGGCTCTGCCTCCGCTTCCTACGCATCCTCGTCCTCCTCCTCGTCCGGGCATGCAGCGATTCCTGGTGGCGATTCTAGCAGTTATCAGCCAGCTCATTTGATTCCTCAGCATCTGCCAGCCGCTTCAGCTTCGCAGTCGATCAATCTTGGCGCTGATACTCAGACCCCCGAGCAGTTCATTCCCGAGGCTGATCGCATTGCCCATGCTCAGTATGTACAGGAGCAGCAGCAGGAGCAGGCACAAGTTGTTGTTCCCGGTGGTGATTCCAGCAGCTATCAACCAGAGCACTTAATTCCACAGCATCTTCAGGCAGCTGAGGTGGAAACTGCTTCAGCTCAGTTCATTCCTGGCGGAGATTCCAGCAGCTATCAGCCCGAGCATCTGATTCCTCAACACCTGAAGGCTTCTCATGTGCAAACAGTCTCCACTCAGGTTGTTCTTGGCGCAGATTCCAGCAGCTATCAGCCCGAGCATCTGATTCCTCAACACCTGAAGGCATCTCATGCCTCCACCTCGCAGTCGATCAATCTTGGAGCTGATACTCAGACCCCCGAGCAGTTCATTCCCGAGGCTGATCGCATTGCCCACTACAACTATGTGCACTCCCAGACTCAGACTGTGATTCCTGGCGGAGATTCCAGCAGCTATCAATCTGCATCTGTTACCCAGTCGTTCAATCTTGGTGCAGATACTCAGACCCCTGAGCAGTTCATTCCCGAGTCTGTTCGCATTGCCCATGCCAACTATGGCCAAGAGCAGGAGCAGCAGCAGGAGCAGGAGCAGGAGCATGTTCAGTCAGCTGACATCTATCAGGAGCAAGTGTCGAATGGCATTGAGGAGTTCAATGCTGAGACTCATGTGCCCGTTGCAATTGGACGTGATACGGTTACACCAGCTCATCTGCTGCCCAAATACTCAGCCGGCATCTCCTCCAGCGCCTCCTCCAGTGCCTCCGTCGGACAGGGAACACAATACGGTTCCAATGGCGGTTATGTTTACTAATTTAATTAAATTTTTAAGTCGAATAAATATGTGAATTTTGAACTTCAAGTTACAATTGCTTAACTTCAATTACAATTGCCCACTAAATTACAGGGTATTCAAAGTTTAAAATGTCGATTTAATATTCTAAACGTGTCATAAAATGTTAAAGCATTAATCACGCTATGACAAATATAATTAATCTCTTTTTCGGCAAGACGAATATTGAATACACTTCAAACTCTGTTGTTAATACTTGTAAATATGCTAAAACCACAGGTGAAACTCAATATAACAAACTCTAGAATTTAGAAATATATTTGAATATATGTTTTGTATATTTTAAAAATATATATAAATACTTTTAAGCATTAATGTAATTAATTGTTTGGTTTTACTGTATTTTTGGTTTAATTTTATAATTAAATGAATTAATATGTTAAAATGTAGAATTGAATTGAGGTTTATAAACTAAATTATAGTCACTGCTGATCCTCATTTTGTGGAATCTTCATGATGATTTTAGAAATGTATTTAGTTAACAGACCTGTTAACTTGCTGTTAACTGCAACAAAGCTCTGTTAACAATATTAACAAAATAAAAGTTAAAGAGCAAATACAATTAAAACTAAATTGCTACAATCTATTTGAACACAACATTAAATAATATCATAAATTAGCAGTTGTTGTTGTGTATATAAATTAATAATAATTGCGCAGGCATGTAATCATCTGCTAAAACAATAATAGAATATGCCCAAAACAATCTCAAGAATTAGGAGAAATATGTTGCGCGCACGAAAATCATCTTGATAAATCTTTACATATTTATAAATACATATTTATAATAAAAAGTTACCTATATAAATAATAAATAAAAAAATTTACTAAATATTTTTTAAATTGATATAAATTAATTAATTACAAATTACAAATTAATTACAAATTTCCCTCAAAAATAACTTAGTTAACAGAGCTATTTCCCACAGCTCTGTTAAGTTGCTGTTAACTGCAAGTAAGCTCTGTTACAAAGCACAAGCAACAGTGTCATACAATTGAGTGTAAATCTTGAAGATTACTTGAAAAATTGGTTAAACAAAATAAAAATAAAAAAAGTTTAATTAACACTGTGACAATTTGTTTTCTTTTTTACAATAAAAGTTGCATTTCCGCATAGTTGAATTCTTTTTCTCTCCAGCTTGATTAGCATAAATTGCGAATTACATTTTAATTGTCATCGAGCAGGCATCAATCGAGCATTCCCTTAATAAACTTTACTTGAGTGATGCCGCCTTTGTGGCAAGTACCTCAGTATGTGGCATAGAAAAAAAGAAGATGAAGAAAACAGGAATTGCGTTGAATTGCGTTTTCAAGTTCATGAACATTTTGTTTAAAGTAAAAGTTGATCTGTCGCTTACTGAAGATTATTATGTAAAGCTGTACGTAGCGCTCGTAAACCTAGAGGTTCTCAAGGCCGATTGTCTTCTTGTATTTTTAGAAAGTGATACGTAATGTGCGGCGAATGTGAATCACTTTTGCATTCTTGGTACGAACGGGATTCATTGGCCTTCCCACTGTTGAGTTGGGTGATATAGACACAGATTCAATATGTATCTGTATCTGTAACTGTTGACCCCTTTCCTTGCAATTAATTTATGAAATTCAATATGCAATTTGCGTTTCAAATTATAGCTAATCGACAAATCGAAATACAAAATTAAAAATCCAAAATCCATGACCTTCAATGCAAATTGCGGGTGTGCCCCCTTTTAGTTCATCTTTCAAACTCTCCCGCTGTCCCTCTCTCCCTATCTCTATCCATCTCTACCTCTCTCTCTCTCTCTCTCTCTCTCGCTCTCCCTGCCTGTGTGTGGCTCTGTATTGTTAATTGTTAATGAACTTTATGAAAATTAGCTGAAAGACTCGCATTAAAATATCTATTAGCCGCCTCGGATTTGCGATGATCATCATCTTGCTCTGCCCACAAAATGTTGTCCACAAAAATCAGTTGCGGAAAAATTTGTAAATTTGAGTAAAAACTTGTTTAAGAGCGTGCGTATATTTTATGTTTTTGTTTTTTCCTTTTTTGTTTTTTTTTTCTTTTTTTTCTACTTTTCAGACGGCTTTTTATTTATTTATTTTTTTTGTGTATTTTTTTTTTGGTGCCTTTTGATGTATGTATTTGAAGTGGAAGCTGCAGACTGTAGCCGTTAACTGAGAGCTGGCCGAGCTGAGCCGAGCTGAGCTGAGCTGCTTCTTCTCGAAAATGTGCTGCAAGTTGAGTGATTTTTTTCCGCTATAAATTGCCGGCTTGCTTTAGGGATCAGCATCAGTTTCAGCGTCTAGCTCGTCCAGCACAGTCGTAGTTGTAGCTATCAATCGCAACATGGTTAGTAACTACAACTGTCATCCCGGTTGGATCAAACTTACAACGATTACATTTAACATTTGTTTTCAATTTTTTTTTTTTTTTAATTTTTAAATTTTTTTTTTTATTGTGCAAGTGTTGTGTGTGCGTGTGCGTGTGTTGTGTTTAGTGCCGTGTCTAATCTGTTTCTACGTGTTTTTGGTTCATTTGCAGAAATTCCTCATTGTATTCGCCCTGTTCGCCTGCGCGGCCGCCGATGTCAGCCACCTGAGCAAGTATCTGCCCCCAGCTCAGAGCTACAGGCAGCCCAGCAACGAGTACCTGCCCCCCTGTGCATCAATCCTACTCGGCTCCATCTGTTAGCTACTCTGCTCCAGCTGTCCAGCATACTTACTCCGCACCCGCTGTCCAGAGCTACTCTGCTCCTGCTGTCCAGAGCTACTCTGCTCCTGCTGTCCAGAGCTACTCTGCTCCTGCTGTTCAGCATACTTACTCCGCTCCCGCTGTCCATCAGACTTACTCTGCTCCTGCTGCTACCTATTCCGCACCAGCTGTCCAGAGTTACTCTGCTCCCTCGGTGAGCTACTCCGCCCCCTCGGTGAGCTACAGCGCTCCCGTGGCTCCCAGCAATGAGTATCTGCCTCCTGTCCAACAGACCTACTCCGCCCCAGCTGTGCAGCAATCTTACTCTGCTCCAGCTGTCACCTACTCTGCTCCCTCGGTTAGCTACTCGGCACCAGCTGTCCACCAGTCGTACTCCGCACCCGCTGTCCAGAGTTATGCTGCCCCAGCTGCCACATACTCCGCACCAGCTGTCCAGCATACATACTCAGCGCCATCCGTCAGCTATGCGGCTCCATCGGTCAGCTACTCGGCACCTGCTGTCCAGCAGAGCTACACCACATCCTCGGCCTCATCCGGCAGCTATACGTCTGGTGATGTGGGCACCCAGTATGCCTCCAATGGCGGCTATGTCTACAGGAAGAAGTAAGAGGCTGCAAACTGTTCACACCCAATTCTAATCAACATTCAAGTGCAATTGACAATTCATTTTGTTCTGTGCATCACATATTCTATCATTTAACATTTTTTTTTTGTTTTTGTGTATTTGATAATTAAAAAAAAAGAAAAAAGATAAAAAGCAACAAATTCAAAAGATTTTATTACATCGAAAACTGCAACCGGTTTTATTTTTTGTCACTTAGTTTTTAAGTAGCAAACATTAACAGCTTTATATGTTTTTTTTTTGTGAATAATTTTCAGCCGTGAATTCAAATCTACATGTTGATGCATTGGTGGGGGCAAGACACATTTACATACATATCTACATATGTTTGTAGGTCTTTCAACCACAACAAAAGCTAACGCAGAGCTTTCCCCATGGTGTAAAAAGTCAATAAGCTTAGCTGAGCTTGCTGCGGCCAAAGAGCTTTCCGCGCGAGCATCAGCTTTTATGTGCAGCTTTGTTAAAAGCTCTTAAGCATGATTTATGCTACTAGGATTGCTTACACCTCTTAAAAAAAGGGACTAAGAGGGGTATAATGGTTATATGTATGTAAATCTATGTATGTAACAGACAGGCAGAGGCATCTTCGAACCTCAATTAAGCCCTGTGCGTCGGATGAAGAATGAAGTTTGAATATGTCCTGAAAATTTCATCGCAATTGGATAATAAACTTGGGAGTTATGTCAGGAACAATTTCTCTGTGCATCGCACCAAAGGAAGAAGCAGAATAAACGAATGACACAATGTATAGTGTTTTTGTATGTGCTGAAATGTGATTTTATGTACATATTTATGTTTAGATGCATCTGTATCTGCAAGTTTACAGGGTTTTACCGAGTCACGCCCTCTTGTCATGAGCGTTCTTCTTTGTTATACCCTGTACTCTGTTACACGCAGATGGAAGCTTGACAGACCCTATAAAGTACATATATTCTTGATCAGTATCAATAACCGAGTCATGTCCGTCTCTCCGTCTGTCTTTATGATCGGTTCTCAACAACAAGAGCTAGAGACACCAAATATAGCATGAAGTTTGTTTATGTTAGATTTACAAAAGCTTTCCATCCTCCCCGCAAATCGAAAAAAAAAACCAGTCGAAAAGGCTACAGTCGACCGCAGCCGATAGTATAATACCCTGTACAGTTCTCTATAATAAACGTACTCTACAGTTTTGTCTGGCAACTTTTACAGTAAATCACAATTAATTGATTATTTTATACAAATCTCTGCATACATTACATTTAGACTTGCAACATTTGAAGCGACATAACACTCAGCTTTACGGCGAGAATGTGTTCACTTGCAAAAGCTAGCAGCTGTGAGCGTCCTATGAATTCTAATTGTTGGTAAAGCAGTGCGATTCATTTCAAAATGTTCAAAGATTTTCTTTGCCTTCTTGCCAAATTTGGAGTCTCTAGCTCTTATAGTTGCTGAGATCGGACAGACAGACATACGGACATTTTTTCACAAAGTTAATATATCCCTGTACAGGATATAACAAGCGGATCGGTCAAGTGCGCGCGACTGTACAATACCCTGTGCAGTTTACTAAATTAAGAATTTTGATTATAATAGAAGTAATCTTAAAAAATACTCTTTTGAAACTCTCATTTAGCATATGAATTCTTTGTATGTTACGACACTTCATTTACATATTCTGCGTCGCCGTCGTTCGCTGTCTCGCTCGCACACATGTGCTGCGTGCAAAGCAACATTTCTTTTATAATTATCTCTCTTATTTATAGACCGATCTTGATAAAATTTTCAAGACTGCTTCTATATGATATTATTTAAGCAACTGCTAAGTAAGAAGAGTCTATGTTAGTTTATTTCGATTTGCGTGGGAAGGGGGAAGTTAAGAAAATCTAACATAAACTCAATGTGGAAGGGTATAGAGGAACCTTCATGCCAAATTTGGTGCCTCTAGCTATTATAGTTGCTGAGATCGACGCGTTCATACAGACGGACGGACGGACATGGCTCATGGCTATCGATACTGAATAAGAATATAAATACTTTATAGGGTCGGGGATGCCTACTTCTGCCGGTTACATACATTTGAGATATGTTATTATACCCTTTCTGCCCATTTTTTAATGGGCACAGGGTATAAAAACTAATTATGGCCACATTTCTCAATGCTGAAAGTTGCATTAAGATCGATTTATAAATAAGAATGATAGTCAGAAAAGGAAGAATTTAAATTTTCCCATTGCGATACAAGCATTTAGAAAAGAAGTGACGGAGCACTCAGCTTTTTGTTGAGTATGTTTTAAATTTTATTTTAACAAATTAAATCTAGCATACGACATATTTAACATATTTAATGATTGCTTAACGCAAGGTCTTTGATTGCAACGATAGTGCAGGTACAGTTTTAAGATAACCTCAAAACTAGAACAACAATAAATTATAGCACATTTACTTATTATTTGATCTGAGTTCCTATATGTTACACCCACATCTATATAAACTTAGTTAACACTTTGAGTACTACAAAACCATCGTAAGTTTTTACTGCAAAAGTATTATCGATTAACGGCTATTTATTCACAATGTAGGCCGTTCACTGGGGCATGGGTGTATACACAGTATATCTGAAATTATACTCTCATATCTGAAAATGTGTTCATATATTTATATCTTATGTTAGTTTTTTTGAAACCTCAACATATGAAAACAAATTCATAATAAACGCCAAAGTTAATTAAAGTTGTTAGACTAAAGAGCAGAGAGAAGAAGAAACAGTCTAAAAGTCACTTAATGTCGTAATGTGTTATGTGAAATTATGTTTAGGTATCTTACAGCTGAATACTCTTTTAGAATATATATGAATTGAGTTTTACGTTTATTATTTTTGAATCTATGGATATGTTTTCAGCATTGCAGGCCATAAATGTTATCGATAATAAGTTAAGTGATATCGATATTATTGTAAGATAATTAAAAGTCTACTTCTTAAAGTTTTTTTAGGCAATTCCTTTCCATGTTAATATCATAAAGAAATTCTTTAATTAAGTTGCCTTTTTATTTTAGTTCATACTTAAGAATCGACGTGAAGTTAGGGTATCTCATAGTCAGGCACACTTACTCTTTTTAGTGAAAAACAAACATATTCAAGAACAAACTCTAATGATATTCCTTTCAGTGAAATGATTACGGATGATAATAGAAAGCTTCGACGAAAGGTTAATTTCCCCCGATGCGTTGCTGCATTGTTGTTAATCGAAGCAAACCAGTTACGAGAGAGAGAGACGGAAAGAACGAGATAAAGACAGAGAGAGTGAGGGAGAGATAAATGATTGTGAATAGTTTTCGTATGCAAAATCAATGGGCAACCGATTTGTGTGACAGTTTAATAAATTTGCCTGCCTAATTAATTTTTATAGTTCAGTCTTGGAACAATCTCAGACGAACGGAACGGAACGGAACTCCAGATATCGCCATTATGATGCAAAGTAATCGAAAGTGAAATGTGAATTTACGAACTTTGAGATACGAGTATTTACGTAAGATTTGCCAGATGTTGACAATGTGTAAGCGTCTTATAAGTGGCCACTCACAGCGCCAACGCTGCACAGTCCACAGTCCACAGTTCACATCGCCAGCTCGAGGTTGAAGCAAACCCAGAAACCGAGGAGATTTACAAAGATGTTAACCAAGCCATGGGTCACATGGCCACTGCTATTACAGTTCCTATTCCTCTCTCTAGTCTTCGCCGATGTCAGCCATCTGGCCAAGGAATATTTACCGCCAGACGGCGAACAACCTGCCGATCATCCTCTCGCGGATGAGCCAGCTCCTCCGGATACCATGCAAGCCAATGATAGCGCCTTCTATCAAATGTCAGGCCTGATGTTGCCCTCGGGTTATGCGATACCCACTAGTAGTAATGTCGCAACGCCTAAGTCGCCGCCCAACTTTCCGCTGCCCATTTATCCACCATTCTTTGGGTTTGGTGGTGGTCCAGAAGGATTAGCTGGAAATCAGGTGCCACCGGGTTTCCCAAATGAAGCGCAGTTCCCGGGTGGATCATTCCCAGCTGGTCCACAGAGCGGACAGTTCCCAGTTGGACCACAGGGTGGGGGGATTCTCGGCTGGGCCACAAGGTGGTGCGTTCCCAGTTGGACCACAGCCAGGACAGTTTTCACTTGGACCACAGGGTGTCTACCCTGGTGGACCACAAGGAGGTCCTTTCCCTGGTGAAGCACAAGGTGGTCCCTTCCCTGGTGGACCACAGGGAGGTCCCTTCCCTGGTGGACCACAGGGAGGTCCCTTCCCTGGTGGACCACAGGGAGGTCCCTTCCCTGGTGGACCACAGGGAGGTCCCTTCCCTGGTGGACCACAAGGAGGTCCCTTCCCTGGTGGACCACAGGGAGGTGCTTTCCCTGGTGGACCCCAGGGAGGTGCTTTCCCTGGTGGACCCCAGGGAAGTGCTTTCCCTGGTGGACCCCAGGGAAGTCCTTTCCCATCAGGACCACAAGGTGTTCCCTTCCCGGTTGGTCCCATTCCACAAAACCCACAAACTGGACCATTTGTATTCCCACCCGACTATCTAACCAGCCAAGGTTTGCCCTCGGCGGGCATGCAGCTGCCGTTTGGAATGCCACCCGGCTTTGGTGGCCCAGACCCCACAAATCCCTATCAACAGTTTGCGAATGCGGGTCAACCTTTCTCGCCCAGCTTCGGCATACCTGGCCAACATTATCAGCCCCAGCCATTCGGCGACGAGCCACAGCCAAAGCTGGAGCGTGAGGCAAATTCAAAACCAAAGAACAATCCAACAACAGCCACAACGACTGCGCCCAAGAGCCGCAACAGGGACACGATCTATGGGTCCAACGGCGGTTACGTTTATCAGCGCGCCAAATGAGTTACGGCGTCTTTATAGCCAAGTCAAGCGACTAATAAATTATTAAACACTTTTTTTTATATAGTATGTATACTCGTATTTATCGCCATCACCTTGTGTTTATTTCTGTTTTATGCTCGTGTTTCTTTTATGAATGTTTGACCATAAACGATGAACGAAATGTTTGTTTGTCTCTATGCAAATCTGTTGGGTGCATTTCAAAAGTGTAGAAACTAGTCCAATGGAAAGACCTATATGACGACCATATGATTAACGGGCTCAATAAAACAAAGATAAATAAATGATTTATCAGCTAGTTTATGTCTATCGATAGCTGTCGATGACACTTGCTCGATATTTTATTGGCGAATTTAGAATCATCTTTCGCAGCAGCTAAATCAGCAATTCGAAACATGTAAAAGCTGCAGAGAGTTGCCACATTTTATAAGCGCAATTCCAACCTACTTTTGAATATTTACCCATATCTGGCAACACTCTTCAGTTTATTGTGTATGTTGCCATTTTATTGACATTTTCGAATTTGCAAAAAGAAATTGCTAAATTTCATACCACAAGAGAATAGACTTATAAATGTGAAGTCCATAACTCACATTACGACCTCCCAAATTCACTTAACGGCCTCATAAAATATATCTAATGCATAAAAACAAACATATTTATGCCAATTTACGTAAGCGCAAATGTGATATTCATTATTTTACATTTTGATTAAGGCTAACTTTTCCGGTTCCAATGTAGGACATTGACAGGGCATAGGTGAATTTTAAATGGACATTTAATCGTGGGACACGTGGTAGTCATTTCAAAATTTTGCAATTGAAATGATTATAATTTTTGACATTAATTTTTATAAAAGCTTTTTATAATATTTTTAACATTTGCATCGACAATTGAAGTTTATAATATTATAGATTTGCAAATACGCATGCTACAAAAACAAAACGAAAAACATTTAGCTCCAATTGTACAATTTCTCTCGTATTGAGAAAACTCTTCAAAATTTGCAGTTCAAACTCGTATCTTTCTGTTTTTAAGTAGCCTACTTTTCAAAAAGAAAGAAGAAATGCTCGATATATAAAATGTTAATCCGATTATGACGACAAAGGTTTTTATAGTACACGCCCTCGCAAGGGCGTCATCCAAATGGTCTTTTGTTGTCTTATGGATGGATTAAGAAGAAGACAATTGCTCTCGATTTCGCAAAATTGCAAACACACGCATTGAATCGCCCACACGGCCCATTATTTCTACAAGTTTTCAGCTCGTTTCTTCTGTTTCTATGCAAATTTAGTTTTGCTGCGTCCGACGATGACATTTTTTATTTTTTTTGATTGCATTGTTGTTAATTTCCATTTTTTTCTTCTTCTTTTTACAACTCTATTGTCATTCGTTATTCAATTGATGACTTTTGTTTGCATTTTATAAGTGGTGTGTTATGATGTTTGTTTAAGTTTTCAGCTTTTATTTGTTGATTTTTCGTCATTTTGTTGATGATCAATCTTAATCAGTTTGTAAAACAAGTTAATTCAAAGTTTTGTCAACTGATGTACAAATGTAATCATGTTGTACATCCATATTTTCATTTAAAGCTCAGTCCTCTTAAGGTTGTTTTGATCTGGCTATTAGTCATAATTAAGGCAACTGTGCCTCGGGTTGTCAGAGGCCCTCAACTTTATTTCAATTTAAATTTTACATTTTTCTTTGATTTAACTTCGTTTGTTGGCGCGTGCAAAGCCTCAGGTGCGAACATTTTTTGTCACTCTGCCATTTAACAAATGTTTCTTTATCGATTATTGTGCCTGATAGCGCTTTATCTACGCAGATCTGGCAGACAGGCCTTCAGTTTTCATTAATTTCCACAAAACGTGTGTATACCAAATGTTATCTTATTAAACAATAAGTTATGATAAATTGTACTAATTTGAAGGCTGTATATAAATACTTACATGCATAAATAAGCAAAGAAGTTCTTTGTTTTACCATTTGACCTTATGAATTGTTGCGTTGTCATTTGAAAATACGCTAAACAATATTGTTGAGCTGAACTTAATTAAAAGATGCAGAACAAATTAAGGATTAAATGCATGTTAAGTATTGCTGCCCTCCAAACTTCTCTTGTAAAAAAATGAAGTTGTATTTCGACAAAGCATTACTTACATATTTATCAAAAACACAATATGTATAATTTTGTTATTTGGTCTGCTTTCATTACCAGGGCTGCCACAAACTTCAAAGTGACATTTGTGACGTCACTAATTAACTAAGTCAATGCTACGACTTGCATTGTTATCGAAATGTCAATCAATGATCAATGTCAAATACTAGGGATGGGTATGGTTCAGTATGCCATTACACTTGCATAACCATCGCAGGGTGTCAACGCACTTTACACAAATGCAACAAGACGTCAAGTGGCAATTGTTGTTGGGACTTGGGATTTATACAGGTGTGTGAGGTGTGCATGCAAAAATGTGCAGTTGGCTAAAATGACAAATAATTGTACACAACAGCGCATACGACATTTTCGCCACTGTGGGCGCTGCGTGAAATTAGCATGTAAAAGAAATTTGTAGGTAACGCCCCAATAGCCGACCTATAACGCTTATGCTTATCTGTTATCACACATTGTTGTTCATCAGTTTATGGGCATTGTTTCATTTCTATTATTATTGTTTTTTTTTTTTTTTGTGGTATTAATCAGCAAAGAGTTTATAGCCATGTTGCACGCTATTGTTGTTAGCATTTTGCATTAACATATTCACGTATTTGCCATAGATGAGATGAGAGGCTGAACCAATTATGGAATCGCAAAAGACACACCACAAACTGAGACTCAGTTCGAGGTAGAGATGATGATGACAATGTCCAGCGTCTGCCGTGGCATCTCAACTATAAATGCTCGTTCGATCTCGTGGTCAGTTATCAGTTTTACGGTTTCGTTCGTTTGGTGTACCACGCGCATCTGCAACTCCACTCAAGATGGTAAGCGACGCGACCAAGTGACATCGACATCGACATCTCTTCCTCATCTTCATTATTGACACCATTTGTTTGTTGTGACAAGTTGTTTCATCTTTGCTTTTTTTGTTTCTTTTTTTTAATGTGTCTGTTTTGTGCCAGAAACCCATTGCGTTTGTCGTTGTCGCCTTTGCCATTGTGGGCTTGGCTCAATCCCGTCCAGAGGGAGGTCAATTGCAATCTGGTAATCGCTATCTGCCCCCGCTACCCGTCAAGGATGTGTCCAGACAACCGCTGCCCGTACAGCGAATCCAACAGATCTTCCAGCAACCTCAGCAACAAATTGCGCAAGTTGAGTCCATCACGCCATCGGTATCTTTGGGCAGCTTCTCAATCCAATCGGGTGGCCAGGCTATCTCGACTATTCAACAGTCATCAGCTCCCGCTCCCGCTCCCACTTCCATCAGCTATGAGACACCCACTGCGATTGTGGCCACCCAGACGCCCCTAAAGAGCACGTACTTGCCACCATCATCAGTGGTTACTACCCAGGAATCCGCAACAGTAGTTGAACAAACCAACTCCGCACCAGCTCCCGCTCCAGTTGTTCAGCAGACCTACTCTGCACCTGCTCCCGTGGTTCAGCAGACCTACACCGCTCCAGCTCAAGTTCAAGAGAGCTATACTGTGTCGGCTCCTGCGCCAGTTGCTCAGCAGACCTACACCGCTCCAGCTCCCGTTCAGGTGGCTCAGCAAACCTACACCGCTCCTGCACCTGTGGTTCAGCAGACCTACTCCGCTCCAGCTCAAGTCCAAGAGAGCTATACTGTGTCGGCTCCTGCTCCAGTTGCTCCGCAGACCTACTCTGCTCCAGCTCAAGTCCAAGAGAGCTATACTGTGTCGGCTCCTGCTCCTGTTGCTCAGAAGACCTACTCTGCTCCAGCTCAAGTCCAAGAGAGCTATACTGTGTCGGCTCCTGCTCCAGTTGCTCAGCAGACCTACTCTGCTCCCGGACCTGTGGTTCAAGAGACCTACTCCGCTCCAGTAGTTCAGCAAACCTACTCCACACCCACCCAGGTGGTTCAGGAGCAATACTCTGTTCAGACATCAGCTCCAGTTGTCCAGCAAACCTACACAGCTCCAGCAACAATTGTCCAGGAAACCCAATCTGTTCAAGCTCCCGCTTCAGTGGTTCAGGAGAGTCATGTGGTGTCGGCACCCGCTCCAGTTGTCCAGCAGACCTATACTGCTCCTGTGATCCAGGAGAGTTATTCGGTGGCTGCTGCTGCTCCAACGGTGCAGCAGACATATTCTGCTCCCGCTCAGGTGGTTCAACAAAGCTACTCTGCTCCAGCGGTGCAACAGACATACTCTGCTCCCACTCCAGTGGTTCAACAAAGCTACTCTGCTCCAGCGGTGCAACAGACATACTCTGCTCCCACTCCAGTGGTTCAACAAAGCTACTCTGCTCCAGCGGTACAACAGACATACTCTGCTCCCACTCCAGTGGTTCAACAAAGCTACTCTGCTCCTGCTCCATTTGTCCAAGATACTACTGTCGTTTCTGCACCCATCCAACAGGCTGTTCCATCTGTGCAATACAGTGGGTACAATTACCAGGCACCAGCTCCAGTTTCTTCAGGTCCAATTGTTCACCAGACCACCACCAGCTACAGGGCACCCGAGATTGTCTCTGCTCCCGCACCCGTACCCGTGGAGATCCAACAGCAGACGATCAATCAGGTTCAAACGTACGCTCCCGCTCCCGTCCAACTGCAGCAATCCTTTGTGCCGGCACCACCTGTGCAGTCTGTGGTTCAGTACAATAACCCAGCACCTGCCCCACAGCAGATCTTCCAGCAATTTACACCCTCATACAGCTACACTCCTCCAGTTGTCCAGCAGCAGTTGACCTATTCCCAGCCTGCCCAGTCTTTTCCAGCTCCAGCCCCAGTTGTGGTTACGGCACCAGCGACAACATCACTGATCAACAGCTCGACCACCGTCAGCGCTGTGTCCAATGTCTCAGAGGTCGGCACCAACTACGGCGCCAACGGTGGCTACGTATACGAGAAGCATTAAATAGATGCGTTTGAACGGGTTAAACTCTCGAGAGGCTCGAACTCGCATTCTATTTGTTATCGCCAACAACGTTTCTCGTTATCGTTACCGTTATCATTAATTCTTTCACCTAATTAGCCAAATTGTAGCCCTAGTCCTGTTAAGCACAATCCTTTTTTTTTTTAAATATACAAACAAATTTTTACCACAATATTACTTGGAATATAAATTGTCGTTTACTGTCTTAAGGTTAAACATTCTAATATCAGAATGTGATAATTTTTATACCCTGTGCCCATTAAAAATGGGTATAATAATTTTGTGCAAATTTATGTAACAAGCAGAAGGAGGCATCTCTGACCCTATAAAGTATATATATTCTTAATCAGTATCAATATTATATATCAATATATATAAACTAATTATGGCCACATTTCTCATTGACAGTTTCAAAATAGCACCTGTTATGTTCTTATTATAATCCAATTATAATCAAAATACTTCATTTAGAAAACTGCACAGGGTATTATACAGTCGCGTGCGCTCGACTGATCCACTTGTCTTAAATTATGAGCATGACAAAAAGTCAGATAAAATTCACCGGTCACACTGTTTTGTGTGCATAACTATTTGGACCAAAAAATGGAAGCAGAGATAATGGAACATGAACATAAGATAGTGGGAGATGATGAAGCAGTGTTGCCAACTTTTGTCGGGCAAAAAAAGCTGTTTTTAGTGGGAAGATCCAAAAAAAAAAAAAAAGCTAAAAATTTTTGAAAAAAATCTTTAAAAAAAAATCTGATGTTTGTTGCCTCGTTTTAAGAGCCTTATTTTTATAAAAAAATTATTATATTATCTAATTCGTGGTAATTATTATCTGTGTCAGAGCTATCACTAAATTGTTTGGCGCAAAAACTGCCTTTATGATCAATTGGAGAAATCGCCGAGTGTTGCGCTACAAATAAACAGAGCTCCGCCTCCTGCTCCGCCGTTTTTGTTGTATATGAACAAACGGTATTTTATTTTTTTTTTTTAAATCCTCCCTCAGCATTTTGATGCTTTCTGGTGCCGGCATGGGCACGCAAATCACTTAGCTGAGCCGTAATACTGCATTTGCAATAACTGCAATTTACTCTTGTTGAATCAATCAAGTCTTTGCGCAGCCAGGAGCTGAATTCCTTGCTGTTATGCCACACATCCCGGCATTTTTGTTTCTATTCTTTAGTCATTGTCTTGCTAGTGACCACACATAAATGATAAATCTAAAAATTGTCAAAAATTAGGGATGGGAATCGAACTTTGAACTAGAGTTCTATCGAATAACTCGCAATAAGATCAATTGAACTATTTGAAAGAACTAAGTTCGTTATTCTTGTTCAGTTAGTTCCACTCTTTGATCGATTACTTCGTTCATCGAAAATTAATCTAATGAACTGTTTCGTTATAATTCAACTACAATGAACAACTCCACATACGAATAATCACTGAAAAAATATGAACTGCTCATTTAAAAAAATCGCAAAAAAAAGCAAAATGGTTTTTTAAAAAAGCCAGAATTCCCGCTGCCCGCTGTTTGGAAAATTTTTTCGCAATCGAACTTCCAAAAAAGCCAGATTTGACGGGAAAAAAAGCTGATTTGGCAACACTGTGATGAAGTTGCGAAGACAACAAATAAATTAAGAAGCTTCATGTGGACTCATTTATTTTATTAATAAAAAATATAGATCATTTATGTTCACAGTATCCACAACCATTGCTATGATGCATATGCAGACTGCACACACAATTTTCAATGCAAATTCACAATCAGTTCGATAGCTGATAACCTAACAACTGCATTAAGGGACATTTATAAAATTTCCCAATAAAATAATTTAATATGGGAGGGCTACATATTGCATTACTGCATAAAGGGACATTTACTAAATTTCCCAAACCAAATAATTGGCAATGACAGGGTTGTAAGAGCACAACCTACCGGCAAAAGGTTTTTAAATTTTATAGTTCAGGTTTACGTTCTCATTGAAACTTGAAAAATAAATTATACAAAAATAAATTTATTCATATATTTATATACATACATATATATGTACATGTATATTTATACATGTTCGCACAAAGCTACCTGCTGTTGATTAATTATTGCCAGTGTCTCTGAAGCTGTCTGAAAATCCCGAAATGATTTGCAACATTGCCTGCCGCGGGGCAACTTCTCCCGATGCTTTCATTTTGATTGATTGGTCCGCCTTGACTGATTGCAGGGCATAGAACTCGTTGCTGATTTGGGACTTGATATGCTGAATATTACCGGAACCAGCTCCACTCCGCCAATCTCCACACTTCGCCTCGATTCGCGTCGCGTTATGAATGGAGTTTCCAATAAGGTGCTTTATGATTCGCCATTTAAATGGACGAGCTATACGCAGATCATCTCCTGAATCAATATCAATTTAAAAAGAAATAAGAAGAAGAAGAAGAAAACAAAATGAATTCGGGGTTCTGCGACCGCTAATGAATGGCCAGTCATCAAACACGGACGTCATCAATATCCATCCCAACGCGGACTAAAGCTTGTTCTGTTCTCCAATTCTGTTATGAACTCTGATTTTATTAGTTATTGTGTTCAGTTTTGTTCTTCGCTTTTTTGCTATTCATGCATAGAAAGCTTATAATGAACGATATTTTATGATGATTGTTAAAACAGCTTCAAGTTCTTACTTTCTTGTTCTTCTCGTTGTTTCATTTTGACATTTGTATACTTAAATTTGCGATCGCATTTTTTGCTATAAATATGTTAGGATGCTGCAGCATCAAATTAGTTCTATAGCCAGCTTTGTCAACAGAACAGCTTCAACATGGTTAGTTTGATATTTGGACAAGTGCATCATCGATTTCGGCTAATAAATTGCTCTGCTTTTTTTTAGCAATTCATTGCCATCGTTTCCCTCGCCCTAGTGGCCCTGGTTGCCGGAGATGTTAGCCACTTGAGTAACACCTATCTGCCACCCCGTCATGGCCATCATGTTGCTGCCGCCACCTACACCGCACCCGTGGTGAGCGCTGCTCCTGCTCCAGCTGCCTTTGATAGCCAATCGTATGTTGCTCCAGCTGCCAGCTATCAGAGTGCATCTTTTGCTGCCCCAGCTGAGACTTATTCCAGCGAATCTTTTGCTGCACCTGCTGCCTCCTTCACCAGCGAGTCGTCATATGTAGCTCCAGCTGCCACCCAGACAGTGTCCTACACTGCCCCAGCGGCCAAGTCGTATGCTGCTCCTGCTGCCAGCTTTGAGTCGTCATATGTTGCTCCAGCTGCCACCCAGACCGTGTCCTACACTGCTCCAGCCGGCACTTTCGCTGCCAAGTCGTATGCTGCTCCAGCTGCCAGCTATGAGTCGTCATATGTGGCTCCAGCTGCCACCCAGACCGTGTCCTACACTGCTCCAGCCGCCAAGTCGTATGCTGCTCCAGCTGCCAAGTTTGAGTCCTCATATGTGGCTCCAGCTGCCACCCAGACCGTATCTTACACTGCCCCAGCTGCCACTTTCGCCGCCAAGTCGTATGCTGCTCCTGCTGCCAGCTATGAATCCTCCTATGTGGCTCCAGCGGCCTCCCAGCAAACCGTGTCCTATGCCGCTCCAGCTGCTGCCCAGCAGACCGCCTCCTTTGCTGCTCCAGCTGCAACAAATGACTTCTCTTATGTGGCTCCAGCTGCCTCCGAGCAGACCGTATCCTATGCTGCTCCCGTCACCACCTACAAGAGCGCCACATTCGAAACTCCTGCTGCTGCCGCAACATTCACCAGCGAATCCTATGCCGCTCCAGCTCCAGTTGCCGCTGCCTCTTACACTGCTCCAGCTGTGGTCCAGCCCATCGCTGCCGCCAGCTACCGTGCTCCAGTTGCCAGCTACCCGGCTCCCTCACACTCCCATTCCGGCATTGACACCGTCTACGGCTCCAACGGAGGTTACGTCTATGCCAAACGTCATTAAGTTGCAACAACACCTTGAATACAATTCTTTTTTTTTAATAATGCTAATAAATGAAAACACAAATGCTGTATAAACAAATTGTCCAAACTGTCGCAAGGAATATGCTTAGATTTTGAATTTAAATATTGTAGCGTTGCCGCTTTTTGTCCGGTCAGCTGATGTTAAGCTATAGCAAAAACTTCAAGAATCTGGCAACTTTGCAAACAACATTGCCAACTCAACCAAGAATTGCAGGCTGCCTTTGACAAGACGTTGCCAATTATCGCTTTAACCTTTTGATTTTCACATAAAATATTGAAGTTTTTAGTGAGAGAAAGTATTTTATTGACACAACAAATTAAACATAGGATAATTGAAAGTTTTAGCTATTCGTCGGTTGGCTTTGGTTTTGTCGACGCATCATCTTCCTTGGCACTGGCGACAAATAGGATGTTCAATTTGCTGCTGATGTTTCGCTTGCTGTCCTCATGCCGCACGTTCAACATATCCGAATCCACCATGAACATGCCCACCAATTGGCCCGGCTTAACGTAGTAGTTCTGGCCCAGATATGTGGGACGATGATCCACAATGAAATGATACGACATGGGCAACGGCTCCTCTTCGCTGCTGACAATCAACTTTGGCTTTGATGTTGTGTTCATTGTGGTGGTCGTTGGCATTGCCAATACGTGCCCCACAAGCAGCAAACAGGCGGTCAACAAAGACACGTTCCAAGTCAACTCCATAGCTTATGTAAGATGTAGATGCAAGATCCAATGCGATCCGAATGCTGGCTCTGACTGAAGGCATCATTCTTTTATATACTTATGTCCTGATGAGCTGCCCATTGACCACACCAGGGCAACGCACCATGAGTGCCGTTCTCTGGCTCCAGCCTTTCTATGCGCTTCTCAGTGTTTCCTCCCTTCTGACTTTCCCTTCTTTTGCACAGAACAAGTTTCTGTAAGGCTCATTAACATTAACCCGATTTCAATTTCGCACTAAAAGTTGCAATATATAAATACATATACTTATATATGTGTATTTGTGTGTGTATGTGTGTGTGCTTATGTGTGTATGTGTGTCGTCGAATGTATATAAGATGTGATCCGATTTACATATGCAGAAAGGCTTATACTTAATTATATATGCACAGCTCTCGGATTCAGCAGTAAAAAGGAGGAAAAAGCAATTGCGAACAATAGTGGTCGAGTGTGCTCGACTGCCAGATACCAGGTAATAATTATTTAGTTGAGAGGGTAGTCGCTATTGTGGTATTTGCTTTTCATCCATCTTTCTATTTATATGGAGAAGCACTGCAGTCTCTCAACCCTGGTTCCATGTTAGAGTAAAGGGTGTAGAGCAGTAGTACTCGCCTTCTAAACTTTGTTATAGTCACATTGAGAACTCGTACTAAGTCCAGCAAAAACTTTGAATTGTTGTACTCAGATAATACCCCAATTAAGCATTTAGTACAGGGTATCTAGTGGTATTACTAGATTCCTACAACAAATTAGATTCGTCTTAATAATCGTATACCCCATTTCGGGTGCAATAAGTGCAACCAAGTAAAGTGATTTGTAGGTTCACAGGGCATATCGCAGTTGTTCTATCAATTGGTCATAATTATACTAATTACACTTAAATGTTACTTCACAGGGTATTTCACAGTTACTCACGCATTTGCATTTGTAATACACTGAGCATACTTTATTTGCGCATGTAGTACAGGGTATAGAAATCACAAAAACAAACGCACGCCACACAATTAATAAATAATGTTTGCAAATTTCGTTTGTCGCTTAGTGATTTATAAATAAATGTCTGCCAGTTGGCAGAGAGGATTGTTTTCTTGTCCGATGTTGCACGATGACAGTGTAGAAATAATGAAGTGAGTAGCGAAAATTGTGGAATAAATAAATAATAAAATAAATAATACATAATCAGATTTCTTGCCGATTTGCCATCTTGCGTGTGTTAGTTGCGTCAATTAATTAATTTATCAAATATTTCTTAGCAATTAATTTGGTCATTAAGCCAACAAATTGACTGAAAATGTTTGAAAAATCATATATTAACACAATGCTAAAAATGTTAATTAATTTTGATTTAATTTCATATTATAAGTATGAAGATGAAGGCGGATTTAAATCGATTCCATTTGAAAAACCAATCAAAATGTGGCTACTGCATTGAAAATAATTATCGAACAATACCGGTATATTTCTACATGTGTACATACATATATTGTTAAATTATGCAATTCTTGAAATATTCATTAAATGATTAGCTCATCGAATCCTGTTAATTTAATTAGCTAAATGCTAACGGATGTTTATTAATAGATCTGAGCATTTTATGATAATCAGAGAAATGTGACAGTTTTAATTTACGGCAAATTACTTAATTTCTAGCATAGATTATCGATTATTAATCGATCACTTTAGCAGCTTACAAGTCACTAATGAAAATATACGGTTCGTTTTGCAATGTATTAAAATACATTTATTATGTGAATTAAAAACAAAAAATAATAAAAATTTAACATTAACATT
Organism: Drosophila funebris; assembly: GCA_018901825.1. Taxonomy (NCBI): domain Eukaryota; kingdom Metazoa; phylum Arthropoda; class Insecta; order Diptera; family Drosophilidae; genus Drosophila; species Drosophila funebris. The sequence continues at coordinate 592,586 of JAEIFK010000675.1, read as the reverse complement.
TTAATTTTTTATTTTTCTATTTCATTTTAAATACTTCTGAATAGAATATAATGAGAATTGAAAAGTGAAGAGAACACACTCGGAGTGTAACTGAATAGATCTTTAGCCTTAGAACTTAATAGCTAAACTAAAGTTTTTATAGCTCCATACTCGAGGTTCGGTGTTTCTCATCCAACCTGCCTTGACAAACTGAATTGAGGAACTGTCGTCTGTGATGCTGAGATGGGTGCTTTATAGGCGATAGATCGCAGTGAGATGAGATGAGATAATGATCTGCAAAGTTGAGCGCATAATTCAAGTACGCACCCATAAACAAATTATCCACTTTGTTTTGTTTTTCTAAGTGTGTTTTTTTTTGTCCGCTTTATTCTTCATTCTGTCTTTTGCTCATTTGTTTTGCACGCAAAGAAATAAACACTGTCAGACCATTAGGTACATACATAAGTATACGTATTATAATTAATGTCCGTTTGTGAGTAATCGTCGCTTTTAGCCAACGATACGCGGGTCTAACACAAACATTAAAGCCAAAAACATTGGCCAAGATTAAGTGCCAAGCTCCAAGTTTCAAGTTCTAACATCCAAGTTCCAAGTGCACGGCCCGCAGCTATTGCTACTCCTCGGATTCCAATTCAATCCGATCCAACCCAATATTGGATTACTTATCTCGCGTTCTATTCACGCTCGTTTCATGCTGTCAATACGAACTTCTGGGCAGGCGGGTCACAAAAAAAAAATATACCAAAAAAACGCATCATTAATTAAACTTTCGAGGTATTTTGCGTTTGTTTTTATATTTGGCTCTGTGACTTCCGAAATGGACATGGCTAAAAATAAACGATCAAATAAATAGATTCCACGGCATCCTCCAATCACACACAATTCTGCACCAACACTGTGCTACAAAATTACGTTTTTCGGGAATTCTGCAGTTAGCAGTTAACAGTGCTGCCACCTTGTCACGAATATCATATAGCAGTGTGACAGCCTATTTATTTTGTATTTGATCAATCAGACTTTAATTATCTCATGTTCATCGAATTAATCTAAAAAATTGTACAGTTTCAAAAAAATTATAAAAAAGAAAAAATTTAAAACTCATTCTTAGTGCGCACTTTTAAATTTATGGAAAATTTAAAAAAATATTGAAAATATATACTAGCAAAAATCTTTTTTAATATTGCCAAAAAATCTTTAAAAATTTGTAAATTAATACTGAATATTATAAATACTTATTTCAGTCTTCGTGCTTAAAATTATCAAATATTAAAAATAATATGAAAAGTAAAAACTCTAGGAATATTTGAAAAAACTTAGCTTATAAAATTATTTAAAAATGAGAAATATGTTTATAACTTATAGTTAAGAAAAATTATATTTGAAACTGTTAAAAACTATTTAAGAATATTTTCAAATAAAAATATGAAATCTGAGAAACCTGTTCGTACTTTTATAATGTTTTTATAAAGATTTTAAAAAAGTATTGAAAATTTAAAAAAATAATTTTATTTTTTATTATTAATTATATTATATAAAAGATTAACAATTTAAAATGGGTTTTCCCAAACTGGTCACATTTTGTTTTTGAAATATTTGAATTAAGTTATTAAATTAAATTATAAATGAATTATTAATTTTTGGTTAAGTTATTATTTTAAATTATTAAAATTAGTGGTTAAGACATAAATTTAAGATTTTACCAATCAAGGAGTTCGTGTCTTATCAATTTATCTAATTTGCTGATTGGATGTTGGTTCCAAAATTGTGTTGGACAGTTTAATTGAAACCAGAATGTCAGAGACGAGGTAAACTTGGGTTCCGTTTTGTTCTTCTGCTGCTTGTACTCAAACTCATAGTGAACTCATGAAAACACAGATACTATTTTGGCTGAGGGGCAAAAGATGTTGTACTCATACATTGTACAAGTCTTTTGTCTGTGGTCGCTATAAAAGTGTTGCCTCGCAGCTCCAGTGGCATCAGTAACCGCTCGTTCTTCGTTAAGCATCTAAGCACAAATCGAACTTCTCGACATGGTAAGTGATAGAAGCACTTAGATAGAGTCTAGAATCTAATCCATAATCCATTGATTATTCTCTTAGCGTCTCTTTGCCATCTGCACTGCTCTGTTGGCCATGGTTGCCCTTGGAGTGTCCAGTCCTTTGGGTAACTCTTATCTGCCGCCTCAGGCCAATACCCACAGTGGCTACAACACCGCCGCCTTGAGCAGTTCCTCATCCTATGCCGCCGCTCCAGCGGCAGCTGGTGGCCATTATGCTGCTCCAGCAAGGCGTTCGCATGGATATGCAACATCATCGGCTCCATCTCGTCAGTATTTGGCACCTGCGGCATCTCCTTCCCGTCAGTATTTGGCGCCGGCCTCTTCCTTGAGCAGCTACTCAACATCGGGTGCCACCCAGAATAGCTACTCGGCTCCAAGGAACTCGCACAGCAGCTACACCTCCTCGGCCTCAGCTCCCTCTCGACAGTATTTGGCACCTTCCACCGCATCCCACAAAAGCTACTCCGCTCCAGCAATCTCTCATAGCAGTTACTCATCGTCGGCATCATCACATTCACCTGTTGCTGCTCCTTCTCGTCAATACCGAGCCCCGGCTGCATCACACTCCAGCTACTCTGCTCCAGCTGTCTCCCACAGCAGCTATTCCGCTCCAGCTGTTGCTCACAAGAGCTACACCTCCGCTGCCTCATCATATGCTCCTGTTTCAGCTCCTTCTCGTCAGTATTTAGCACCTTCCTCCGCATCCCACAGCAGCTACTCCGCTCCAGCCGTCTCCCACAGCAGCTACACTGCTCCTGCCGTCTCCCACAGCAGCTACACTGCTCCTGCCGTCTCTCACAACACCTACTCTGCTCCTGCCGTCTCCCACAGCAGCTACTCCGCTCCAGCTGCTTCCCACCACCAGAGCTATTCGACACCAGCCCGTTACGCATCCTCCCACGGACAAGGATACGGTGGCTATGCAGCAGCTTCCTCAGCTTCAGCTCGTAGCCAGGGACTAGGCTATGCATACTCCGCACCAGCACCAGTGTCTCACCAGGCAGTTGGCGGTGGTTACGCCCATGGTAGCTCAGCGGGTGGCACCCGTTACGCCTCCAATGGTGGATACCACTACCGTTATTAGGATAAACATGATCTCAATCTCTGGGCTGAGGGCTTAACATGGTATTACATTGTCAATTTTTTTTTATAATCTAAAATTCTTTTTTTTTTTGTGTATTTAATTAATTTAAATAATAAAATGTGCAATAGACGCGAAATACTAAGAAATCTTAACACCCTATTATTATTAACAATTTTCATTTAATTAATCGCGACCTTTGATTTCATAAGATGTTTCTTGTCTTTGTAAAAATCTCATTAAAGATGGATAATACTTAAGAAGTTATTTAAACAAATAGAGTTTATATCTATAATCTAAAATATTATATGTACGTACTTACCTAGTAATTAACTGCAGGGTATCTCAGAGGCGAACAAGCTGAAGAATGTTGAACTATCTCAATGTCACATTTGCCATTAAATCGATTTCGCGCCCGTCGCTGCTTCCTGAACGATTATCGATATTATAATTAAAATAAATATATATTTTTACTAAAATTATAAATAAGTCAGTTCATAGCTAATCTCGTCATTTGCGACTGCCACAAATTGGTTTTTGAATTTGGCAAAATATTTTTGTTTTTTGTCGGTCAAATATAAGTAAATTTTCGTACAGTGAGCTTGGAAGACCGCAATGTGTTAGCACTGTAAGCACGGTTGCCACACTTTGGCACTTTAGTACCAAAACAGGGACTTTTTATTTACCTTGTTTCTGCAGTGTGGCTGCACACCTGAAATGTCGAAATACTTGCAATAATCGCGATCTTATTAAAACAATAAATGTTACTTATTTCGATTTGTTGTGGTGGGCGCGTTGGTATCGAAAATCTAAGCTAAAATTTATCGGAGAGGGTAAATCTTTATGATGTGCTTCCTCTATCTGTTAATAGACCACAGAGCCAGTGCTGCCACTTTAGCAATTTAGTGGCTAGATCTAGCAACTTTTAAAAATATTTGCAACTTTTTTTTTCGAAATGCTATTAGCCACAAATCTAGCAACTTTTAATTTTTATTTAGCCATTTTAGCAACTTGATTAACATTTTAGAATTTTTGCCCTTTTTCTAGTTTTTTTTTGCAACTGCCCAACTGCTTGGTTTTTGCCATCCAATAATTAATTACAAAGTTATTGATCCAATTAGTATATTGTATTTCCATTGTGCGTCTAATTTGATATTGATTCGTGTTATAAAGCAAATCATCAAAGCACCTTATTATCGAATATATAAAAAAAAATTGTAATTTCTATTATACAAAAAAAAAAAAAAAAGATATTAAAATACAAGCAAATTTATGCGAATGTATGCATATTTCATTGACTGTAGTGTCCAAAGAATTGCTGAAGTTCTCTAATAGATATAACCACCATTGCCGGCATATTTGGTGTCCAGACCTCCATAGTTTGTCACTGCTGGCAGGTAGGCACGAGAGGGCGTGGCATAACTGTTGTACTGTGGCACAGAGGCATAACTGTTGTACTGTGGCACAGAGGCATAGTTGTTGTATCCGGATGTGATCAATGGGGCACGGTAGCCAGATCCCAGGCCCACACCAGAGCCAGAATAGTATCCACCGCTGGAATAGGCGTTGCCCGTATACGAGGGATACGATGAATATGAATACCCACCAGCACCGCTCAGGGGTGGCAAATAAGTGCGGGAGAGTGACAAATGAGAGACATCCGCAGCACAGGCAGCCAGGGATGCGACCAAAACGATAACGGCAATGGAGTTCTACACAGCGAGAAAAAAAACGAGGTAAGAGCTGAATAAGCGGTTGTAATAAGCAATCTTAGGATAATAATCACTACATTACTATATTAAATATATGTCATAGGAATGATCAGTCGTTATTATTATTTTCTTGAGACTTCTCAAGGAATCGGTTAAAGAACAAAATTATAAACTTTCAGCTCAAATTTTATGGAAATTAAACTACTAAATACATAATTGGAACTATCAATTCTTTGTTATTTCAAAAGTATCAATATTTTATAGATCTTTATATAAACTAGAAATTCTTACTATGTCTAGTTTTTAATGCGATGATATTCAAATCTTTAGCAATTGTATAAAACTATCACATATTGTTGAAGAATTATTTGTTTCACTATAGATTTGCTTGGTTTATACTTGCCATAATTGGGCTTATTGAGATTTGTAGTCCAGCGAATGGAGTTATGCGAGTGCTTGAACTGGAGTTAAACGCTGGGAGAATGCTGCCGAATGACTGTTGTACAATTTGGCAACGTCTCGACATTTTATACTCTTCGGAAGAAACTTAAACTGTTATTAAATGAAATATATTGTCCGCACGGATTTTACAACTCATTTTAAACGTCTTTACTCCACAACAAACATGTTGACGAGCAATGCTCATTACTCACACCGACAATAACTGAACCCAAATCGCTTAGAAATGTTCAGCGGCATGTTTAGTTGTTGTTTTTGCTGTTGTTGCTGTTTTAACAGATCCCACGATCCCACGACTCATCCGCAGCTCAACACCCAATTTCATTGGACTTGGAAAATCCATTTTTGTGTGTCACATACTCTCGAACAAATGCATTTTGGTAGATTTGTAGTTTATGTTTTTTTTTTTTATTTTATGACCATACCAAACCCTACACCCCCCTCACCCTTTCCAACCCGCTTCTTATGGCGTAAAACTCTACCCATACACCTCTCTTTAGCGTGGCGCCGTCAAGTTTTTTCGGGGTAAACATCGTCGCGCGCTCTTTTTCTTTAATTATACAATTTATATTTTTAAAATCTAACTCTGTTTATTGTTGTTTTGTTTTTGGTTAAGTGCTCTTGTTGTTGTTCTCTTTGTTGTTTTTATGACATTTTGCGGTTGCCGGTCTAACGCTTTGGTCTCTTATGAGTTGCTGCTCATAAATCTCCCCGTTATTAATTGTTGCTTAAACAAACTGCAGCTCAAATTATATATTATTAAATTTGAGCTCAGTTTAGAGTTTTGGGATCCCATTGATATCATTCTCTGTCTGACCCGAGAATTGCACGTTACTTATTATCAAATAGCTTAAATGTGAGATCATTAATTTCTTATTTTATTTATTTTTTTTTATTTATTTAAATAAATCATATTATATGAATCACTAAGTTCAGTTCAATTGGTCATTTTCAAACTTGAACCGCCAAATGGCAACGTTAAAGCTGTAGTGTTGCCACCTAAGAAATTATGCTACCATTGTCCACTGATCTTGTGGACACACTGATTGCGCATATTGCATATTTTTGATTTGGATGAGGAAATATAAAGTTTAAGAATTACCAATTGGTCAACCGATTTAAAGATTACCAAGACAAATGTCGCGCTTAAAGAATTCTAATCAAGAAGAGGAGAATATGTGGATTCCTGAGTCGCGCAGCTTTTTTACGGATGTAATTGCAGATACATTTGCAAGTCTTCGCGGGAATTCTCTTTTTGAAATAAGCCGCAATGAACAAACGCAGCTTGCACATTTGGAGAAGCTATGGCTGAAAAACTATAAACCTTGGATGCATCAGCCAGATTCGAATCCTTGTCCTCTACCGAAGCTCAAGCGCGCGCCAAAAAAGCCTCGAAAAAGAACAACATCCCGTAATAAAAGTAAACCAGAAGAGCAATGTAGTCTGGATATGAACACGTTAGATGACAATATGGATATTGTTTATCGCATTTGTATTCCGCGCTTTCGGTCTCATTGGGCTACTCGCAGTATTGATCTTAAAATTAAGGCGTATGTGTGCAAAAACAATTTAATAGAACCGCTGATCAATTGGGAATTACTGGACAGCATTATGGAATTGCCGCTGGAACAGGCCACAAGCTTATTTCAGAGTCGTGTCGATGAAATGCTGCAGTCTGCCGAAGTTTGATATCTAAGTAATACATTCTATGTATGTACATATATCTTAGAATTAGTTCCAGTTCTGTGGATAATTTCGTCACTTCATTGCATATGCAAGTTTTTCTTTTTTTTTTTTTTTGGTGTTTCACCTCTAGCCGAAGTTGGCCATACCTGATGTAACGGCATTTGATCGAATTTCAAATATAAGCGCATTCATTCATGCATGCCTGTGTGTGTGTGTGTGTGTGTGTGTGTGTGTGTGTGTGTGTGTGTGTGTGTGTGTGTGTGTGTGTGTGTGTGTGTGTGTGTGTGTGTGTGTGTGTGTGTGTGTGTGTGTGTGTGTGTGTGTGTGTGTGGGCGGTAAATGACCAATTAGAATAAATGCAATTGAACATCGTTCAGTTTGCTTTTTGCATTTCAACGTTTGAGTTGAATTTGCGTGTGGTCCTTGTATTTTGTTAATAGCGTTAAACGTGTTTTTTGTTTACTTAATGTTTAATTTATGAAAATATATAAGGTGATTAAAACCAGAAACGCCTGCCCTCCGATTAGAAATCAAATGTGAGTAATTTGAAAGCTGCAGAAAAAGCCGTTTATAACATAACCTCAAATGGACACGTGGATTTTTTTTTGTAGGGGCGCAATCCTGCGGACTGACAATGTGCGAAGACAGTGCAATGTGCATGGATGGCAGCGGAGCTGGTGGCCTTTGTGCCTGTGCGCTGCAATGCTGTTGCTCATTTGCGGTGCGTCTACTGCCGCCTCGACGGGATCAGCGAACACGCGGTGCAATGCAGACCAATTCCAGTGCAGAAACGGAGGCTGCATCTTACAGGCGAAGATGTGCGACGGAAGTAGCGACTGCACAGACAACTCGGATGAATTGGAATGCGGCAAGTGGAAACCTAACCTAAACTAAATCTAACCTCAAAATCATTTATCATATCATATTTAATGCAATTATACAGACTACAAGCTGTGCCGGCAGCCGCATTGGTTCCCGTGTGCTCAGTCACACGGTGCCTGCCTGGCAACGGAACTAATATGCAACGGCATCGAAAACTGTCCCTTCGGCGAAGATGAACGCAACTGTCCGGGCCGCTTGGCCAGCTTTGGCCAGCGTAACTGCAGCAAGTATGAGTATATGTGCCAGGATCACAGCTGCATACCCCTCAACTTTATGTGCGACGGCAAAACGGACTGTGATGATAACTCTGATGAAATAGCCGGCTGTAAGCAGTCTATCACCAGCTGCGCCTCCGGTCACATTTGCAACAATGGACGTTGCCTGGAACGGAAGCAATGGGTGTGTGATGGCGTCGATGATTGCGGCGATGGTAGTGATGAACATGGCTGCGGTGAGGATTACCTTATATTAAAATGTGTCTGCCATTATTATAAGTGTACATATTTCTATATTAGCGAATCTCTGTCAACCGTCTTTGGGTAAGTTCATGTGCCGCAATCGTGGCAGCTGTCTGGATTTGTCCAAGGTATGCGATGGGCAGCCCAATTGCTCGGATGGCAGCGATGAGAGCGAGAGTTGCCATGTGAAGCCCGATTGCAGCACTAAGCTGTGTCCACCGGGCGCCACCTGCCACATGATGCCAACCAGCGGACCTGAATGCTATTGTCCGACCGGCTTTCGTCTGGCGAACTTTCAGAACAAGTGCGAGGACATTAACGAGTGTCAGGAGCAAGATGATCTTTGCAGTCAGCATTGCGAGAACAACTCGGGCGGCTTTCAATGTGTCTGCGATGCGGGCTACGAGCTGGACACCACCAACAATCGCACCTGCCATGCCGTAGATGCTGAGAAAAAGCAACAGCCGCTGTTACTCTACACCACTCAAGTGACTGTGATGGGCATTCATCTGCATCCGCATCGACGTAATCATGTCTTCACCGTGGCCAGCAATTTGAGTAAAGTGATTGGTGTCGCCTACGACGGGGAATACATCTATTGGACGAACATACAGCACGAGTCAGAGAGCATTGTACGTGCTCGTGGAGATGGTTCCAATGCGGAAATACTGCTCACATCTGGCTTGGATGCACCCGAGGATTTGGCTGTCGATTGGCTGACACGTAACATTTACTTTTCGGACAACGTAATGCGACACATTGCTGTCTGCTCGAATGATGCCGTGACTTGTGTCGTCCTCGTCACACGAGATGTGCATCAGCCACGTGGCATAGCGTTGTGGCCACAGCGAGGTCAAATGTTCTGGACAGATTGGGGCGATAAGCCAATGATAGTGCGTGCCTCAATGGATGGCACACGATCACGTCCAATTGTTACCGATAACATCCAGTGGCCCAATGGCATTGCCCTGGATATGCATCATGAGCGCATCTATTGGGTAGATGCAAAGCGGGCCACCGTGGAGTCGGCACGTCCAGATGGCACCGGACGTCGCATAGTGCTCGATGGAATGCTGAAGCATCCCTATGGCTTGGCCGTGTTTGAGGATCAGCTGTATTGGTCCGATTGGACCACCATGAGCGTGCATGCATGCCATAAGTACTCTGGTAAACAACATCGTATATTGACCAAGGATACCAGAATTTATGCCGTGCATGTCTATCATCCTTCGAAGCAGCCACACACCCCACATCCCTGTGAAACAGCACGCTGTTCGCATATCTGTCTGCTCGCCGAACCGGATGCAGGCGGCTTCAGTTGCGCCTGTCCAGCTGGCATGCAGCTGGCCTTGGATCAGCGACAATGCCGCCAGATCGAGAAGAAGCAACGTTTATATATTGGATTGCGTCAGGTGCTGCTGGAGATCGAGCACACACCGTTTGGCCGTCACGTGGTCAGCTCATCGCACACTCTGCCATGCTACATTAGCGAGATGGTCTACAACAAGGTCAATGGAACGCTCTTCATTGCCGACAACATGCAGAGGGCGCTCTACCAATACGATCCTCATGAATCCTCGCAGCGCCTCACTACGCTCGTCTATGGCAACATTGGTAACATCAGCTCATTGGCTTTTGATTATTTGGCCCACAATCTGTACTGGGCGGACACGGAGCGTCATGTGATTGAGTTGCTCTCCCTGCGCACGGGTCAACGTGCCTTGGTGCGTTTCTTTGCCGGCAAGGAGATGCCCATTGGGTTAAGTGTGATGCCAGCGGAGGGTTTTATGTTCGTTGCTCTCAAGGCACACCGACACACGCACATCGATCGTTTGTCGCTCAGCGGACTTGGCCGCCAGACACACGTCTTTGAGGAAGATCTGGGCGATGATGATATCAAGTTTGCCACCGACTATGAAGCTCATACCTTGTATTGGTCGGACAGCGATGTGAATCGCATAAGCTTCACCGATTACCACCGGACGAGTGAGCAAACATTTACAGGAAGATTTAGGCGACCCTACTCCCTGGCCCTTGTGGAACAGGATCTGTTCTGGACCGAGCTGGGCACCCCAGTCGTCTTCTGGACACACAAGTCCAACATGGGGCCACATAAACGCTTCGAAATCGATTCGAACCACAGGCTAGGCCATGATGGCCGTCCCACCACATACATGACACAGCCTCCTCCGTATCGTATTCCATTGGCAGCCAGCGTTCGAGTGAATCCCAATGAGCCAGTGCATCCTTGCCAGCAGTCAAATGGCGGCTGTTCGCATGTGTGTGTGAGTGCCGGACAATTTGACAGCGCATGCTTGTGCCCTGCCGGATTCGTCTATCGGGATGCCAACAATCGCACGTGCACCGAGGCCTTGGACTGCGAGTTCCGTTGCCATTCCGGCGAATGCCTCACCATGACCCATCGTTGCAATGGGCATAAGGATTGTGCCGATGCCTCCGATGAATCCAACTGCGACCTCACCGAAGGCATTAAGCGTACCAAAGTCCAGTGCGGACTCGCCGAGTTCACCTGCCACGATGGAGAACTATGCCTAGACAAGAGCAAGCGTTGCGATGGACACAAGGATTGCAATGATAACTCGGACGAGCAGCATTGCGCTCAATTTGGTATGACAACAGAGATATCGGATATCGGAGATAACAATACTTTTAACCCTAACTGTAGTATATGATATCAAATTGAATAGCTTTATCTATAACTGTAGTATGTATATAATAACATCTGTGCTAGATACTTTCATTCATGACTGTCATATATAAGATCATTTGTGATTTCTAGGGAGAGGTCAGTCCCTTAGATTAAGTGAGAGATAACAATACTTTTCAGCATGACTGTAGTATGTGATATCATCAATGATTTCATTTGCATTGCAGATAGAACAAAACAGTGCCACGCCCACCAGCACGCCTGCGACAATGGCAAGTGTGTGGACTACAGTTTGGTGTGCGATGGGACAAACGATTGTGGCGACAACTCGGATGAGCTGAACTGTGCAACGGCTGCCAAATGTGAGGCAGGAATGTTCCAGTGCAGCATCGGATCTTGCATTGCCAGTAGCTGGGAGTGCGATGGACGAATCGATTGCAGTGATGCCTCCGATGAGCATGAGAAGTGCGGACAACGACAGTGTCCGCAGCATATGCATCGCTGCCTGTTGGGACAGTGTGTGGACAAGAGTCTGGTGTGCGATGGCCACAACGATTGCGGGGATCTCACCGATGAGTTGAACTGTGAGCAGCGTGGCGTCGCTGGCGTCAATATCACATGTGGCAGCCTCGCCCAACCGATGTATCAATGTGCCAGCAACTTGCAACTCTGCCTCGATCAAGCCGTACGTTGCAACGGCACCGCCGAGTGTCCACGTGGCGAGGATGAAGCCAACTGCGGCGAGATGTGCAGCATCTATGAGTTCCAATGCCGCCAGAGCAAGGAGTGCATTCGTCAAGAATATCGTTGTGATAATGAGCGCGATTGCACCGATGGCAGCGATGAGGAGAACTGTGAGGATTACAGGAAATCCAATGGAACGAATGGAGATCATCAGCAGATGGGGGCAAGCGGGAGACGTGCCTGCAAGCCGCATTTGTTTGACTGCCTCGATGGGGAGTGTGTGGACATGTCGCGTGTGTGCAACAATTTCCCCGACTGCAACAATGGCAATGATGAGGGACCACAGTGTGCCACCGCTTGCAGCAGACCCCTCTGTCAGCACAAGTGTCAACCGACGCCATCGGGTGCGGTCTGCACCTGTCGGGATGGATATCGCCTGGAGACGGATCAACGCAGTTGCGTCGACATTGACGAGTGTGCGGCGAGTCCAGAGCAGCAGCCGTGTGCCCAGCTGTGCGAGAATACTCCTGGAAGCTATCAGTGTCAGTGTTATCCGGATTTTATGCTGCGTCAGGATCGCAGCAGTTGCAAGAGCATCAATGGTAGCGCCACCTACCTCTTCACCAGCTACAACGAGGTGCGCAATCTGAGCGAACAGCCGCCAATGCTCTCCGTGGCATGGTCAGCGAATGATACACGCATCAGCGGATTGGATGTGGATATGCATCGTCAGTTGGGTTACTTTAGCAGCGAGGAACAGAATGTGATCTATCAAATAAATATGCGAGATCCCAGCCACATGGCAGCTCTCTCCTTGCGCCATCCCAGCAAACTAGCCGTCGAGTGGACAACAGGGAATGTCTATGTGATCAGTGACAATGCCGCACAGCAGATCAATGTCTGCAACTTTGGAGCAAAGATGTGCGGACGCATCTTACAGTTGCAAGGACAGTTTACATTCAAATCCATAGCGGTGGATGCGCATCTAGCGAGGATCTTCTATGCGGCAGTGCGTACCGAGAGTTTTGGCCAACCGATGACGGAGCTGCATATGGCGAGGCTGGACGGGAGTCGACGGGCGTTGTTGGTGCGCATGGAGCGGAGTTATGTGACTGCAATTGCCGCAGATCCGCACCAGCAGTTGCTCTACTTTACGGATCTGCATCGTCGTTCCCTCTCCATGATCAGCTACAAGGTGCGAGCAAGCCAGCCACGTGTCCTGCTCCAGAAGATCAATCCCCTGATGCAACCAACTGGCCTAAGCATCTATGAGAATCATGCGTATATTGTCAATATGGGGGGTAACGAGTTGGCGCGCTGTCGTCTCTACGATCAGCCCAGTTGCACCGCCATCCAGCTGAATGTGATGAATGCCCAGGATATTGTTGTTGCCGGCAGATCACGTCAACCGGCGGCAACAACGAATCCCTGCGTGCATGCCCACTGCGCCGGCATGTGTGTGCTGGCCAACTATGGTTACGAGTGCATGTGCGGCAATGAGATTGTCGCCGAGATGCAAAAGTGTCCACATGGCACCACCAACGAACTCAACCTAAACGACCAGAGTACGGAAAGCGATGAGAGTGGCGGGCACAGTGGAATGATTTGGCTGATGATCTTGCTACTTGTGGCATCAGCCATTGTCGCTGGATTGGTCCTTGGGTACTATCAGTATCGGAAACGGGGTCATCGCGATCTCAATATTAACCTGCATTTCCAGAATCCTCTGGCATCGCATGGCGGCAAACCGATCACGGAGTGCAACAGTCCCAACGAACTGGATGGCATCAGCAACTCCGGCATTAGCACCCGACGCTGCAGCACTGTCACAACCACAGCCGCCTCATTTACGTCGGAGCGGGAAACATTTCAATTTGGTGTCCCAACAATCCTGCAGAAATTACTGCGACAAAAGCACACGCAAAACATCGAATTGGCTACGGAAATTTCGTTCGAAAACACAAGAGTGAGTATACCCGGTAGCCAGAAACAAGCAAGGGTATTCTAGTTTAGTGGCAGCGCATGTAACACGCAAATGAAGGCTGGAAGATGTCACCTTAAAGCATGTGGATGCATATTCTTGATCAACATAAACAGTCTAGTTGGGTATATATAAGAGTGTTATAGGTTAGTGGCAGCGTATGTAACAGGTAGATGAAGATTAGGAAATGCCGCCATAAATCATAGAGATGTATATTCTGGATCAACATGAACAGTCGAATCGATGTACATATATGAATGGGTATTATAAGTCAGTGACAACGTATGTAACAGGCAGCTGAACGTAAACAATGTAAACATTACAGATGGAAATATATAAGAGTGTTATAGGTTAGTTTCAGGCAGATGAAGACTAGCAGATGCCTCCATAAATCATAGAGATGGATCCACATGAACAGTCGATGTATGGGTATTATAAGTCAGTGGCAACGTATGTAACAGGCAGATTAACAGGAAGATTAGGAGATGCCTCTCCGACCATCGAGTCGATATAGATGTTCATCTATCTCAGAGATTACAACAAACAATTGAATATAGTGTCTAGCGAAGGGAAGAAGAAGCTGTATGTATGTGCAATGTGTGAGTTGACGGAGTATCTCACTGTCGAGCACACGCGACTGTCGCATTCTTCTTGCATTTCAGCAGATTTAAGCATATTCATTTAATGTTAATTTTATCACATTCAACAGGCGAGCGAAGTACAGCCGATGGTCAGTGAACGGAGAGACAGAGTCCCAAACAACGTGGTGGCAACTCCTGGCGATGGCGCCTCCTCACCAGCATACTACGCCGGAGATTTCGGAGGCGATGATGTGCATGCACGACTTGTGCCATAGATGAACAGACGCAGGCAGACAGAACGGAACAATACTCTATATAAGATATATACATATTTATTTATTTCGTTTGTTATATTTATATATTTTCTCTCCTATGTAAATGCATGTTAAATGTGTTAAATGTGTAGCAAACTTTTAGGCAGCCGCTGAAATATCAATAATAATATAATTATAATCGTAACGAGCAAAGCATAAATCTATGAATTGTATTTCTTCTCGATCTGCATATGGAATAGAAGAAACTAAATGTTGAATCTCGTGTCTTCAGCTCCAAGAGTTGCCGAACTCAAGGCGTAAATGCAGACAGATGCACATTGTTATACGTTATTCTCAAAGTTTATTTTGTGGATAGTTTGATGAAGAAGCTCTGATCCTGCTGTTAGGAAACTCACAGTCCATGTAAGGACAAGAATGGATGTTAATCGCTTGGTGCTAGTTCTGGACTAATATACGGTGGAGGCATTAAAACTTCCCATCAGTATTGATGTGTGTGGTCTAGCGTTGTCCTGATGCAACACATTACCATTCCTATTGACCAATTCTGGTCGCTTCTGGTCAAACGGTTTCATTGATGCCAATAGAGGTCCGAGTGGAGTTGATATGGAAGCAGCTCATGGCAGCTGATTCCTTTCCAGTCCAACCAAATGCACAGCATAGCCTTCCTGGCCGTTAGTCCTGGCTTGGCTACCGTTTGTGCTGATGCACCACGCTTTGATCAGGGATCTTTGCGCACAACATTGTCGTACGTGATACATTATTCATTACCAGTCACCATACGTTTAACAAATGGGTCGTGAGGCAGCCATAACATATTTTTAAATCAAGCTTTGCATATATATATATATATATATATATATATATAAATATTTATTTATGTGTGCTTATTGATATTTGCTTTTCAATTTAAACAAGCAAGGTTACCTGTGGCACGCCCAAGCTTTGATACAATCGTTTCTATGGCAGCTACATATGTTTATGATATAGTACTTCGATTGATTAAGAAGTTTCAAGAGTTTTTCAAACTATACACAGTAAGTCCATCCGGCTGCTCAGTCTGCAGCAAGAAGATGGAACTGTGCCAAATTTCATTCGGATATCTATAAAACAAAGTGATAAGTTTGCATAGAAAGAGAGACACAGAGAGGTACTTTAAGAGATCTGCCACGCCCCTTTTTATGCGATACACACAATTCTGCAAGCATATACAAATTACAAGGCGAACAGAAGTTGCAATAACATAATAAATATAAAGGAAATTAAAATATTAAATGTTTGCCATAGCGAACAAGTTTAGCTCAACGGATAACAGAAAAACAGTTAACAGACTCATGGAGATAACCGTTATCTGGCAATCATAAGGCAAATGATTTAAACAAATGTTACTTTTATTCTGCATAAAACACAACTTGAAAAATGTACAATCAGCATTAAGAGTTACGAATTATAAAATATAGCCATACTTGCTGCTGTTTGTCTGTATTTGTATCTGGTGTATCTGTGTGTGCTGTGTATGTGTGTGTGTGTGTGTGTGTGTGGGGGTGTGTGGGGGTGTGTGGGTGTCTGTATGTGGCTGTGTATTTGTTTTAACCTGAGTAAGAGCCGAGCCAAGACGGCAAGTCTCTGTAGTTGCATATGAGAGAGAGGACGACAATGAAATGGGTTAACAAACAGAGAGAGAGAGAGAGAGTGAGTGAGAGAGTGGGAGAGAGGGGGAAAAAAAGGACAAAAGAAAATGTTGCATAGATAATGCAATGTTCGCTTCACTTCATCGATAGCGTCGCTCCCTCTCTCTGTCCCGTTCCCGTTCCCGCTCTCTATCATCATAATGATGTCTGCTGCTTCGGTCCTCCCGTTTCCGTTCCCGATCCCGCTCATGACGATGACGTCCACGACTGTCGCTGCGACTTTTGCTACGACTGCGACTGCGACTACGCGAATATTGCCTGTGCTTGTGCTTCTTCTTGTGCTTGCTGCTGCGACGCCGTTCGCCGCTGCGTTCGCTATAGTCCTTCTCCCGATCCACTGAGCTGCCATAGGGCAGCATCGAAGACATGGGCGGCGGTGGGGGGTAATCATCGTAGCCGCGACTGCGTCCATAGGATGATGAGCCTGAGGCTTGAGTGGCATAATAGTCGCGATCATCATGATCATTGCGATAGTTCGCTGGCGGATAACCACTGACACTTCCTCCTCCTCCACCGCCAGGAGCACGGCCACCACCACGTGCACCTCCAACACCACCACCTCCACCACTCTCGTAGTCATCACAACCAGTGGCAACAGCTGCCGTGGCGCCAGGCGTAACCGTTGCCGCAGTTGGGCCACGTCCCGTACTCAGCTGATTGATTGTGATGCCCTGTTCCCGACAATATTGCTCAATCTTCTTCTCGATCTGCTTCTGGATGGGCACAGGTATGCGAGGAAACAATGTGGAGAACCAATCCAGCTTTGTCATGAACTGATACACCATCTGTCCAATTGTCTGCACCTAAACAAGTAGAAAACCAAAATGAAAACTCCGAGTTAGTTAGGAAAACTGTTCAGGAAGTGTGTGTGTGTGTTGTTTTGGATGTGGTAAATAGATTGGTGGCTCATACAGTTGACTCACCTGGCCGCCGCCCGCCTTAACGTCAATCTCCTCCTCATCCTGCAGATAATCCTCATACCAATCATATAAATCTCCCGGCGGTTGTGTATAGCGTAAGTACATAAATCCTATGCGGTGACAGAAACACAAAAACACAGAAAAGAAAACAATAAATTAGCACGTTGATAGACAATCAATTAAGGCTAGTACGCAGCGCAGCGAGATAAACGATCAAATAAACCAAGTGAGAGTTGCAAAATATAGTTGGTAATTCGATGTTAAAGGCTCGAGATCATGATTTGCTTGTTAAGACATTTTGTAATTTTATATAGAAATGTGTAACGCCTTCAAGTGGGCGTGGCAGAACACATTATATATATATGTTGACATTACATTTGTTGAAATCGACTGAATCGAACAACTTTGTTATGTCTTAAGACATTTAAACAAAGCACACTAAATATGCATTTAGTAATACTTTTTACATCTTGATTGAATTTGGTTTGAATCGGATTACTATATCATATCATTGATAATGTAATATTTCTCAGAAAAAGCTTTGTTTCTCAGGATATCTTAACAAAACTGAACTAATAATAATACTTAATACATCCTGATCAAATTACTATATTAACCATATAGTAATATAGTATATCATGTATAAATTTGTCTATTGCAACTTTTTGGTTTTTCAAAATATATTAATTAAATTCAATATTTGAGTTTCAACTTTAAGTAGTCTTCGAAATATTTAAAGAATACATTACAAAATATTACTTTCTGATAAAACTTTGAAAGAATCTTAAGAATTTGATGTGGCAAACATACATTTTTAACTTATTTATTAAATTTATTAAAAAGTACTTTTAAGTGCCTAAAAGATTTCCCAAGCCTAGCTAAAAAATGATATCACGATATCTCAAGACACCATTATCTTACAGTCGCCATTTTACGTCTCTTAATTTCCTTAATTATATGCACAGATTCTCCATATAAGAACACTTTAGTAGGAACGTCTATCTCGTTCTATAACATAAGTTTATCTGCAGCTCATAATCAGTTTTAAGTTCTTAAGGACATGATTATGATTATTATTCATAATTATAAGCGAGTAAGACTATGTACATCTTGGCAATTCATTACAGTCTATCTCGAGCTGTGTACTAGCCTTGATACAGAGACGGAGACAGAGTGATAGAGAGAGAGAGAGAGAGACATAGAGAAAAACGAGAGACTGAAATAGATACGCGGGAGGAGAGCAGGAGCAAGCAACGAGTGACACGGCTGAACTCATGCGACTTACCAACACCTACCTAGTGCCCGTATGTAGGCCGAGTCTGTGTGATTGAGCAGCCCATTGACTTGCTTCCGGGTCAGTCGAAGCGTGTAGAGCTTGTAAAGCAAACAATAGGCGGTGGATACAATGCCGCCGGCGCCAACGCCACGTACCTGAAATACCAAATGAAAGGCAAATGGGTTAGCATGGTCTGGCACCAAGGAGCACTCGAGGATTAAGATTGTCGCCAACGATAAGCGCTACATTTCATAAACTCACACCGCCGCACATGCCCGTCTGGCCGGAGGTTTTGCGTGATCCTCGCTCCCATGGCTCCATGTGCTTCACCTGGTAGTAGATCTCGTCGACAACCTCATGATAGGTTTTCAGCTTGAATAAGTGTACTAAATGGGGTGAAACATGAGACATTTCAGTGAGATAACCAATTTGGCGGGACAATTAGTAATCGTTTGTTACCTTTGAAATAGCTGGAACTCTGTATGTTGGCCAAAATGAGAGGATTCAGATTCATTGACGTCTCATTGCCCCAAAAGGGCAGCGTGTTGTGCTGCTTGCCAACGCCTGCTTTTTTACCCCCGCCACCGCCGGCCGAAGACGCTGCCGAATATTCTGTGTGAAGGCAACGCCAAAAAAAAGCCGCGATAAAAGAGAGGCGAACGCACAATAGATTTAGCACACATTTATTGCAATCTGGAATGCCCGAGGTGGGCGCACACTACCTTACCTTCGTCCATGGCTCCACTTCAAATGCCGGTATTTATGTTGTGCATTCAATTACAGTCTTAAGTTATTTTGAGCACAGGCAATCGCAATTTGCAAAACGTTTACGTACAGTGAAAATGCCAATGTGTAGTTGTGCTGTTTCGTTCAGAACAAGCTCAATTGAGCGTGCTATTGAAATGAACTTGTTCAAAGTCGTGTGAACGAAACTGTTCAGTTATTCAGTCGGTCATTAATGAATTCTGTTAATTCTTTTTATCCGAGATGGTGATGCACTTTCAGAATGTAACACCTATATGTTTGTAACACGATATTTAGATCCTACTAACATCTAACAGATCCTATAGTTCGTGAACAAGTGAATCAAAACTGAACAATGCATATTTTCATCGACGTCAGCCGATATATTTTGCGCTGATAACAGAACTCAGTTTATCTGTTTAATATCATTATAATATGAATTCAGGCAAATATAACAGCTGTTGCGTAAATGACGCACCAACCATTTTTTTTAAATCTATCCAAATAAGTATCGTTACACTAGTTAGTTTATTTACAGCAATCTGAATTTCACTTCGGATTCAACTCAAAATTTTGTAAATCTTGTTAATTTTATTATAATTTAGTTGTGTAGTTTAACCGGCGTCTAGTTTTTGTAAGATCAACGAAAATGAAAAATTCAAAAAGTAACGGGCCTCTAAATTGAACCGGTATACTGAACTGTGTAGAATCAATTTGTATTATTGCACTTTACAGAAGTTTAAAAAAGAAAAGGCAGCGTCAATATGTAACAAAAGGTAATGAATAACGTTAAACTAATCAAATATTTTATAAAATATATTTAAAGTACAGCTGGCTTAAAAACTCTGTTAACGCAGAAATGAGCTAACAGCACGCAAAAATTATATTAAAATGTTAATGCAAATAATAGCTAACAGACAATAGCTACAAAAATACCAATTTTTGTATTTCCTGAAACGCTAAGTACTAAATTATTTGCAGTTAAACTGCGCGGCTAATTTAAGCAGATGTATAATTAGGTTATTTAATTCGCATAGAGCAAATGTTAACATGCATTTAGCACAATATGTTAAATTAAATTTATGTACAATCGTTGCCGCTCCAAATTCAAGATAGTAGAGTTTATTGTTAATTTCAATATCTTAAAACTTATGAATAAAATAATGTTACATATAATTTAAATTAAATCTGTTAAATTTTTCTATTAGTTTTTTTAATTGGATTCACTGACCAATAGCAAAATCCCATCGAGAAATACCAAACTAAAATACTAATTATTACAGAAATGTTAAATCGTATTCCATATGTATGTAGCCAGCTATCAACAGCAGTGAGAGTGAGCGAGGAGACGACGAGGACGGCTCGCCAAGAGTTACGCACTGAGTATGTGCTGGCGGCGGATAACGGCGGACGGACCTAAGACAAAGTGTGCGTGTGTGTGTTTTTCTTTATTTTCTTTTGTAACAACAAATATTAGTTAAATCATAATTATATTACCGAAATCGAAACTGCAGTATTGAACAGTTTTTTGTGTGAGTGCAAAATGATTTCACTGTGATTAGGTGTGAAAATTACGAACTTAAATATCAGCAAAGCAAGCAAAATCAACAGCAACAGCACGAATTTTGCATCCAAATGCCTAGATATCCATTTGTGGGGGAAGCATTGAAAATTTCAGCTGAAAAATCAAAATTAACAATTATAAGTAATTACAACTATGTATAACTAATATAGCAGCAGTAGCAGCAGCAACAACAGCAGCGCAGCGGCAGAGCAGCCACCACGGTCGTTTAGCAGCCAGCACCAAGAAGACGAAGAGCAAGACGAAAAGTAAAACAACAATAAAGCTGGCCATATTCATACAACAAAAAAAAGAAGAAAAAAAAAACAGCATGTTGTGAGCTAATCAGAATCAGTGAAGGGAGGCAGAGGTTTTTTTTTTTTCATTTCTTTTACATATTTGTCCATTTTAATGCAGGGAATTAATAATGAAATATAATTAAAAAGTGGAAAATATTGCAATTGAAAGTACATGTTATATTTATAAAAATACGCAAAGCTAAAGCGACGCAGACGTTGCTGTCGCTGTCGCAGTCGCAGTCGACATCGTCTCGTGGTGTCAACGTCAACTCCAACCGCGCCGCTGGTTCGTGTGCTGCACATACTGTTTATGTGTTTGTGTGTGTGTGTGTGTGTGAGCGTATTTGCTTGGGTATGCGTGCGTGGCCCCTTTTTCCTGTGAAGGTGGGTCCAATTGAGGAGCTCATAAAAAGGCGCCTCCTGTCGTCCCAGACGCACGCACACACACACACCGAAATACAATTTGGTTTGCCTGCTGCTTAGACCCAGACCCAGATTTCTGCTGCTGCTTATGTTGTTATGTTGTTGTTATTATTGTTACTGTATTCCTTCCGCTTGCTACTTTGGCTGCTTGACTGGCGTTTGGTTTGCTTTGTCGTCGCGCTCTTCCTTTTCGACCTTTTCATAATGAAAATTCTTGAAAATTAGCTGAAAAGTCGCGGACAAATAGTACAAATAGATAAATCGTTGACGGGAGTCCAAATCTTATCGCTTAAGCACCGCCCCTCTTCCCCAGCCCCTCTCTTCACTAACCATGCTACACTAGCCCCTGCCCCTTCATCTCCCCTCGCCAACATGTGTCTGTTCCGGTATCGATGCCGTGTTCGTCGTGGTGAATACCGAATATTGATTCCATATTTTTTTATGCACGCTTATTCGCAAGAGCAGCGCAGCGCGGCGCAGCAGAAGACGAAGTAGAATAAGAAGCAGAATTCGAAGCGAAGCTTAAATGAACTGCATAAATAAACTAAATCAAAACAAAACAGTGAGCAAATCAAAAATAACAAAAACAAAAACAACAGTAAGAGCAAGAACTAGAAAAAGAAGAACAAATATACAAAGAGGAGGACAATAACAATTTTGCTGCTATAGTTCCCTTATTGGGAACTTCAGCTTGTGGACAAGATGACGGACTTTGTAGAGCTGTTGAACAGAATGTCGAGCACATTTAACAGCGACTGCGCGACAAGCACCGCCGAGGGCGGTATGCTGCTCAATTCGGACTTGGCCGAGGATAAGACGCTCAAGTGGCGCAATTTGGCCAACAATCAGTTCGCCTGCAAGGATAAGGACAAAAAGCAAAGCCATCGGTCCGACGATACCAATGCCGAGAAGCAACAGGAGTCGGCGGTAGCTGCAGTGTCAGCAACAGCAGCAACAGAAACCGAAGAGCAGAAGCTGCTCGATGCGGATGTCAAAATGAAGACGGAACCAACAGTCGCTGCTGCTGCGGCGGACGAAGAGTTGTCACAGCCGCTGCCTCAAGGCCAGAGTCAAAGTCAGACCAACGACGGCGCCAATGCATCAAGTGTAGAAATATCAAAAATTGCAGCAGCAACTGATGCGGCATCGGAGTTGGAGGAAGCAGCAAATACATCGATGGAGATAAAAGCAGCAGCAGCCAAAGCAGATGCTAATGCAGATGCAGAAGCAGTAACAGAAACGGCAACAACAACAGACGAAACGTTGGCAGAAGCAGCGGCGTCGACAGCAGCAGAGCTAACGACGACGCCTAACGAAACGACAGCAGCAGCCGACTATGAAGGCGATGACGATGCCGAGCGTGCTGCCGAAGCAAAAGGCGATGGCGACGCTGGCAGTGATGACAACGCTGCTGCCACAACAACCCAAGCAGCAAACGTTATCGAAGAAGAAGTAGAAGCAGCTACAGCAGCAGAAGTAACAACGACAACTGCAGTCAAACTGGAGCAGGAAGCGTTTAAAAGCGCAGCCATGGCAGTAACAACAGCTGCGGTGGAGCAGACAATGCCAATCGTAGCAGCTGCTATAGTTATAACAACAACAACAACAACAACAAACATAACTACTACTATAACAACAAATACCGTTACAACCAACACAACAGCCGAAAGCATAAAGACTGAAAATGAGATGGAAACCGCAAACGCAACACCCAAAGAGGAACTTTTGGATGAGCAGCAGCAGCAACTGCAGCAGCAAAATCATCAAGTGCAGCAGTCCAAGGAGCAAACGTTAACTGCGCTGCTCGAGCCAAGCGCAGACGCAGCAACAGACGCTGCAGTCGCGGTCGCTGCAGTACAAGCCGAGGTCACATCGTCTCCAGTCACAGCACCAGCAACATCATCAGCATCCCCAACGTTGCTTTTTGGCTGCCGCCGCTCCACTTGTTGTCAACTCTGTCGACGTCGTTGACGGCGCCGCTGACGCAACAGATACAACAGCGATGAATGCTGCTGCTGCTGCTGCCTCTGCCGGCAGCGACGTCGCAGCAATACAAACGGCAGAAACAACAACAACAACTGCAGCAGCACCGTTGACTGCTGATAAAAACGTAAGTGTATACCGTTTGTGTGAACGTGAGCTTGTGCTTTCGCATGTGTACGTGTGTGAGAGCGTGTGTGTGTGCGTGTGCGTGTGTGCGAATGCTTAAATGCGTGAGTGTATGTTAGTGTAATTCTCGAATTTTTTCAGTTTTTATAGTTTGTTTGATTCACTTTCTGTTTTACTTATGCCGAAGCGCCTCAATTAGGGGGCGATTTGAGCAGCAAGTGGGCAGCGCCCTATAACAGAACATATTCAACTGTCAGAGAAAGAGAGAGAGAGAGAGAGTGAGTGAGAAAGAGAAAGACAGATATATATAGAGATAGACTTATGTTAGATTTTCCATGTTGGGATTTCCCCATTTTTGTGAATTAAGAGCAAATTTATTGAACATGTTTGCAATTTTATATAGTTAATGATTCATGCTAGATGCAGGTATGTTTATATCATGTGATGTGTATGTTTGTATGTGTATATGCGTATGTATGTACAATTTTGTAGAGCTTCTTTATGTATACTATAGGAATTTATTGGGGAAAATGGGAAAAATAGTCTAGATTAATGTACCACAAAAGAAAATTATATATGTTGAAAATTTGAAAGAATTGTAGCCAAGTAATAATGTTAGGTCGGGTTCTGTTATTTGAAGGCGATTTGAGGTTAGGTTAGATTCAAAAATATTATTTATTCAGATCAGGAATGTTTATATTTATATGTAAATGAAATGTGATCGCTTGAAAAATGCATTTTCTTAGAATCACATTTTACACAATTAGACGAAATTATTAACTGAAATGATGAAATTGGGTAAATTAGCTTCATTGCATCAATAGACTAGTTTCAGAAAGTATTCGCCTGTTAAAATATGTGCATACAATAAATAAATATTTATATATTTTATATTATATTATATTCATATTGTATTTTAAATTATATATAAATATTTATATATAATATGAAATATATTTATATACAATATAAAATATATTTTCTAAAATTATAAAGAGTTGCATTTGTCGAGGAAGCCCGATTGTACGAGACCCTGTAGACATGCTGACCGTGGTATTATTTTAGGGGCCCATAGGGAATACGATAATTATCATCACTACTAAGAAGAAACTTTAGTGTTGAAGTTGTAATGATTTGTAATTTGTTTGTCATGTCAATGGACGCAAGAGGGCTTGCAACATACAGGACTTATCTCTGAGTTGTGAAGTGTTCATGAAATAGCACAAGAAATAGACATAGGAATAGTAGATATATATATTCCTTTATCTATTCTGCACTTTTCGCAGTTCGACAAACCTAATAGACCCTTTCTAATAGTTATGTACAGGGTCTAAATATATATAAATGACAATGCTAACCTAGAATTCTATTCGAAAGACACTCCACAAGCACAATTGTACACAGTCAACATGCTAAAGTTTAAAGTGTAGATTCATTATTGATTGATTGTTCATCGTAGCGAGTGTCCACAGTGCGTTAAGAACTATGAGTTATGAGTTTTCTGGTTGATTTTGGAATGCTTTCTGTTTGCTTATCAAAAGACATAAAGCATCCTTTTGCTTCTGTCGAATTTGCTGACAAAACAGAGGCCATGTCGCATGCCTCAGTTCACTTGCAACCACATTATGCGGCTGACTATGCCTCTATCCTGGCCGTGCCACAGCGTGTGGCATGCATGTGTTTTGTAAGAACCGTTGCCAGGGCAACGTCGTCAACGTCGGAAGTGGTTAGCTTAGATTTGCAGTTGCTTCGTTGTGACAGTTGAAGGAGCAGCTGCCACAACGGATCTGGAGCTGAGACTGCAACTACAACAACACTTGGTCGTTGTTTAATTGAACAGAGTTATCCCAGCTAATGAAACGGCATCAGCAGGGAAATTTAGAATCGGTTTGTCTCTCTCTCTCTCTTCCTATCTATATTCAAATGAAGTTTGTGAATGTGCAGTTGCAAGTTGCAAGTGCTGTCTCCCATTCTAATGCTTCTATGATTTGCCCATATAACAGGAACAAAATGCTGCTGGCAGCATGCGTCGCTTGCGTCGTACACCACGTCCCACGGATGAGTTGCAGCTGCAGCTGGAAGAGGAGGCGCCACTGTCGGAACTTGGCCAGGAGGAAAGCAACGACACCATGTCCAACGATGTCAAAAAGGAGCCCCAAAAATCGCCCACAGCTGGCGAGGAAGAATTCACAATAACAATTGTTCCGACAGCGCCAAAACGAGGACGTGGACGTGCCAAAAAGATTAAACCCGAAGCGGAAGCCACAGAGTTGCCACATACAACAGAGTCGCCAACTGCCGATGAGCCAATAACGTCGGCAGTTGTGGAGCGTAAAGTAGGACGCAAGCGTAAGCTGCCCGAGGAGGAGACCGAGATGGCAGCGGTGGTGGTTAAGACGGAGCAGGACGAAGATCCTTCTACCTCAGCTGCTGCCGCCGCCTCCGCCGCTGCAGTCGCCGCGCCAAGCGGCGATGCAAAAGAGAATGCGACGCAGCGTGCGATTGGGCAATCGTCAGGATCTCTACAAGCCAACGGAGTCGACACATGCCTGGAGCAGCGAGGAGGTGAAGACGGAACCAATGGCAACACAAGAGCTGCCGCCGGCTGTGGAGACGCTGCCTGGCGTGTCGGGAGGATCGGGTGTGTCCGGCGTGCTGGACGAGAAGACGCCACCAAAGAAACGTGGACGCAAGGCAAAGATTCCGGCTGCCACGAGAGCATCCCCGCCAACTGTAGCTGCCACAGCGACAACAGCAAGTGCCAGCAACAATAACAACAACAACAACAACAGCAACAACAACAACAGCGGAGTCGTGTCATTATCGAATGGGAACAAACGTGCCGCAGCATTGCCCACATCCATGTCGGTGGCAACATCGACAACATCCAGCAACGATGTCCAGTTGCCAAAGCGCTCGAAGCGCCGGATTAAACCCACGCCAAAGATCCTAGAGAACGATGCGTTGCGCAGCGAATTCGAGACGAAGCTCATCGAACGTTTGACGCACTGGGAAGCTGCCTCCGAAGGGGGGATGCCACACACTTTGAGACGCCACTGCAATTTGGCAGCGCTGGCGGCTCGAATTCGTCGACGTCGCGTCAGAAGAGCGACAAGTCGGATGGAGGAAGTGGACTCGAACAGCATCCGGCGGGAACGAGTGCGATCAAGAAGCGTCTGTTCTCCAAGTCACAGCGTGACATTGACAACTCTGGTGCCGCATTAATGGCGAAAAGCCTGCTGCCACCATGTCCGGATCTCGAGCAGTTCATCAATGACGTTAAGGCGGCCAAATTAAATGCGAATCGTTCGCCGGAGGAGCGCAAGTTGAACAAGAAGCAGCAACGCAAGTTGGCCAAACAGAAGGAGAAGCATCTGAAGCATTTGGGTTTGAGGCGCAACAACAGCGAGGAGGCAAGCGACAACGATAGCTCCAACACGGACAACGAGGAGTTTGTGCCGACGACACGTGTCCAAGTGGGTAAGCCCAGTGTGACGCTTCGTCTCCGCAATGCCACAAAGGAGGCGATGCCACAAAGCAGAACAACAACAACAACGAATCCGTCAGCGTCAACAGGTGTGGCACTAAAGCATGCTCTGCCCCCGCCACCGACTCCGGGAGGCAAGCTCACCCGTCGCGTCGGAGTGCGCAGTGCCGCTGCAGCAGCTGCAGCCGGTGGCGGAGCAGGAAGTAGTACAACTACCACATTGGATCACGCCCAGCTGCAGGCATTGAATAGCGCCATTCTGGCTGCAGCCCATGATGCTAGCGATGCCATTGCCAGCACTTCAGCAGCTGCTGCAGCTGCCGCCGCCGCCGCAGCCGCCGTTGCCATCAAGTTCATCTGTCTGTGCCAGAAGAGTTCACCGTACTATGCACCAAATGCGCCGGATGCCTCCTATTGCTGTGCCATCGATAACATTGATGATCAGAAGATCGGCTGCTGCAATGAACTCTCTGCCGGCGTCCATAATCTTCTGCGTCCCAGCCAAAGAGTTGGCTACATGATCCTTTGTGACGAGCACAAGAAACGTTTGCAGTCCCACAATTGCTGTGCCGGCTGTGGCATCTTTTGCACCCAGGTGAGTCAATCAATCAATCGATCGATCAATCAATCAATCACTTAATCGATCACTCAATCAATCCATCGTTGCAGGGCAAATTTGTGCTGTGCAAGCAGCAACATTTCTTTCATCCGGATTGCGCGCAACGCTTCATCTTGAACAGTCCCTATGATGCACAACATCCTCCATTCGGTGGCGCCTCCTCCTCTGGTGGCAGCAACCACAACTATGCCAGCCCTCTGCTCGTCCTCAAGTGTCCACATTGTGGCCTGGACACACCGGAGCGCACCTCAACTGTCACCATGAAATGCCAAACTTTGCCCGTCTTTCTGCCCGCTCAGAAGACCAAAATGTAAGTTTCCCTTATTTCTTTAGATTGTACAACTGGGTGTTATCATTTTGTGTAAGCGCATGTAACAAATAGAAGAATCATTTACTTTTAAGTATATATAATGTACCACAAGTGAAGAGAGTGTTAACACTATAGTTTATTCTGCTGATAAAGAACCATTAGAATAAAATGAATTCTGAAAAGAAGTGTTATCAAATTGTGTAAGCGTATGTAACAGACAGAGAGCTACAAAATAGTTTCCTTTATTTTTTATGTAAATGTTATGAAGCAGAAGAGAAGAGAGTTGGAACACTCAAGTGATTACAATGAATTGTAAAACGGGGTATTATCATTTTGTGTAAGCGTATGTTACAGAATGAAATTAGTTTTCAATTTCGAGAGAATCCCATAAATGTATTCCTTGAATTAGTTTTAAGTTGCATTGTTTAATTGCATAATTTTAAAAAAGTGGGTGTTATAGATTTGTGCAAATGCATGTACATTAGCCACCTTAAGAAGTATATCAATTTGTATGTTTTTGTTTTGTTTGAAGAGGTTTTCAAGTTGAAATTCTTATAAATTGGAGTTAAAGAGAAAGTTCTAAAATTAGTTAAGAATATATTTTTTATTAAGTTTATAGATTTTAAGAACAATATGAACGTTTTTATTTAATTTCTATTTTCTTTTGTTTTAAGTTCGTTTGCAGGCTTTTCCCCTTATTTTTAAACATTTATTAAATCAATAAATTAAGTGTAGAAATTAGAACTTTGCTTAAATTTGAATTTGAATGAAAAATCATTTGTGTTTTTATTTAAATCGTCAAATCGAGTATTTTAGTGTTGTGCAGATGCTTGTAACAGACGAAAGTATATATAATCTTGATCAGTAATTGTCATTTCAATAGCGTACACAGACTTTTAAACGCAGTGTGGAGCAAAGGAAAGAAGAAGAATCCGTACAGTCGTCATGTGTTTATCATTTGTTAATATGTGAGCAGAGCATCTGATAGTCGAGGACACTCGATACACTGATAGCACTTTAAGTGTAGAAGCAATGACCTTGCAATCACTTCATTCATTTCCATTTCGATCTTCACAGCAAACCCGCCAAGTTGACCACCTCATCCCATTTGACGCAATTCGGCAGTGCCTCGGGCAGCAACAAACCACCAGGCAGCAGCACCTCAACCACCAAAGGAGCCGGTGGTGGCACACGTGGCAAGGCAGCTGCTGCGACCACAGCTGGCAAATCGAATGGCACAACGCGTGGCAGCAACGGCAAAGGCTCGTCAGCAACAACAAACAGCTCGGGACTCGCCCTCAACATCATCAACTTTGAGCAATTGATACCCGAGTCCGTCATGAATGTGGTGCAACGTGGTCGCATGGTCTCCTCCAGCGGACGCGTCACCACCGAGTTCAACTCTCGGGACATGTACTACGCCGTCCAGAACGATGATCTGGAGCGAGTGGCCGAGATTCTAGGTATGTGCTTGGATTGATTAGGTGTTCTTACTTGACAGAACGAGCTGAGTTGATACTAGTTGAAGCCTTGCTGATAGAACTTGTTATAGATTCGTCTTCTTGCTGCACACAAATGAATCCCTCAATCAATTTGTGGGGTTTAAGCTACTTTAATTGAGGCCGAAGTGCATCCGTCAGATAACGACTTAGAAATGGTTCAACTCTTTGATTGATGCTCCCCCTTTTCTCGATCGATCCAAGTGCAAATTTCTTAACTTGTGACTTGAATCAATTCTCAATTAAATTCCTCTCTTAGATTCGATTAGAATTGTTTGAACTGATACTGTAAAGAGTCCCATCTAGATCCCCTTTCGTTTTGAGTTCAGTGAACGGGAAATACTTCATTCTGTATTATCTTATCTTAAAGTAACCTTTGATATAGTTTAACTCATCCTATTCATAGATCAAAGTGTTCCTTAGATCTTTCAACTTAACTTGTTCAGCTTCTCTAACGAGAATCCTCTACTGAATTGGTTTCTCTTTTGATTTCTTTGATTGATCCAACAACATTTCTATCTCTGTCTAATTCAATCACTCCTCTCCTCTCTCCTTCCCTCTCTCTCTCTCTCTCTGTTTCTGATACAGCTGCCGATTACAATGTGTTGACGCGAATGCGTGAATTCCTTAATGGTACCTGCCTGCATCTGGTGGCCCACTCGGGCACCCTTCAGATGGCCTATTTGTTGCTCTGCAAGGGCGCCAGCTCCCAGGACTTTGTCAATATCGTGGACAGTGAACTGCGTACGGCATTAATGTGCGCCGTAACGAATGATAAATGCGATATGCTCAATCTGTTCCTGCAATGCGGCGCTGATGTTGCCATCAAGGTAAGACTCCTTTACCTACTCCTCTTAATCCTTATTCATTCACTTTTACTTCTCTACACTTTCATCTTCAGGGTCCCGATGGCATGACGAGTCTCCACATTGCCGCTAAGCTGGGCAACTTGGATGCCGCCCAATTGATTGTGGACAGTTACCGAGCATCTCGTAACATTGCCAACTTTCTGAGCTTCATCGATGCCCAGGACGAGGGAGGATGGACAGCGATGGTCTGGGCAGCTGAGCTGGGACACACGGATATTGTGAGGTGCGCTAAATTTGATAGGACATTGCTTCATCATCCTTTTGCCAATCACACATGTTCTTAATGTGTATTTTAACAGCTGTAAATAGCATTGCAATAGTCAGACCTGTTAAGCATATATTATAAGCATTAGCAGCTCTGTCTGATGTTAAGTAATATTATGTTAAAGTGAGCATTGACATCTGCAGATCATGTTAACATAGTGCTAGCATCTGTAGGTGATGTTAAGTAAGATAATGTTAAATCAATTACTTATGTTAAACATTGGCAACTAAAGCTTAAGTTGAGACGATGTTAAATTTAACACTACAAGCTGTATATAATGTTAAGTCTCATTATGTCAAAGTAAACAATAACAGTTCTAGATGATGTTAAGCAACATTACCAGCTACAGTTTGATTAATCAGCTGCTAATCTGTACTAAGTAGCTACGAGTCGCTAATACCAACAAGCTGAGTTCCTAATTGATTTTAGCTGCAATTTTACATCTGTAGATTTGTTTGTGCGTGCTGTTATTAACTGTTTAGCTTTCATTTACATTTCCAATAACATTTGCAGATGATATGATTAACTCTTACCTTCATTATAAAGTTTAACTTCAATAATAGTTTAGTATCTGTCGTTTGTAGACTGCAAGTTTTAACTGTTTTAACTCTTATCTTATGTCTTGCTGTTAGCTGCAGTTTACCTAAGTTGCTGCCAAATGTCTGTTAAAACTTAACATAAGCACTTACATTAACATTACGTGCTACAACTTAACATTGTATATCCTCATCTAACTCTACTTTAGTTTGCTGATCAACCATGGAGCAGACGCAAACATCTGTGACAACGACAACAACACGGTGCTGCATTGGTCGACGCTGCACAACGATGGGCTGGAGACCATAACGGTGCTGTTGCAAGCGGGCGCCGACTGCAACGTCCAGAATGTGGAGGGCGATACGCCGTTGTAAGTATAAAGTGGAAGATTAACGAATGATCTACCAAGTTTGATTCGATTATATATCTTATACGCTTCCCAGGCACATTGCTTGTCGTCACTCGGTGACACGAATGTGCATCGCATTGATTGCGAATGGCGCCGATTTGATGATCAAGAATAAGGCGGAGCAGCTGCCCTTTGATTGCATACCTAATGAGGAGTCGGAATGCGGTCGCACTGTTGGTTTCAATATGCAAATGCGCAGCTTTCGTCCATTGGGATTGCGGACTCGGGTTGTCTGTGCGGACGCATCGAATGGACGTGAATTGCGTCCAATTCAAGCGGTGCGCAACGAGCTGACCATGTCGGAGCATGAGGATGAGGCGGATGCATTGATGTGGCCGGATTTCAAATACATTACCAATTGCATTATACTACAGAATCCGGTGCAGATCGATCGACGTGTCTCACAGATGCGCATCTGTTCGTGCCTTGACAGCTGCAGCACAGATCTCTGCCAATGCAATGGCGCCTCCTCACAGAACTGGTACACGGCCGAGAGTCGTCTCAATTGTGACTTTAACTACGATGATCCTGCGGTGATATTCGAATGCAACGATGTCTGCGGTTGCAATCAGGTGAGCATGAGCTAAATTCCCGAAAGATTCACCTGATTAAGAACCCACCTTGTTGGCCTGCTCCTTAGTTGTCCTGCAAGAATCGTGTGGTGCAGAACGGCACAAGGACTCCACTGCAGATTGCAGAGTGCGAGGAGCCTGCCAAGGGATGGGGCGTACGTGCGCTGGCCAATGTGCCCAAGGGCACCTTTGTGGCCAGCTATACGGGCGAGATACTTACCGCGCCGGAGGCCGATCGCCGCACCGACGATAGCTACTACTTTGATCTGGACAACGGACATTGCATCGATGCCAATTATTATGGCAATGTCAGTCGCTTTTTTAATCATTCGTGCGAGCCCAACATTCTGCCCGTGCGCGTCTTCTACGAGCATCAGGATTACCGTTTCCCCAAAATTGCATTCTTCGCCTGTCGCGACATCGATGCAGGTGAAGAGATCTGGTGAGTTGATAGCCTTGCACTCCCCAATGGATTTCGACTAACATTTCGTTCATTTTCCCCAGCTACGATTATGGTGAAAAGTTCTGGCGTGCTGATCAACGGGCCAGCGGTGGTGGCTGTCGTTGCCTTACAGCTGGTTGCAAGTACACGTTGCATGCAACCAGCTCGAACACATCGCCCACAATGACAGGCGGCGAGGATGAATCGTTAACTGTGGACGGAGCAGCAGCAGCAGCAGCAGGAGGAGTAGGTGGAGCAGGAACTTCTGCAGCGCGGAATGAGCTTTGCATGACGGCAATGGCTTAAAGAGCGAGTCCACGCAGGCGAAAGAGATGGAGAATTGTGAAGAGACAGAGAACGAGACAGAGAAAGAGAAAGAGACAGCAAATCGACATTGACTCTCTTGGCCAAGCCAAGTTGCCAAGCATCACATAAACAAAACAAACAAAATAGAGCGCCATATTAACTATAAACAAATTCGAAAAATCAGAGCCGACAACAACAACAGCAACAACAACAAGTATAATAACTACAACAACAACTTGTTGAGCAATGCTTTTGTTGTTGGTATTCGACTGCCAAAATGTTTGAAGGTTTTTAATATTTTATTTAGTTATTTGTTTATACATACGTATGTATGTATGTATTTGTTTATATTCATTTTTTATTATGCATTTGTTTTTATGAGCTAATTAATTATGTTTTCTTTAATACATTTTATATACGTATAAATATTATTACACAACAACAAAAACAACAAAAAGAAAAATTAACAAAACTGCATGTCGCAATGTGCAATACAAAAAAGGAAAGAAAATGTTTTTAACAAAATCTATATATATATAGAAAAAAATATATATAAATGTCAAACTTTTTGTATGTGTTAATGTAAAGCTAAAGCAACAGACAAACAAACAAACACACTTAAATGTATGTTCAATGGAATGATTTGTAGAAGCAGTGAGAGAGAGAGAGAGAGACAGAGAGCGAGGCAGGGAGGAGGTAATTTTGTATCTAGTCATAGCAGACAATACATAAACATTATAGTTAATACGTGTATATATATAAGTATATATATATATATATATATATATATATATATACGTATGCATGTCATTTGGAATTGTTAAACGAGCTTTAACAAGTGCAACACAGCAACAACAAAAACAACAATCGCACTCACAACGTGAATTTAACAATAAATTGTAACTTGTTTATTTTATATATATATATATATATATATATATATTTATATATATATCTAGTTACGTATCATTTTTAAATGGTATATGTATGTGTATGTGTCTATGTGTTTCTCTTTGAACATGTCTAGCGACAATTGTTTAGACCAAATTATATACATATATACAATATGTATAAACAAAGAATCAAAATGAAACTGCATATGAAAATGAAAATGATTGAGATAATGAATGTTTTGTGCTGGGCAAAGTACTGATAGTCGTTAATACAGCATGTGTTTTAACCGTTTATATAGATACACACACACAAACACACACACACACACACACACACACACACATACATACACAGAGAGACACAGACACATACATACGTACAACAATCAAACTGGTTTTGAAAGCATTTTGTGGAGAATTGCTCGTCATCGCCCATTGATAATTATTTTTTTGTTATTGCTTTTTTTTCTTTCTTTTTTTTTTTTTTTGTTTGTTTGCAATTTATTTTGTTTTGTAGTTTAAACAGCAAAGCAACTGTAAAAGGCTGCATTTTAGCTTTGCGCTCGAAAGCCACAAGTGCCTCAAAAGCTTTCAAAGAAAACCCGACCCCACTGTGTGAACCCCCGCTCCCCGGGGTGAGGTACGGTTTAGGGGGGGCCAGAACAAGGTACTACAGGAAATACAACATAATACAATACATTGACTGCAATGCATTTTGAGATGTGAACACTTAAAGCAGCATCATCTTACTTAATCTTTTGAGTTCCAACCATATCCTTGCGTCTAACGAATCACATCATTGATAAATTAAGAAATAAAATATATATATAAATATATTTAATGATATAGATGTATGTATATAGGTCCAATACAGCGTTTACAGCGAGGCCTCCTAACTTAATATGTATTTGTGTAAATGTTTATATGTACAATAGGAATATGTATATTAAATATAAGTTATGCTGAAATGCTGAAATAAACACACACAAATACAACACATTACACACACATTCAGCTGTTTATGATATATAATTATACCGATTTACAGACAAGATATATGTATATATCTTGTACTTCATGTATACCGACATCTATGTGTAATTTGAACATTTGTAGCACGAACATCATCGCATTGAGATTTGCCGTGTTCCTAGAGTTCACAATAAGTGTATTTGTATGTATGTATGTATGTCTAGAGCCTGCGGCCATTTGTATATACAAAAGGGGCATTTATTGCGCTCCCATTTTGCAGATGGCCAAGAGGAGCATTTCTATACGTAATTTATGTACCACTTAAACGATATTTATATAAATATGTATGTACTTATATGTATAACGGTTTCGACGCACGACATCTAGAAATTAAGTAGTGACACCCACGTTTTTATTGTTATCGGTCTGCGGTTATTTGTTTTGTTTTTTTTTTTTCATACTTTTAAGTTGAAAATACTTATATTTGTATTGCTTAAATAGTTCACCATATGGATTAGTTGAATTTTAAGCCCAATAATGTTAAATGTAAGTCACAGAGATATTAAATCAAATAAATTGTAATACAACTTGAAGCGCAAGTGTTATTAGCAAAACCAATAAATGTAATTTTAAACAAAGGTTTAAAATCCAACTGTTTTATTAAATGGCGCCAATTGTTTTCAGGGCAACACTGCTATCAATGTTGCGTGCGATTTATTATTTCGCCCAGCTGGTAGAGCAACATTGCTAATCAGCTGTGCACACAGTTTCGGCAATTGTATGTTTTGTAATTTTGAGGTTGGTTCCGATAAATTTATTTAATGTTAAATATTGTGTTAATATATCTGTAATTAACTGTCTTACGACTCAGGAATTGCAGCTGGAGTGCCAGAGCTAATTGGCGAACGTGGAATGCAAAATTAAAGAGCAGGAACAACATACGAAATCAGTCGAAAAATTCGACACCGAAACATCTATCAAAACAAACCACTGCCAGAATGAGCTTTCCCGACAAATCGGAGCGCGCTAAATGCTGGTCCACACGTGATGACTACTGGAAGTGTCTGGACGATAATGCGCCCAAGCACAGCTCAACAAGCGGCGAGAAGGTGCCAAGCGCCTGCCAAACAATGCGTAAGGCGTTTGAGCAATCCTGTCCCGGTCAGTGGGTAAAACACTTTGACCGCAAGCGCACATACGAACAATTCAAGGAGAAAATGGCATCGGGCTACGATCCGTTGGAGGAACGTACAAGGGCTGGAAATCCAGGCAAATAAATGGCCAGTGCATTGTGACGTTCGGTTAATTGTTACGCTAAATATTTTTTTTGTATTGTTGTAGTGTAGTGTAAATAAAAAGAAAATATTATCATTATAGCTACGCTACTCGTTTCAAGCTAACAACAATTATGTATATTTAATTATATTGCAAAATACAAAATACAATTGCAATTTCCAAATGGTCTTGACAGTGTGTACACATGCAATATGTCAAATTTCGGAATGTGCTAAAAATGCTCGAAACGCTTAGCCCTCAAACGGTCAAAGCAATCGAAAACTTTTTGAGTGCTAAACGCTTTATTAAACAATTTAATTGATAGAAGCAAGTGACGGAATCAAGTCAGCTTATATAAATGTCGCCATGGATGCGATTACGTTTGGCGTTTTGACAAGTAAGTAATTTAGGCCACCACAAAGACCTTGTATTAACGGTTTGCTGCTGTTTCAGTTAGTGACACCTGTTACCAGGATCCGGCTAAGGATCGTAGCGGTCCGCGCCTTGTGACACTCATACGCGACTCCTTTGACAATGCTCAGGTAATCGCCAGTGTGTTGCCTGACGAGCGGGATCTGATTCAACGGGAGCTGCGCAAGTGGATCGATCGGTCCGATGTGAGAGTCATTATAACCACCGGCGGCACTGGCTTTGCGCCGCGTGACGTCACGCCGGAGGCAACCAAGCCGCTGATCGATAAGGACTGCAGCCAACTGACCTTGGTAATTGCATTAGCCTCGCTGCAGAAGACCAAGTTTGCGGCATTGTCTCGTGGCATTTGTGGCATTGCCGGCAACACGTTAGTGCTCAATTTCCCAGGCAGCGAAAAGGCCGTTGTCGAATGCTTCGAGGCGGTGTGCGAACTGCTGCCGCATGCCGTGCATTTAATTGGTGACAATTTGAAGCTCGTGCAACGCACTCATGCCCAAGTACAGGGCACAGCTCCGGCATCAGTCAGGACGAAGCCTCTTCAACGAGATCATGTCTGTCCTCACAAAACAGGCGCTGGTGACGATGTGGATCGCAATTCGCCTTTTCCCATGTTACCAGTTGAGCAGGCTCTCAACCTCATACTGAGCGTCGTGCAACGTAATACCAGCATATCCCAGCAACTGGAATCTCTGCTGTCGCCAGTGAATATACCGCCGTTCCGTGCGTCCATTAAGGATGGATACGCCATGAAGTCAACGGGATTTTCGGGCACCAAACGTGTTCTGGATTGCATTGCAGCTGGTGATAAGGTAAATTCTACATTAATGTGCTATGTGGATTTCTGCTGCTCACTTATCAATCCTTATGTTCTTGAAGGTTAATCCACATCCGCTACAGGAAGACGAGTGCTTTAAGATAAATACGGGTGCACCGCTTCCCGAGTATGCGGACTGTGTTGTCCAAGTGGAAGACACCAAGTTGTTGCAACGCGACAAATATGGCGAGGAGAGCCTGGTTGACATTTTGGTGGAGCCCAAGCCAGGGCAAGATGTGCGGTGAGCTTACCCAATGCTCAGCTATATATATATATATGTATGTAGGCATACTTATTATTTACTTGATAGATCCATTGGATATGATCTGGCCATGGGCGATAAAGTATTTCCCGCATTCGACGCCTCGCCGATTGTCACCAAATCCTTGCTCGCCTCCATTGGCTGCCAACTGCCACTGCGGAAGCCCAAAGTGGCCATAATCTCAACCGGCAGCGAGCTGCTGGCCCCCCAATCAGCCAACGGCAGATGGCAAAATCTATGACTCGAATACAACCATGCTGGAGGAGCTGCTACTCTACTTTGGTTTCGATTGCATGCAACAGCATGTGCTCGGAGACGAGTGAGTGAACTGCGTGATCTCAACTGATCTGTAGGCCATAAAATAATCTCCATCTTTCTAGCTTGGACAGCATCAAGCAGACGCTGTCTGCTCTCTTTGATGCCGTCGACTTTGTCATCTGCAGCGGCGGCGTCTCAATGGGCGACAAGGATTACATCAAGCCGGTCCTGAAATCGCTCAACTTTGAGTTGCATTTCGGTCGCGTTAACATGAAACCCGGGTAACACAATAAAGATCTATATATGATCTATTACATCTTTAACTTTAACTATGTTATGTCTTTAATTGACAGCAAACCGATGACCTTTGCCAGCAGGAAAAACAAGTTTTTCTTTGGACTGCCCGGTAATCCAGTGTCGGCCTTTGTCACCTTTCATCTGTTTGCATTGCCCGCTATACGTTGGGCAGCTGGCTGGGAGCGAGCCAAGTGCTCGCTGCCCCTGATCAATGTGACGGTAAGAATTTAAATAAATTGTGAAATTCAAGATTTCTCTCGACATTTTAAGACCTTTCAAACATAATATTATTGTGAGAATAGATTACGTACTCGAAATGTGACAGACAATTGAGATTCATTGACTTGATCGATCAATTATTTCCACTCGCATTTCAATAGGTCCGTAAATATATGTATAGGCCCCCCCCACTATATCAAATTTACCATCAAATTCTATGACGACGCGACGTTGCGTTATCTCTTCAAGTTTCTTTCAAAAGCAGCGATAAGAGCGTCACCTTAAAGGCTTTCTTCAAATGATGTTGCAACTGTTGTTTTTCTTTTATTATTTATGTGTTATCGCCTAAGAGCATAAACAATTACGACGACCGACGTGGACAAGTTTTCAGTTAACTTGACACTGAAACTTAAGATTAGCTTAACTATGCTGCTAGATAAATGTTGCTTGAAAAGTGAAAAATTAATTTATGCCGTGAAATAAGCAGATGTTATTTTCTATTCTTGTTGTACAGTGAATTTGCACTTTTACAAAAATGTAACGCTTATTACTTTTATCATAGTTGTGTTTTTTAGTTCATTCTACAATCAAATTTATTAGATTGTAAATATGTCTTATTATAGTCTGTACAGACCCTATAAATGATATGTATATGTATACTCTTGATCAGTATCAACAGCCGAGTCCATTCCGCCATGTCCATCTGTCTGTTCGTCCGTCTGTATGAACGCGTCGATCTCAGCAATTATAAGAGCTAGAGAGTTTCTGCATATCATACGCAGATCGATTTTATTTAAAATGTTGGATACCTTCCCCTCGCATATCGAAAATACTATTTGCAAGCTAATTATAGACTGTATTTCTGAACGTACACACTTTAGTACACAACTTAGCAGTTGCTTGAAGAATAATATTTTGAAACACGTGGAAGTTTCATAGAGATCGGTCAAGAAATAAGAAAGTTATTCTGAAAAAAATAAGCATAGATTATTTTGCATTGAACCGCTTTGCTGTGACAACATGTGCGCGAGCGAGACATAAAATCCACATGTGCACACATACATACATACATAAAGCACTTGCAAATGTGATTTCTTTGCATGCTTATAGCAGCAAGCTTTTGTATACTCGATCATACTCGATCAAAAACTGAGAGTTACGTCACTCGAGTTGCCAGAGCAGATTGCTCTGTTTAAAATTAGCTTTAGCTTTGGGATGTTCCCACTAAATATTTATCGTCGTGTTATCGATTTTGGGAACGGGGATTATTGCAGTAATATTACATTTCAAAATACTTTTATTATAGAGAGTTGTACAGGGTGTTCTACTGTCGCGTGCGCTCGACTGATTCGCTTGCTTAAAAACAATTTACAAGCTTTATAATAATTTTTGTATACCCTGTACAGGGATTTATTAGCTTTGTGCAAAAAGTATGTAACAGGCAGAAGGAGGCATCTTCGACCCTATAAAGTATATATACTCTTGATCAGTATCAATAGCCGAGTCGATTGAGCCATGTCCGTCTGTCCGTCCGTTTGTAGGAACGCAACTATAAGAGCTAGAGACACCAAACTTGGCATTACGGTTCCTGTATACCAAATGCAGATCAAGTTTATTTTAAGTTTTGGATACCTCCCCCCCCTTCCCCGTCAAATCGAAATACTAATAATGGCCATATTTCTCAACGTAGACACTTTTAACTTAACAAGTTTCCATTGAATCGTTGCGCTTTACGAGCACCTCATGTGTGCGAGCGAGACAGCGCACGATTGCCCTACGTGCAGATGTAATGTGTGTATGTATGTATGTATGTATGTATACATATGCAAAAGCTTATCCACCTGTTATGTACATACTTCTAATATAAACAAAATACTTATTATCAAGATCCTTTTATTACAGAAACCTGTACAGGGTATTATTTTATATTTAAATCTCAAATTTTCATATTCTGCCTGTTACCTGCCCTCTCACAAAGTTATTATACTACTGTACGCGTTGGATACAGGGTATAGAAATGGCTATAGAAAATTGTTGCTTGCTCATGCGATCGATGACAAAGAAATGCATTTATTTACTAAACGCCCAATGATTTACACATTTTAGCTGCTCAATGATATGATCGATTTGGATGGACGTCCCGAGTATGTGCGCGCTTCCGTGACGAGCATTAAGGGTCAGCTCTATGCCAGTGTCAATGGGGATCAGGTAAATGCCAGACAAATGAGTTTCACCTTTGCATAACAGCTTGAATAACTTTTAAAACGATTAACAGATCAGCAGTCGACTGCAGAGTATTGTGGGTGCCGATGTGCTCATCCATCTGCCGGGACGCAAGGCAGACAAGGTCTACGCTCGCGCTGGTGAGATCTATAGTGCCTCGGTGCTGCGCTACGATTTCATCTCAAAGTACGAATAGTTGAGGATGGACAGCATCCAAAACTCAACCTTAAATGCATCACAAAAAGAACCCAGAGTAAAATGACAAGCGTATATAATTTGTATACATACAGTTATATATATATATATATATAGATATATGTATTTTTGATATGTTTATATGATATTTATTGTGTATAAATTGTAACATTATGTATACGCAATGGTTGCCGCCAAATCCGCAGCGAATATATACCGAACCAGGCAGCGTCTACAACAGATCTACAAATAAAATGCAGCATATTGTAAACTTGTCTTTATAAAAAAAAAACATGTATAAAAAGGTCATCGTTATCATAAGCATAATAATCAAACAAATGTTGATAAAAAATGTAAGTAGCTCGAAGGGTAAAGATAGATCCAGTTAAGGATACAGATACAGGTGCAGATGCAGATGTAAAAGCGGATGCAGATACAAATACAAATACAGATACAAATACAGATACAGATACAAAGAGTGTGCGGGTTACATATGTACAGAAAGTATTGTAAAAGGCACGCAAATAGCTCCAATCAATTATTGCCATTCCCAGGCTCCGACTCCAACTGCGGCTTGCTCATTAGACGGACTGCGTGGCAGCCTCGCTGGGCCGATGTAGACGCAACGAGGAGCGGCATGGCAACGTGAATTGATACTTGTTGTGAGAGAGCAACGTGTAGCGCTGCTGCGGCGTATAATCCCATAGCGCCCGTTCGATCACCTGCAGGGCGCTGGCACTGAGCACATCCGCCGTATACTGGGTGGGAGCACCGGGACACTGTGAGATGGCTATAAGGGAAAAGAGAATGATCAGTTTAGTCTAGCAACAGCAATGATCAGTCAATGCACTGCACACTTACTCTGAGCAACTGGCGCTTTGTATAGCGACTCGGCGGTCATGCCGCATGTGTCGAGTGCCACAATGTTAACGCCATATGGTTGGAGCTCCTTGCGCAACTCCTCGGCACACTTCTCGACGGCCACGCGGGATGCATTAAAGGCCACCAAGCCATCGCCTCCCATATTTGCGCCAGCTGTGCTGCCGCCCAAATAGAGTAGACGACCACGTGTTGGACGGAGGAAACTTACGAATGCCTTGGCCACCCGCAGCGTACCCAGTATGTTGGTCTTGAGCATGTGCTCCCATTGCTGCACATCCTGCGACTCGACACGTCCACGATAGACACTTCCGCTTGTGTTGATAACAGCGGCAATGCCACGTTCATTCGCATTCAGATGGGCGCCCATGGCAATGGTTGCCTCACGTAACACATCCTCCCGTGTCACATCCAACCGCATTGGAATGATGGTGCCACTAATCGGTTCCTCGCTATATTCCCGTATCTTCATCCAGCCACAAAGCAATTTAGCCGGCAACGAGTCACGTGCCTCCTTCATCCCGGCAAACACTCGGCATCCCTTATTCGCCAGATACGTGCACAGTTGCAATCCCAATGCTGTGTCCGCGCTTGTCACCAACACCACGCGGCTCGGCTGCTGGTCCGCATTGCACGCCTGACTCTCCTCGCGCACCTTGCATATCAGATAGATCAACAGCGCCCCGGCGATCGAGAAGAGCGCCAGCAGCTGGAAGGCCAACACCAACATGGTCATTGGCTCCATTATGGCATCTCTGCAATCAAAAACAAAAACAAAGAAAAAAACATCCTTTAATCAGTGTTGCCAGACTGTTTGCATGTAAATATAGCTAGTTTCAGAGTTTCAGCGGTAAAAAAGCCAAAAGAAGCGAGAATTCTCTACTGAATGTTGCCCCCTTCGCCACACAAAGTATTTATACATTTTTCTTAGTTTTTACACTTTTGTTTTAATTATTAAGGAATCTTCACTTCACTACAATTACCAGCAAATTTACATTTGAACAAATTTCAATTAAATGTGTAAATTCATTTGAAAAATGAAAGAAATGTGCGTAAAAGGAATGAGAGCATTGCACGTGGCAATAGTATTAAGCAAACTTTATCAACTTTACATTTCACTTTATTTTATTCGCCACTTAAAAAATCTTTAAGACCGGGTTTATGTATTTGTGCTATGTATGTAACAGGCAGAAGGAAGCATCTCCGACCCTATAAAGTATATGTATATATTCTTGATCAGCATCAACAGCCGAGACGATATAGCCATGTCCGTCTGTCATTCTGTCTGTCCGTATGAACAACTAGATCTCAGAGACAATAAGAGCTAGAGTTACCAAATTTGGTGACAACACTCCTATAGTATGCACGCAGATCAAGTTTGTTTTATAATTTTGTCACGCCGCCTTCCGGCCACTGCACACTTCAGATTTGGCACATACTTCATACTTGCTTATGCTAGGATGTTTTGTGAAAATTTCATCAAGATCGGACGTTAAACAAGGCAGTTAGTATGATAACTAATTAACACAAGCTCATGGCAGCTTTAGCGACAATTAATTGCATTAAATGTAACAACAACAAAAACAAGACATTCCTGCGAGTAGGCGAGTTCAAATCTCGGAGCTGACCATTTTTGAGTTCTGTTTTTTGTTTTATATGCCATTAATTAATTGTTTACTATTATTTTATTTACATATATGTACATATATTATTAATTTTACTCATATGTCACAAGAAGAAGAAATAACAAAGTTTTGTTAGAAATTTGATTTCAAATATATGTATGTATGTATGCATGTACACGCATATGCAGCAATGCAAAAAAAGTAACGGCATTGCTCTCAGTTCACGCCGCTCTCTATTCCCCCCCCCCAAACAACAAAAAGTGAGTTATATTCAGAGAGAATCATTGAAACAAAAGAAACGGACAATGAGAGGAATGTGAGAATATGATTTGCATTTGTCAGAGTCTGAAGTCATTTACAATGGCGCAGTTGCTAGAGCGTTGGCACAGCGTTCAAGAGACTCTGAGTTCGAGTCTTGGTCAAATCCTCTTTTACTTATTACAAAATATTTTATGTGAAGTGAATATCTCTTCTTTTTGTTTTGACATGAAAATATGAATGTTTGCTAAGACAAGTCTTTTCGAGTGGAAAAGCATTGCCCTCAAATTAACACTTCGCGCTTGCAATGCA
Source organism: Drosophila funebris (assembly GCA_018901825.1). NCBI lineage: Eukaryota > Metazoa > Arthropoda > Insecta > Diptera > Drosophilidae > Drosophila > Drosophila funebris. The sequence goes on along the minus strand of JAEIFK010000675.1, from coordinate 548,811 downwards.
TTAAATGAATTATTTAAATAATTTATATAAGATATTTAACAGTTCATATTTATTTAAAATATATAATGTTAATTTGTTTGCATAATTATTGATGAAATTCGGACTTTGAAAAGTTTTGAAAAGCTCCATTTGGTAGATTATAATATTTGCAATCCAAAGATGCGAGTTTCAGATAATAAATATAAATAAATAATTTAATATAGAATTTATTTATAGCTCATTTCAAATTTACAAAATCAACTTTATTTCCATTTTTAGTTGATTTGCAATGAAAAACAAAATGCAAATATTCCAAAAGTTATTTGATTTTAATGTGGTGGCAAAAAAATAAAATCTTCTCTTCTCTTTTCCTATCAAAACGTAAGAGGCCTTAGTACTAAACTTTCCAAATTATATGTTGATAGCCTAACTTTTGAATTTAACGTGATTGTCTTTACTGAAACTTGGTTAAAGCCTGAAATTTCAGATTTCTCTATTTTTCCCAATAAGTACACCCCTTTTAGATGTGATCGTCTATCACGTATGGGAGGTGGAGTTCTTATTGCTGTTGACTCTGACCTTTCATCTGAAGCGATAACTTTTAGTAACGTAGCAAATATTGAGTTCATTGCAGTTAAAATCTCAATGAACAAGTTTTCAATATTTCTTACTTGCTCCTATATCCCTCCACAATCTGATATCTCCATTTACCATGAGCACCTTTGTGCTATTCGTTCCATTTCCTCCATGCTTTCTAACAAAGACTTTTTGTTCGTATTTGGAGACTTTAATTTGCCTGATGTGGTATGGTCTGATTCACCAAATGCCTTGGTTCCGTCCAGCCCCCATGAATTTATTAATTCACTTCTGGACCTGTCTCTCTCTCAAGTTAATCCGTTTCGAAACTGTAGAGGGCGTCTTCTGGATCTGATTTTTGTATCTGATCCACTTTGTAGTTTAGTATCTCGTAGCGATCCTTTAGTTCTTCCTGAAGACCCCTATCATCCTACGTTGGATCTAGTTATAGAACTGCCTTTTTCTGAGCAAATTCGTTTCACTAGTTCAATGGTTAAACCCCATTATTTTCGAAAAACTGACTTTTGTAAACTTAACACTTTAATTTTATCTACTGACTGGTCCGCTCTGTACGCTTGTACTGACATAAACATTGCTTCTTCTCTTTTTTATAATATGTTAAATTCGCTCTTTGAGCAGTGTGTGCCCCGTAAGTCCCCTGTGAGGTCTAATAGACCTCCCTGGTTCTCGCGTGAGCTAACAATGTTAAAAAATGCGAAATCTCGATATTATGAAAGATATAAGGGGTCGGGAAATCCTTCTGATTTTTCGCGATATGTCGTTGCCAGATCAAACTTTATTACTCTTAACTCGCGTTGTTACAATGATTATTTGAATCGTTGTCGATTGCAATTTGCCCAAAATCCTAGACAGTTCTCTAATTTTGTTAATATGAAACGTAAATCTTCCTCTTTACCCTCTTCTGTATCTTACGAAGATATGAAAGCAAACTCTGATCAGGCAGCGGCCGATTTGTTTGCAGACTTCTTCCAATCTACTTACTCAACTAATAACTCCTCTATTAACTCTCCATATCCTTACAGTTTGCTCAAGTCTAACTGCATTTTTGGTCCTATGATCACTGAAAGTTCGTTACTTAATGAACTTATCTCAATCAAGCCTGGTTTTCTACCTGGTCCTGATGGAGTACCAGGATGTATACTTAGATATTGTGCTGTTTCTCTATGTAGACCAGTGCATTCTCTTTTTGTACTCTCGGTTAACTCTTGCTCTTTCCCATCCATTTGGAAGGAATCATTTATTATTCCACTTCATAAAAATGGATCTAAGTTTGATGTCAAAAATTATAGAGGTATCTCCAAATTGTCCGCTATACCTAAAGTGTTTGAGAAAATAATTACATCTCAACTACAACACTTATGTAGCTCTATCATTTCACCTTTCCAACATGGTTTTGTGAAATCGAGATCAACAACCACTAACCTACTTGAACTTTCTTCTTTAGTGATCAGAGGATTTCAGAACAAAATGCAGACTGATGTCATATACACTGACTTCAGTAAGGCTTTTGACTCTGTCAATCACTGTCTCCTGCTTAACAAACTTCATCTAATCGGTTTTCCACATAAACTTCTTCTGTGGATCTCCGAATATCTTAATTCTAGAACCCAAAAAGTGCTCTTTCGTTCATCACTTTCTAAGCCCGTCTTCGTAACTTCTGGCGTTCCTCAGGGCAGTCATCTTGGTCCTCTACTATTTAATCTCTTCATTAATGATCTTCCGTCTATTTTCAAACACTCTAGTATACTAATGTATGCCGATGATGTGAAGCTCTGTTTAACATATAATGACATCAATTCTTGTAATATACTACAAGCAGATCTTGATTCCTTTTTTGCCTGGTGTAATGCTAATTTGTTAATATTAAACTGCTCAAAGTGTAAGGTGATGTCATTTTATCGGACCAGGCCTCATATTTTTACTTACACGCTTGATCGGATGCCTCTTGAGAGCTTAAATCATGTAAAGGATTTAGGGATTCTTCTAGATCATAAATTGAAATTTGATCTTCATATCTCATATACTGTCAATAAGGCAACTCAAGTTCTTGGGTTCATCAAACGATGGTCTAAGGAATTTGACGACCCTTATACGACAAAATTACTTTATACTTCTCTTGTTCGGCCAATTCTTGAATACGGATCTTGTTTATGGTCTCCCCAATATCCGGTACACCAGGACAGAATTGAGTCTGTTCAAAAGAAATTTTTACTTTTCGCGCTTCGTGGCTTTAACTGGGTTACAGGTATTGACTTGCCCTCTTATTCTAGTAGACTTTTGCTAATTAACCTTCCGTCCCTAACTAATCGTAGAATCATGTTGGGTGTCTTGTTCATTGTTAAATTAATTAATGGGGAAATTGACTCCTCTGTTTTATTAAATAAAATTAATTTTTCTATTCCTTCTAGGCGTACACGCAACTTCATTCCTCTTGCTCTTAACACTTGTACTACTAACTATGCTTTGCATGAACCTTTTCGAGTACTCTGTGCTGATTACAACAGACTTTATCGTGCATTCAACTTAGAGTCCTCTCTTCCTACTATCAAGTATCTAATTCTTAACTCTTTAGCTAGTATAAACTAACACTCATTTTAATTCTTCTTGATCTGATTGGGTTTTTCTGGGTTTTCCCCAATCCTTGCAACAAATGTTGGATCAATTAAATACTCTCTTTGAATACCCCAGACTTAAGCTTAAACTCAATTTTATTATTGTTATTAAATCTAATTTTAATCTTAATTATAATTATATAATAATGGTTTAATTCATTTATACTTTGTTGTTGTTTTTGGTCGACTGCCATTAGTCGACGTTAAATAAATAAATAAATAAATAAATAAAATTGAAATTATTTACAAAGGAAAAAGCTTGGAAAAAATTATATTGTTAATAGCAACTTAATTTGATAAATGCATTAATGTATAATTATTAATAGAATAATGCAAATATTATTGCATTAATATATACAAATATTTCAATCATTTGTTCAAATATTTGTTAATAAATTAGTTTTTGTTAATCTTCTTTTAATCAAGTTTTGAAGAAGTAATAACAAATGTATTTGTGTTAATTAAATTTTAAAGCTAGCTGTAGAGCTATAAGCTTATTATATAATAAATAATAAATAAAGAAATTTAAAGAAATTCACTAAGCGGCCACATTTCACAAAAGTTCTTGCCCCGTTCCGTTAAACGGGGCAAGTCTTGTATGCGAATAATTAACTAATTTTCTAAGACATTCAAGGGTCTTATGAATATTCTTTAGAGTTTAGAAATGCATTGAAAGAGAATCGATTGATTAAAGCAAGCTGAAAGCATTTTAAGGCATCTCATGCGAATGAAAGTGCGTAAATGAAACGCTTGGGGGAACAATATGCATTAGCGTCATTTAATTGCATAACATTGACGTCGAGGCGGATGTAACGCTGATATTATGGGTGGGGACAGCAAATATGGCAAACCCATTTCCCATTTCCCCTTTCACATTTCCGCATGTCAACAGCAGAAGCAACATTGCGACGTCATGCGTTGCACCCGCTGTGAAATTCAATGTACAAATCCAAACGGAACACGGTCGAAACATTGGTAAGAAGACGATGATGATGATGATGATGATGATGATGATGGTGATGATGATGATGATGATGATGATGATGAAGAAGAGTGCCACCGACATGCAACTGCAACATGATGGCCTGATGTATAAATAGCCAACTATGTGGCCCCTATCTAATGAATCTTCTGCCCAGGATGAATGTTGGGTTGGGTTGGTTTGGGTTGGGTTTTGAATATTGGGTTTTGGGTTATGGGTTTTGAGGTTTGGGGTAACAACAACTTTTACTTTGGATGCCGTCGTCGTCGTCGGCGTAGTCGTTGCCGTTTTTGGCGCGTGCAGTGAAAACTTGTGAAGCACGTAGACATAATTTATTGCCAAATGCACGAAACTTGGGGCTGGACACGCACTGTTGGCCACGTGCAGAGAGCCAAAGTCAGAGGCAAGTCGTATGTATGTATATGGTCTGAAATCCGCTTGAAAGAAAAAAAAAAGTGAAGTCTCTTTCGATTTCTGCAGCGGACAAAGGCGATAAAGGGTAGAGCGGGGATTGGTGGTGCCACGGAAGGCGGGGGGATGACGCCAACTATGACCAAACAGGCAGACAGATGGACAGACAGCCAAGTAGACATTACTAACTGCCTCGTAAATTGTACAATTTTAAAGAAGAAACGCGCAATAATTAAACGAATCAAATGCGAGACAAAAAGCAAACCAAGAGACTAACTAAATATAATACACATTTTACTTAGTTCAAGCAATGCAACACGTCGCATCGCATCGCATTTACTGTAACTCGAAGCGTTGTGTGTACACATAACATTGCACTCATAATTGAAGTGAAATTGTACATTAGATACATATGTATCTATGGACATCAAGATACTTTTGCATGCATCCAAAGCTACTCGAGTGACAAGCTCAGTCTGCGTTGTCATGAATTAATTCAAGTTAAGGAAGAATGAATAAAAGTTAATTCTCTTAATGTAAACTGTTAAACTCAAAAGCGAACTTAAAATATTCCTCAACATCTCTGTTCTTGCAGTATTTCATGACAAGCTACAAATAACTGCAGAATGTGGAAATAATTGAAATAACTACACAAGAAACTTTATGTTTCCAATTAACTTTGCGTACTCAACAAAATAAAACTACTAATTAATTAATAATTAATAACTCTATAAATTAGTCAAAATATTCATTGTTAGACATTTAAATAAATGGTTAGGTAGATACAAAGAGTGATAGACGAGGAGATATATAGTTGAATAGATGACAAATCATGTAGATAGATACATAGAGAGATAGATAGCTACAAGAGTTAATGGAAAGATACATTTGGAGAAAGATACTTAAGTAAATAGACCAGCAGATGTATTTTTTGCTGTATTTCAGCAAATGAATATATAAATAATAATATAATATATTATAAATAAATATATAGATATAAATGTATATAATATATAAATAAATATATTAAATATAATATCTTAGACACACAGATACATATATATTATATAATAAGTAGATATATAGATTAATTTATAGATGCAGCTATACAAATAAATAATTATAAATCATATGACAAACATAAATGTAAATGAATAGAATAGATAGATTAACAAGCAAAGATATATTTAGTTGAGTGAATAATTAGAAATATAATAGATTGATAGATGCATAGAGAAATAGATATTTAATATGATAGATACAAATGCAGTTACTTAAAGATTGTCAGGTAGGAGAACTAATATATAGAAATATATATGAATAATTACATATATAAATGGATATATAAATGCAGACATTTCAATAGGTTGATAGATAGATTAATAGATAGATAGAAAGATATGTAGACAAAGGCATATATAGACAGACATATGAATAGATGCAAAAATAGAATACATAGAAACATAGAGTAAGATAATTAGTGAGAGAAAGATAGATGGATTGATAGATAGAGTAATACTTAGATATATAATCTGATAGATACAAATGCAGTTAGATGGATTTAAAGATTAACAGATAGATACACAAATGGATATGCAGAAAGATAAATAAAGAGATGTATAGATATAGATATATATAAGAATATATAAGTGCATGTATAGTTGAATAGTTCGATGGATAAATAAATGTATAGATATTTAAACAGTTTGATAGATACAATATCTAATAGATAGAGTAATGTATATACTTATACTTAATTTGATAGCTGCAAATGTTTGACATATATATATAGATACATAAATGTATCTATACTTACATATATATGTCTACACATCTATAGATACACCTGCTAAGCGCTCAGCTCTTTGAGCTCAAACTACTCTATCAATTAAGCAAGTTTAAAGTGAATTAATTCTTGTTAGACTTCTTTTCATTTTTTGGTAATATCATGTGTCTAAGTGGCAACCGTTAAGTGGCTGCCACAAGTGCAGTCAGCAGTTGCAACTGCAACGTTGACCTAGTTCTGTGGCAACTGGACTTCGTCAATTTGCAATTTGGAATCGACGCTGCCAATTGAAATGCCAATAGACAAGTTTAAGCTGCAGCTTGGCTATTAACATAATGTGGTGCATTGCATAAGCGGCAGACACATGTGTCGTGTTGCATCAACGCTGTTGCCGTTGTCAGTTGTCAGTTGCCAGTTGTCAGTTGCCAGTTGTCAGTTGTTGGTTATGTCAACGGAATGAGTTGAAAGCGGTTCTAATTCGCGCTGGTCACATGTTGTGGCACGACAAGAAAATCTATTTATTGCACAGGCTTGTGCATGTCGTGTCGTGTCTTGTCATGTTGAGTTCGTCTCTATTTCTAAGGCCAAGCAACGACTTGGCTGACCAAGTTAATTGAATTGCCGCTGCAATTGAACATTGACAATTGACAATTGAAACTTAACAATAATCAATTAATGATGCATTGAACTTGCGGCAAGTTGCAAGTAGCTGATGGTGACTGTGTCAGTAATAAGAAATCTCAATCACATTCGAATCGCTTGCAGATTGCAGATCTCATCAGTGAACGGAATGCCAACAAATGATAGACAATTTCGCAGACAAGCCAATCACCGCGATAGTCTCAAAGCTACAGATAAATATATAGAGTTAAATATGCAGCTATAGATACAGCTAGACTTAGAGATACAGATACAAATCATTTTTAGAGATATTCTATTCGAAACGTGACAGTAGTGCAAGCTTTAAGCTTTGTCTTCTTCTTGCTTGTGGAAAAGAAAGCATTGAGAATAGCCTAGACTTTTGTGGGGACTCTTTATAACTGAATTACAATATATGGTCACCCTAATTAAGCTCAAAGCTCATCTATGTTTAAGCTTTAAAGCATGTTGTGAGCAATCCTACATAAACTTTATTGTAATTCTATTGAATAATAGTAATGCTATGGTCACCCTAATTAAGCTCAAAGCTCATCTATGTTTAAGCTTTTAATCAAGTTCTTAGCGATCCTGCAGATTACTTAAAATATTAGCTGACTTTTAATCGTCTTCCTATCTTCATCAACTTTAAATTGAACTTTAACAATAGTAGATTGATGGTAACCTTAAATGAGCCTAAAGCTCTTTTGTTTTAAGGGCTGCGATGAAGTCCTATTAAGTTGAATGTGCTTAATGGCTTGTATGTTGTTTATACTAAATTCTTTTGCAGCTTTGAATGCATTACTTGCCCTTATACACATTACAATTCCATGGTCACCCTAATTAAGCTTAAAGCTTCTTTATTTTTATTTTTTAACTTTGCGCTCCTAAAGCTTTCATGCGATATTAATAATTGGTTGATCAAATTCAAATTGCCTTTCCACATAATCATAACTATGGTAACCTTAAATGAGCTTAAAGCTCAGGTAACTTTTGTCTTGATTACATGTTCATTGCATTCAGAATGCTTATCATTTATATAAGTATTTCTTAATCATTATCTTGCCTGATTTCAAATATCAAATTTGTTTAATAAAATTTATACAAAATTCTAACTGAGCTTAAAGCTCAAGTAACTTTAGCGATACAATAATAAATCATTTTCAGGAACTATTTAAACAATGTAACGCAATTTATATTATATATATTAAATTTATTTTTATATTATTTATATTAAGTTTAATTGAGCTTAAAATTTTCTCTACACAATTTGTTAGTTTAGCTTAGCTTAAAGTTGAATTATGTTTACTCACATACAGCGATAGAATTTTAGAATTAAGTTAGACTCTCTGATGTTCAAGATTCCTCAAATAATTTCGCTGTTTTACATTTTTGAGGTTAGGTTTGGTCAACTCGCTGTTTGAGTGATGGTTCATTGTTTGTTATCAGAGAGTTTGTTTGCTTGCCAATTTGAGCATTCGTATTCATAAATATTCATGAATACTTATGTGAATATATTCACATAACTCAAACAATTGTTGTACTGTTTATTTCCTTTTATGATAATCTCACTCACAAGCGGCACAACCCAAAAAATACAAAAAATCAACGCTAATTGAAATGTTTTCAAGTGCCGCAAAAGTTAAGATTAGCTTGGAACAACTTGGGGCATTGTTAAACCGGGGGAAAGGAAATGGAAAACAGGTAGAATAGTTGAAGAGACAGAGATAGAGACAAGGGATAGAGAGAGAGAGAGATAGAGTGGAAACAATCAATGGCTATGGCAAGGGAAACGAAAGGCAGGCAAAACAAAAACACAAGCTTCGTTGTAGATACAGATACATTTACAGATGCAGGTACAGTTAAGTGAGCTCAGACACACACACACACATACATATAACACACATATTTGACATCGCCATCAAGTCAAAGTCAGCCACAAATTAGCAACTTTTGCATAGAACTAAAGATACAACCAAAGTTAGAGACACAGATACAGATGCAGATACAGATGCAGATACAGATACAGATCTGTGTACAATTAGGGTTTGAGATACAGATACAAAGAGTCTTGACTCTCTATGCTATGCCAGCTGAGTTCAAGTGTAGCCTTTAGTCATTTGAAGCCAACTAATTTTCTGCACACGCCGAGACACACAAAGTGCGACTCATTAAAAAGATACAAATGTATCTGTGAGCGAATGTCTGCCAATGTCTACAGGCTGTTTTGTATCATATATGGCAAATGTACATGTCTATGTAGGGTATATATGTCATGCATCTTTAAGATTTCTTAATAGCGAAAATGTACCTAAAAGATACAAAAGTATCTTGTTGGGTGCGCTCTCTCTCCCTCTCTCTCTTTCTCTCTAAGCAAACTGGAGTTTAGCCTAATCTCTACTCATATATGGCAATAGTACTATGTAGTCAAATTACAGGGTATATCTTAGTTGGGCATATAATTAAGCAAACTCTTTCAATCTTAAGCAACTGCGTCTAATTTCTGAAATGCTTTCTTAAACAGAACTAAAGTTACAAACATATATGGCTCGATTACAGGGTATATAGCAGCTGTGGCCTTGCTGGGCTATCAAATCATTCACTTGAGTTGATTATCAATCACTTTGAACTTGTACATCACTTGTACATCAACTTTCTTATAGACTTCAAGCTGTCCGCATAATGAGACTTTAATCTAACATCAATGAAATAATAATGAAAAGAAATAATGTTAATTAAACGGGCTGTCTGACAGAGCAACAGCAGCAATAACAACAACAACAACAACAACAACAACAACGCAAGATGATGAGTTTGCAACCCACTGCGTATACGCAATATTCGTTTACTTGTATAAATATATGATTAATAATAATAATAATAAGCATCTCTTGCCATTGGGATTAATATGAATGTGGCTATGCTTATGGATGCCTTATGGTTGAGTATGCTGTGAGACAAGGCTGACATATTTGGGTTGAATGTTAACAACCACAACAACAACAACAACAACCACATCAACAACAACAACCACAACAACAATAACAACACAACAATTGCTGCTAAAATCGCCGCAACAAATCGGCAAATGTCGCAATTAACATATTTTAAAGGTATGTGCCATGTATGTGTGTGTGTGTGTCGGTGTGTGTGTTTGTGTGTATGCTAACACACCCTGCACAACATGGCTGCCATGAAGCCATAAAACAAACAGCCACAACAACAACAAATACATATACAACACGACTTTAACAGACATGTGAGTAATACACGATTTTGACACGACGCGAAAGAAACAAAACAAAAAACAACACAAAACTTAAACAAAAACAAAATTAAATAAATAAATTAAAGTTTGCTTAAATGATTAGAGATACCAAGTTACAGGCCTACAACTCCCATCCCTTCCCCACTCCCCCCGCTCTTCCGCTCTCCCGTTCTGTTACACACAAAGCTACTTAAGCATAACTTCAGTCTCTTATATGTATGTGAAATATGGTTTATATCTATGCCATATAGGCATTACTACTTCATACTCCAGCAGAAGTTAGCTTAGCACAGCTATTGCTTAAGCTGAGTAGCGAGAGAATGAAAGAGACAGTTAGATGTAGTAGAGAAAGAGAGCAACTTCAGCTAGCACGAGCTCACGAGTTTCTTCTTTGATCTCGCGCATTGATAGAATATTTTACACATAAATATTCATATATTCTAGATAATAAATAAGGCTCGTTATGCTATGCTATCAGTTGGAAAGTGAAATAAGGAGGCACGGAGAGAGAGAGGGTCAGGGAAATGCAGACAGACAGAGAGTGGGAAATAATAAACCTGTTCACTTTCAGCCATACTTTACAAGTTTCTCCCTTTAACGAGAAATCCTATAATATTATTCATATAAATTTTACATTAATGTTTTAAGATTTTACAATTTTCATAATTGAATTTTTTCCTAGAATATCATTGTTATTATCATTATTTGACAGTTTTTTTTTTAATACTTCATTGAAGTTATTTCACTTCTTAACATTTATGTACTTATAATCATTGAGATTTTCATTATAATTGTTAACATTTTCATATATAGTAGTTTCATTATAGTTCTCATTACTAAGTTTCATTTTTAATTTTGCAATTAATAATTTCATTATAATTCTTAACATTTTCATTAGCATTGTTATTTTAAGGATTTTTATTATATTTATTCTAACTAATGTTGTCAATCTCATTGTTGTTATTATTATTTTTGTTGAAACTATTATTATGATTTTCATCATTGTCATTATCATTAACATTTTCATTGTTATTAGAATTCTAGAAATTATTATTGTTATTGTGATCATTTTCATTGTTATTAATGTTAATATTTTTATTTTGACATCATTGACATTTTCATTACTGTTCTTATTGTTTTATCATTGTAGTTATCATAACTAATTCTATATTTATTTTCCTTATTAGTTTTATAATAATTACATTCAATATTATTATCATTTATTCATTGCCATCATTACGTTTCTCATTGCTATTATAATTATGTTCAAATAAAGAGATTTTCATTATTATTATTTTTAATATTTTGATTATCATAAATATTAACATACAGAACATCTTATCTGTACTTAATACTGACTACTAAAATGTGACAACAAAGAACAAAGCCTCACCTACAATGCGAACTCGCAACCTCATTACTCATTACTCATTATTCACTCTGATGAGTTCATCAAGTTTCCCAATGAAGTAAATCCTCAAAAACAAGTACAATTTCAAGTGTTATATATGTAGCACTCGTAGTGCTCTCAGTCTATGCACATTTCCTGGAAAGTTACGCGTCTATAAAAGTCTGGTATAAATTACAGACGCACAGTCACCGTGTCCATTGAGTGAATTAAGCAAGTTACGACTTGTATAATACAAGTAGCAACTGTACCACAAAAAAAAAAAAAAAAAAAAAAGAGAAAATTAAATAAATAAAATAATTGCGATTATCTTCCGATATTTTTCGATTATTTTTCAACATTAATTTGAATTGTAATTGGTTTCACAGCACAGGGGAATGCCATAAAAAATGGATGGTGTAAATAGCGAAAATTGTTTATTAAGTGTGCAAAATAAATGTGGAAAGTGCAAAACTCAACACTCAACGTCATAGAAAAGCCACAATTTCAATTGCAACTCCAATTGCAATTGCTATTATTATTATTATTTGTAATTTTGATTTATTTGTTGCATTGCTAGTCTACTATGTATGGGGTCTACTTCTCTTGTCTTGGCTGCATTTTGGCTTTAACGTTTTGCCTCGCACGAAGTTGGCTAATTGCCATAATTAAAGAATCGATGCATAGAAAAAGATTGAAATAAAGAAATAAAAAAATAAAAAGCATTAAAAAAGAAGTGAAAAAAAAACTTATTATGATCGTGGCAAACGAAACGAAACGAAACGAAGCGAAATATGAAACTCGAGTAGCCCAATTAATTTGCACCTCAAGCAGCAATAGCAACAATTGTAATAATGACAGGTAAGAATGCTGCACTCACTAAGAACTCGATGCTGCAATACCCTGTAATCAGTTCGGATATAACTGCATACTTTCATTCATTCATTACATTGATTATTAAAATCATGCATTAATCTTATCATCATCAGACGCTAGAGGTCGCTACTGCTGCAGCTGTTACCCTGTAAATTTAATGCATACTCTCTTAGCTAATTAGTTATCTATGCACAAGCAAGGCACGCTAGATGGCGCCACTACACGCAATTACGTTCTGCAATGCATAACTTTTGCATTTACCAATCAATCGTTAGGAAATTATCAGCTTAGCTGAAGGATGCCATAAAGCATATGTTGAGCGAAGATGAAGACTATAGTTGATAGGGAAAGTCATCAAATGTTGATATGCACATGGTAATTGGTTAATCTTCTGCTTTCGACGTAACAAAACATAAATAATAACCATAAACTTGAAGCACAGCTATAATACTTTATAGTTTACTGTATGCACTTGCCATGATTACAGGGTATGCCAAATAATACCATTTAGCTAAGATATGGCAGCAAGTGGCAGTTTTGCAGGCAATGGATTTACATATGCCAAGCATGTCTATAAGTAGTACAAGTATCTCTTTCTTATATGGACACTCGCATAACTCAGCAACTTGTTGTTGTTGCTGTGGCTGTTGCTGTTGCTGTTGTTATTGTTTTTCTCTTTACTATTATTTATTTATTTTTTTATTTATTTTGGTATTTAATGTTTGGGTTTGTTACTTTTTTGGCTCGTTCGCTTGGCGATTTCTTTCGGTTTAACACATTTTAGACACGCATCGCAAAGGGGAACGGCGCTTGTGATTTGTGAGAGCGCTAATTTCGCTGACAGTCTTCACTTCCCACTCTTCTTCTCCCGCAACCAAGCCCCTCCCCCTCGTGTCTTCAGTCATCCCTGGCCATCCCAAGTGAGTGGCCTAAATACGCGTATCTAAAGATGTTTCCAGACAAACAAAGGTGAAAATATGCAGATAACTCTCTCTATCTCTATCTATCTCAATATCTGTCTATCTCTCTCTCTCTCTCTCTCCCTTTATGTTCCTCTGTGTGTAGGTGCAAGTTGTTGTTATGAATTTCAATATTGGTATTAAGCTTTGGGTTTGGTTTTTGGCTTTGCGTTACGTTTTTGGCTTTTGTTTTTTCAGTTTTAACTGCTTGAAATGCATTCCATTGACGCTTCAGGCGGCACGTCGTCTCAGGGTTCACCTACTTGAACGACGTCGTTCCGAACACTCGTCCCTGACGATCATTAACAAACGTGACCAGCTCAACTGGAATTACTTCGACGCTCTCTGCAATTGCAATGTGAACGATCTTTCAGCTTAGGCAATCGCAATGAAAATAGATTTCATTTTCCAAATAAAAGTGGAGAAATAAAGATATAGATAAAGATACATGTAAAGATAACGATAGGAATATAGATATAAGTATAGATATAGATATAGATATAGATATAGATATAGATATAGATATAGATATAGATATAGATATAGATATAGATATAGATATAGATATAGATATAGATATAGATATAGATATAGATATAGATATAGATATAGATATAGATATAGATATAGATATAGATATAGATATAGATATAGATATAGATATAGATATAGATATAGATATAGATATAGATATAGATATAGATATAGATATAGATATAGATATAGATATAGATATAGATATAGATATAGATATAGATATAGATATAGATATAGATATAGATATAGATATAGATATAGATATAGATATAGATATAGATATAGATATAGATATAGATATAGATATAGATATAGATATAGATATAGATATAGATATAGATATAGATATAGATATAGATATAGATATAGATATAGATATAGATATAGATATAGATATAGATATAGATATAGATATAGATATAGATATAGATATAGATATAGATATAGATATAGATATAGATATAGATATAGATATAGATATAGATATAGATATAGATATAGATATAGATATAGATATAGATATAGATATAGATATAGATATAGAGATAGATATAGATATAGATATAGATATAGATATAGATATAGATATAGATATAGATATAGATATAGATATAGATATAGATATAGATATAGATATAGATATAGATATAGATATAGATATAGATATAGATATAGATATAGATATAGATATAGATATAGATATAGATATAGATATAGATATAGATATAGATATAGATATAGATATAGATATAGATATAGATATAGATATAGATATAGATATAGATATAGATATAGATATAGATATAGATATAGATATAGATATAGATATAGATATAGATATAGATATAGATATAGATATAGATATAGATATAGATATAGATATAGATATAGATATAGATATAGATATAGATATAGATATAGATATAGATATAGATATAGATATAGATATAGATATAGATATAGATATAGATATAGATATAGATATAGATATAGATATAGATATAGATATAGATATATAGATATAGATATAGATATAGATATAGATATAGATATAGATATAGATATAGATATAGATATAGATATAGATATAGATATAGATATAGATATAGATATAGATATAGATATAGATATAGATATAGATATAGATATAGATATAGATATAGATATAGATATAGATATAGATATAGATATAGATATAGATATAGATATAGATATAGATATAGATATAGATATAGATATAGATATAGATATAGATATAGATATAGATATAGATATAGATATAGATATAGATATAGATATAGATATAGATATAGATATAGATATAGATATAGATATAGATATAGATATAGATATAGATATAGATATAGATATAGATATAGATATAGATATAGATATAGATATAGATATAGATATAGATATAGATATAGATATAGATATAGATATAGATATAGATATAGATATAGATATAGATATAGATATAGATATAGATATAGATATAGATATAGATATAGATATAGATATAGATATAGATATAGATATAGATATAGATATAGATATAGATATAGATATAGATATAGATATAGATATAGATATAGATATAGATATAGATATAGATATAGATATAGATATAGATATAGATATAGATATAGATATAGATATAGATATAGATATAGATATAGATATAGATATAGATATAGATATAGATATAGATATAGATATAGATATAGATATAGATATAGATATAGATATAGATATAGATATAGATATAGATATAGATATAGATATAGATATAGATATAGATATAGATATAGATATAGATATAGATATAGATATAGATATAGATATAGATATAGATATAGATATAGATATAGATATAGATATAGATATAGATATAGATATAGATATAGATATAGATATAGATATAGATATAGATATAGATATAGATATAGATATAGATATAGATATAGATATAGATATAGATATAGATATAGATATAGATATAGATATAGATATAGATATAGATATAGATATAGATATAGATATAGATATAGATATAGATATAGATATAGATATAGATATAGATATAGATATAGATATAGATATAGATATAGATATAGATATAGATATAGATATAGATATAGATATAGATATAGATATAGATATAGATATAGATATAGATATAGATATAGATATAGATATAGATATAGATATAGATATAGATATAGATATAGATATAGATATAGATATAGATAAAGATATGGATACAGTAACTATAAATGCAACTGAGATATTTGCATATTCCCTAGCGCATTTCAAGGTATCAATAATGATCATGATGACGACGCTACTCTCCTTAGTTGACGGTATAACAACAACAACAACAACAACCACAACAACCACAATAACAACAATAAACACTCAGCAATTTTCACTTAAGTTCGCTGAACTCTTTAAAGCGTTTACCCACAACATCAACTTCAGTTGTCTTCGTTGTCTTCGCATTGTCTTCTTTGTAGCTGATGATCATGACGATGATGGCGGGACACCGACAGAGATTGTATTAGGCCCACCTCCCAGCACACACACACACACACACACACACACCCCTTCCCCCCTTCTGCTTTCACACAACTAAAATACGAATCTAATGCTCCTCCGTTTCCCTTGTCTGGGGCATTTTCAAGTTCAACTACTGTGAAATATATTTAAACACATATAAAAAAAAAACATAAATAAAAGAAAAGAAGCGAAATAAAAAATAACAAATACAAATATTTGCAACGCTTTCCTTTGTCAACAATCAGCTTTAGTCGTCTTGAGATTAGATCATCGCCAACGAGGTGAGCTAAGCGCGGGCGTTGACGATGACGACACAATTCCAAGATCCCCCGACGGATGACAAATTACAGCTTTAAGATGACACTAGGCACATGACAATAGACAGATGTCAGATGTTAGATGTCAGATGCGAAAGCGAGAGCGAGAGCGAGAGCGAGAGAATGCTGCTGAAGAATTCATTTGTAGATTCATTTGTAGACACACACATATCTCAAGATCTATTTAGACTGACAGTTAAATGAGCTTTGCTTTGAGCTACGACTTAAGTAAGTCTCTCTATTCCAGCAATTAATTATGAAACAAGCCAACCAACTGCTATGTAAACAACTTAGATAATTATAGAGCTCATTCTTCTAAATGTGAGGTTATGTCGTGCAATTTGTGCTAAATAAAGTGATCAAACAGAGAAAATTTATATGGAAATGTAAAGTAATTGTTCTACACATCTACAGCTATACAAAGTAACTAATAAATACCTTATTGATAGAGCAAAGTGTTGCAATTTATACTTAAATAGTGTACAGCGAAATAAGTGAGGTTATGTATCGTACTAAATAAAGCGCAAATGTGAGGTTATGTTTGTGTCGTAAATATGCAAAAACGTTGAGAGACATAATTGCACGTAGGAGAACATAATTAATGAGTATATTAATACTTTTATTAAGCTGCAGACAGAAAAGTGAGGTTATGTCGCTTAACTTGTACTACATAAAGCGCAAATGTGAAGTTATGTTTTGCCTGTAAGTACATGTTAATACATGTATATTTAATATGTCGATAGACCTAATTGCAAGTAAAGAAAAGGAATCTAATAAATACATAAATGTTGCAAAAGTGAGGTTATGTAGCGCTAATTGTACTAAATAAACAGAAAATGTGAGGTTATGTTATGCAAAAATGTTACAAATTTACAGACATTTACATACATGTATACTTAATATGTCGATAGAACTAATTGTATATTAAGTATAAAATGGAATAAATACATCAATTTAGAAAAGTGAGGTTATGCAGCGTAAATTATACTAAATAAAGAGGCAATGTGAGGTTATGTTTTGGAAAAGTTTCGTAAATACATGCGTATTTAATATATTGATAGATCTAGAGCAAATGTTATAAATATTGAGAAGTGAGGTTATGCATTTAAAATGTTTAACTAATTTAATGAACAAATTTAGCTTAAAGAATTCTACATTTCCAGCAAAAAGCAACTATAATTAACAAAATATACAAATGAATGTGACCATGGAGGACAATAAAGCTAAGTCGAGAAGAACAAAACGTGGCAAAGTGACAAAAGCGCAAAAAAAGCATTCAAAGAATTCCAAAAGAACTCATCAAACTGGTAGAAAGAAATAAAAAAAAAAAAAAAAAAAACAATGCCAAGTGGAAATGCCTGATGAAGCGATTAAGTAAAGTGGAATGAGATGCAATGGGTTGATGCATTGTGTATGTACATGTGTATGTACTATGTGCATTCCGCACTTAATCAGCTTAGGTTTATGCTATAACTTCATAAGCTCTTGGTTATTACTCGCAAATCGCATGTCTCGCATACGTCACAGCGAATCGCATTATTATTATCGCATTATCGCATATGGAATTTGATGTGGTAATACTTAGTAGTATTGGTATGAGGTTTACACCTTATGTTAGTTAGCAATACCATAGACAATATTCACACGCTTCTCGCGGCGCATTTCTTTGGTTGTCGCCTTGGCAACACTTCAAATTAAGTTGTTTTGTTGAGTCGCCCCTCTTTATTATGTATAGTATTTGATTTTGAAGATGTTTTATTGCTCAACTCGACTCGCTATTATTATTATTATTATTATTATTATTATTATTATTATTATCATTATTGTTATTGTTGGTGCTAGCTTAACTGTTGTGCTATGCATTTCGTGAATTTGATCACTTTGGCTGAACGCTTAATCGCCTATTACCAGTTATTATATTACCGCATTTTGTGCGCCTCCAGCGCTTTCTCATGTTAATGAACAGCCCTCGTTTGGCGCTGCTTTTTTTTCTGATCAATTATGCAAACTATCGACTAGATATGCTTTCTGTTTGTGTGGTCTACACACATTAGCATGCATATCTATATATACATGCAGAGACACGCACACACATGCAGCGACACGCACAAACATGTACATATTTTTGCGAAACGGAAACTCTGTTCTTAATTGTCGGATTCTGATAATTGTATGATTATTGCTGTAGAGTTCTCGTTTCCCAAAAGAAAAACCCAAAACAGCTAAATTCGACTTGTCAATACTCTGTTGATATTTCTCAGCTATCGTAACTTTGATATTTATTAAGCGATCTTGCTGAAAATTTCAAGATAAATCATCCATGTTATTAACTCGTTCCTAGCGTTTGAAATTCTTTCTGTACAGTTGATATTCTCAGTAATTCCCCGTTCTGTGTGTGCCAATTTTAATTGCAGTTTGCAGTTGCTTAGTTTTCGTATATTTTCATTCTCATTTTTCATTTGTTATTGTTATTGTTATTGTTTTCTTCATTTGTTTTGTATTTTCTTGTTGTTGTTTTTCTTGAAAAGCCATTGCAATTGCAGTGGAAAACTTAACGCTCCATTCAGCGTTAAAATTGCTTTGTGCTACTTTCAAGTTGATTTTTTTTTTTGTTTGTTTTGTTTTGTTGTTGTATTTTATTTACCTTCTATTTCTTATGCTGCTTCTTTTTAGCTACGCTGTACCATTGTTTTGTTTGAGTTTTGTATAATTTTTTTTTGTATTGCATTTTGTATTTCTAAATCGTCAATTGCATTTAACAATGAGTTCAAACGAGCTGCCAAGTTGCATTGCAGCAGGTGCAGAGTCTGAGAGCTCCCTTTGCTGGGTATTACGAGTATCTGTAACTGCTGTACCTGTCCCTAGGCAAATGGGTGCGATATGTTTGTTGCGGATGTGCTTGGCCTCCAATCAGCAGTAGTAGCTACTTCTAAGAATGTCACAGCAGTCACGTTCTACTAACGTGAATCACCCTCATTTCGCATTTCGTTCTCTTGCTCATTGATAACGATTTTAAAACTATTTTACTGTTTTTTTTTTTTGCGTTTGCAAATGGGTCGAGTTTTAATGGAGTTAGGTATACTAAAAACAAGATTTGAGTAAAATGAAGGTAAAATATTTAGGCAAGACAAAAATCACAACATTTTTTAAGTTTCCTATTGTAATTACTTAAATTTTACCATATCATTTAGTTTTTATAAGAAATAACCCTCGATAACAGATGTTTCAAATACGCAAATATTTATTTAGAACTTAAATATTATTACTTTATATATTTATGCTTAAATTTTGTAACTGAAGCGTAATTAATGTAATCAAACTTAAACTTCTCGAAATATATATTTGTCGTGACACGATGATATTATTTGAATTTAACGGCCATTTGGGCGCCACTCATCTCTAATGCATTGCCTATTACTTAGTTCCGTTATTTCTTATGTTATGAGCGAGACAAGGCTATCTGTTGCTGAACGTGGTCCCTCGAGTTGCGGAGTGTGTGTGAGTGTGCAGGATGGCGATAGTGATGCAAGCAAAATTTGCAGTGCTGCAATTCGCCTCACCGAAATCACAGCACAGAAAAGGCACTCGAAAATCGACAGCAAAAGCAACCAGAAGGGAACTCGTTATTGGGCGCCGAGTTAAAATTTGAGTATACTAAAAAAATTAATCAAAACACCGACTATCTCCGACATATTTATATTTTACAATTGTATTATCATATTTTAAGAGTTGTCTATCAGCGTACTATAGCTGCAATAGTTAAATACAAATTTGTAATAAACAAAATTGTTTTTTAAAAGTTTTCCTTTTTTTTTATCTTGTTTTTTTTTCATGCAATTTTTCATGGGAGTCTGCTTAAGTTTCGACAACGCTTATTGAGTTTTTTGTATCTGGGAGTCATCAATTTAGTCACACACACGCATACCTCCTCTTTACACCCTCCGCACACACGTACACACACACACACACATTAAAATTGCGCACGCGTGCATATTATGAAGTGAAAAATCCAAAAAACAATTTCAAAAGCATTACAAATATTTATTAACAATCAAAATTTGTTGCTTGCCTTTGCTGATTGCTATTGTTGTTGTTTTTACTATTAGTGTTGCTGTTTTTTTTTTTATTTCTGTTGCTCTTTTTATTGTTGTTGTTAACTGCCAAAGTCGCTGCCGGCTGCGCGTTCGCCTCAGGAATTTAAATTATTATTATTTTTTTCTGCATTTGTTTTTCATTTATTGATTGATTAATTAATTATTGCTTGAATGTTATTATTTTTTAAAATTTTTTTTTGCGAATTCGATTTCCATTTCAATTTGTTAGAAAACAAAAATGTTTTCGTTTATGGACTGCAAACTGTCTATAAAAAAACTATAAATAAAAAAATATCTATGCGAATTCAATTTCAATTCCGGGCGCCGCGACTGAAGTTGAAACTGAAACTGAGCAGAAGAAGGAGGTGAGAAAGGAAACGAGGCGAGAGCTGAGGAGCTGAGGAGAGAGAGGGGAACTGGGCAACAGCTTGGGGGCATCCACCCAAGCGTCCTACTTAGTGATGTTGTTGTTGTTATTGTTGCTGCTTGCTTGCTGCCAATTATGGACACAGTCAAAGACGTTGTTCGATTTGAAATTTCACTTTTTTTCCCCCTCTTTATTATTTGTTGTTGTTATTGTTGTTGTATTTGTTGCGTTTGAACTTTTTTAGTTAGTCAGTTGGCATTTGGAGCGTACTGCAACAAGCTGGGGCAGTCAGGCTGCAGCATGTGGCAAGTGCATGGGAATAGGATGATTTGCAATATGGCTAATAGCTAGATCCGCTCCAGCAGCAACAGCAACAGCAACAACAACAGCAACAACAACAACAACATCATGTGAGCCAGCCAAGCAGACCAAAGTTATAATTAAAGCTTCGCTTTCACCACGACCAATTGTCGAATACTTAGGAGTACTTACTGTGCCGCAACTACAGTAACAACAACAACATCATCTACTTAGAATGTCTTAGTTGAGCAAGCATGACTTAATGTTACTCTATACTTCTGTTGCCAACCACATATTACTAAAAGTTTTACATTAAGTTGCTTGCAGCATAGTGTGCATCAGTTGTGTGTAGCATAGTGTTTACTGTCCAATCTTTAGTAAATTTACAGAATATATAGATAAAATATTAATACACATTTAGGCCAAATATAAAAATTCTGGCTTTAACAATGCTTTTGAAACTCATATTTTAAGTATTAGGGAAAAAAAGAAAGTTATAGAAAATAGTTTAAGACTTAGATCTGATATCAATTAGGTATTTGATAAGAATAATGTAAAGCTTATAGAAGCGAACATAGACTTAGACAGTCTAAAGTCAAATGCTTTACCAACACTGGTTATGCAGATCGCAACTTCTTTTCTTCTTTTCATCTCTGAGCAACAAGAAATCGTAATTTCTAAATTATTAATAAGCTTCTTAGGATCAAAACAGCACTGTTTCAAAAAAATTTACATCGTTTTTCCACACTTCTGAGGAAAGATCGATTTTGAATAAAACGCATTAAGTAGTTGTTCAACACTTTGCCAAATTTGATGCAATAAACAACATTATTGTATAGAAATACATACATAAGCTCTCGAAACTTACCAACACTGGCTAAGTAGCCACAGTTTGTGGTGTGATCGAAATTTTAGATTCTAGAGTATATTATTTAAAATATTTGTATACAGCTTTTAGGAAATTCTGAAGGAAAATCGAACTCTCAATACTAACTAACACTAATTAAATATAATTAAACCGTTATACAACACTTTTTGGCAATATACGCATGTTATAAGAACGAAGAAGTATTATTTAGATAGCTTGACACAATTGAGTACCAGTACTGGTTAAGAATCAATAAGCAGTTTGACAACACTGGACATACTTGTTGTCTACGCTAACAATGACTGCTGTCTGTGTGTGGGCCAACCCATTGGGCGGTCATAGCTGTGGGTCAAGTCGCTGCCCTCTATCCCAAGTCAGCACTAAAGCTGCCAGAGGCACGCAGCAATAAAGCAACAACAACAACAACAAGAAAATAAAATAAAGCTGTCAATTCGCCAGAATCAAGTTGAGACACGCATGTAGATTTCAGTGTAGTTAAAACGCACAGATGCAGATACAAATAAAAAAAAAAGATAGAGATACAAAAGAAAATTCAGATAAATATGCTTAGAGTTATGCCGAGTCTGTAACTTGACGTTGTCTATTTGTATAGCTCCATCCCGCAATGACCTCAACTGTTTGCTTATTGTTTTTCTCATGCTTACTTTAAGTTTTCTTTTTCTTATTTTGTATATATTATTTTTATTTTTTTCATTGTCTCGTGCGTGCTTGGCATTTTTCAGAGATGTTCAGTCACCAAATGTGGAGCTGCCCATTTTGAGAAATGCATTGAATTGCTTCGAGAAATACTCAACTGGGACTGTGAAATAATAGGAGATCAAAGTTCAGCATAACATCAACTTCATTTCTATATCTATTTCCAGGTAAGGCCTCTAATCATGATCGAGTGTTCCCGCTGACCTCTTGAGGCAGACTCTTTAGTCTGTCTATTCATTCAGCAGGAGTCATCCAAATGTTGGTCAAGTGTTTTGATTTCTTGCTGACCTTTTAAAAAAAAAAAACTCATTTGTTTGTCTATACCCTGCAGACGATAGAGCTATGGGGTATAGCTAGTTAAAAGACAACTCAAAGAAAACTTAAAGCTGTTAACTTGGGATTGTTTGACTTCATGTTGTAAGAATTGCAAATGTATTCAAGTCGAATAAATAGAACTTATGTATTATAATTCAAATTTTATTATTATTATTTATATGAAGGAGACTAATTACTTGTGCATACATATGCAAAAGAATGTCACAAAATATGTATGATAAGCTATTTTAAGACTAGCCTAAGGTCTAATCCACGTCTGCAGGGTGTCTATCAGTCGAGCACTTGCTTTACTCTTCATTGTTGTCCAAGCATTTACAACAAGAACTGTCCAATACAATGCTATTATACCACATTCATTTGCATACAGGTGTTGTTGAGCTCGTTGTTTTTGTTGTTTATGTTGTTGCTGCTGTTGTTTAACTTAAGATTGATGATAATTCCAGCGATTTGGCACGAGCGAGACACACGATTATTTTGGAGCCAACATCGCAGCTACTGCCAAAGCAATGCCCTCACCTCCCCCTCCCTCGCTTGAATTGCTGACGCCATTCTTTTGACGAATGAATGCGTAAGCATGTGGATAAGGGTTAGGGGGTAGGGGAAGCTGATTTCAAAGTGGAAGCCCCCCGCTGTGGAAATACTTATGTGACACACTGTTGGTTTGGTTATCTCATCGAATCGCATTGAATCACATTTCGAAATGCAGTTGAACTCAGAGGACAGCCATTGTTATCGTGCTTATCGATAGGTTATGCATCGCTGGGCAGGTGTTTGCCTATCGATTTGAATTGAATGTCGATTGTTTCATTGAGTTTGAAAGTCAAAACCTCATTGACATTGACTTGACAGGTGCAAGGTTAACAGGGGGCACGGGGAGGGGCAACACTGAACTGGGGGGCCGGCTTACTGAGCCGTTTTTTCAATCAATTAAAATAATTTATTGCATATACAGAGGTGGTCAAAAGTATTTACACAACGTATAAAATTTTACACATTCAACTTTGCGACCTTTTTTAATGTTGTTGCTGATAGCAATTTGCCGAAAAATTGATTTTCTTGGAAAGGTTGATCTATGAAGAAACACATGAAAAAAGAAAGAAGAAGAAAACTGTGCATACGTACAAAATAGAAGCAAATGAATTGGTACCTGCAAGTAGTCAAAAGTATTTACACACATTTTTTTCGCGACAAAAGTATTTACACAATACAAATAATTAATTGTTTTTTGGTATTCCTTTGAGTAAGTGCAGTTGTGAGTTGAAATATTTAAATTTTGAGCTTGTCATGTAATTCTGTGTTTTTATTTTAGAAAAAATACTTTACAAAATGGTTAAAACAAAGGAGTTATCTATTGAGGTTAGGTGTGAAATTGTAACTAAATTCAAAAGCGGTATTTCGGCGTCAAAATTATCTAAATACTATAAAATATCACGAAAAACCGTGTATAATTTAGTTAAAAAAAGACACCCAAGGAAATTTGGAAAACAATAAGAGATCTGGACGTAAATTGATCATGAACGTAAAGGAATGCAGGAAATTGTTGGGTGTAGTCGTGGAAAATCCTAGAATAAGCCCAATAAAAGTTGCAGCAGCATCAAAAATGATAATTGGCAAGAAAGTTAGTGATGCTACAGTGCGTCGTAGATTAAAAGATATCAATGTAAAAACGTATGTTGTCCGTAAAGTAATCGATATTACGCCGACAAATCAAGCAAAACGACTTGGATTTGCTTTGGAACACAAAAATAAGCCCATAGAGTTTTGGCACAACGTATTGTGGACAGATGAGTCCGCTTTCCAATTCCAGGGCTCTTTTGCTAAGCACTTTATGCATTTACCACGATCTCAAAAGAATATTGCTGTGCAGCCACTCAACAGATTTGGTGGTGGCTCAGTAATGTTTTGGGGATGCTTCTCCTACTATGGATTTGGCGATTTAGTACCGTTGGAGGGCACTCTAAATCAAAGCAAGTACATTGATATTTTAAATGATCATGCCTTCGTCTCGGGAAATAGATTATTTCCAACCAGGGACTGGATTCTGCAGCAAGATAATGCTCCGTGTCATAAAGGACGGTTACCCACAACATTTTTAAGTGACGTGGGTCAGGAGGTTCTGCCTTGGCCTCCGCAGAGTCCTGGTCTAAACATTATTGAAAATGTTTGGGCCTTTATCAAGCAGCAAAGAACCATCAATAAAAATCGCAAACGAGATGATACTATCAAAGAAATTAAAGACATTTGGTCAACATTGACGGCTGAATTTGCGAGAAGTTTGGTTGCATCAATTCCAGACAGGTTGCAAGCTGTCATTGATGCTGAAGGTGGCGTAACAAAATTTTAAATAAGTTAAAAGTATGTAAATAAAAATACAAAATAAAAATCTTAAATTAAAATCTTAATTTAAGTTGAAAAAAATTAGTTCAAAGTTCTGTGTAAATACTTTTGTCGCGAAAAAAATGTGTGTAAATACTTTTGACTACTTGCAGGTACCAATTCATTTGCTTCTATTTTGTACGTATGCACAGTTTTCTTCTTCTTTCTTTTTTCATGTGTTTCTTCATAGATCAACCTTTCCAAGAAAATCAATTTTTCGGCAAATTGCTATCAGCAACAACATTAAAAAAGGTCGCAAAGTTGAATGTGTAAAATTTTATACGTTGTGTAAATACTTTTGACCACCTCTGTATGTGTATGTCTGTGTGTGGACTTACCCTTGATAGTAACGCGTGCGGTAAAAGAAGATCAAGTTTAATTCCTAGTTTATTTTATGTATTGCTCTATCTCTCTCTCGCTCTGTCTATCGCTCACTTGTTGTCTCTTGATACCGCGTTTATCTCAAATCTCTAAAAAAAAAACTTTATAATGTAAACAAATTCAAATTGAACAATAATTTAAACACTAAGCGAGTTTTTATAGTCGTGTCTTCAATTCAAAAAGAAGAGGACGAAACAGAAGACACAACCATAAAAAAATAATACATTGAAAAATTATAAATAAATCGTTAATAAATGCAAATAAAAAACAAAATTAAAAAATGTTGACAATTTTTGTATGATTCTTAAAGCACACGACGCGTACGACAACAAAAACAACTTGAAAAAAAATGATCAAAAAAAGGAATGAAAACAACAACAAATCACATTGAAATGGACTTGAGTAGCATCGGTAGGTGGAATGTAACCGTACGAGTTTGGTTTGGTTTCGGTTTCGGTTTCTGTTTCTTTTTTTGTTTTTAGTTTCTTCTTTTTGTTTTTGTTTTGCTGTTTACCAATTTCACGCACAGTTTGGCCGCAACCTAACGATTCGTATTTCGACTGCAGCTTCGGCTTCGTCTTTTGACTTCGTGGTTATTCGCTCGCGTCACGCAATTGCCGCGACTTAAAATGTTTCGACTTGGCGCGTTGAGTTCGAACCGAAGACTGTCTGAAAGCACAGCTGAAAACTGAGCTCAGCTGCTTGAGCTGCATAAAACTGAGCTCTGTCGCTGCGCAGCCGCTTCGTTAAGTTAACGAACGCGAGTTTCGTCTCTGGCTACGGCATTCGGCAATCTGCTAAAGGCGATAAAATGTCAAATCAACGCCATCGCCATGTGATCCTCCTAAGCTTGCATTTCGTGTTTTGCCATTTTTTTCTACTTTTTTTTTCCTTTTTGTTTTATGTTTGTTTCTTTCAACTGGTTTTACAGTTGCTTTATGCAGTTCATCCCGATGTGCCAGTTTTGGGTCATAACCAAATCATTTGCCAATAGTTGTAGCATACCCTGCCCACTGGACCCGATTGCCTCTTTTTATTATTTTTGCATAAAGCTGTGCATTAAATATTGCTTCACGGATTCCAGATAAAATAAAGATCTAAGCATAAAGGTCGATATATATTCGATCAAAAGCTGAGTGCTACGTCACTTCATTAACGTCTGCAGGCATCGCAGTCATTCGCTGTCCTGCTCACACATATATTCTGCCCACAAAGCGCAACGATTCAATGGAAAACATTACTTTTATTTCTTATCTGATTATATTTTTTAAATATAATCCGATCTTGATGAAACTTTCAGCATTTATTCTATATAATATTTTTCCAGCACCTGTTATGTTAGAAGTGCCTTGGTTGACAAATGCGGCCATAATTTGTTTGATTTTTTTTTTTTTGATTTGTTACTTCTTATTCAAATAGTATTAAGGATAGATCATAAAGCTTTATCTATAGAGTTCAGATCGTATGTTCAAGTCTATTATTTGGCTGGATATTTCCATGGATCGTGTTATCAATTTATAAATACCGCATTATATATTCAGCATGAATTCATGTTCTCTAGAAGACATTACGAGTATTACTATCAATACTCTAAGAAATTGATCTAATAGTATAGAGATTAATGTATTATTGTCCTGATATTAAGATATTAATATTTCTATCTATAATAGTTTAAGATTAATTACTCGAATAAGAGTTCTTAAGCGTAAGTTCTTAAATTTAGATCAACCTGAGTAAAAATGGAGAGAAATGTTCACAAGCTTTGTAGTAGAATAAGGACATTAGCGCAGTAAATTATGATTTCAAGAATAATTTTTTTATTTTTTATATTTTGAATTAATACGAATTTCATATCAATGAGTTGCATTATTATAGCATTAAATCTTGCATTACACTTATCATTGCAGACACAGCTTGAAGTGAAGATGCGCAATCTTATAGAATGGCGAATCGAGTGTGAGAAATAGATGGAAAAACAAGAACAACAAGAACAACAAGAAACCCAAGAAAAACAAAGTAAACATAAATAATTCAAATGATTTGAATGCAGATTAAATTGAAGGTTAGTTAATTGCAATTAATGCGGCAACACTTTGTTAGTTGTTCTTGTGTCACTCATCTGTTTCTACGCATTCTGTTGATGTCTATGAAAAGTATCTGAAGTATACTCAAGTATCTGCATTTATATTTGATATTTCTAGCGATCTCTGTAAGTAATATATAATATCTGCTTATAACTTCTATTAGGATTTCTTTTAGGCATCTATAAGCAGCTGAACACATTAATAAATATGTCAACGTATTTATGTATTTGTATCTAGGCCTATTCTTGTATAAATATCTTTTGGAATTTCTAATATTAAACTACAATTCATTTGAGCTAGTTTACCTAGATATATAGCTCCCTGTATCTGTCTCTAAATGTAAATACTCTAAAACTCTATCTGTAATTATTAAATCAATTTGTGTTTGTATCTCTATCTCTCTTTAATTTGTATCTTTATTTATTTATTTAATTAGCAGCAGCATTCATTACTTGTATCTTTAGCTGCATTTATATGCTGAAGTATCTCTTCGCATTTGTATCTGTATCTGCATCTGTTTTGGGAAGCTTTGCATCTGCAATCCTTGTTGAATTTTGCAGATTGACATTCGCACTGGAAAAACTTGTTTTTCTGATTGTTGTTGTTGTTGTTGATGTTGTTGTTTTTGTTGATGATGATCAAAGCCAATAACAAAACCAATTTGAGACCGCTTCTCACGTTTCCCAATCGCTTGGCACGGGCTTTATTGAAAGTTTTTCGAATTTTCAGCACTCATGTATATGTGATATATATATATATATATATATATGTATGTATAGTTGCAGTCACTTGAGATTTTCCTCAAATCGATAACAGGTTTTTGGGCCTTGTATTCACTTGGCCTGGCCCATTCCAATGGCTGCAGCAACAGCAGAAAGTTTTTCTGTTTGCTATTTGCTGTTTTTCCTCTTCTCTCTCCCTCTCTTTCTCTATCTCTCTCTCTCTCTCTCTCTCTCGCCTGTCGCTTCTTCATCTCCTGCTTCTACTTCTTCTTCTTCTTATTCTCATTTGTGGCCCGGACCTGAAGCTCATTGAAGTGCAGCCAAGTTGCGGTCAGAAATATGCGGATGACAAGCGACCAAATGTTGTCGCTCTAACAACAACTTTAGCTATCTCGCTATCTCTCTCTCGCTCTCGCTCGCTCTTGCATTTTTTATGGCCATCGCTTAGGCTCCGTTCCGGCCTAACTGCGTCAGTGTCAGCTCTAAAATTGCCCGTCATCATCGGTTGCATTCCACAGTGCCAGGTTCTGTTGGCCCACATCCACAATGGCTTGGCAATGCCTGGCCTGGCCAGTTGTGGGGGCAATCCGCTTAAATGGGCGTGCCATTGCCACACTGCAATTGGAGCAAACTGGAGCAAACATATGGCACAAACTCGCACTCCCCATTCCAATCTAGGGAAACTCAACTCTCCAATTTCTAAAACAAATTTTCCAAATTATCAGCTGTATCTGAAGAAGTTGTAATTTATATACATAAACATACCTCTTATGTGTATTTCCATTAAGTTAAGCAACAAATTGTTAACAAGTTAATCAAGAGGCGAGTAATCATCTTCTTCTTCTTTACCTGCTATCATGTTCGAAAACGTATTTGGAAATATTCCAAATACATACCAAATATAATAGACAAAGTTTGAAGAATTCTGAAGATTTTATGAAAATAGTTTATGTTATTACAAATACTTATTGCAGTACACTTCTACTTCTTCTTTATGTTCGAAAACTTTTCCAAAATATGCCAATATTTAGATCTTGAAATTAAGTATTTTTAAAGAATTTATATACATTTTTCATTGCACATTTTTAATGGTTTGAGAAAATGTTTTTTAAATATTAAGAAAATGGCATGAAAAGGATAAGAAGGAAAAAAGACATAGCTTTCAATATATTCCCATTTATATTTTTAATAAAAAACAAAAGTAGAAAAATAAAAAAGTTAGAAATAAGAAAGAAGAAAGCTTTTCACTTGAGCGGGTTTTTGTCAATTGTTTTGCCTACGCATAATAACTCTAATATTGTCACACTTATACTGAAGTATGCTTAAGTACTCTTATACTTGAGTTTGAGCATTCAATGATCTCACACAGGCGTTGCGTTGTAGCATCTGCTTGGAAGTTGAACAATGCCAACTGGATAATCGCATTCTTATTGGCACTCCCAATTGGAATTCGGCTCACCCACGCACAGTTGGTCATTTACATTTTTATGTCAGGCAAAAAGAACAACAACAACGAGAACAACAATGAAAACAACAATTTATGAAAATACTCGCATCTTTCACTTGACAAGTTGTTGGCATTTTGAAACACGTTTACAGCTCGTTGTTGTTGCCAAGTTATTGTTGTTGCTGTTGTTGTTATTGTTGTTGTTGCTGTTGTTATTGTTGTTGTTATTGTTGTTGTTGCTTACATACGAGTATTTTTGCAGCAAACTGGTTTCGAAATCATTTTAACGTATTAATATTTTCGTTTTTGTTTTTCTTGCCATTTTTTATTTTTTTTCTTTTGTTTCCCTGTATACCCTGTAATTGGCAAATTGTTTGCAGCGCCTCTGAATAGACAGTGGGATTCGCAGCTGCAACGCTGGACATATATTTATAACATATAAATATAAACATTTTTCATGTGTCATTCAACTTATTATTGCTTTAAGTACTCAATACTCATTCTAACCTCAAAGTTGTTAAGTTATCGTCTCCTATAACAGATATTTCTATATACTGTATATTTCATTAGGATTACAACTCAAGCACATCAACTTGCACTTTAGGAGCATCTATAAACTAAGCACAGGGTATCTGTCAGTCGAGCAGACTCGTCTTTCTAATTTTTTTGTGGATTCTTCTGCTATTTTCATAGGAAGTTTTCATACATTTTCCAACTATTTACTTCTCCTTTGCTTCCTCTTCCTTCCCCTCCTCTGCTTTCTTTTCTTTTTTTCTAGGGTTGCCAAACCACTTCAATTGCCTTTTTCCTACAACAATTAATTTTCCATTTATTCGCAAAAAAATACTTACATTTAAGTAAAATAAAAAAAAAACACAAAAAACACAAATAATTATATTAATTAAATGGGCTGCTATTGTGTGGTGGTTTGTGTGGTGCTGTGGTGCTGCAGGGTGATCGCTGACTTACCAGCTGCCCCCCATAGGCATTGGCTGATGCCTTGGCATAGGCATTGCTGTGGCCACCGGAGCCATAGCTGTAGCTATTGGCGCTGCTGCTGGCGTAGGCATTGCTACCACCGCCACCACCGCCAACACCACCGCCACCATGATAGCCGTCGCCTCCTCCTCCTCCTCCTCCTTGATGTCCGCCACCACCATGATAGCCACCTCCTCCTCCTCCTTGATAGCCACCACCACCGCCGCCATGATAGCCACCGCCACCACCGCCTCCATAATGGCCACTTCCGACGCCGCCGCCGCCTTGATAAGCAGGCACTTGCTTCACCACATAGACTTCATAGCTGGGCGCTGCCTTATGACCGTAGCCACCGCCACCACCTCCTCTGTGGCCACCACCGTTTCCATAGTTGCCACCTCCACCGTAACCGCCGCCGCCACCATAGCCGCCACCGCCGCCAAAGCCACCGCCTCCGCCACCGCCACCACCGTAACCACCGCCACCACCACCGCCAAGTCCAAGTCCACCAAAGAGCAGCTTCTTCTTGAGCTGCAGCAAAGAGGGCGTGGCCAGGGCAAGGCAGCTGGCCACAAGCAGAAAGCTCAGCAACAGTCTCGAGTGTTGCATGTTGTCAGTGTGTGGACGTTGCAAGTTGCACGTTGCACGTTGCACGTTGCACGTTGCACGTCAAAGATCCGGCTTGGAATCGAGTTGAGAGTGTTTAACAGTTAACAGCAACTGTTGCTGCTGTTGGCCTAATAATAACTAATCGATCTGCTGCTCAACACATTGCAATTTATAAAGGTTCTCAGGTTCTCAGCTTCTCGCTTCAGCTCAGCGCGCATCCCCATTGTTTTTGGCCCGGTTAAGTCGTCATCAGCAATTGTAGTTGTTGATTTGTATTTTTTTGTCGACGCCGGATGCAACACAATATTTGCACTTACACACACAACAATAACAATAACAATTACAACAATAACAATAACAATAACTTACTGTTGGCATTTATTAATCCATCGATCAGCTCATCACACGCTTGGCCAACTTGCAGCTCACCTAAAAGCGTTCTAAAATTTTTCTATACCTTCTTTTTTATTTTTTACCACAAATCGAAACTATTTTGTATATTTAATCAATTTTCGTTTATAATTTTTTCGGCTAACATAGTTTTTTTTTTTTTTAATTTCACAAATAAACCAAGCTCAAAATATCACTCATACGCTTTGTTGGCTAAATCAAATACTTAACTAAATTCCCCGTAGCGTTATATGAAATATATTGAAATATATTTTGCTTATAATTTTAACTAAACATCATAAGTGTTTTCTGTATTTGAAAGATTTTCTAATTATTTTTGCGGCTTATTTTAAATTTTCTTAATTGGAAATGCAGTTCAACCTTAAAATATCCCTGTAAGATTCTTTTAATACGACCAAACTAAATCCCCTGCAACGTTTTAGCTGTGAAATAAATGTTGTTATTAATTTTAACTAATAATCACAATTATTCGCTATATAAAGAAGATATTCTTACTATTTTTTTCTCTTAATTTATATTTTTTTGTTCTAATTGGAAAAGCAAAAAAACACTTAGCTAATCGCTAAATTAAGTCCCCTGCTGCGTTTTAGCTGAAATTATATATTGCTAAAAATGTTAAATAATTCTTACAAATGTTTTCTACATTTAACAAATATTTATGTAATTTTTGCTGTTAATTTGGTATTTTCACCATTATAAATGCAGTTCAATCTCCCAATATCACGCATACGCAATGTTAGACAACGGATTTGCACATGAAATATATTTTGATAATATTTAAAATATTTAAGATCCACAAAAATTGTGTGCATTTAGCTGCATTTTCTACCATTCTCTCGGCACATTTAGTTCGAAGATCAAATATCACTCATACGCCATGTTTACCAATCAGAATAACATTTTTTGACCCGGTACTTTGGTGTATATCTGCAAAATAGATTTATCTAAAATGTTTAATCAACTTTTCGCAAATACTATGCATATTTAATACTATTTGTTCTTCTTTTGTAAGCGAATTTCAAATTATTACAAAAAATATATCACACATACGCCATGTGAGATGCAATTGAACAAATCTATGCTGTAGCGCACTAGCGCTGTAATAAAAAATATAAAAAAAAAAAACTATAATAATTATCAATTACATGCATAGTGCTTGTTAGAGCTCGGAAAATCCCTCTTACTCATCTTCCATGCTATGTAGCGCCGAGAGTACGCGAATTTTTGTTATAGCCAAATATGATGATGATACTTACGGCAATAGAACTCTCGTTCTCTCGTTTTTCTCACACACACACACACACTCTCTCTCTCTCTCTCTCCCTCCCATTCTCTATCTACTCAACTAAGAGAGACAGAAAGGCAATTGTTCTTAACCCTCCGTCAACTAACTAACTAACTAACTAAAGCTTTTAAACGTGTAGCCCATAAAATGCACTTGATAAACCAGAATTTCCCGGTTGATTAAAAAATAAAATGATACTAAAAACATTTGTACACTTGAATAAACGACTAAGGGAAGCGATTTAAGTTACTAATTAGAGAGTGAGAGCCATAAAATTGGTAACATTAATATTTGCTATACTATAAATGGGAATTTCGTTTCAAGATCATCTCAGCTTTTGTAGCCCAAAGACTCAGAATTGCAGCGCATTGCAGTGTCGCATATGCCCAACGCCAGAGGGCGCATAGCTGGCCGGCGAGGCAGTCTGGGAGTTTAGCATTAATCACGGGGCTCCACAAACGTTGGAAACAATGCAGCGATACTAAAAACTAGGTATTCGCCGCGCCAAAGGGTATTTGTAGGAAAACCCCACATCCAAGAAGTCCCCGATCAGTTGGGATCGGATCTGATCTATGCAAATCGAGGAAAACGTTTCTCGGTGATTTCATAAAATATATATGAAATATATAAAATATATATTTATGTGTGTATTTGTTGTTGTTTTTGTAGATTTTTGTTTTTTGACATTTTGGAATGATTTTGATGTCTTAAGTGTGTGTGCTAAATGAACACTACGCATAAACTAATGCACTGTGAGTGTGTGTGTGTGTATATGTGTGTATATGGATTTTTGTTATAAAACATTATTTTTTTTGTTCTTGTTTTTTTTTATTGTTTTTTATTTATATCTTTTCAGATGTGGAGAGGAAAGTTTCAGTTTTAATCGCTACATAGGCACGTCAGTTCTATTTGTTTGTTTTCTTGTTGTTTCTCAATTATTTCGTTTTTTTGTTTCTCATTTTGCTTATAAATAAATTTTTGTATTGTATACAAAAGCTGGAAAAAATATAATAATAATAATAATGATTAAATAATAGAGTTATCAAAAAAAAATACTAACTATATACACATATTCTTCATATTCATTTGTTTAAGTATATAATGTAGTTAATTTAGTTAATTTAGCATGTGTATAGATTATGCAGGGCGTGAGCGCAAGGAGCAGGGACTGCGGTAACAATTTCAAATTGTTCACATTACAAAAATACTAATTATCGAACTAGTTATCGATATACACACCAAGCAATCAAGCGAACGAGTTGCTCGCGCCTGCGCTCTCATAATGCTCTGTCGTGCGTGCGCTCGCGCTGTTTCTTTCGGCCTAAAGGATTAAATACAAGCTTAGCTGCAAAATAGAATCGTTTGAATACGATCAAAAAAATAAACTTTATATTATATATGTATATATATATATATATATATATATATTATATATAGTTATATATATGTATGTGTGTTTGTATATATGTATATATATGCGTGTGTGTATAATATAGATGTATATACTGTAAATAAATACAATTCTTAGCATTATTAAATGTATTTTTTGTCTTGGTGTTTTTGTTTTTGTTTTTCTTTTGCTTCATTTTGTTGTTGTTTACTAAATTGGCTAATTAAACATTGTTCGCTTGTCTTAAGTGTGTGATTGTGATTGTGGGTGGTGTCTGGGTGGCTTGGGTGGTTGCGTGTGCTGCTTATATAGCCTAATACCTCTCTAAATGTATCAACAAATTTGCTGCTATTGCACCCTGTCGTTTAGGCCAGGTCAAATGTGAATTCTCTTCGTTTTGTTTATGTTGTAACTGTTTGTTGTAATTGCACTTATGTTAGCTATTTAATTTATAACACAAAATATAAATGTCTTAATATTGTTAGCTGTTGTTTGCTTAGCGTTGTTGTTGTTGCTGTTGGTTTCTCGTTTTGTTCTTGTTTTCTCGCTGTTTGTTTCTCTGTTTTGTTTCGCATTTCAATTTGTTCATAAACATATTCATAATAATCGTATTAATTATATATAATAATGATATTGATAATGATAATATTATAATTAATAATGATAATTCACTAAAATCAATATTCAGTACTTTCATAAATTGCAAATTACAATTTACATGCGTTGTGTGTGTCTCTTTCTTTCCGTTCTTCACATATCTTTCTTTAATGTCTTCATGTTTTTCTTTTTCTTGTTTTCTTTGATAGCCTTTTTGAAATGAATATATATATAAAAAAAATGTAATTATAGCAAATAGAAAATAAATAAATGTTCAGTTAACAATAACCATTCACATTCATAATACAATACATTCACATACATTCATTTAGTATGATTAGTATATAATAAATACTAGACAATTATGAATTTAACTACAATAATAATATTAGCATTACAATTACAATTACAATTACAATTACATTTGTTTATCATTATTTAGCGGCGTCAGAGTTTTCAAACAAAAAGTCCAAAATGTTGCAATTATTAACTAGAAATTGAAAGAAATTAAATTAAATAATTATATTCATAAAATACCGACATCAAAATCCATTATATTTAAATAATAATATTATAATGGAAAATAAATCAAACTATTGTTGATTTTTTGTTACTTTTTTTCTATTTTTTCTTCTTTTGTTTTTGTTTGTTTTTTTTTTTTTTTTTTTTTTTTTTTGGAATGACCGCTTTGCGTGAGTGTGAGTGTGTGTGTGTGTAGTAGTGTGTGTGCTTGTGTTTGTGGGTAAAGTCTTACATTCTAGGAATGCATATTATATAGGCGCTATATATGCGTTGTTGTTGTTGTTTGTTTAACAATCTAATACAAAAAAATACATATACACATATATATATGTATATATATATATATATATATATATATATATATATATGACCTTGTGTGTGCTTATATATATAGAGAATAGAATACATTTGATGTAGTTTTATGCAGCGCGTGATTTGCACATTTAAATACTATATAAAAAATACAAATTGTTGTTGTTGCTGCTGTGCATGTGTCTGTATGTGTGAGTGTGGGTGTGTGTACTTGTTTATATGTGTAATACTTAAAGAAATAGGGAACGTGCTTTGGGCGGGACCGGGAGGCATCATCAGTAACGTCCTTGTCACGGTTACGGTCACAGTCACAGTCACAGTCACAGTTGCAGTCATTGTTATCGTTATTGTTATCGCGTACTGTTATCGTATTTGTTAACGTCTTTCTCATTGTCTTTATCAATGTCGTGTAGCTATCGTTATCGTTAGCTTCATCTCTAGCGTCATTTGTCACAGTTATCGTCTTCAGTTATCGTTATCGGTAGCGTTTGCGTTCGCGTTTGCGTTATCGCAGCGTAAAGGCACTGAGAAAATGTGGTACGCCCAAATCGAGCTGCTGCTGCTCATAGGCCTCATCAACGATGGCCCCCACACCAACATTCACCCCATTGGGCAGCCCAAAGTTGCCCCCGTTGGCCGCCAATGTTGCCGCAGCGGCAGCGGCAACAGTTGCCGCCTTTAGTTGACTGATGGCAAGCATTGGCGGCTTATCGCCGGGCTTCCAGCGTCTATGGATGCCCATCGATTTGAGTTTCTGGCAAACGGATGAGGGCGATATATTGATACCCTTCTCGGCCAGACGGGCGGACACCTTCCAGTACTGTATGTTGCTGTCCTCCTTGATCAGTTCGAGTATTTCGCGTGTGATCTCCTTGTCGCGCAGTTCCCGTTCAGCGGCCTTCAAGCGGCGACGTGGATGCAACATTTTCCCACCATTGTGTAGAGGCGCTGCCTGCTGTTGCTGCTGTTGTTGTTGCTGCTGCTGCTGCTGTTGTTGTTGTTGTTGTTGTTGCTGCTGCTGCTGATAGTGTGATGTGTCCGCTGGCGTGTGACGCAGCTGCTGTTGCTGCTGTTGTTGCTGTTGCAGCAGCAATTCCTGTTGCTGCTGACGTTTCTGTTGCTGCTGCTGTTGCTTGAGCAGCAACTGTTGCTG
This sequence comes from Drosophila funebris, assembly GCA_018901825.1. Classification (NCBI taxonomy): domain Eukaryota; kingdom Metazoa; phylum Arthropoda; class Insecta; order Diptera; family Drosophilidae; genus Drosophila; species Drosophila funebris. The sequence continues at coordinate 510,956 of JAEIFK010000675.1, read as the reverse complement.
CTGCATTTCCTGCAACTGCTGCTGACGTTGCAGCTCCTGTTGATGACGCTGCTGTTGCTGCTGTTGCTCCTGTTGCTGCTGCTGCTGTTGCTGCTGCTGTTGTTGCTGCTGCTCCTTGGCTGCAATTGCAGCTGCCTCGCTGAGACGCACCTCATCCCTGCCCTCGGAGCGCTTGTTGCGATAGGAGAGGGGCACCCCCTTCAATATGGCATCGCGCACCTTCCAGGCCGTCATCTGTGAGACATTCAATGCACGCGCTATCTCCATTGTCGATGAGTTCTGGGCCACCAGCAACTTGGCCATCGCATACTTCTCATCATCAATGAAGACATTCGGCTTGCGAGGTTTCTTTCCAGGCTGATGGATCTGGGATAATGGTTGCTGCTGCTGCTGCTGCTGCTGCTGCTGATGTTGCTGTTGCTGATGATGTTGCTGGGTAGGTGCTGTTGCATTGCTGCTGGTGCTGCCATTGCTGCAAGCGAGAGAGACAAAGAGAAACAGTTAGAGAGGGAGCGAGACAGAGATTAAGGATTCACACTTACCTCTCGTTGCTGTTGATGGGCGGCATGGAGCGCAGGGACAGATTAACAGGCAATGCATGACTGCAAATATGGCAAAAACAAATGTATTAGACAAGTGACATATAGAGCGAGAGAGAAGGAGAATGTAGAGCGAAATGTTAAGCAAAAGAGACAGATAGACAGATAGAGAGAGAGAGAGATAGAGAGAGAGAGTAGTATAGAGAAGCAGACAATTGTGTAGAAGGCAACTAAAATGATCGATAAACGATTATTTTTATCAGTTATCGACTATCAAACATGTTTTATCGATTACAAGTATATCGAACACGTAATGTCGATTGTTGTCATAGTCATTGTAATTCTTAAGCTGTTTATAATTGTGTGCGTGTTATCGGTTATCGATTCCGATTTATCGTTTATCGATTATCAAACTTACTTGGCTGCCGAGACAACGGCTGGCGGATAACGCGTCAACATGGGAAGCGCTCCATTATGTGCGACCTTCTGTTGCTGCTGCTGTTGCTGCTGTTGTTGCAGCTGCAACTGCTGAGCATTGACGATGTGGGGAAAACGTTGAGACTCCGCCAAGAGACGCTGATAGGCCTCGACATCGGCACGTGCGGGCAGCATCGGCGGTGGCGACAGGGAGACATCATGTTTGCCACGATGCTCGTGATCCATGTCCGTGGCATCTGGCATGGCCATGGGACTGTGCTCCTCCATTTGGGCACGCATATCGTAGCCATTGTGAAGCAGGCCGCAAACATCATCGTCACCGGCATAACCAGCCGTCTCCTCAGCGCCAATCTCGCCAGCGCCATCAACTTCACCCTCAACATCGCCATCCAGCTCAGGATCGAGCTCATCGTCGATGGTTAAGCCAACATGCTGCTCATCCTCGCTGTCCACCTGCTCCTCCTTGATGAGTCCGAGTCCAAGGTGGCCATAAGGCAACGATAGATGCTGCTGCTGCTGCTGTTGCCGCTCGTGCTCCTCCAGCTGTTGTTGCAGTTGCTGCTGCTGTTGCTGCTGCTGTTGTTGCTGCTGTTGCAGCTGCTGTTGCAGTTGCAATTGTTGTTGTTGTTGTTGTTGCTGCTGCTGCTGCTGCTGCTGTTGCTGTTGCTGCTCCTCGCTGGCCTGATCAACGACACGCTCATGCAGACTAACCCCATTGACGAGACTCTTGCGTAAGCGCCAGGCAAAGGTGCGTGAAATGTTCAACTCATTGGCAATCACCGTCGTTGTCGCCTCCCGGAGGATCAGCTGCTTGGCCAGCGCAATCTTCTTGGCGTCCAGCTTGATGCGAGTGCGTCCCTTGCGCTTGTTCGTCAGGCTGAGCCTAGATGAGAAGAGGAACGGAGAGATGGGGTGAGACGTAATTCAGCAAAGTGATGAGCTGTCGAGTGTGCTCGACTTTGAGATACTCGCTACAAATCAAAGCAAATAACAACGCTCTAATCGGGCGTGCCAGACTACGAGATAAACTGCGCCCATGTCCTGAGCTACCCATGATGCAGTCGAGTATGCTCGACTCGACTCGACAGATACTCGCTACAAACCCCCGTTCCCAAACGGGCTTAAGACAATCTATTACAGTCTCATAGAAGCCTCACTCTTCCTATCCAAACTACTACAGGGTATCAACAGTTCTTTCATACTCACTTGCGATTGTTCAGATGCAATGCACCATTATCCGGCGGCGGTTTGCGAGCTGCCATGCGCTTCGGAAAGTTGTTAAACTGCACAATGTTCTGCTTGAAGAGCTGCTGCAATGGCCTGCAAAATGTGAAGGGATAATTACAAGATCTGTTACGCTTCTTCTTCTTCTTCCTCTTCTTCTCCATGGTTTACTCACATTTTGGCCGCCTTGGAGGGGCAGCCGGTGCGCTTGTGCCAGCCCAGATGATGGCCGGTGGGAAAGAGGACATGGCAATCGGAGCACTGCATGGGACGACTGTAAAGAGCAGAGATTCGATTAATGCGGATTCACAAGTTGGGGACTACGAAATGGTTCTTAATTACATTCTAATACTCAATTTCATTGCAAGGCTTATGCACATTTATACACATTTTTTACCATTTTTATACCATGTACAGGGATATATTAACTTTGTCCGTCTGTCTGTCTGTCTGTCCGTCTGTATGAACGTGTCGATCTCAGCAACTATAAGAGCTAGAGACTCCAAATTTGGCATGAAGGTTCCTCTATACCGTCCGCAGATCCGCGGATACTTCCCCGCCTTCCCACGCAAATCAATCAAAACTCTTTATACCCTGTTAACAGCATGTATTTCTGAACGTACATATTTCTAACTAAACAGGTGTTTAAAAAATACTCTTCTGAGACACATGTGAAAGTTTCATTAAGATCGGTTCAGGAATAATGAAGACATTCAGAATAGAAAATAGATGGAAAAGACTAGAACATTTTGCAATGAATCGCACTGCTTTACCAACTATTAGAATTCATTGCATGCTTATAGCAGCTAGCTTTTGCAAGTGAGCAAATTCACGTCGATAAGCTGAGTTGTGTTACTTCAAATGTCATACTGCTTGCTGGCAATTATATTGCAAGTCTAAACGTAATGTATGCAGAGATTTGTAAAAATAATCAAAAAACCAAGATGTTTTTTTTTTTCCATTGAATCGTTGCGGTTGCGACAAGCAGCACATGTGTGCGAGCGAGACAGCGAACGTGCAGACGTATATGAAATGACGTAGCACTAAGCTTTTCATCAAAAACTTGCTGATATAAGCATACAAAGAATTCATATGCTAAATGACAGTTTCAAAAGAGTATTCTTTAAACACCTGTTATGTTTCTTACTTTTATATTAATCAAAGTACCTATTATAAAAATACTTTTAATATAGAAGCCTGTATAGGGTATTATACAGTCGAATGCGGTCGACTGTAGCCTTTTCGACTGGTTTTAAGTATAAATAGGTTGGAAATTGCAATGAACAAATGTGTAAAAACGGAGAAAAATGTTCTTTTTTTTTTTGTATTTTCTTTAATTTGCAAAAGTTCTAAACTAAACACTTTACATGTCTAGTTTTTCTTGTACTTTCTAATCAGGTATTCAAACCGTAACTGAAAACAAACCCGTTAACCGGTATTAACCGATTGAAAGTAACTTTTCCAATTAACTGATATCGATAACTCTAAATCCTTTAAGCCGAAATAACCGTTTAGTAACCGATTCGTGTATAAATCAAAAATTTTTATGTTAACTACAGTGGAACATATTTAAAAAAAAACTCCCAGTTTTCTGTCATGAGAAATCTCAACAAATTACCCGTTTTAAATGAAGTAAAAATTAGTGATATTTTAAAAAAGAAATTCCCTTTTTTAGTCGAAAATTACTCTTAAATCTCTTGTGCAGATTGGAACTTGGACAGTCAAACATGTTGCTAAGTTTTAATCATCGTTGTCCAGCTTAATTCGTTCAGATTTTAAGTTTTGAAATTAAATTAAATATCAAATTTGTACAAAATATACATTTATAGCGCTATTTATATATATATATATATATATATATATATATATATATATATATATATATATTGATATATATATATATATGCAGTTTAGTAACAATAATTATCAAAATACTTTCACTATAGAAAATTGTACAGGGTATTATACTGTCGCGTGCACTCATTTTTATTTATAATTATTTTTGTATTTTGCTTTAAAGCCAAAGAGAAACTTCTCAGAATTGCCTTGCGAATTATAGTCGGAATAATTTTAGAGCTTTCAGTGGATGATCAAGTTTTGAATTGTTGAAATAGAAGAAAACAAACTTATCTCTGGCACACCGAACATGTGATACACTTTCTGTATTAAATTTTAACATGGCTTTAAAACTGGGAGACTACTTTGTATGGGAACAGATGGACCTGAGCAAGACAACGTGCTGATCAAGCATCTATATGTACCTAATGGGGTCTGCCACGCCCCTTTTAGTGCGTTACTCAATGTTCCACAAGTTAAAATAATAACAATGCAAGGGTGTGACAAGTAAATGAAGTTATAGTGAATTAACAAACTGAATGTATATACATTTTAGACCCTGTAGTTGATAAATCGAACTGAAAGAAATGAGAGTAACAGGCATTAAGAGGTGGGGCAGACCCAATTAAATACAGAGGTGGTCAAAAGTATTTACACAACGTATAAAATTTTACACATTCAACTTTGTGAGCTTTTTTAATGTTGTTGCTGATAGCGATTTGCCGAAAAATAGATTTTCTTGGAAAGGTTGATCTATGAAGAAACACATGAAAAAAGAAAGAAGAAGAAAACTGTCCATACGTACAAAATAGAAGCTAATTAATTGGTACCTGCAAGTAGTCAAAAGTATTTACACACATTTTTTTCGCGACAAAAGTATTTACACAATACAAATAATTAATTGTTTTTTGGTATTCCTTTGAGTAAGTGCAGTTGTGAGTTGAAATATTTAAATTTTGAGCTTGTCATGTAATTCTGTGTTTTTATTTTAGAAAAAATACTTTACAAAATGGTTAAAACAAAGGAGTTATCTATTGAGGTTAGGTGTGAAATTGTAACTAAATTCAAAAGCGGTATTTCGGCGTCAAAATTATCTAAATACTATAAAATATCACGAAAAACCGTGTATAATTTAGTTAAAAAAAAAAAAACACTCAAGGAAATTTGGAAAACAATAAGAGATCTGGACGTAAATTGATCATGAACGTAAAGGAATGCAGGAAATTGTTGGGTGTAGTCGTGGAAAATCCTAGAATAAGCCCAATAAAAGTTGCAGCAGCATCAAAAATGATAATTGGCAAGAAAGTTAGTGATGCTACAGTGCGTCGTAGATTAAAAGATATCAATGTAAAAACATATGTTGTCCGTAAAGTAATCAATATTACGCCGACAAATCAAGCAAAACGACTTGCATTTGCTTTGGAACACAAAAATAAGCCCATAGAGTTTTGGCACAACGTATTGTGGACAGATGAGTCCGCTTTCCAATTCCAGGGCTCTTTTGCTAAGCACTTTATGCATTTACCACGATCTCAAAAGAATATTGCTGTGCAGCCACTCAACAGATTTGGTGGTCGCTCAGTAATGTTTTGGGGATGCTTCTCCTACTATGGATTTGGCGATTTAGTACCGTTGGAGGGCACTCTAAATCAAAGCAAGTACATTGATATTTTAAATGATCATGCCTTCGTCTCGGGAAATAGATTATTTCCAACCAGGGACTGGATTCTGCAGCAAGATAATGCTCCGTGTCATAAAGGACGGTTACCCACAACATTTTTAAGTGACGTGGAGGTTCTGCCTTGGCCTCCGCAGAGTCCTGATCTAAACATTATTAAACATGTTTGGGCCTTTATCAAGCAGCAAAGAACCGCAAACGAGATGATACTATCAAAGAAATTAAAGACATTTGGTCAACATTGACGGATGAATTTGCGAGAAGTTTGGTTGCATCAATTCCAGACAGGTTGCAAGCTGTCATTGATGCTGAAGGTGGCGTAACAAAATTTTAAATAAGTTAAAACTATGTAAATAAAAATACAAAATAAAAATCTTAAATTAAAATCTTAATTTAAGTTGAAAAAAATTAGTTCAAAGTTCTGTGTAAATACTTTTGTCGCGAAAAAAATGTGTGTAAATACTTTTGACTACTTGCAGGTACCAATTAATTTGCTTCTATTTTGTACGTATGGACAGTTTTCTTCTTCTTTCTTTTTTCATGTGTTTCTTCATAGATCAACCTTTCCAAGAAAATCTATTTTTCGGCAAATCGCTATCAGCAACAACATTAAAAAAGCTCACAAAGTTGAATGTGTAAAATTTTATACGTTGTGTAAATACTTTTGACCACCTCTGTATATACATACATATATACTTGATCAAGAATTGCATTATAATTAGATAAATAAATAGCAAAAGTCGCTCAGTCAACAAATTTGACGTAGCAACGGCCCTGAGTACAGGGATCGCTCACAGTCGGGTTCACTCGACTGCAGCCCTTGCTAGCATTTGGGTTTCAACTTGAGTCAATTTGAGAGTTTACTGTACTTACGTCTGATTGCGTCGCTTTTTGACGCAACGACCACGGCGAATGTGCTTCTCGAGAAATCGCTTATAGAAGTAGGTCTTGCGGCAATTGGTGCACTCGTAGACGGGTCCGGGGGCACCGTGAACACTCTGCATGTGCGCCTTGAGTATCTGCTTCATTTCAAAGACGAGATAGCAATGTGGACACTGAAATCCGCGTACGCCGCCAACAACTGGATGCATGGATGTGTTGCCATTGGGAATGCCATTGACATCGGGATCATTGGCCGAGATCATTGAGGGATCATCGGATGGTGTGATGAGCTCAATCTCTGGTATCAATGGCAGCGTCATTTCCTCATCCTCATCATCATCATCATCATCATCATGGCCATGGTGGTGGTGATGATGATGATGATGATCATGGTCATGATTGGAGGCATCCACATGATTGTTACCATTAGGGAACTTATTCATACGCTGTTGCATATACTCCTGCATGAGACGAATCGAGTTGAATGCCATGTGCTCCGGCATCTCGCCATCGTCGCCATGCGGCTCCTGCAGTTGTGGATGTTGCTCATCGTCAACGTGGCCATCATCATGAGGATCCTCCAGCGGCTCCATATCATCCTCGAGTGGATCCACCAGCTGTTGCCCATTCACATGTCCATTCTGTGCACTTGTCTGTGCCTCGCCAGCATCGCTCACATTGCCATCCACAATGCCATCGCCATCGCCATCGGCATCGGCATCCGCATCGGCATCCGCATCAGCATCGACTTGCCCAGCAGCCTCAACATTGGCATTCGCCTCATTGTCCTCCTCCTCGTCGTCGTCGGAGCTGCTGCTGCTGCTTGAACTGCTGCCGGCGCTGCTGCTGCCGCTGCCGCTGCTGCTGCTGTTGCTTCCCGCGCTGCCGCTGCTCTTCACCTGACCCTGCCCGGCTGCCTCTTCCTTAAGCGTCGCCTCCTCCTTGACGATATCGCTGCCCCCCGACGCCGACGCCGACTCCGCCGCTGTGTCCCTCGATCTTCTTGATGAGCAGCTGCTGGCGATAAAAGTTATCCGCATCCTCGCACTTCTTCTTGAACAAACACGCCGAGATCGCCGTCTTTGCACAGTTCACACACACCTGTTGCGGCAGCGTGTCGTTCTTGGTGATCTGCAAGGTCCAAACAGAAGATATATACTTCATTAGTTACAGTTTGTCATTCCAGATCTATAGAGTCTTATCCTATCCCTCTGATTCAACTCTATAAGCTTAATTAGAGACTCTGAACTGATCTCAAGCCAACGAGTTTGCAACTACAATAACTCTAAGTGCTTGAGTCTAGTCTGCTTGGTTGGAAAATACCCTGTATAACTCTATTAGCTTAATTTGAGACTCTCAGCTGATCTCAAGTCAATGAGCTGCTTTAAATGAAACTAGAAGAAATCTCAATGCCCGAGTTGAGTCAGCTTGGTTGGAAAATACCCTGTATAACTCTATAAGCTTAATTAGAGACTCTCAGCTGATCTCAAGCCAATGAGTTTGCAACTGCAATAACTCTAAGTGCTTGAGTCGAGTCTGCTGGTTTAGGAAATACCCTGTACTCACTTCTAAAGCATGTCAGGCTATCAGTTGACTTTTAGTCAAAGTTAATGCTATTGAGTTATAGACTTGACTATATCTGCAAACACTTTTCTTAATTGTATTAGACTTTAAAATACCCTGTACTTTTTTAAAAGCAATCGTAGTGCGTCTATTGCAATATTTTGGTTAACATTTTTATGTTCAGGGCTTATAAGAGAATGTAGGCACATACATACATGCGTATATATATGTATCATCTATTGTCCAAATACCTCATTAACTGACTTCAAATATTAAATGTATCTCAGTTAATGATTTTTTGATTAATTGATTGTTTTTCTACTTATTTTTCTAAAAGACATTCAGAGATTCGATGGAAGATTTGATTTAACAATAGGAATAATTGTACTCTAATGGTCGTAATAATCTAGAAATAAATATGATATTGTTGTATACTACATACATACATAGATGGCATTCATATATAGTATGTACATACAATTGAGTTTGAAGAAATCTTGAAACGGAAAACTGTTTTATTTAAACAAGAATTAGCAGAGCTTTGTAAATATGTATGTATGTATGTGCTCATAAATAAATGTACAGATGTGTATGTAGATGTGTGTACTTAGATATGTGCTGGTGTGTACATAGAGTTATGTACACATGTACCTATGTATGTGTGTGCCTAATAAATGCGATCCGTTGCGATCTCATATTTCCAAAGACACCAGCGACCAACCAACTTGGCCCATAAACACAAACAACACACAAAAACTTCAAATAATAATAAAAAAAAAAAAAATAACATAAAAGGAAGAAAAATTAAAAAATAAATGTTGAAGAGAAGAAAAAAAAGCAAATACGAAATGAGAAAGAAAATTAATAATGAGAAATGAAAAATGAATAAACTGAATAAAAATGAATAAAACTAAGCCGCTCAAATTGAACGGGCAAACCAGAAAACATTTCACATTCAGGAAAAATTATAATAAAACAAAGCAACAACAAGAAGAAGAGAAAAAAATACATGAATGGAATGAAATAAAAATCCAAGTGGCGGCAAACTGTTGACGAGGAGAGAAGAGCAAAGACAAGCGTTCCCGTCAACGTCTTCATCTCCTTCATCTACGTCTACGTCTTCGTCATCATCGTCATCGTCGTGCCGCCCCTTTTTGGGGGCCAACGAACGTCTAAGCCGACTAAGTGAATGAGCGCCGCATAGCGAGCGCAATGGAGAGACATGAACAGAGAGAGAGAGAGAGAGAGCGCGGTAAGCTAGCTGTGCAAGGCAATCGCACTCACACTCGCACTCGCTCACGCTCAACTCACTCTCTTAGGCTGTGTGAGAGTATAAAGCCAAAGCAGTAGAAGCCGAGGAAGAAGAAGAAAACATGCCAGCACAAAATTGTAAAAGAAAAATTTATGGAATTAAACCAAACATATGAATTATACATTCACATATGAAAAAGTCGCCGTGTGCAAGTGTGTTTGTGTGTGTGTCTGTGTGTGTGTGTGCAAGATTGCGAGAGGCAAACAGAGTGACAGAGAGAGAGACAACGACGACAAACAAAAGCATTGAAAGCAGCAATTCAAACGGTAAATTATTTTACAAAAGCAGCAAAAGAAAACTAAATACGAAACAAGAAGCAAGAAATTCCATTAAAAATGAAAAAGAAACAAATATGATTCCTTCGTTAAATATTGTATGCTAAACCCAACGAGGCTCAACTTAACTCAACATAAACTGAACCCAAAACAAACAAAACAAAAACAAAAGCAAACGAAACGTTTTTATTCATTAGCTTTTTGTTGTTGTTGTTGTTTTTTAATGTCAGTTACTGTGAAAAAGATAAAAATGTTGTGAATTGTTGGATATTCTATGAAATATGTTAATACGAGTGTTATATACAGTTGTCTGCACACACACACACACACACACACACACACAATTAGTATATATCACGTTATAGAGATACAACTTCTTTGCACAACAGCGTGTCAGGTAGTGGCGGGAGGGGGGGGGGGAGAGAGAGATAGAGACAGAGAGAGAGAGAGAAGCAAACAGTGGAATGCACCTCACTTCAATTGTTGACAATGGCATTCCAAGCAAAAGCGTGACAAATGTATAACATTATTAACAATTGAAATTCAAATCTTTGAAATCTCTTATAAATACTTTTACTCGCATTATCTTAATGTTAAATTGGATTTTAATTTCCATTTAAATTAAGTAAGGATCGTCAGAAGAACGCATAAGATGATGTACGAAAGTCGTAAACATATTCGCCAAATGTAATAATGTGTTTACACTCTTTCCACTATAAGGTTAATGAACATTTTTCTCAGTTTATATATATTTTTTTAATTATTAATTTAATAATTTACGTTTTTAGTAAAATAAACAAATAAACAAGCGGATCAGTCGAGGCACATGCGACAGTTTAGTACCCTGCATCAGTATTTACAACTGAAAGAGGCTAAGGCTACAGTCGACCGCAGTCGACAGTGGGAGACTCTGTACTGTGTACTTTAAAAAAGTACATAGTCTAAAAAGGGGCTACTTATACGCTCCTTACACTATAAATTTGAAGTACATTTATCTCAGGTTTTCATTTTTTTTTTTTCTGTTATTATAAATGTTGAGGTGAAAAATGTACATGTAATGTGTTAAAACGTAGAAAAATATACACAATCTGTTTACTTGATGTAAATTTTTGTTAAAGATTTTAAAATGTTTCCCTTTAATAATTGACAAAAATGAGTTAAAACCGAGAAAATTATATACAAACTTTGCAGTGGAAAGAGGCTATTTATACACTCCTTCCACTAAAAAATGTATGTAAATTATTCTTTGTTTATACCCTGTACAGGGATATATTATTATTAACATGTTTCTCTTTATTAAACAACAGATAACAAATTTATCTTATTTAATAATGTAGAAAAATGTGTAAAAAAATATGAAAAATTTACACAAACTTTATGGTTGTATTTAATGTTGTATTTATAAAATTGTAACACTATACAACGGATGTATATTTAGCTCAGTTGTTTTTTAAGTTTTACCATTGTAAAAAATATACTTTTATTAGGAAATTTGCAAATACCTAATTTGCATTATTTAATAATGCCGAAAAATGTGTACAAATGGAGAAAAATGTATATTTTTTTTACATAATTTGATTGATTGATGTATATTATTCAAAGTTTTTCACATTTGTCCCATTATTTAAAATATACATTTGATAAGAAATGTACATATAAAAAATGTATCTAGTTTAATAATACAGAAAAATATGTAATATTAATATGTAAAATATATAGGTGCTATTTACATTGTATACTAACATATTCCCTACAAAGTTGATGTATTTCAGTATTTCACATTTTGTCCTTTATTACAAATCAATAGAAATACTATTAAGAATTTTACAGGCAGCAAATACGTTTCCAAAAAAATGTGCATAAATGTAGAGAAATGTTCTTAGACTTTGCAGTGGAAAGAGATTAAGTAGATTCAATTTACTCTTGAAATCAAATCAAATTTAAAATAAAATAAAAAAATCTTACAAATGTTTTGAAATACATTTTTGAAATCTGTTAAATTTGCTCATTAAAATAGATTCAAAGGGGGTTTTCCGAATTGAAATTAAACTCTGACTATATCCGAAAATTAATTACTTTAATTTATATATTAGCTTTATTTGAATTCAGTTGAAGTCTGCTGTTTTTTTTTGTTGATATTGTTTCACATTTTTGATAGTCTTAAGTTAATAGCTCACCTTGACATCCGCCAATGTGGTGATCTTCTGCCAAAGTGAATCCTCGCCGAATATGGAAATCATTTGTATGGAGTTTGTGTGCGATGTGATGCAAATGCGACATAGTTGTGGACTGCATATCTCGTCGTCCATGTTGAAGATCCGATGCCGCCAATCACGAGCTGTTGCAATGGGAATCGAAGATGTTGATATCCCGCAATGGAGACAATGTAGATGATGCCGTGATCGTGTTTATCAACGGTACAGTAATGGGATTTGGAATTGTTATTGGAATCGATGATGGTGTTGGTGTTGGTGTTGGAATTGAAGTTGCAGTTGCAGTTGCAATTGGAGTTGGAGTTCGAGTTAGGATCGATGTTGGTGTTGGTGTTGGTGTTGATGTTGATGTTGGAGGAGGCGTATAAGCAGCCAGCCGGCCAGCCAGCCAGCTGCATGCCAGAACTTCCTCTCTGGCGTCTCTGCCCACTCTTTCTCGCACACACACACACACACACACACACACACACTTTGCTTTGAGAATGTTGGTCTTGCTCCTTGCAGTTGTTATCCGCGTTCCCGCAGCGTCGACATTGGTCACAAGACTTCCGACTTCAATAGTATAGAGTTCAACAAGTGGCAAATCCGTCGCAACTAGTATGCTGTTCACAAACTAAATAAATAAGAAAACATACTCTCACACATACATACATACATACATACATACACACACACGATCACGCGACTGGATTGACGATGATTTGGGAACTGAAAATGAATATAGAGAACAAGAAACTATTTATTAATAATGAGAAAGACGAGCAAATAAATACATACATATCTATACATGCAGTATACAGTAATATAAAAGATGGAGAAAAACACACACACACACACACACACACACACACACACACACACACACTCGCACACACAATCGCACAGTTAAAACGAACAAAATACACAAACGTAGACGAAAACTAAATAAATAAAAGTAGGAAAAAAGAATAATAAAAAAAAACACACAGAAAATTGAAATTCAAGAAAATAAAAACACGCACACAGACAGATATAATAAAGCTATCCCCTCCCCCTCCCCCTCTCGACAGGCACCCCTCTTTGTCACCTTCAAGCAACTCAATCTATATATGAGGTTTTTTTCTATATTTTATTATTGTGTAGATTCAGAAACAACAATAATAACAACAACAACGGTAATACAATTCTTACTGTCGTAGCCATACACAAAGATACGAACTTGATACACACACACACACACACGCACATAGACACACATAGACATACACACACACACACACACAGACGCGCGAACGCAAACGTAAATAAAATTACACAAAAGAAAACAAGTTGAAACTAAAATAAAAAAACACAAAACTTAAAAACATTCACAAACACACACACACTCACACACTGAGTGAGAGAGACAGAGTGAGCGAGAGATAGAGACAGACAGAAAGAGAGAGGGAGAGAGAGAGAGAAGCGAACAAATAAATAATAGCAAAAATCGTAACGAAACGAAATAAAATAAACTCTATGAAGCCGGATGACGTCTGGGCAAGTGGCACTAGTTGGTCAAAGGAAGGGGGTGGGAGAGGGGCAGAGAGCGCGAAGAGGTGAGGTGAGGTTAACCGCCACAGAAACTACAACGATAAATTCATGTTCTCCCAGCGTAGTGCGCTCTCGCTCTCACTTACTATATCAAGCAACATCTCTCTTTGATATACATGCATGCATGCATGCGTGTGTATGTGTGTGTGTATGTGTTTGTATCTGTGTATGTGTGTTGTAAAGGGTAAGCAAGGACGGTCAAAGGGAGCACAAGTGGGGCAGGCAGAGGGCAAAATAAGTAAGAACAGCACTACGCAAAATGCCAAGGGCAATGCATCCTGAAATGAAGGCAATAGCAATAGCGAATGCAGCTGGCAATAGATATTAAGTTGAAGGAGGTAAAGGTATTGTATCTGTATGTATAAATGTGTGTGTAGCGAGTGTAAGCAGCAAATCTTAAAAGCTTTAAATACCGCTCATAAGTTGTAGCTTGCATGATAAGTTCCTTTTATTTCCAAAGATATAACTGATAGATGAAAAATTCTAACTAAACATGTTTTATCTTTAAATTCTTCTACTTAATATTAAAATACTTAAAAAATACTAAACATAGTCTAAAACTATTAAATATACTACTCATAATTACTACATAAAAGAACTGTCAAAAACGTTTTAAAAAATGTATCTAAACATATTTTTTATAATTAAATTCTTTACGAATTATAAAAAATGTTGTTGCATATTAAAAAAGACTAAAACCACAAAATAGTCTGTATGTCACAAAAAAAAAACCCATAAAAAAAGACCAGCAAAAGCTACTTTGAAAATAGGCAAATACTAAATACGACTTCTAAAAAAAATTCTTGATAGTTAACACAAAATCTATTTAATCTTTAAAGTCTCTTACTAAAAACTTTGAAAAAAATACACAACTTAAATACTAAACAAAAGAACCTAGCAACAAAATCTACTTCTAGCTTATGAAACAGAAACGAAAAACAGGTTAAATTTGCTCCAGAACTCACAAGGTATTCATTAAAAATTGTAAACTTTAAGCTACACAGCACTTAGATTCCATACAAGTAAACTCTCTAGCATTACACTATAAAATACCAATTGAAATTCAATAAGAAAAAAAAATTGAGAAAAACAAGACAGGAATGTGAAATGCCTGAACCAGTTCACAAACACACCAGTTCAAATGACAAAACAACTTCTTGTACTATTCAAATGATGGAAATCAAGCACAACAGCATTGAGAAGAGAAGAGAACGCACATTAAATAAAAACAACAGCAACAACAACAGCAGCAGCAAAAAAATTGCAAAGTCAAATTTGGATGCGCTCGCTCTTTCGCTCGTTCGTTCGCTGGGATCGCGATGAGAAGAAGGAAAATCATAAGATCTAGAAACTGCAGTCAGCCTCAAATAGAAATAAGAACATGCAATAACTACGCAAACGTTTACATCAACTCACACACACACATACACACACACGCTTCCATACATACAATCGCACAAGCTGAGAGAGATACACGCACACACAGTTAGAAAGACACTAGCAGCGACCTGGAAACTGGAACTGAAAACCCAACCAATTTGCAATACATATTTGTACGACGAGTACTCGAACGTACAATTCCCGTCTCCATGTCGGGGTCTCTTTTTCTTGTCTGAAAATATAACTATACAATGTACACGTTAGTATGTGCATACAATCATACACACATAAATGTACATATGTTTGTATCCATGCATGTATGGATATCTATATAATTTACACACACATACATTCAAACATTCATAACGTAAGCATGATTGTATTTATGCCCTACCCGCATATGGTACTACATTCAATCGACCCCCTATTCTCCTTACTTCCCTCTCCTTCCAGCCATTAGCATTCATTGTGCTGTGTGTGTCCATGTCCAAGTCGAGTCTGCAGCTCAGTTTGAGTCTTTTGTTTAGAGTTTAAAATAAAATTAAATAAAATTGAAACCATAGTAAAGAAGAAAAAACAGCACAACAATAATAATAATAACAACAATAGCAAATACAACGTTAACATTGCTGTCGCTCTGTCGCTGTCGACGTTAACGCTGCCGTCGACGTTAGCGTCGCAACGCTGGCGGTTTACATATGAGGAAATATTACAATTTATAACAAACCAACAACTAACGAACGAATGCATGGACATGGACATGGATAATAGAAGACAAAGAGCAACCAGCAGCAACAGTCGCAGCGCAGCAACTACAACTACTACTGCTGCCGGCCAGACAGCACGGCGTACACTAAGAGCGGCAACTGAGAGTCAAAGAGAGCAAAGCGCAGCAACAGCAACAGCAGCAGCAGCAGCACAGCAGCAGCAACAGCGCCTTGATACAAAATAGTAATGGCAGAAAAGTCAAGAAACTCAACATTTTTCTCTTGTTGTTTTTGTTGTTGGTCTTTTCTGTTTCAGTTGCTGTTCCTGTTGGCCCGTTGCTTTAGTTATTTATTTTTTTTTTCCAGTGTGCTAAAGTCGAAGTGCCCAACCGACAACTATTAAAGAAAACAACAAAAAGACGAGAAAAACAAATACACGCTACTTACACTTACTATCCATATCCATACATAACTACAATACACATGCAACTCTAAATATGTATGTGTGCATGTGTGTGTGTGTGTGTGTGTGTGTGTAGCGCACGTACATTTAATACTTAACTCAACTCTTGTATCGTCGTCGTTGGTCTGTGTGCTTTAACTTTTTTTTTTTTTTTTTATTTAGCTATTGTACAGTTCCACAGAAAATTTATACAACGCACGGACGGTGACTGACTCTTAAGGCTGCTAAGGGGCAGGGCTGAATGGTGGGAGGGTTGGGGGGGTGGGGGGTTAGAGAAAGAGAGGTGGTACGTACAATTTAATATTTGTGAGCATATTTGCGGACACAACAAGCGAACAGAACACGAATACACAAGCACACACATAGAACATAGCACATAGAACATAGAACAGAAAACAACGGCTAAAGACTTGAAGAACACACATCGCAAGAGACTCAAGACAAAGTTGGCGCATTGATAGATGTGCACACACACACACACACATAGACGTGCAGTTACTTGTTACTTCTGTGTGCGTGTGTGTGTGTGTGCGCGCACTAGATAAATTCTAAACGCTGTCGTTGACTTAGAAAGTATCTATTGAAGACGCAGTTGCGCTTCATGGTATAATAAACTTGAGCAAACTTCAACTCTAGCAAGTAATGCCCTTTGTTATTAGCCAAATCTTATCACTAAATGAATATGTACATATGTATTTATATACATATACACAAAAGTATTAGTATATGTATTATTATTGCCTAAATCAAATACTAAATTATACTATTAACGTCTATTTTTTATTCAATTTCAACTCGCGCTATTTCGTTTTCTTATCGATATTACATGCTTTGACATTAATCGTGCTTATCAGGGCTATAAATATCTGTACCTTTTCAAATGAAACACTTTAGATTCAACTTCATTCATATTTTATTTTTAATTTATATTATATTCCTAAAGATTATATACTATTTTAGTTGTTATCTCTTTTGCGCCAGTTTCGTCTAAAGTTTATAGTTCCATTGTTAACGATACTTGTATATTGGATTAATTTAATTACGCTTTTAATCAAGTTATGCTTAACATTTAATTGAATATTGGGTTTTTATTGTTCCCAACTCATCATTCAAATCATTTTTGAAAACTTCAAGCTCTCATAACTCGGCCAAAACTAAAACGAATCCGTTGCGAAAAGTCGTATAAGTTTGAGTTTATTAACAATTTTTGATTTCATATTTCATTTAAATAAAAGTTAAAGTGTTTATAAATTTAACTATTAATATAGAAAACACACTTTAATTTTATTGAAATTAAATCAATTTTATTGAAATTAAATTAAATTATTTCGATTATCCTTAAATAATTTGTTCGATTTTAGTTTTCAACTATTTTGTAACGTAATTTAATATTAGTTTGCAATGTTGCCAAATCAAAATACTTCAAGCCCTCATATCGTGGTCAAAACGGAATCATTTTCGTTGCGTAAAGTCATGTTAGTTCTAGTTTATTATTAACTTTTGATTTCACATTTAAAATACTAAGTATTCATTTAATTTCAACATAAAATGCATTGTATAATTCGATTTATTGATTCAGCATTAAAGTACAATTCATATGTAGATACATACGTTTTAATGCAGTAGATACGTATGTATGTACTATGTTGTAAATTTGTATTTAGCTTAGTCAGAGATTAATCTAGTTTTAGTGGTGGGTGTAGCTTTTGATGATAGAGCATTTCGATTTCGAACAGTGCGTGGTAATTACAAACTCACGACAATGAGAGCACAATGTGAACAATAATTTACATGTACTTGCTATAACAATGGGTCCGGAAGAAGAGTTGAGCCTCGTACGTATGTATGTGAGTACATATGTATGTATGTGCATATGTATGTATGTGCATATTTATTATATGATAGGTAGGAAGATGGAGATACCAAGATACAAGTTAAATAGAGAGCGAGACAGATGAAGAAGAGTTGGAGGGAAGTGGAAATTCAACACCTACAATAACCACACTTGTGTATTTATACTATATATACTATATGTATACGCATACATGCAAACATAATCGTACTTATAATCGGAAGACTCGAAGATTGGCAATCACATCATGCGTTAACCAAGGTGTGGTTCCAATGTTGAGAAACGCCCAAAAAAAAAGAATAAAAATAAAAAAAGCACATAAAATAAAGCAGAATGGAATGATGAAAACATTGGAATTGGAATTGGAATATGCTAGAAATGACAATATGAATCGCAAGTATCGTTCCCAATTCAATTCTATCAAAACAGCTGACTGATGGATCAAGTATACGATAAATAAAGATATGCATTTGTATATTTAGCACGATAAGCACAAATATATAAATATATATATAGTATATAAATATATATCGAATGATATTCAATCGCTGATCAAAAAACTTGTACCAAATTGTGTAAACAATTTTCCAAATAATAATAACAAAATATAACAACACAAAAGTTTCGGTTTATTGTTTCGCAAAATTAATTAAAAAAAAAAAAAAAAGAGAAGAAAAGAAAAATAAAGAAAGAATATATATATTGTGAATTCTTAAGAACTGGAAAATGGATATGAATATGGTAAACAGAGAAGAAATCAAATTGCGAATGCAAATGAATATGAAATACAGATTAAACTCACACATGCATAGGACAATGCCTGTATGTTTGCATGTATGTCTATCTCTGTCTATCTATACACATATACATAGACATATGTATGTACGTATGTATGTCTATCTATCTCGATGTATGTTGGCGACAGGAATGCGTTAAAGCAAGCCAAAAATAAACATTGCCTGATAATGACGTTTATGAATATGCTGATGATGTTCGTAATATGATGATAATAATCATAATGATGAATCATGATGATGATGATAGGTACGTAGGATGCCATAAGCAACAGAAACAGATTAAGTTAAACAACAAATACTCTGTATCCATAACCACAAATGCGTGTGGGCGGTGGGTGTGCTTAACAGCGCAGGGAATGGCGAGGGGGGATGGAGTATACCTATGTAGAGCGTAAGAGCGAGACAAGAGCTGACAAGTTAAAAACCCAAACTAGACGAAAACTTGGCAATGGCAAACGACGTCAGTAAAGATAAGCACACAACGGCAACAACAATAGCAGCAGCAACAACAACAACTGAGCACAGGAGAACTGGCAACTGACAACTGGGAACTAGTAGGAATGGGGAACTGCGAACGAGAACAGGGAACGGAACGAAGCGCATAATAAGAACCAGCCGCATAGACAAGTTTATCCCAGCAGGTAGGCATGCAGCTAAGCAGGGCGTGTGGGGCGGATAAGGGGGGAGGGTGCAGCGCCATAAATGATGCCAGCCAGCGAGTCCTCTCACCCAACGATGCTTTAATTCACCTATGCATACATACACACACACACACTAATACATATATATATATATATATATATATATATATATATATATATATATATATATATATATATATTTTAACTCTGTTCGTAACTCTCCACCCAGTCCTCAGCCCCAACAGCATCATCATCATCGTCATCATTGTCGTCATTAATGCAACGCAATGCAAAGTTAAACCGCAAGCCAAAGAAGCAACCGACATAAAGTCGCACTTGGAATACCCTAGCCTATTATACACATAAATGCGCCTTACAGGCAACAACAACAATAAACAACAGATGCAGCAACAAAGTAGAAGCATAGAAAGCCAAAAACATAGAAAACATTTTTTCCTTAGCTATCTTCATCTCTGCATTTCGTTCTTGAGCTTGACTTGAAACTGCAGCGCAGAGCGCAAATCAAACAGATGAGAGAGCGTGTGCAAGAGTGAGAGAGTGTGAGAGGCCAGCGTAAGAGCGTACAATATACACGTGCAATAAATGCAATTACCGCATTCAATGGGCGATGGTGTGAGTCTGTCTGTATGTGTGTGAGAGTAACTGTGTGAGCGTCTTTGTGTGCACAAAAGTGTTTGTGCAAGTTTTATAATTTTTCTGTAGTTTGCATCTTTTTCTTTTTTACCATTCTCTAAGCCAAAATAAAAAAAAGTGTGTAATAAATTTAACATGCAAGTTGATAAGGTATTGTAGGAAGTAACAGAGATCTTATCTATTCAAACATTGCAGTTATTTATAACTGCTTTATAGTTGTTGGGAATATAATACATATTTATAAAGTATGTATTGTACTTTACACACATACATACAGTCGCCAATACTTGGTATTTTACTTTTGTTACATGTACATATCGATTTTGCACATAAATAATTAAAGCTCTTTAACAACACTGCACCTGTTTACAACATGTAGCGTATGTAAGCTTCGGTGTGCGCTGCATACAAAAAGAGTCTCCTTCCTTCTTGATATTTTATGCGTTCACAAAACTTGAGAAGCAAAAACAAAAACGAACGACATTTTCTGTATACGCGCCGTCGTCGCAGTCTCAGCCAACTTTGCCGTTGCAGTCGCAGTCAGCGTTGGCGTTTGTTTGAACGGCGTGCCGTTTCATATGCTTGCCCGCTCGCCGCCCGACTGATCACCCGGTTTGCAGTGCTGCTGCTGCTGCTGCTGCTGCTGCTGCTGCTGCGACTGCGACTGCAGCCTGTAAGTTGCTGCACTTACTGTTGTTGCTTTATTCGTTTTCTTACTGCACATATTTTTTCTTCATATGCATTTTTATGTGCGTGTGAGTCGACGACGTTTTTGTCTATATAATTGTGTTAGTGTCTGTGTATGTTTGTGTTTGTCTGTGTTTGCCTCGGATCAAATTTGTTGAATTGTTTATTTAGTACGCTGTCGTTGTAGCCAACGCTGTTGCTGTAATTGTTGTTGCGTTTATTTTTTCAGTTATTGTTATTATCGTTAGTTGCAGTTGCATTCGCTCTCATCGTCATCGCTTGCTCTTGCTACTTCGCTTGCTCATTCGTGTGCATTCCGTCATTTGCCGTCTCTTTCGTTTTTGGTATTTGTAAATTACATAAATTGTCTTGGACTATAAATTACGGGAAGATTATTATGGATTGCTGCTTTGCCTGTGTATGTGTGTGTGTATAAATATATGTGTGTATGTATTTATGTATTTATGCATGTTTATATGCATGCATGTAGTTGTTGCTGTTACTGGCTTGGCTTGGTTTGGTTTTGGTTTTTAGTTTTGGTTTGCTTGCATCGATGAAACGAACGCAAAAACCGCACAACAACAGCAACAACAACAATGTGTGTTTTTTATTGTATGCTTTTATTTATAGAGATCTGCATTTAATGATACTCCGTAGTTACAAATACATACATACATACATTCATATGCATATCACAGTCTGACTGTCGTGAATAGCTGTGTGTGTGTGTTTGTGTATGTGTATGTGTGTTTAAGCCAACATCTATGCGGCCACTTAGATACGTACTGACTGTATGTACATACATACATACATATGTACATACATGTATCTGACTCAGAGCGTCGAGGATGGAAATGGATATGGTAATGCTAAATAGCGAGTTTTGCATGTGTCGTAAAATGCCAAGCGATGGGCGATGTTGAGGCAGACAAAGGCAGGGCAAAGGATCATTAAAAATGGCTAAATGTGAGCATCGCAGTGCATGCAAGCGCGAGTGACAGAGAAAGAGAGAGACAGAGAGAATTGGCTTTTGGAGTGCTCCTTTTACAGCCTCTCTTATCGGTCCAATAAGATTTCCAAACGCTAACTTCAAAGCTTCAAGCTTTTAACAAATTCCAATTTAATTGGATCTGTGCAACATTCTAATAGATTTCAATTGTTCTCAAGCTTTGATTAATCGATTCCATTAATCGTTGACCAAAATGCCAGCACTATTAGTATAACAGTATTAATTTGAAAACTCAAACATGCATATGTATGTATGTATGTGCGTCACAAATGCAGCATAGTAAGAAAGTTATCGAAGGCGAGGTATCATTAATTCTACTCGAGGTCATTGAGCTGGAAAATGCGCTATAATGGATACACACTGTAAATTAATTATAATTTCAAACTAAAGTTTCTCTGTAACTAAATTTATGTAGTATACAACAAAAATTTCCACTTACAATAATACAAATTTCACTTAATTCAATTTAATATTGCTTACATTTGTGTGTGTGCGTGTGTGTGAAACTAACTACACAAGTATGTAGTGTATGTAGTCCATACTTGTATGTTCCTTTTTAACTTGACGTTTTATACTTTATCATGTGGGTGATCAAATGCGAAAAGAACAATAAACAAATACATAGACATAATGTTCTCTTGACATTTCTTGGGCATTATCAACGTAATCTCTGCCTCTGTCTCTCTGTCTCTGCCTCTGCTTCTGCCGCATGCCAAACACACGCATACCAACATCTATGCAGAGAGTGGGTTAGAGAGAGAGAGGGAACGCACTGATTTAACGTAACTATTCCAGTGGCTCAGCTCAAGTGAGCATAGTTAATAGTCAAACAACAATAAGAACTAGCGAAAGAGGCAAAAGCGAATGCGAGGCAACAACACCGGGGCCAAAACACACTCACACACACACACACGCGGCACACATTCAAACACATACGGACAGCATTTACGCACTCACACAGCGAACGACAGCAGTAATAATAACAATAATAAATTGAAGAGTTAAACTAATAACGAAATATGCATACATACGCATTCTCATACAAATACCGACAGTCACACACACACGAATAGACATATAAATACGTACACATTCATATCTATATCTCAATATAGTGTTTGTATGTAAAGTAAACGTCGCACATACATACATACCTTTATTTAGTCGAAATTGCTATTTATTTTCTTCTTTGCCGTGCCTATGGTTTTCTTGCTGTTGCTGTTATTACTCGTGTTGTTGTTGTTGCTTTTCGTTATTACTGCCGTTGCTTTTGTTGTTGTTATTATTTCGTCGTCTCTTTTTACTTATTAGTTTTTCACACAAACAGAATCAAATTGGAATGTGTAAAGTTGCTTTATTGTTCGTGTTCGTATATTATATGTACATATGTAAATAAATATGTATCCATGTACATGTATATGTTTAGTAATTTATGTTATGTGCCGTTTTTCTGCTTACATAAATTTCGTTGACAAATCGTTGTTCGTCTTGCGATTCCGATTTTGATTTGTTCTTTTGCACCTGCACATCGCCGTATTGCACATTTAGTTTGTCAGCTTGATTAAAACTCTGACTTAAACAGAAAAAAACAACCAAAAAAAACAATCAGAAAAAACACGACGCACAAAGTTTAAGCTTAATTGCTATTTTATAAATTACATTCAAAATGTAAACACAAGCTCAGAATGCGCTGTTGCTGTTTTTGTTGTTGTTGCAGTTATTGAATTGTTTTGAGTCAAACTACGCTAACTGCGACGCAGCAGCGCAAACACACAAGAGACGTCCGTTCACGGCAAAAATCCAACAAGACAAAACAAAAAGAAAAACAAAAAACATCAGCACATGACGACCATCACGTACAAGGTGATGCACTGCGTAAGCGAATCCGCCGCACTCTCTGAGAGCGAAAAACATGTAAAGCAAACAACGTCACACCTTTGAGTCTGTTGTATAGAAAACAGCCGGTAATGTGTTTATGTAAATGATATTTTACAAATTGGATAAAACTGATTAGAATACAATAAAATAGATTAATTTATGCAATATCTTATGTAATATTCCAATTAATTTAAATGATGTAACACAATATGAGTTCATGACGAAATATTCTTAATACGACTCTCTGCACAACCTCATAAACGGCTGCAATCCCAAGCTGTTTCTGTTAAGTCGCTGTTAAGCTCAAATGTTACTGTTACCACTTTAACCTGCACATTATGCACATTTTCAACGATAACTTTTTGTTCTCAGTTCAGAATACCAACGATTATCGTTTTAACAGTTCATGTTAACTCTATATAAACAAATTGTTATTGTTAATATTCATTCATTTGCACAGTAAACAAATATATCAAATATAGAAATAATTTTAAAATAATTATAAAAGACAACTTAATGTACAACTTATAATAATATATTATTATATTACATATAATATATTATTATATTATATATAATATTGTATTATATTATTATAATTATATTTAATAGTTTTTTTTTAATATTAAACATTATCTTGCACGTCGAAATATAAAAATATAATCAACTATAATCGGTGTAATTGTACCGGCTACAATGTAAGTATAATGTTTATAAATAAATTTAAATGGGTAATCGATTTGCAACGATACAATTTTCGATTGCAGCCCTGTGTAAAATGTACGCTGCAACCTTGCCGGCTAGATTTTGACAATTGGAATGCTCCCAACTGGAAGTCAATGAGCGAACTGAGCGGGATTTGAGCGAAATGAGAGTAGCGCGC
This sequence comes from Drosophila funebris, assembly GCA_018901825.1. Classification (NCBI taxonomy): domain Eukaryota; kingdom Metazoa; phylum Arthropoda; class Insecta; order Diptera; family Drosophilidae; genus Drosophila; species Drosophila funebris. The sequence goes on along the minus strand of JAEIFK010000675.1, from coordinate 486,476 downwards.
TTCCACGCGAAATATTGGTGCATGCGTGTTTGTGTGTACGTGCATGGGCAAAGTGTATCGTGGAAATGCTTCCAATCAGAATTTGGAAGTTTTTTCCATATTGATTAGTTATGTCGCTTTTGTTGTTTACTCGCTACATTTTTTTGGCCAGTTAAATTGTGTGTGTTGTGTTTCCAAATACGCGGCAAAAAAATTTGCTAAAAATTTCGAGAAAATTTAAATTTGGCCAACACAAGGGCAGCTAATAAGAAAACAAATCGATTGCAAAAACGACGGCGAAAGAAGCGGACGAGTAAGACGAAGGCGACAAGGTGGAGAAGGAAGAAAGAACAAGAAGAAGAAGAACTGCAATCGATAGGCGAATCCCAAAATCGCGACCCAGCGATCACACAAACCCTCGATGTCCGCGGGTGTGGGAGGCGGCGGAGGTAGCATAACCACAGATCATCACAGCCGTTTGTATTTCCTCAATTCGCCAACAACGCCACTTACCGCCCGCGATCCTTTCTTCATAAAGCCAGAATACCTCAACTATGAGAATCCCATGCACCATCTCTACCCAAGCAACAGGGGACTTATAGAATACAATAACTACACGACGACAGTTGCCGCTGCCGCTGCTGCGAGTGCAAGTACAGGTGCCGCTGCTGCTGCCGCCGCTGCAGCCGCTGCCGCCGTTAGTAGCAATAGTAGCAATAACAACAACAATAACAACAGTAGCAACAACAACAATAATAGTAGCAGTAATAGCAACAACAACAACAACAGTAGCAGTAGCAATAATAACAACAACAGTGAGAATAGCTTCCAGCCACAATCGAGTAATCCGCAACAACATCCGCAGCAGCATTCGCAACATCCGCATTCACAACACAATCCGCATTCGCAGCAACATTCGCAGCAACAACAACAGCAGCAACAACAACATCCCCTGCACCATCATTTGTCAACGGGCGTCGTTGTCACCGGCGTCGCACTTGGACATCAATCGTCACGTGCCCAGAAGGCGGCGAGGCGACGTAGCAACGAATCTGTTGAGGCACGGGAACGGCGATTGGAAAGGAACGCGGCCAGGATGCGGGATAAGAGATCGAAGGAATCGGAGGCGGAGTACCGCCTACGTTTGGCTAAGAACGCTGAGGCGAATCGCGTCCGACGCCAAAACGAAACCGAAGTACAAAGAACCCTAAGACTGATGAAGAACGCCGCCCGCCAGCGACTGCGACGTGCCAGCGAATCGAACGATGAGCGCAAGAAGCGTCTGGCCAAAGCGGCTGAAAGGATGCGCGTAGCACGCGCCAGTGCGCCCAAGGTGATTAAGCCGCCGCTCGAGGATCGCCTCAAGGGCTACTAGACATTAGGGATGGAAGAAACGGAAGCAAAAGCAAAAGCAAATGCGAAAGCGAAAGCGAAATAATACATAAATGGCAGCTAATACAAAAGGAGAAGTAACATGGACAGGACAATGACGTAACAAGCGATTGCTGGCACTGGAGCTGGCTCCAGACAAAATGAACCAGTGATGAGCGTAAGGATGAACTGCATCCAGTCTAGCAAGACAGACAAAGACAGCAACACTAATCATAACAGACACACATACACATACACACACAGAGGGACACTACACGCAAACCAGCTAGAATCTAATCAGATAGAATCTAATCAGAACCCAGGAAATGTACACAAACCAGAGAAGAAGCAGAAACAAACAACAAAAGCAGGAAGAGTAATAGAAAGAATAGTAGGAGCAAGATGAAGTAGAAGAAGAGAAAGCAGCATACATGTGTATGTGTTTGTAAGCAAGGAGCAACGTCATCAACGTCGTCGTTTTAGACAGCAAAAAACAAAAACAAAATAAACAAACAAACAAAAAACACATATAGAAGAAGCAGAATAAGAGTAAGAGAAAGAAAAAAAGAAAGCAAAAGAAAACTTCTATAAATAATATATATTGTATACATAAAAAGAAAAGAAAAAACAAAAGAAACAACATACATATAACATTTACATAGAAAGAGCAAGAGGAAGAGGAAAAGCAAGAGCAACATAATAGAATATAAAGATAACGAAAGCAGAAGAAATAGAAAACCAGTTGGATGCTTATCAGGCAGATGGACAGTTGGAAGATCTTACCAAACTGGAAGTTATACATAATAAACAATCTGGCACTTTTTTTTTGGATATACATATATATATGTAGAAAGTGTCGGCAAATTTTTTTAAGTTATAATTAACAAAAAGATGAAGTAAAAAAGTATTTTTATAATGCATGCATTATATTCTTACGATATATATATACGATATGTATATATATATATATATATATATATATATATATATATATATATATGCATATATATATAGTTATATATACACAAAACACACACATACACAGAATAATATATAGATACACACACACATACAAAAAATACGCAGACACCTACACAAAACGCCTAGAAAATAGCCATGTGTAAATGTATGCACATCACTCAAAGCACATACACACACACATATGAGCGAGACACACATGTACACACCCATTGTAGCTATGAGAGTGAGTGAGAACGAGAGAGCGGGCGGGCGCGCGAAAACCCCCAAAAAGCAATGAAAAAGAAAGTCAACTTCATCCCCAAACATACGTGAACTCACACATGCACACACACACTCATGCACTTTAACATGTGTGTGTTTACACATACATATGTGCTGTTATTGTATACACGGGGTGGCTCAGCAACAACAACAAGCACGATAGCAATTTGAGCAACACACTAAAATTGGCCGGACCAATTGCCAAATTCCAACTGCATATGCATTGTTTGAATCAGCAATCAAAAAAAAAAATACAAATACTTGCTGCTAGCGCTCGTTAGCTGCAACAGGTGCGACATCTTTTGGTCAATAGTGCAAGCTGCGTTGCCGGGCAAATATGTATCAAATTCAAGACGACACCGAACACCCCAAAAATAATGAAAGAAAAATAAAACAAAAACTACTGTGTGTGTGGGTGTGTGTGTGTATGTGAGTGTATGCTTGTGCGCTTCCCCTATGCTGTAATACAAATTGAACAAGCACATATGAAAATCAACACCAGCAATCCATGCAGGATTATGTGTATACACACACACACACACATACACATGCAAACAAGCAAAGCATATGTATATGTACATGGCAAATTGTTATAGCAACATTAAAGGCCTACTTCCTCCTTTCCCACCACCCCCCACCCTATCACAACACAAGATCTAAACAAGAAACCAATTTTTTTGCAATACACACACGTACACAATCACACTCACACACACACAATTAAAATTAAAACAAAAAAATTAATATAACATTTAAGTTCTAGTCGAAATTTAAAATTGTTTTTTTTTCCTAATCCATTTTTATCCCAATTGTTTTGATGTAAAATTATGAAATACATTTTATGTAATTGTAATATTCTATGTACACTATAAACAACAACAACAAACACACACACACAAACAAACAAACAACAAGAAACAAAAAAACAACAAAAATGAATACTTGAATAAAGTTGCATTCACAATTTTTATATGGCATGTATTTTTTTGAGCGCCTTTTCAGCTTTTCAAATTGCAATAAAAACATTGACATTATTGCAATTAAATGATGCGCATATCGATAAATTGCACCCGCTCTTATCGAAACATGACGTAGTTATCGAAATTGCGCGCAATCTTAGCGATAGCATTTTACTGGAAATTCGTCACTTATCGCCAATGCTACATGTATACATACACACACGCACGCCATCCAGTTTCCAACTTCCAGTTGTATTTATTTTTTAATGTGTTGTTGTGTGCGTTGGTACAGAAAACGGCAGAGCATTTTGCTTGCCGGAAATTTTAGCGCGTTTTTTTTCATTTATCGAAAAACAATTTTACAAATGCCTCAATAATTTATTTAACTGTCATTGCCGCGCCAAATAAACAAATTGTGTGAAATGTGGAGCTAAATGTCTGAATATGGAAATTAATAAGTATATTAATATGCAAGCGGTGAATACATTTAGATAGGCGAATCGAATTGCATATGTGAATGTGTGGTGCAACACACACAGACAGACACACACACAAACACTCAACTCATATATACACATACATATATAACGCCGACAAATTGAGGAGGCGAAACGAAGTTAACAGCAACTGTAACCACATTGATGCAACAATTGTGGCAATTCGCTTCATAATATTTATAAGCGAGAGATATACAAAATAAATGTACGTACGTATTTTTATACGTACTTATATACCGCCATTTGGTCAAGGTGTGTGATTGTGTGCGTACGTGTATGTGTATATGAGTACGTGCTTGTGTGCGTGTCGTGTCGTGTTTGCCTGCCATATAGCTGTGTGTATGTGTGTACATATAATCATGTGAAAAATCGATTGGAAGTGACTGGAAGCCGTATAGTCATTGGAAGGCTCAGCAGCGGCGGTGGCGGCGCCAATTGTCATTTTCTATCAAACAAGAAGAAGAAACGTGCGCACGCACCAAAAGTAGCCACCAATAATATAGAAGAGAGAAAAAAAACATTGAAAACGATAATAAATTTAAATCAAACACGCGAACGTCAATTTCAAACAATTACAATAAAACAGCAGATAAACAAAAACAAAATAACAAAACCAATACGAAAACGAATCGCAAAATTGCAACATTTGCGCTAAGAGAAGACAGCAGACTGTAGTGAAAGGTGCGCAATACGTTTAGCTGAGACACAAACCGTACGTGTTTTATTTCCAATTGTTGTTGCCATCTGTGTGTATGAATGATTTTTGACATTTGCATGTGCAGGCGGCAGCGCGAGGCAACACTGGCAAGAGGAAGAAGCATTAAGAAGAGCAACGAAAAATAGCTGAGGCAGCGTCATCAGGCAGCGGTCAACATTTAGAAGCATATTGCAAATTGATTGACAAGCAAAAAAAAAAAGGAAAGAAAAAAAAAGTGATGCGCAAAACAGAAACCGAAACAGTAACCAACCAACAGTCACAGTCACACCGATTGCCAGAGAGTAGCGCGACGGTAAGAAAGAGAGTGTGTGTATGAGAGAGAGAAATAGAGAGTAGCATCATCATCAGCAGCAGCAACCGAAAGTTGTTAAAAAGAAAACGCACACAAATAAACAGAATTATATATACACACATGCACGCATAATATATATAAATATACATATATTTATTTATATATATTCATATATATATATATATATATATAGATATATGTATGTACATAGACGGCGATACCGATTGCGATAACGATATTTAGGCGCATTTCTTTATATAACTACGAACAAAATTGCGAAGCAACAAACAAAACAAAAACAACGAAAACAAGGCAAGGCAATCATAAAGCGGCAAATTGAATAGACAGACAAAACGAAAACGGCTGTTAAATGCGGCGAACAAAACGCCAACGTCTTTGTCGCCCGAGCAATAGCAGCAGCAACAGCAGTCGCAGTCGCAGTAGCACTAGCAGCAATAGTTATCGATATCGTCATCAAGAGGATAGGGATACGTTTATCGATCGTTGTTGACTGGAAGAGACGACGAGAATTGCATTTGGTCTATATCGATCAAGAAGAAGAAGCAATAATAAGAGCAACAACAGCGAGTTGACGACAATTTCGATTGTTGTTCAGGTTTTGCCAAATAATGGAACCAGATCCCAATGGGATAAAGATAGAGCCGACACTTGACCATCATCAGCAGCAACAGTACGCGACGCATGTGCTTGCAATCAACGGTCCAAATGCGCGGCTACTTATCGAGCATCAGTCAGCGCTGTTGGTACCATTGTCTACCCATCAGCAGCAACAATTGCAATTGCAGCAACAGCAGCAGCAGCAACAACAACAACAGCAGCAGCAGCAACAGCAGGCCCAACAGCAGCAGCAGCAACAGTTTCAGCAACAACAGCAGCAGCAGCATCATCACCTACAGCAGCAACAGCAACAACAATTTCATCAACAACAATTGCAAATAACATTACCCGCTTATTCACAGCCTCTATCGTTGAAACAACAACCGCCACCGACACCCCTGGGTCCATCCTCCAGTGTCAGTTCGGTATCAGTTAACACACAGCAACAACAACAGCAGCAGCAACAACAACAGCAGCAACATCATCATCATCATCATCAGCAGCGGTGGAACGAGAGTCCCGAGGCACGTCAACGCCGTTTGGCCCGCAATGCTGAAAGGATGCGGGAGAGACGGCAGCGAGAAAGTGAAGACGAGTACCGCAAGCGATTGTTGCGTAATGCGGAAGCGAATCGGCAGCGTCGCCAGAACGAATCCGATATCGAAAGAGCGATGCGTTTGGTCCGGAACGCGGCACGTCAGCGTTTACGCCGGGCAATGGAATCACCGGATCAGCGGGCAAAGCGTTTGGCCAAATTGGCCGAGCGCATGCGCATGTATCGGGCCAGCGAGACGCCCGATCAGCGTAAGATTCGACTCGCTGAGATGGCGGCAAGGGCGAGGCAACGCATTGCCAGCGAATCGGCGGAGGAGCGCAAGGAAAGACTGAGAAAGCTGAACGATTATGCGAAAAAGGTCAGAGAAAAGAAAAAGATATACAAACAGGTGCAGGTGCAGGTGCAGGTGCATGGCGTGCAACCGAATTCGTCGTCGTCTTCATCGACCAATTCGACAAATTCCAATTCACTCACCGCGCAGCAACAGCAGCAGCAGGTGCTTGCTGTCGCATCAGCAGCTGCCGCTGCTGCCGCAGCTGCATCAGCTGCTGGCGCTGGCCAACCCAATTGTAATAATGAGCATAATATTAATTTAAATCAGGCAAACGTCTCATCGTCAGCGCCTGCAACCGGCAGCAGCACCACCACATCATCCGTTGCCGCCGCCGCATCGGCAACAGCAGCAGCAGCCGCCGCCGCCGCAGCAGCCGCAGCAGCAGCAGCAGGAGGAGGAGCGGGAACAACGGGCGATGAGCAGCAGCAACAGCAACATTTGGTAACAGCAGCAGCAGCAGCTGCCTATCAACAGCATCAGGCGATCGAGTATATGGGACAGAATATGTTCATTGCACCAGGTGGACTGCGTCCGACGATGCAATTGAAACAGGAGCCGCAACAACAGACACAGCAGCAACAGCAACAACAGCAACAGCAACTCCAGCAGCAGCAGCAACAACAGCAACAGCCTCGCTATTCATTGGGTGCCCAACAGCTGATCGATGGTGTCGCTGGTGGCAGTGGTGCCGCCGAAGCTGGCAGCATATTTGTGCAACAAATCTATGGCGAGGAGCCCGGCAAAACTGGTAAATTGCTGCAGGCCCATGTGCCGCACTTTAGCATTGCCAATCAGATCGAGTTCTATCAGCACAAATACGCTAAGAAGCAGGAACTTCAGGTGCGTATCCAGGCAACGACGCCAGATTAGATGAAAAACGTGAGTTAGCACTAGGAAAGGCACCACAGTAAGAGCGAGAGAGAGAGAGAGACAACAAGAGAGATAGAGAGAGAGAGATAGAGGAGAGCAATCTTAAATCCTAAATGAAAAGCCAAAGTTTTATATGTTTATTAGTTTATTTGTTGTTTTCATTTTTATGTTACGTTTTGGTTTCGTTTAAAAACAAAATAGTTTAAAGCAGAAGAAAGCTAAGAGACAGACAGAGAGAGAGAGAGAGAGAGAGAGAAGAAGAGAAGAAAGTTTAATAAGGTTCCCTTAATTTCTAACATATTTTTTACATCAAATATCTTAAAATCTAGACTGTAATCAAAAGCAACAAAAGTGTTTTGTATAAAAAAAAACCCAACTAACTACAACAACAATCTCTTGTATATACAACAACAACAATTCGAAAAAATTGCATTATTAAAAAACAATATTGTAAAATGCCCAGAACAACCGTCTTCAAAATGTGTTCTTCAATTCATTTGCTGACTCTCTTCTGTCTGCAGCGTTCTCTCTTGCTCTTGCACAGCGCTTGCTGTTACTTTTGTATTTAAATACAGTTTGATTTTATTTTCTTTTCTTTTTAATTTCCACATAACCTTAAAGCGTTGTTTTAACATTGCCAGTTTTTTTTAGTTTTGTTTAACAATATAATTTTGTAGAATTTTTATGTTTTATTTTTGATTTTTGCACTCACATCATTTGCCAACGCGAGAGTGAGCGAGAGAGATAGTAGGAGAGAGACAGGAGAGTATGTGTGTGCTAAGCTAAAGTACAAGGCGCAGCCAACTTAATGTCATGGTGAAGAGAGAACGGTAAATTGGCAGGACTGCTAACTTAGCTTAGCATACACATGCATACACACACACACACATATATATATATATATATATGTATATATGCTTGTACAGTGAATCAAAAAAGTATTGACATTTGTTGAGTATAACTGTCATTTTAATGCGAAATTATCGTATATTATACAAATTAAATTTATATATAAATATATATATTTAAGTATATATATATATAGATATATATATACATATATATACATATAAATATATATATATATATATTAAAAAAAAACGAACTCTCTTTTCACTATATATATATTAAAAAAAATAAATAAAAATACATATTTGTATGTATTTTAAATCTGAAATATATATTTTTATATACCAATGCATATTATTACATTTATATAAAATTAAGTACAAATATTTATGTAAATGTAAAAATAATTTTTGACATTTATATAAAAATGTATAAATTTATATTTATACGTAAAAATATAAATTTCTTATAAAAAATATATATTTTTAATATATATAACATGTAAATATGTTCAAATATTTGTATTTATGTAAGAATATATATACATATATATATATATATATATATATATATATATATATATATATATATATATATATATTTTTTGTTTTTACCTTACTGAAAACATATATTTGGACATCAGGATATATACAAATATATATAATCTTTATAGTGGAAAGAGGATATTATTTACATAAATATTTATTTTGAAGAATCATACGATAATTCAATACCATATTTTCTCTGAAATTATAGCGATTATGGCTTTAATATTTGAGCAGTTTTAAAATGTAATAAACAATAATTTTTGAACAACTTGGAGATTGTCATAACTAGAAAACAGAAGACGTGTTAAAGTTTTCAATTCTCAGAAAACAAGAAGAAATCTTTGAATGAAGAATATACAAAATATTAATATTATATAATACATTTTTACATACAATACATTTTTATACATTTTTTCACATTTATGCGTTATTAAAATATGCACATATGTTCATGTCTTAATAATAAAGGAAAATGTGTAAAAATGGAGAAAAATGTACATAAACTTTGTAGTGGGAAGCGGATATTAGACTTATGACAATCTTCAAATAATATACCATATATAGGAATCATTAACAATTGAAACATAACCTCACTTTAAAAATTTCGTTTCTTTTTTTTTTTTATTTCTTATTTTTGTTGCTTCTCTTCCATTTGTGATGATGCTCAGTCTGATGATAACAGCGGGTCTGTTAGTCTGGCCCAGAACGAGGCCAAGGTGATTGTCGCTGCCGCGGAGCAACAGAAGGCGCTCAAAGGTGGACAACCGGCGACAACAACGCAACTGTACAATCAGTTCCCCTACTTGGCCACGTTTCCGGCAACGGCAAACAGCAGCGGGACGACAAGCGCGGGCACCGTTACTGTGACGGGTGGAACGGGAGCAGCTGGTGCCAATGGCGCTGGGACGGCAACAACCGCCTATTATCCGATGTATCACAATGGCTTCCAGTTGGGCATTGGGCCGAATGCGGTGCCGCCTCCATTTACGCCCGTGCACTTTGCCAATGCCAGTGGAGGCAGCAGTCCGACAGCGACGGGACAATACAATATATTGACTGCGCCGGCAGGTGCGAATCCCACGCTGACTGTCGCTGGATTGGGACAACAGGAGCAGCAGCAGCAGCAACAGCAGCTTGTCCATGAGTTCCCGAAAATGGGTCGAGGCAGGCCGAGAAAGACTAGTCTATTGACGGGGCATGAGGATCTGAAGGTGAATACAACGCTGGAACAGGAGCTCAATCAAATGCTGGCCGCACCCCACTTAACATCCGGTGGCCAGCGACGAGGACGTCCGTCCATTGAGCAGGGCCACATTCATGCACATTCCACGGCGGATGGCGATGGCGTTGTTCAGACGTCGACAACGCCGCGACGCAGTGGCGCCAACAAATACGAAACGGAGGAAGAAAAGCGTCTCCGACTCGACAAAATGGCGGCCCATCAGCGGGCGGTCCGTGCCAATGAATCGCCTGAACAGCGTACGGTCCGTTTGCAAAAGTTAAGCGAACGGGCGCGTCTAAAACGTGCCCAGATCCGTGCCACCGAGAACATTGAGGAGCGCAAGGAGCGTCTATCCAAGCAGGCTGAATACGCTCGCCTGCGACGCATGCGCAGCCATACGCCGAGGAACAGCAGCAGCGCCAGCGCTGAGTTCCATGCCAAGACCGAGGATGAAACGACAGAGCAGCTTTATGACAACGATACCGATAACGGCGATAGTTTTGTTGTCAAAAGCGATTCGCAACTGGATGGCGAGGGATCCAATGATCAACAATTGGCAGCCCTGCAACTAGAACAACATGAACTTCAGCAAATGACGAGCACATTACAACCTCAGCAGCAGCAGCAGCAGCAACAACAGCAGCAGCAGCAGCAGCAACAGCAGCCACATCACGAGGCAATTGTCATCAATCAGCAGCAACAGCAGCGTCTGGTCTCCCTAAGTCAGCATCAGCAGGGCTACAGCAAACTGCAGACGTCAACGGTTGGTGCGGGCGCGGGAGGCGGGGCGGCCAGTGGAACGGCTGAAAATAATGATATGCTAAAGATACTCGAACCGATAATTGTTATGAAAACCAAATGAGTATCGCGAAAGCGTCACAATCAGCCCACGAATCGCTAGGCAACAAAAAGAACATGCAAACACACACATATACAAATGAGTGTATAATTGCATGTGTGTTTGCGTGTGCATGTGTATTTTTGGGCTATTGTTGGCGCTATCGCCCGCTGTTGTCGGTGACATCGAAAATCGTCTCCTCTCTTACACCTCCCCACCCCAACTCCGTCAACATCGTCGTCATCCTCTCGCTTCTCGCTCTCTGTCCATCTGACAATCTGGCAATGTGGCCTCGAGCGGCGATTTGGACCTTTTTTATTGTAGAATATCATCTATCCCCACCCCCCTGGGTATTGAAGCGTTTGTACAAAGAAAACTTGCAAAAATATATCCTTAAGGCTCGCGTTCTATTGGCCTTTTGCCATTATAATTCAGAATTACACATACATGCGTGCACCTACATATGCATGTATTGTGCGTTTTGTAATTTGATTTTTTTTTAGATTAGAATCGTCTTAAAAATCGACTTAACTGTTTAACTTTTACGAGTACTATAAGGATACGTTAGTGCAATAGTTATAGAGAGTGCAATACTGCAATACGTGATCGATCGTATTGCACACACATAAAAAGCAAACATGTAAAAAGAAGTGAACATAACAAAATGCCATTATATTCCGTTATATATATACATATGTGTATATGTATATGCGCCAATATAGTGGCCACCCAAATCCAGGACAGTGTGAGAAAACGAACAGTAACGAAGCGCACCGACACATAAACACACACATGCACTATACGTATACATTAATTTTGCAGCTAAAAAAGGATGATACAAAAATCAATGTATTTGCATATAAAATAGGTATAGAAATTGTAATAATTTTAAAAAAATTTGGAAGTGTAACGGTAATTATTGTATTACCGATAACCTTTTATGTAATGTAATAAGCAAAAAAGTGAACAACTAAGCCTAAATTCATAATTTGTAGCCCATAAACCGAGCACTAAGTAGAAAGTACGTATTAATTTTTTAAAGTAGCAAAACATACAAAACAAATAAATCTAATGAGCAATAAGAACATTTGCATATCGATAACATTGAATTGTCACAATTATCAATAATCGGCTGCAGAGTGACCGTGTTGATTTTATTTATTTGTCGTCATGAAGTTTACCACATTGCATACTGAAGACACCGAGTACTCGGCCGACTCTGTGGAATGGTGTACACAGGATGAGACACATGATGGTTACTTTGCCTGCGGTACTTATCAGCTGGTTGAGTCCGAGGAAACTGATGCTGTCGGCGATACGCCGAAGGCGAATCGTCCCCGAAAGGGTCGGGTCTATCTGTATGCCTTTGATAGGCACAACAATGCGCTGCAGAGGCAGCAGAGTATTGAAACGGCAGCCATATTGGACATGAAATGGCTGCCAGCTTGGAGCTGTGACAGTGGACCCTTGCTAGCCACAGTTAATGCGTTGGGTCAAGTCGAGATCTATGAGTTGTTGCACGCGGAGCGTCGACTGCACAAGCGCACGACATTTGACCTGGAAACGAAAACGGACAACGATGTTCCGGCTCTGGCATTGGCCCTTGACTGGCAACGTTCTGGCAGCGCAGTGCAGCTGCTCGTGTCAGATTCGTTAGGCAACATACACATGTTGCAGCACACGGTACAGGGTGAGCTACATAATCTGAGCACATGGCATGCCCACGGTTTTGAGGCTTGGACATGCGCTTTTGACCGCTGGTCACCACAGCGTGTTTACACTGGCGGAGACGATTGCCTGCTGCATGCTTATGATCTGCGCAGCGGTACCGAAGAACAACAGCGCATATGGACAAATCGGGCACATGGAGCCGGTGTCACATGTCTGCTAAGCCATCCGCAACACGAACACCTTCTGCTAACGGGCAGCTACGATGAGCATTTACGACTATTTGATACGAGAGCCATGAAACGCACCCTCGCCGAGTTGAATCTGAATGGTGGCATTTGGCGGCTCAAGCCACATCCTCAGCGCAGCGATCTAATCCTGGCCGCATGCATGTATACAAATTTTAGCATTGTTAATTTGGCCACCTGCTCCGAATCGAATGCTGCCCTTACTTTGTTGGGCACCTACGACGAGCACTTCAGCATTTGTTACGGTGCCGATTGGGCGCCAAATATCGATAAATTGGATATCTCGGATGAGGTCGCATCCAAGCTGCACATGGCAACCTGTTCCTTTTATGATCACAAGCTGTGCGTTAGCAGCATTGAGGCTAACTTTAAAATGTGATTAATTATCATTAATAAACGTGACATTGTCGAAAATAGGATATATCGATAAAATGCAACAGTATATATTTTTCGTAACTAGTATTTTTTGTATTCCAATTTGTTATCGGCTATCGTGCAGCGCTATCGGCATCGTTTAAAGCGCGTTTCCAAAAGTTGCCATTGTAGTTGTTTATTTGTTTTTGTCGAAATGTCTGTGGATAAGAATAATAAAGTGATAAATAATGAGCTTGCCGATATGCTAGCAGCGCTTGCAAAGGCTAATAGCTTAATACATGAAGTTGGCGCAGCCATCGAAGAATCAAAATGTAATCAAACGGCATCGGCGTCTACCACTCAGCGTCTGATGCAGTTAAACGAGGAGCTGTTGCAAATGGAAGTCGAGCAACAAGCAATACAAAAAAATATTCAAACATTTGGTGTGTATTCCTTGAGTTCCGGCTTTAAACATCATGTCAATTAACTTGCCTTTCCTTTAGACAAGAATGATGAGATGCTGCTACAAATGTTGTTGCATAGATTCAACAAACTGGGCTACAATCTAATCTTAAGTCGCGATGCGGACAATATGATGCTCTACAGGTTCGAATATGGACCCAATCGATTTATAACTCTTAGAGTCGAATATGGTCAGCTGTCGCTTGTTCAAATATGCCCCGAAAATCCGAATTTCCTCAGGCTTAAAGAATTCCTAAGTGAATCACAGGATTTAAACGGTTTATTAGCTAGCTTTGGCAGCACGATCTTTGCAACTAATTAGTTCATATATTTACGAGTATATATAGCTTTGTTAATTGTATAATTATAAAAGTAGCTACTAAAACTAGTCCATAATACAGATTCAACAAGAATTCGTTGCGTGAGTTAATAATTCTAGTTTTGATTTGTCGATGAAACCATATGAGACACCCAAAGCAATTTAACCATATCCTGCGACTGTTAATAGCACATTGAACCTCGGTTCGCAAGGAGAAGGCATTGACAATCTTTGTATGAACAATTAAAGTCAGTTTCAATAATAAATTATTATTATTTCGTTATTATTCGCAAAATATAAAAGGCAATCCTCGTATATATGCTATATATACTATATATTTTAGGTATCACACGCTTTATCATTTTCTATTTGCATTTTCACTTCTCAGATTAACAAGTTTCACAGGTCTATCGTTCGTCTCCAGCGTCCCTTGCTGCCATCTTTCAATCGTTTTGCCATCCTATTGACTACGGGGTAACCACATTCTGTATCCAGTTGAGCGCCCCGCGAATCCGACGCAAGCGAGCACGTACAAGGAAGCTGCAAATAAGTAGATACTCAACATAGGCACGACGACCGCTCTGTTTATAGGTGCTGCTTGGCCCATTTTGTGGTCGACCCTCGCACATGATTTTCGTGGTCAGCGAGAGTAGCCATTGCAGGATCTAAGAGAAGATAATAGAATAATAAGATGTAGTTGAAGTGATCATACAGATAATATCGTACGACATACCTCTGGACTGTTGGGCATGCCACCTGCTTTGAGCCATTTGGATGGCGCCCAGAGGAAGAGCTGCAGCACATTGGCCGCAATGTCCGGGCTAACGCGCTTCGAGGGATTGGGATTAAGTATATTGTAGATGAGCTGCTGCAGCAGCGGCGGACAGGCATCGCCAAGTGGCGGCAACTGCTCGTGTCTATAATCGCAATTTCTCAGCGAATACGTGAGCTCGCCTTGGGCACGTGCCAAACCGCCGCTGGCTGAATAGAAGGGATTGGGCAGACCAAAGATTTCATAGGCCAAGGCACCACATGCCCACAGATCGGCCTTGCTGTAGTTGAGCACAGCGAATGGTCCGGGCTGTGTATTGAAGATTTCTGGTGCCATTAACGCGGCATTGCCTCCTTTGTCAATATCATTGGCGGCATACGGCAGACGGAGTCCATGCACCTTGTCCGCCAGACAGCAACCGAAGTCGGAGAGCACCAACAACGGCGACTCATCGTTTGGCTGCATCTCAATCAGCACATTATCCGACTTCAGATCCCGATGTGCGACACCATGACGACTGAGATGTGTCACCGCCTCCAGCATCTGGGCGAGCAGCAATATTTTCGAGCGCGTGCTAAGCTCACTGGTGTCAAGAAGACCACGGAGACTGTGATCATAGCGTTTCATCAGCAAATACAGCGACATGTTGCGTCCATATCCTTGAGGATTAATGCGCTGCGGCTGTGCAATCGGATACAACAGATGACCATCGGTAAAGTTCTTGACTTCATCGCAAAAGAATCCAAACATGCAGACGACATTTGGATGTGGCGGCAGCACCAGTGTCTGATGTTGCAACAAACGCTCCCACTCATCGGCGCTAGCATTCATGCGTCGCTGACGTGCCGGCACCGTTTCCTTGTACATCGCTCGCAATATGGACAGAGCATTGCTTTGGATATCATAGTTGAACATCATTTTAAGTGCCAAGGGATAACGTTCAATCGAACCGGTGTCCGCATTCAATTGCTGCTCGTAATTGTAGCCAGACGGCAGTCTGGACTGTTGCTCCTCGCGAGACTGATGCTGTTGTTGCTGCTCCTGTTGATACGATTGCTGCTCCTGCTGATGTGCTGTTGTCGCAAGTCCCTCCACAAAGGCAGCTGCTGCCGTTGGTTGACTGTAATTATAGATGTTGTCAACGGATCCGCCAAAATTGTGCACAAAACGTGACATATTCTGTAGCGGTGACATCATCTCATGATTCCAGTTGGAGCTGCTGGTTAAGGGATTGTTAGCACTAGCCCGTTGATTGCTTGTCATGCTCTCGCTGGATGTTGCCTCCATTTCGGGAGTCTGTTTGAAATTGGCGGCATAGACAACAGCTGCACAGCCCTTGGCAATGGGTGGACCCACATCCAGTTGGTCGATATTGAAATTACTGTTTAGCGTCTCTGATACCTCGTCGTGATTCCAGGCCGCCTGCAAGCGACTGGCCGCTTCACGGATCTCCCAGCAAACGCCCTCAAGTTCATCCTCTTTGCTCAGCACACCGGAGCCCGTGGCCAAACTGACGCCGACTAGGGCAAAGAATGGCGCCGAATCACCATAGAATAATTTGCGTGTGGCACGCTTGCGCAGTTCCTCCGAATAGCCAGTGGTTACACGGCTCAATATGTTATCAATAAAGAGTTTGCGTGCATGCTGGCCAAAGCGAAAGAGTCCGCCATTGGCTGGAACCGTGGGGCAGCACCTTGGCAACACATTGGCCGTTGGCTGGGGAGCGGCTGTGTTCTAAAATGCATTGATAGAACGATTGTTATCGATGACAAATGTAATCGCAGCACAATTTATGGGGAAATGCATGAGACTTACCCGTAGAACATTAACGGATGAAAGGGGAAAGCCTCGCTTGCTTCGTGTCTTTAAATGGCTTTGTTCCAAAATGTTGGAGTGTATTTCACGATTCCAATAGCTTCGTAGAACGTAGCGACCATGTTTGACAAGTCGCACTGTTAACAGTCTCACAGACATTTTTTTACCAGCTGCAACTCGGCCTTGATTGCTGTTGCTGTAAGCGATACCAACAACAAGCAGCGAAACGCCTAAGTATGCATAAACATATAAATGTATATATACATTATAAAGTGCCAAAATTAAACATAAATATATGTACATATGTATGTATGAGCTCACCCTTTTGTATTTGGCCTACGCTTATTATTTATACTTTGTGGTCCTTGTCTTCGTCTCTCTGTTTACGACTGCGGCGCCACCTTTTGTCATGCGTTTCAGCTGTGATCGCCGGCTATCGATATTCGATAACTGTCCCGACTGTCGATTATTTAGGTAATTGCGTCGTAGAATAAGTCGTCCGTCACTGCAGTAATTATAAATATATACGTATGCACATAACTATACTGTCGAATGGTGATATAGATTCCAAATTGTTATGAATGTTATTTTCGATACTTTTTTTAACGTGTATGAGAAATTCGATTTTGTTCTATGAATATGTACAAATAATTTTTTCCAAAACTCGCCTTGTTGATTGCTTATCCGGCTGCTACTAGACGTTTCTCTCTATATACATGCGTATCTTTGATCTACCTATGTGTTCGTCGCTCTTACCAATTTGTTAAATGTCGATAAATATTATTGGTTCTTTCGCTGCTTTTGGGTTTGTGGCAGAAAATTAGATAATCACATCTACCACATGCCAGTTGCGTCGAACAAAACATATAAAATTGTGATTACTAAACGATAATTTTTACTAACAATACGGCCAGAAATTCAATTTAAATAATATATTTTTAGCACCAGAGTTTGATTTTGCATCAATTTAACAATAAAAACAAAGAAAAACTCACAAACACAAACAGCTGTCAGTCTGCTGCTCAATGCTGCACTGCCATTTTTATCGATATTGCTTTAGTGATTGCATTATACGCTTTCGATAGTTTAATATTGAAAATGCGAAATGATTTGAAAATAATCTTTCTATCGTTTACGTTTATTGCTTATCGATTTATTGACATTGAAAGAAAGCGCTCGAATTGAATTTTACATACAGGAAATGTGAATTTAGTTTTAAAACATTGAACATTTACTTGGGACCCAACATTTTCTTTGGGTCAACCCATTGCTTGAATTGCTCCTCCGTAACGCCTTCCTTCAAAGCCTCCTCCTTGAGCGTAGTTCCATTATGATGGGCTGTCTTTGCGATCTTGGCCGCCTTGTCGTAGCCAATGTGCGGATTAAGGGCTGTGACCAACATCAATGATTCGTTCATTATCTTTGCAATGCGCTCCGAATTCGGTTGTATGCCTTCTACACAATTTTTGCTGAAGTTAAAGCTGCCATCAGCTGCAAATGAAATGTTTTAATGGCTGAAGTGGATGAAGTCACCTTGTGGTTACTCACCGAGCAAACGAATTGAACGGAGCACATTCGATACGATTAGAGGTTTGAAGACGTTGAGCTCAAAGTGACCGTTGGAGCCGCCAATACTGACCGCAACCTGGTTGCCCATGACCTGTGCACACAACATGGTCATGGATTCGCACTGTGTGGGATTCACCTTGCCGGGCATGATGGAGCTGCCTGGCTCATTCTCCGGCAGCATCAGTTCACCTAGACCACAACGTGGTCCCGAGCCCAGCAAGCGTATATCATTGGCAATTTTCATCAGACTGACGGCAATGGTATTCAGCACGCCATGGACTTCCACCATAGCATCTCGGGCAGCTAAGGCCTCGAATTTGTTGGGCGCCGTGACGAACGGCAACGATGTCAGCTCGGCAATGCGGGCTGCCACCTTCTCAGCAAACCCCTTGGGTGCATTGAGACCAGTGCCAACGGCTGTGCCGCCCAAGGCCAACTCATAGACGCGTGGCAAGCAGCCATCAATGCGATCCAAGGCGTACGACAACTGCTGAGCGTATCCGCTGAATTCCTGGCCAAGTGTGAGCGGTACTGCGTCCATGGTATGGGTGCGACCAATCTTGATAATGTCCTTAAACTCCACGGACTTGCATTCGACGGCGTCGCGAAGATGTGTGATGGCTGGAATGAGCCGTTCATTGAGCTCCATGCCCACACAGATGTGGATGGCCGTAGGAAATGTATCGTTGGAGCTTTGCGACTTGTTCACATGATCGTTGGGATGGACGGGCTTCTTGGAACCGAGCTTGCCACCCAATGCCTTGATGGCCGCATTGCTGATGACCTCGTTGGCATTCATATTTGTCTGTGTGCCCGATCCCGTTTGCCAAATGACCAACGGAAAGTGTCCCTTCTCATAGTATTTGCCAGAGATGACATCATCGCAAGCGCAGGACACTGCCTCCGCTATTTTGGCATCCATGCCAAAGTTCTTATTGACATCCGCACAGGCTTTCTTCAATATGCCCATTGCCTGGATGATGGGCATCTGGGGAAAGGACGTTTAAAGCATTTATAGCTTGGAATAGAGCAGTTAGTTACCGGCATGCGCTCGGCAATATCGCCAATAGGGAAATTGATCTTCGAGCGCATCGTCTGGGCGCCAAACAATTTGTCCGCCGGCACCTTCAGCTCACCGAATGTATCGCGCTCGATGCGAAACTTGTCATTGCCACTGCCACTGCCAGTCTGGGAGCAAGAAGATGATGAGTTGCTGGAGAGGATCAGGCACATTCACTTACTGCTTTGCCCTTCTTATCAGTCAAGTAGAGCGTGGTGCTGACAGCACGACGACATCCCACAATAAACTTGCTGGACGGACTACAAATTAAACACGAACTGCGCAGCATCTTTGCCAGATTTGGGAATAGATTAACGAAAGGGAACCAAATTAAGCGACACCAAAGATGGATATTCCAAAGAATTTCTAAATAATTATCTTTGTTTGTTTTTTTTTTTATATTTTTTTTTTATATTTTTTTCGTTTAAGCTGTTGACTTTTATTCTGAGAGCTTGTGTCCGACTGAATCCGAATTGAGAATCCGGTGACTTAAATTGAGGTTCGATCGTGACACTTAAACAAATGTTGACTTTGCGCTTAGATGAAATGTTGAAGATGTCTACTTGGGTCCCAGCATCTGTTCGGGTCTGACCCAATCATTGAACTGCTGTTCCGTGAGGTAACCAAGATTGATCGCCTCCTCCTTGAGTGTGGTGCCATTCTTATGCGCTGTCTTGGCTATCTTGGCCGCCTTGTCGTAGCCAATATGCGGATTGAGGGCTGTGACCAACATCAGTGACTCGTTCATGATCTTGGCAATGCGATCCGTGTTCGCCTGGATGCCATTGACGCAGTTCGCCGTGAATGTGCGGCTGCCATCGGCTGCAAAAGATTCAGATGAGATTAGACTTTCAATAAGTTGGGGAAATTGATGTTTGGTTACTTACAGAGCAGGCGAATTGAACGCAGCACATTGGACACTATCAGAGGCTTGAACACATTCAGCTCAAAGTGTCCGTTGGCACCGCCAACAGTGACAGCCACCTGGTTGCCCATCACCTGGGCTGCCAGCATGGTCATGGATTCGCACTGTGTGGGATTCACCTTGCCGGGCATGATGGAGCTGCCTGGCTCGTTCTCTGGCAGTGAGAGCTCACCGAGACCGCAACGTGGTCCTGAGCCCAGGAAGCGTATATCGTTGGCAATCTTCATCAGACTGACGGCAATGGTATTCAGCACGCCATGGACTTCCACCATAGCATCACGGGCAGCGAGTGCTTCGAACTTGTTGGGCGCCGTTACGAAGGGCAGCTTGGTGAGCTCAGCGATCTTGGCGGCGCACTTCTCAGCGAAGCCCTTGCGGGTGTTGAGGCCAGTGCCGACGGCTGTGCCGCCCAAGGCCAACTCATAGACGCGTGGCAAGCAGGCATCGATGCGGTCCAGAGCATAGGCCAATTGTTGGGCATAGCCACTGAATTCCTGGCCAAGAGTCAAGGGCACAGCATCCATGGTGTGAGTGCGTCCAATCTTGATGATGTCCTTGAACTCATTCGACTTGGCGGCAAGTGCATCATGCAGGATTTTAATCGCTGGCTTCAGATTGTTGTTCAGCTCGAGGGCAACCGAAATGTGGATGGCAGTGGGGAAGGTATCGTTGGAGCTTTGTGACTTGTTCACATGATCGTTGGGATGCACGGGCGTCTTGGAACCTAGCTTGCCGCCCATCAGCTCAATGGCGCGATTGCTAATAACCTGGTTGGATACGTCCGGGATTAGCCAAGAGTACAAGGACATCCATTTGGGATTAGTTTAGAGACTCACTTCATTGACATTCATGTTGCTCTGTGTGCCGGAGCCCGTCTGCCAGATAACCAAGGGAAAGTGATCGTCGTATAGTTTGCCCGAGATGACATCATCGGCGGCCTTTGAAATCGCCTCGCTGACCTTCTGATCAAGGCCAAACTCCTTGTTAACCTCGGCAGCGGCCTTCTTCAAGATGCCCATGGCCTGCACCACGGGTTTCTACAACAATATCAAGGACTCAGAGTTGGATCATGAGAGGATCACAGCAAGTGTACTTACAGGCATCCGTTCCGTTGGTCCACCAATGGGAAAGTTGATCTGGGACCGCATCGTTTGGGCTCCATAATATTTGTCAGCTGGCACCTTCAGCTCACCGAAAGTGTCGCTCTCCACACGGAACTCTTGGGAGGAGGAGGCCTGCAAATTGCAGAGAAAGGATATTTATAGATTTTTACTCAAGATTATTGAAATTCCCAGCAAGGAGAAGCATTCGCTGACCATTGTGTTTGCTTTAGCTTGACACCACCAAATGATTGCGATGGAAGCGCATGTGATTCGGCTTATCTGATGACGACCGCGGTCGCGGCCATAAAATACTCAGCAACTAAATGCCCGAAAGAGCATGCTCAACAAGTAAAGCCTGTTCCCGTGTGTTGGGCCAACACGACTCTTGGATGCCCTACACCATGTGCCACTGGCTTTTGGAGTAATTACATAAGGTTTATTTACGGAATGTTTTCAAATGAGTATTAGATTGCCTAATCAGTGCTTAAAAATCGAATTTTTTTTCTTTTTAAAGAACAACATTTATATTATAACTAATTAAATAAAGCATTTAAAAACTATAAATGTGTGCATAATTCCCACTTTACTCACTTTATATGTACTTTTTGCCTATTTTTCGACATACCACATACTTTAACATACATTATAGGGCATGCAAAGTGCGTCGTTGCCGAACAAAAATCACCATGACCAACGGGGGTCGCTTTTAGCAATGTCTCTGTATATATGTATGTGTGTATGTGGATTTTGAGTGGCAGTGATTGTGCGCTTTTTTTCACATGTGTGCATATTTTAGATTCCTACTTAATAAGCCTACATACATAAATACTACACATGTCAAAACATACAAACATCCATATGTACACAATCCACAAACAAGTGCTAAAAGTCGAACTAATAAAAACAACAACGAGCTAAATAGCTGCGATTAAGCAGAGCAGCTCTGTTACAGAAGTAGCAGCAGTGGCAGCAAAGTGTTGTCAAATAAGCAACGGTAGTTAGTGGATGCTAACCGGTGTGGATAGTAGATGAAAAGTCTCGCACCTCATTATACACACGCAATCATACAAACAGACAGATAAATGTATGAGCAACGATCCTTTTAACTAGAACAATATTAATATACATAAATAATTAACCGGTTTCGCTTAACAAAACCTGAATAAGTGTCGATTGATTGTATGTGTAAATACATATACTGCTAGCAGCTGACAAGTGGTCAGGGTCATTTGTTTTCAATTTTTGCGCAAACGCGGGAGAAATCAGTTTAATTGCACGCAAGTTTTAGAAATCAAAAACCCCAGAATGACACGCAGTTGATTAAGTTGAATGCCCTTAAAGGCATTATTTGCAGTACGATACAACTTATGTATTTCCAATATGATAAATACATATGTTATTCTTATATTAACTACTCAAAGTTTCATAAGAAGGCTTAAGTTAGCACATGTACATGTATTTAGACGAGGTTATTTAAATAGTTTTCCTCCATAAATTATACATTTTCAATCAATCAAATTTGACTATATGATCAACTTATTTAATTCTATTGATTCAATTCGAAGTGTTTCAACAAACTGAAGACGTATATGAACTTGTAACTGCAGCTAGCTTGCCTTTTCTAATTGGATGATACAAGTGGTCTGACTGGGAGGCATTGGCAATACGTTCCACAGTGTATTGGAATATTGCACAACTTGTTGATGGCATTCTGTTTGGACTATCATAGCTCCAAATGTGGGTGTGGCTTATTTAGAACGCTTCTGCAATTTGATTACATGTCCGTCGTACCAAGACACACGCATACTTGCAGATAATGCATAATTACGAAATGCCGGCAATTGTTTCAGCGGAAAATCAATTGGAATGTATCTTTATTTGTTTCGTGTGGATTTGCAGCCGATTGCATCTTGAGGAGCTTGAGCTGGTCGTTGCCATCAAATGGGCCAAAAGCATAAGTGCAGGCCAAAACAGAAATGCAAACATTACATAAGCGCACTCATTCCACGATAAATCTCCTTACCATGCGAAGACTGCACGTTGCGCTCGCCCATGGCTTTGTCAGCTGTTGCACGCCGCGTAGCGTGGAGCGTTGCAATAAGGGTAACACCATCTTTATAAAATATTAGTAGTTAAATACAGTAATTGCAAAAGAAATTAAGCCGCGAATATTTCACTCGCCCTTAACTAGCGGACCAGGCAGGCAACACAACAAAAACAAAAAGTACGATACACGATTTCGCTGCGATATACAGCAGTGCGTATCGATAGTTATCCATTGTATAAACAAATTATATTTAATATGTAAGTTACACATAGTTTATGACATTCAAGTTCGTATATTCATTTAGTTATTTTATGTTCAATAAATTCAACATCAAAAATTGCTATGCGAAATTACTATTTATCAGCAGCAAGTTACAAACGATAAGAATATCGAAATACTTATCGGTCATCTCTAAGCAACAGCTGTAGTAGCTGTCTGCCGAATCCCTGTTAGGCGAGAGAAAAGTGCTACGATTCAATTGGAAATTGAAAAGCTAACGAAGCCATCGCCAACACAATGTCAGCGTTAATGAAATCTGTGTGCTTGGTCAAGCAATTAAGCGCAGCCAATCCTCGCCTGTCGATTCAGATTGCCCGCAATCGTAAGTGCATTTACACAGAGCATTCTGTTTTGTTTACGTAACTTTAGATGTGTTTGAATAATTGCGATAATTATTTAAATGTTTGCAGTTGCCGGCTGGAATAAGGATTACACTCCGGGCAAATATCCAAAAACCGAAAAGGAACGCGAGGCAGCTGCCAAGAAATACTATTTGCTGCCAGAGGAATACAAACCATACGCTGACAACGGCTTGGGTTATGGTGATTATCCCAAAGTTGGCGGTGGTCTTGGCGTTGAGAACAAGGATAGCTATTATCCCTACGATTATCCCGAGCACAAGCGCAATTTCAACGAGCCCGTGAGTTAACAGAACAAATATGCGTCAACAACGAGTTCATATAAAAAATCTTGCCTTGATAGGTTTCAGTTGACCATGATTTGTATAGCGAGGATCGCTACTCTCAGCCCGAAAAACCACGCTACAGTAATTCCTACTACTTCTTGAGTTTCCTGGGTGTCATGTCCGGCTGCCTGGCGCTCTACTATTGGCTGGAGGATAAGAAAATGTATCGTCCCGTCGCCGCCAAGCAATATCCCGCTGATGGCGTCAAGCACTACACTTTCGAGCGTTAATCGCATCAAGGAGCGCGAGTTGGCGGACAGAATTGAATGGGCCACTGTTGGTGATCATCACAGATCTATACTTGTTTTTTATTTCAATTTACCCCGCCTTCTTATTGTTAAATAGGAAATTTACCAACGTACAATTAAAAAGGGAAACTAAATTCAAAATGCTGGAAAATTCGTATTTATTCCAAGATATAATCAAAAATAATTAAATATTGAATACAAGTAATCCTTAAATTTAAGTTAAGCTTATGCTAAATGATCCTTAAGCCTAGAACAATGAATGCGGACTTGAAATGGAAAAGGAGAAAAAAAATGGAAACATACAAACTTAACTTGATGTAAATGAGATGGAAAAATTGATGTTGATGGCGCTTGAAAGGATGGTGATTATTCCACAATGTAGTTGGGATGCACGACGAGCAGAGGATCGTTTTCCGATTCATCGTCGCCAGCTGTACTCTTGGGACTCTTGGCGGTCGGCCGCAGTTGGGAGGTCTTTAGCGGTATGATAACCTGATCATGATAGATCAAGCGATCGATTAGCTTCTCGATAAGGTTCTTGCGGGATATGAGCTCATCCTCGGATTCGATTTGTTCGGCAACCTGTTCCAGATACCAATTGACAACATCGCTGCGTTTCATGCCCGTATCGCTGCCCTCGACCTCGCAACGTGCCTCCTCCCCACGCATGTGCAGCACCAGCATTGTCGATAGATTCTTGTAATCCTCAAATGATAGCGTAAACTTCTTCTTCTGCACAGCACTGCCTGAGGTATCCATGGCAGCATCGGCATCGATGTTGGCTGCCGCACCATTGTTCTCCATATCGATGTCATGCTCGATTCCATCGTCCGCATCCAGATGCTCGTCGTCATCCAGATGTATATCGGGTTGTTCGACGCGTATGATGGACTTGTTGAGCAGACGGAATGCTTCCTTAACGTGACGCTCCAGCACACGATTGGAGCACTCTAGCTTAGCCATGGCTTCGCTTAGCCGTATCATCGACTCCAGCTGACGTACCGTGATGCGCCAAGTGCTGCGTCCAGAGGAGCCCGTATCGCGTTGTCGCAAATGGCCATAGTTCTCCACGAGCATCTTGCCCGCCTCTGTGCTAATAATCGGCTTAAACTGACGAGCAAAGGTCACATAGCGTAGCACCTCTTCGCGGGTATAAGCACGCTCCACAGACTCTTCGATGTTTGAATGCAGATCCACGATCTTGCGAGCAATGGCATAGTCCACCACCTCATTGCACTCGTCAACCAATATAAAGAACAGATCGAAACGAGACATAATGGGAGCGGACAGTTGAATGTTCTGCTGGAGACTCTTGGAGCGATCGTAGCGGCCATTGATGGGATTGGCTGCAGCCAGAATGGAGGTGCGTGCATTAAGCGTGGCCCGGACGCCAGCACGTGCTATTGAAATGGTTTGCTGTTCCATGGCCTCGTGAATGGCCACCTGATCACGCAGATCCATCTTGTCGAACTCATCGATGCAACAGATGCCATTGTCGGCTAACATTAGAGCTCCAGCCTCGATCACAAAATCAAAGCTCTCCTCGTCCCGCACAACGGCAGCGGTGAGACCCGCGGCTGAAGATGCCTTGCCGGAGGTGTAAATGGCACGTGGCGAGAAGTCCGAGACCTGCTTGAGGAACTGTGACTTGGCTGTACTTGGATCTCCCACAATGCAAACGTTGACATCGCCACGAAGGGACGTCTTTTCGATTGTTGTCTTGGCAACGCCTCCAAACAGTTGAAGGAGTATGCCACGCTTCACCTCGTCGTTGCCATAGACAGAGGGAAAGAGACTGTTGATTAGATTGTGATAAAGATTACGATCCTTGGACATTTCATAGATCTTTTGCCACTCAGCGTCCGTCATTTGTTTCTTCATATCCTCAGCGGTCACCTCGGACATGGGTAGATCGGTGCCACCAAACCGAGCTGTGGTTGCTTGAACACTGCACGCCAGGAATGCCATGCGATAGTTGAGCTCACGTACGCCGAGCGCCTTGAGACCAGTGACACCTTCGGAGCCCTCGCCAGGCTTATGGCGGGAACCCGTATCGGTCCTGGTGCCGGGCATGCTCAGCACACTCACATCCGGCACCACGATGAGGGTGCCAGTGAAGTCATAGCGATCGCCAGCCTGCACTGTCTCCACAAGCTCGGAGCGAAGAATGATTTCAACGGCGCGTGGTATACAACCGCGTGGCAGCTCCGCTTGTGTTTCCTGTATGCGTATCTTTTGGAAGTCAAGGAAGAGCGACTTCTCCACATCGAGCATGAAACGACGACGATTGGAGCACACGGGATTACGGCAAATGGTCGGATTGGTAAACTTGAACTGCTGCTCCACATTGCGTATCTCCGTCTGGCAGTCGAGGCACATAAAGGTGCCCGACACGAGCTCCGGATGAACTGGATGTGTGCGCACCACTTGGCCAGAGATGCGTATAAGAGTGCCGATCTTTGAAGTGGTCAGATCACGCACTTTGTGCCGCGTTGGCACCTCCGTGAAGGCAACATAGCAATCCTTGTTGGTCTTCAGGCCAATACGATCCTTTACATAGTTGGAGACGGATTGACACAGGAACGGATAGACATGGTAATACTCCTCGATGATCGCAGTTGCCAGATTCTGATCGTATTTCTCGACATCCTCGAAGCTCACCTCGAGCGTACAGCGATCGGGCGATTCAAGATTGGCAGCCGGACGTGTATATTTTATTTCGCCATCCTCCTTGAATTCTTCAAGAAAATCTTGAAAGAGCTTCTGGGTGCGGATACCAACTTCATCTTTAACGCGCAGCTGTCCGATCTGAGCATCAGCAACATCCATTTCGATTGATTTCTATACACAAAATAAATGTAAACGCGTAAAACAAAAACGAAGATTCTTTCGATCTCTGATGCTATTTATTTAGCTGCAGCTGCGTGTTTTGCCAATTTTCGCGCCTTTTTTTGACAATTCGCAATGACAGCAGCGACTTGTGAATAATCGATTGTTAATCGACTATCGTTTCGTCCCATGCATTGCTGTATAAACATATGTTCAATGCACTCAATTACATTGTTAAATGCAATAAAAGTGTGTTGAACCTGTGGAAATGTGTTAAGCGCCACTTAAGACAATAATTGCCAAAATTTACCAAAGAAAGAAGAAAAATTTTCACATATATTTATTGTAATTATATCGATGATTGGGCGCAAAGTTTTATATTATGGCCTGTAAATAGTTTAACAACACTGTAAGTGCAATTTAATGGCTTATCGATTGATGTTCTTGGCGCAAGTTATCATCGCTAGAGCGTGCGAGTTGTGAAGAGGGAATTATTGATTCCCACAATTTCATTCGTGAAATATTTGTAATTAAACCGATTTTATGGACCAAGTTTTTTATTTGACTGCTTGCAAATAACAGTAACGGCAATAACGCTTGAACAGCACTTGCACCTGTCAACGGATTTGGGCAAATCATATACCCACCAACCCACACACACAGAGACACACAAACACACACAAGCAAAATGGTGGACGCTGCCAGACAAATGCTCGATGAGCTAATGGGCCGCAATCGAAATTTGCATCCTTCAGAGGCCGGACAGGCCGTGAACTGGGAAGATCCTGAGGTAAGTCCCAGATGTAACACATCAGGTCATTTCTATTATTCTCTTTGTGATATAATCGGAATTCTTGGCATGTCAGCCCACTGTTTTTAATGCGACATTTTCTTAAGGTCTTATTTTTATTGTTTTTCTTTTTGCCGGCGATAAAACACTGAGTACTAAAAGTTGACTTTCACACGAATCAAAAAGTTTTACAATCATAATAGCATTTGGGAAGCAATTTGAATTTTTTAAATTGTAAACTAAATTTTTGTAGCTAACTAGTTACGTAGACTATCTGTAATTAAAAAAAATATATATACTTTAATATGTGTTTGTTTCGTCTAGTTTTGCCAGTTCTACAATGTGAAGTTCTGTCCACACGACTTGTTTATCAACACACGCGCCGATCTGGGCCCCTGCGTGCGCATACATGACGAGGAGGCGAAACACTTGTACGAGGAGGCCCGTCCCTCGCAGCGCAAACGTCAAACGGAGGATGAGTTTTTGCGGTTTTGCAATGTGATGCTGCATGACGTGGACCGTAAAATACAGAAAGGTAAAAATCGATTGCAGTTAATGCAACGCGATCAGCCGACGACTCCAGTGCATCAGGCTTCCAAGCATGAGGAGCAATTGAGCAACCTGAATGCCCGCATTAATAAGTTGCTTGCCGAGGCCGAGGAGGCGGGGATACGTGGCGATGTGGATCAGGCTCAGGATCTAATGACAATCTGCGAAGAACTAAAGGAGGAGAAGGAAACGCTGCAGCAACAGTATGAAGCAAATATTAAGCAATTCAATAAACTAAGAGGAGCTACGGCACCGACCACACCCGCGTTATCAGCGAACGCCACGGAACTGCTAAGCGGTGACGAAGGCCTCGCCAGTCCCACAGCCAACAACAGCAGCGATGCGATTGCCAATGACAGCACCGAATCACCTGATGCTGGCGAAGGGACAACAACAGAGCATACAGCTGTAGCAGCAGCAGCAGGTGCAACAATCATAGCAACTCCAGCTGCCAGCGATGCTGCAACGTCTGACGAGAACAAGTCGGACGCTAAAATAGATGGCAAATCGCCAGCCAATTGGTCTCACGAGGCGCTGCCCGAGAAACAGATGAAAGTCTGTGAAATCTGTGGTGCCTTTCTCATTGTCGGCGACGCCCAGCAACGCATCGAGGATCATCTGATGGGCAAACAACATTTGGGTTACTCCAAGCTACGCAATGCAGTCGCCGAAATCAATGAGCGGCGCCAAAAGGAGCGCGAGGAAGAGGAGCGAAGACGTCGTGATGATCGTGTCCAGCGTTTTCACAGCAGCTACGACAATAGACGGTAAGACAATTTTGCCAAGGGAATCGATGAGAATCATTGTAAAGTGAAAAGAGTTGAGAAGATGTTGCCATTGAATTGTAGAGAAGTAAATAGTTCGAGAATTGTAGTAAAAGTTGACAGAATTAATTAGAACAATAAATACCATTGTAAGGAATGTGAGAAATTGATTATAATAGTTATAGATACAGATAATATAAATAACCATAAATTGAAGTAAAGAGAATCATGTCTTATATCTTTTAACAATGTTGATCAATTCGTTTATGATATATTAAGTCAATAGGAATCTTTGTAAAGTCTAAGGTCCAAAATGTTTATAATAATTATAGAGCGATAACTTTAGAATATAGAATATAATAGTAGAAGGAATGTAAATATTTGCATCAATGTAGTGAATTGAAGAGTTATCTTTGGAATTGTATCAAACTATTTAGATTCATTTCGAATAGTTTCAAATAGTTAACATATTAAGTGGTTTATGATATACGAATTTATTGAGATTTAATGTAAAGTTAGAATAATTGAGCAAAGACCATAAAACCTTATGTTGAACTGAGATAATATGATTCAAACATCAACATTATTTCGAGCTGTGTGGAATTATATAAAGGAGTATGTTATTACTAATACTAGATATATGCAGAAACATTTAAAGAACTGCCGCTGTACGAGTTCATTCATGAATCCAAATAACAATTTGTTACAGTTGCAACAAGAACTTTTCGATAATAACATTCCATCTCTTTCTGATTCATGCAGCGATCAACGTGACTATCGGGAACGCAGTCGTGACTATGCGCCCAATCGACAATCATCGGATAGACGACATCGTAAGTTTGCACACGGCACAGAGAGAGCGTCAATTTCGAAATGCCAAACTGACATTAGACTTGCAGCTAATTATCGAATGTTTGACATCTTTTCACAGATCACCACAAATCACATCACGGTCATTCGTATTCGCGGAGTGGCAGTCACAGCAGCGGCAGCAGCAGTCGCAGTCGGCATAATCATTATCGTCACGATAGTCGCGAGCGTCATTGTCGTAGTCGCAGTCGCAGTCGCTACTAAAAGGATACCAAAAAGAAAAATTAAAATATAAAAACCATCAGCAGCAGCAACAACAACGTGAAATGAAATATAGAGAAAGAACGAAAGCTAAACCAACATTAACAAAAAGATTAGAATAATAAAATAAGTGAGAGATACTACAACAACAACGTCAACAACAATTGCAGCAGCAGCAGCAGCAACTACTACAACTACAACGACAACTCGCGCTCTCTCTCTCTCTCTCTCAGACACAGCCCACAACCGCTGCCCCTGTCTCTGTCTCCATGCAGCATCGAGGTACTCCAAAACAATAATAATAACACATTTCAATAATATGTAAAAAAAAAAAAAAAAACTCAATTCAGACAGCCTTAAAAAAAAAACAAGACACATGTGAGACACATGTGTGAGCTTTCCAAAAATGCGAATGGAGGTGAGTTGAACACAATTAAGTCCTACTCCTCCTACTCTACTCGTACACTCGTACACCCGTACTCGTAGTCCAAAAAAAAAAAAAAAGATATTACGACATTATGTTATCTCAATTGTACAGACAGGCACAAAAGTCTCCTCCTATCGCTTGCTAAACCAACTCCTCAAATTCCCTTCATCAAATGAGAAACAGAGAACAGAAACTGAAACAAAACTTTCCTTTAAAAGTCACATCATAGATGCTCACACTGACACACACACACATTTTCACACACACACCCACATTCACACAGCTAGTTACATCTTTACGATATTAGAATATATTTAGTATAGAGAGTTGCACGAGATCTGTTTAGGGGACCTGTTCCGATCTATAATAGAGCACAACATTGGTTTCCACTTCAATTCGTTTCTACTTGAGTTATCTCTTAATACCATATCTCTGTATATTTCTCAATTCTGTTCGTTTTCTGAATAAGGCGGTAGAAAAGTTTAAGGAATCGGACTTCAAATTCCCGACAAATTTTATGATACATTTCAAATGCACGGTTTGAACTGTTCCAATTCCATTGTTTCCCAATCCAAACATACAACAGCGAAATGTTGGATTGAAACATATCCAAATTGATCTAAAATTCAAAAATTTATTTTATTTTGTGCTCGTCCTTGGTCCGATTCTAATGCTTGCTGCTTCATTCCATTATAGGAATGCTAGAATGAAAAAATTGTTAAACTGCGTCATAAAGTTCTTAGGAATGAGTTCTTTAATCGGTCCAAGTCCGCCTTTCGATATTCCAAATAAGTTATATAGGATTGATGGAATGAGTTTAGAATCGAATTAAACTATGTACATTTTGTCTGTATCGTCAGTCCAATTCGGCTGTTCCCTGTTCTACATAAGCTAAATCCCAATTGAACTTCATTTTGCTTATATAATCAGCCCGATTCCGCTGTTTCCTGTGCCACATGCGCTATATGGGAATGATGGAATGAAATATTTGAATTATTTACTACGGAACAGTCCCCAAAAATCTCTTGTTTTGCACTAAGCGTTAATGTTTGTACCGAGACACACACACATACACACACACTGAGAACTGTGACATGGCTTGACATGACAGACGTAACCGGGGTTATGATCGATTCCCAACTGATTAAGGAGACAAAAAGCTAAGCTAATGGAATCAGGTTAGTTGAATTTTTGAACATTCGACTGATGGTTAATGGTTAAACTTGATACATTGTCCCACACACACACATACACACACACACACATATACATACATACATACATACATACATACATAACAACAGTTAACATCAACACCTATGTATAAACACCACAGAGATACTAAACAGAATACTCATTGAACCGATGGGAACCGAAGGTACTTGTTATTGGAGAATACGTTCAATTGATTGTACCAGGTATTTAAAACTCATCTCAACTCGACACAACTCAAATGAACTAATCTCAGCAAAAGAAGAATTGTTAAGTATATACACACATATACATACATATATGCGTATAAACACAGTAAACCACACACACCATATATACGATATAACATCTTATTTTGATATTACAACAAGAAAACACACACATATCGCGTTATTGCATGGGAATGGCATGTGCTTTGTGGTGTTTTGTTGAATGGGCAGGGACTTCGATCAGGGATCATCGTATAAACCCCAATGTCACCTGTCCAGGGGGGATCGGATTGAAATATTACTCCTGCCCCCTCTCTACCGTCCCTCCTCCAGAGGTATGTAGTCCTCTCTCTGTCAATTTCTCTTTCTGTCTCTCTCTCTCTCTCTCACTCACTCTGTCTATCAATGAATCTCTCTTGTAGTCAATATAACATAATAGGCTCCCACACACGAATAGCTCCCAATCAACACATGAACAGTATCAAGTAAACGGCTTTCAGAGACTCTCGCGACTCGCATGAATGCGCCAGGTACATTTTCTTTAAATAATATTTATGCTCTTTCCAAATTAATAAACTACAAAAAACATAATACTTTGTGTTTATCCGATATAAGCAACAATTTCCTAAGATAAAAATTGATCACATAAATAATAATAGATGCATATGGAAAGGGCATAGAAGCTTCGGCAATGCCGAATTTTCTTTCATGTTTATTGCTGTTGTACTTTCCCATGTACATACTTAATACAAAAAAAAAAAAAAAAAAAAAAACCAAAAATAAAATACCAAAGAGAACTGAAGCAGTGAGCGATATTTTTTGGATCGAATTCGAATTCGATATCGAAACATCATGTGCAATCGATTGAAGATGATGATGATGATGATGAAGAAGAAGACGAGGTAATTGCAATTGAATTCAACAGAAAAACAAAAACAAAACAAATCAAAACAAATTTTTGTTAATTTCTCTTTTAATCCTCATACTGTGATGCTCTATATGCATATGCATATTGTATGTGCATCCGAGTTAGATAGGAGAGAGCAGTACTTACTACTACTACTACTACTACTACTACTACTACCACTAGCACTACTTAACTGAAAAATAACTGATTAAATGCCAGGCAGGCCAATAATACGTATTTGGTATTTGTTAACCCGCCCCTCTCCACTGTCGTGTACTGTTGAACCACGCCCCCACTTTCCCCATTTCAACGCTTAAACAGGTAAATTTTTTGTTTGTAATATACATTAAAAAAAAAAAAATAGAACACAGAAATATTGAAAAACATTAGTTAAAGTTAATGCCTAACCTCCCTAGCCCCCTGAAACTTCCTCTCTGCTTCTTACCGGTGGGATCAACTAAATTTGCTTTTTGTACTCACGAATTATATATATATATATATATATATATATATATATATATATATATATATATATATATAACAGTAACAGTAACAGTAACATCTCTGTGTATACAATTTACTTACGACATTCGAGATAATCGTAACCATCTTACTCGTATTATATCTCATACATACTACTCTTTACTTTCCCCTCGAAAATATAAAACCCAAAAGAAAACAACAATAATTCACTTGAGTTGAAATCTCCCACAGCTGATTGGGGTTAGCTTACACACTGGGCATTGTTATCGATTAATTTGTTGTAAACTCGCCATTTTGTATATACTTATGCATTTCTCTCCAAACATTGCAGGATGATCAGCATGCGGTCCTGAGAGCGAAGCGAACACTCCATACATCTCTCTGTCTCTGTCTATCTCTCGACTTGGGGAATACGTTGTGATTGTCTGCGATGAAGAATATCTCCAGGTAACTTCTATGCCCACAACACCCAGTAATGTTTCTTCAAGACAGACGTATGATGACGCCAACGAGTAGCGAGTATCGATTAACGAGTGGCGAGTAACGAGTAACGGTGACGGGATCACCGTATATACGACTACACTCATGTTAACTGTAATAACTGCATGAGATACGAGGTGAATTTCAATTTCTCTCCTTTTATCTCTATATATATGAATAAATATATATGTATAGCTATATATATGCATATACATATCTATATGTATATATAACTATACACATATATATATATATATATATATATATACCCTTTAATCCTATATATTGCTTCCTCTGCCGTTATCTGTCTGTTTTCACATATTGAATTGAAGAACATGAAGCAGACAAAACAACAATTGTTATATATATATAATTTATTCAATTGGCATCGTAGTATCTTTCACAAACATTTGCCAGATATATGACGTACATATATCTATATATATATATATATATATATATATATATCTATTAGTTGCGGATTCTTCAGTCTGTACACAAGCTTTTCATTGATCTTCCACATAATTACAAAGCGTTTGTGAAGGATAACGCGTCGCACCCGCCTTTCGTTATGTATTTAGTAAAAAAAAACATATATTTTAATTTCATTTTGATTCGCATACATAAATATGTTTGAACGAGAAACAAAAGTTTAAATCAACAACAACAACAGCAACTAATTAACGACAAGAAATGTAGTCATGTAAAGCAAGTTTTTAATTATTACATATATAACCTACATTTACAATTAATAATTATTACAATTAATGATAATAACATTCAATTTGAGACTCGCAATAATTTTCTAATAAAAAAAAAAAATTTAAAAAGAAAATACGCAAAAAAAAGGGAAAACATAAAAAAACATTTGCAAGAGTTTGCAAAATCCAAAAAAAAAAAAAAAATTGTTTTTCTTAGTACGGGTGGGTGTATGGTTGGGGGAAGGGGGGAATTCACAGGTGCAAATAAATATAAATATGTTAAAGATTACTCATTCGAGAGCTGCTCGAACTTCGAATTGGAAATCTAATCTTTCGCCATTCCAGAAACGTTGCACATAAATTTTAATTTGCATCGAATCGTTAACAACAAAATTTGATCACACTTAATAAAACTTAAATGATTTATTAATCGAGATCAAGATCACAAACTAATCGCTCAGTACATTTTTCAGAAGAACTATTGGTTGTTTCTTGAGATATCGCAAACGATTTTATATTTTCTTATAGCCATAGCTGTCATAGAAACAATTGGTCCAAAACGCACATTGACAAACACTTTGTTGTTTCTCTATCTCAAGAAATCGCAATCAATCTCAGAGATTAAAATATGCATTAAAGGATCGGCGACTCCTTCTCCGTCTGTTTGTGGCATACACCCGCACACGGCTACATATATTGCAGGGTATTAAAAGAACACAAATCTCAAGTGAATTTTCTTTTTCAGCATTTGTATATATTTATTAGTATATTTAATATGTATACGTATTATAATTTTCTTGTTTGCCATTTACTGTATGATTTATGCATTTATCTTTAATATCTACAACTTTCTATGAATGTATGTATAACTACGTATGTTTATATCAATTTTGGTAATCAATATCAGATTTATTTCGGAATTTTCAACAGCTACAACAATAAAACAAAATTTAAAAAAAAAATACAAACAATCGGTTGGCAAATACAAAGTAAAAAAGTTGTCTTTTGCGAATATACATACATATATATATGTTGTGTATATATTCATATTGATAATAAAAAAAATTACATTTTATTAGCAGCTTTCATGCATAATAAGTATAAGTATAATAATATTTATAATTTGTAAATCAATTGAAAATAGATTTTAAAAAACCAATCAATACAAAATGAAAAATAACGGATGTTGAGCAAATTGAGAAATTTGTTATTTTGCTAACTTACATTGTGAACTAACAACAAATTTATGGTTTACTTTTAGTTTCTGTTTCTTTTCTTTTTTTTTACAATTTTTACAATATTTGCTGGGCAACATTAGAAGTTTATTGAATTTTGTCCATTTGCACTTTCAACTTAACCTCAAAGTATGCTGATTGCAAGAAAAGTGTGCCCAAAGCGCTGCAGATTTATTTTGTTGTGTTTTGTATAGTATTTGAATTTCGTTTAAAAAAAATTCACAGTTTGTGTAGTATATAAAATTTGAGTGCTAGCAAACGCTTTTTGCACTGATAAAAAATACGTTAATACCTAAAAATGTGTGTGTGTTTAAATGGGAAGAACTGTCTGTCTGTGTGTGTGTTTGTTTTTTGTTGACATTTCGAGATAATAGGCATTATTCAGCTTAGCACCGATAACTTAGGCTTTTTAGGTTCAGGTTCAGGCTCCAGTACCGGCTCCGATTCGGAGCTCCTGTCATGGTGTTTCATCTGTGAGACATAGCTGGCTGGAGTGGATCATCGGCTCTCTGGTTGTTTTGCCTGTGGCCCTGGTCCGCTGCTAGTGACAATGCTCCGTCACATCCACAATGACAGACTTCTTCCAGCAGAAGAGAAAGTAACCAATGCCTGCGCCCAGCACAACCATCATACAGAGCCACACATTGTACGTCATAAATATCAACATCAGCAGGAAAGATAGCGTCACCTGAAGCACGTGCAACAGCGTCTGGTATAGATGATTGATGGACAGCATCGTAGGTCTGTGGCACACAATTAATACATATAATTAGAGCAATTTTTTATGTCAAGCTTATCAATCCATTTGCCCCTTATAAAAACAAAACTTGCATTGTGAAAGGAAAACATAACATAAACAAATAAACAAAATATGAATAATATTGGCATTAATATTGGTTTGTAAGTGTTCATTCATAAAAACAAACTAGCATTTGATTCATTAATTGCATTTAACATTTAGATCGCTTCGAAAATATTGAGAACAAGTCAGCGATCAGTCAATATTTAGGTAAAATAATAATAGCCAAGTTATCAATACACATGTATATCGAGCTTACTTGCGTTTTACGCTGAGCTTAACATATTAAGGGAGACAGCGAAGGAGAGAGATTTTCTCTCTGTTCTTATAAAGGAAATCTCAAAAAAGTGACGTCACAGTTTTTGTTCATGCCAGGGCTGAACAAGTTACCTTTAACTAGATCTGTAATTTCGTCAAACCGTATTAAATACTAAGTGCATGTGTTAATTAAACTATTCTAATAATGTTTATGCATAAGTGTGTATCTAATAAAACTACAACTACTTATATTCACAATATAATAGAACTACGTAAATAGTGTGCATCATTTCATGAGTGTTCCGCAGAAGTGCATTTAACGACTAAGTAGTTTTCAATTGGTATTAAAGGGGACACAGCTGGCGGCTGTCTGGAAACTGTGTATTTGATTATGCCAAGTATCGGATATCGGACAACAGGTGGCGCCAAATTAGCTTCAATTTGTCATAGACAATAAATCAGAGACGCGTCAGTTACAGACGGACACAGTTAACTTAAATGTGCAATTAATAATATCATACATTAGATATTATAGGTGGGATGTTTTACAGTTGGAGGACTCTTGGGATACTTACGGTTGTTTGTGCACAACTTCGCCAACATATCTGAGGGAATGATTTATTTGGCGTGAGCACAGTTAACGGGTAACAGGAAACGGGTAACGGTTGCGTGTGTACGAATACAGATGGAGGGGGGAGATCAGTATCAAATTGTTATCGTTATCGTTATCAATTTGTAAGCGTTTTGCGAGATTTCGCGATGATTGTTTGGCATTTTATATCAACAATATTGTATTATAATTATAGTTATTTGATTATTGTGTTTTGAATTTTTGTACAGTGTCGAGTGTTGAGTAATAATTATGATTATGATGCGAATAATTTACATAAAGGCGGGCGCGATATTTTATTATGTATATATAATGATACAGAAGATGACGTTGAGCGCAAAGAGTAATTTGTTTGTATTATTGTTTGTTTGTTGGCGAATGATATACACACAAGAGACGATATTTAACGGTAAACGGCAACGAAAACGAAAGAAAGAAAAATGAGAGAAAATAAAGCATTAGAATTAATATTTACAGAAGACAGCACTGGACGCAGGCACAGGCACAGGACGAACTCGATAACATGCAACTGAAACCAGGAAAAGATTACGATTACTCACTGCACTGGCGACGGAGCTGCGGCAGCTGGTGGCGGCAGGCGTGGCGCCTCTGGATTGCGTTGTGGTCCCGTCACCGGTCGATACTCGAGCAGATTGTACGTCTTCCAGAACAGATACTCGCGATAGTATTTGAGGCCCTCGTACAGCAGCGCCAACAGGAAGATGGCTATCATGGAGCCAATGAGACCAGCCACCGTCTCGATGTGCCACCAGGAAAACAGAATGGTCTCATTGTAACCAAAGTGGAACTGCAAATGCAAATGTCAAAGGAACGTATTTGCATGATTACAGACTATGGAATAGGGATTCGCTTACCGCCATGGACATCATGTGCTCCATGCCGGTGCCCGTCCCGCCCGCATGATGATGATGAGCATGTTCATGCATGCTCATGTCCATAGCCATCTCACCATGAGGCGTCACCAGAGGCGGACTAAGCGTTGTCGTATCCATACTGCTGGCCATGTGCAAGGAATGATCAATCAGTTCTGTGAACACAGAGTTCCATTAGCTGGAGATTAGAGTTGAGGTGTGGAAGCTACTCACCGACATTGGGGGCATGATGATGTCCATGAGCATGTGCGTCCATTTTGATTTTGTTTTATTGTTCCTCTGGAATCGTGTGCCCTTTATTATCTGCATGACGAATGGTGAAAGTAAAGTGGCAAATTCATATAAAAACAATTGTAAAGCCAACACAAGCACATTCAAAACAAAAAAGAAAGGTATATACATATGTGTATGTATAACTAGGTCTTTGGGTTTCCCCTGGTCCATACAGACCAACGCCCCAATCAATTGCACAGCTGGCTACTAGAAAGTAAATCATTGAACCGACTCAACGCACCTTTCACCCGGCACACAGCTCAATCTGAATGCGATTGAGACCAGAGATACTGCTCTCACACCGTACACCGTACACCTCACCCATTACCCAGATTCCCATTCGCTTAAAGGTCACACATTCCTCACCCAGTTGAGTTCCAATGAAATTTTTAATGAAATTCCCAACATTACTACGCGTATGCATGCGAATGCGTAAATGCCTTGAGGGGGAGTTGCTAAGGCATCCAGCTTCATTTTAACCTCACTAATCGATTATGATTGCACCAGTGATACTGCTGCTGGACTATGTAATACCCTGTATATGCATACAACATTTAATTATTACTTAAATCTTGTCTTTATTTATTTGAATTGCAATTTCTATTATTTATCACATTTGAGGTTATGTTATGCAGGATGAACGATACATTTGCTTAATTCTCTCTACAATTCTACATATTGCTGTAGCTGCTTATCTATACGATACCCTGTTTAGCACACACTTTTCTGAAGTTGATCAAATGTGTTTGTTTATTTCATATGCAATTTCTATTATTTTTGCATATTTGAGGTTATGTTGTATAAGATGAAAGAAGAATTTTCTGTTAAATTTGAACTACACACTTGTGCATAATGACTAAATACAACCTTTTTGACTATTTACTGTATGTACACACACTTGTATGACAATTGGTTTGAATTTAGCATATTATTTGCCAATATTTGAGGTTATGTTATAATAGCAAATATATAGTTTTGTGAATTTCGTATTATATGCGAATCCCAATTCATGTTATTCGTTTGCCAGAATATATATGATATACTATAAGTATATACCAACAAGTTTAGTATGTATTTAGCTTACCCGTTCACTTTTTCGACTGTGCTATAGACTCTACAATTTTCATAGTTTATCATAACAATAATACTTATCAGACTAAACCACACTTTGGCCTACCGCAAGTTGTCGGTTTGGGCCTGGAAGAGGCAACAAGTAGAGTATCTTTTATTTATTTTTGTGTGGAAGCAATCGGGGGAATTTCAGATCGTTTTTCTTTTTTTTTTTTTGTGTGTTTTGCGGTTCGCATATCAGAATATCAGAATACCAGACAACGATGATAAGGTGCATTAGAGGGTTCTACTTGTTGTGCTGTTGTGGTTGTCGTTGTTACTGTGGTGCATGCAATCAGTATGTGGAATATGAAATTAGACGTGATACATAGTATGTGTGCGAATGTGAAAGGTCGTTCATAAATGGATATCTAAATGTATGTGCAAACACATCACATATCATATAAATCACTCTCTTGCACTTTCTCCATCTCCATAACACACTCTCTAACTGTACAACATTCTCATAATTGTGTGTGTTCTGAATGATCGGTGATAAGAACTACACGAGTAGACTTAATCAACGATCGTTGAAATAGAATTGCAAACAGGTCGCTGTATATGCTATAATGAATTTTTATTTTTGGGAAATTCAAATGCTACCCCTCAACTGCCACTCTTCACCTGGTTCCCCGCTTCCCTCTGCTCACAGTCTGTATCTATTTCTCTTGTTATTGCAATTAAATAGTCACGCCAGTCTGTAAATATCCGGAGGTATGATCAGCAAACACGTATTTACCCGCAATGAGAAACGAGTTGCGACTCGCGTTCTACATTATGAATTGCGGATCCAGTAACTAACTGAGCTGACCAGGTTAACCACAGAGGCAGAGAGAGGGAGAGAGAGACAGAGCAAGCGAACATAACGCTGTCTACAAAGTTATTCGGAATCAGCTAAACAATAATATACAAACATGTATACACAATCTTATACCAAGAGTCGCTAACAAAGAAACCGCAATAAAAACTTCAACTATCAGAGTTGGTGTGTGTGTGTGTGTGTGTGTGTCAGTGTGTGTTTGTGTGTGCTTCTGTGTATTCTCTGTGTTGTTGCTTAAGATAAGGCAAATCATATTTATTAACACAAAGTGCATTTATACAAATTCTAAGCAGAAGCAACTAAACTGAAGCCAAACCAAAATCTATGGCCCACAACGCTTAAGCAGCCTTTCAGTTGTTGCTAACCTGGCTTAAAAAGACGCTCACCTTGAGGCTTAGCTTGGCCACAATTCAAGAAACATTCAAACAAATGTGGAAATATTGCATTAACACTATAAGATCATAGATCTCTTGAATAACTAAATTAAAGAAAGAACTTGACTAGGTTTTCATTTTTCTTTTCTTTTCATTTCTTTTTTTGTCATTGTTTACGATATTATCGTAGTTAAATTTATTTGTAATAATACTTGAATCATTATTGTGGATAATGACTGTGATGACTAGTTGGATTTTCAAATTATATGTCATTAATTCATTTTGATTCGTCAATCAATTATTTTCTTGTCCCACAGACCCAGTTGACGCATCTGGATTTGATAAAAGCGCTCCAAGGTGTTCGCACTGCGATAATACTCGGTATCAACGGAATTGTAGGACCGACAATTCGAGAAGATTCTCGCCATGTCCGCCATGAATAGGCGACGTGTCTTGTAATAGCCTCGGTTAAGGCGTTGTCCAACTGTGGACAGATCCATCGGATATTTCACAATTTTATAGTAATCGGGGGCATCTTTTACATTGACCGGATTGAGGAATAGCGAAGCCAAGGCATGTCGACGCACAGCTTGAAATACGCAGGTAAAGACGGTCAAGAGTTTGGCCGGCTCCACTAACTCATCGATGGTATTGGCCACTTTGCGATTGGTATTGATTTGCGGCTTCCATCCGACTTCTCTTAATCCTGGAATTGCGTCCACCGGTATGGCTGTTAGACCGTCCTTGAAGCATGTTAGACCACGACGAACGTTTTGAACATCCCTTTGCTTTTCCAGGATGATTTCTTTGAGGATTCTGCTTTGCTGTTGCACTATCGATGGGAACTGCGTATACACAATATTTGGATGAAGTTCGCAGTGCATCAAAGTAGCGTCATCATACTCCTTGATAAAACCCTCGTAAACGGGACGGGTTAGACGGATTTTTTCGGAAAAGCCCTGCTTTTTGAAATACCCAATGGCGTTCAAATCGGCGAATGCGAGTAAATTCTTGATGCCCCTTTGTATAATATAGTCTTTAAGATGATTCATCAAATGGCTGCCATAGCCCCTCATTTGCTCCGACATCGAGACGGCACAGAAGACAATCTCGGTGAAGCCCTGCGATGGAAACGAACGAAAACAAATGCCGCCCACTGTCTGCTTCGATTTGATAATAGCCAAGCTCTTGTGCTTCGGATCGAACACCATCCGGCTGATATATTCACGGGGCATCTTGGTAAGCTGATGGCCAAACAGCGACTGCAGTGCAATCAGAAAGGCAGCGGTCTGCTTATCGACGACCTTCGTTAGAGTGTTTGACACAACATGCAACTCAATGATCCCCTTCTTCTCTTCGTCCGTCACAATCTTATCGAGCGACACGCTGAACGGATCCAAGACTTTTGACTTGATCTCGGACATCGATATGGATTTCATAGCCCGATTAACGACATCCTCCGGCAAATCATTCTCTTGATTCTCATAATTTTCATCGGCAAGCAATAATTCTATTTTTGATCTCTTGAGACGAGGCTCTGCACCTGTTGACTTTGCTGTCCTACGACCTGCTCTCCCATTCATTCTGTCGACTTCATTTGCTGTACTTGCTTCGAGACTAGGTAAACCATATCAAAAAAATACCAAAAACAAAAAAAAATACAAAACAGAAACATAATGATAAGATTATGCAATTTACAGAGATTGAACAGAAATTACTTTGCTTTTCAGCAAATCGACGGACGGATTTATCTAAAAATCAACTTAAGCCACAAAACTACGGAAATAATTACATATTAAGAAAAAATTTCAATTGTAAAGTTGCATTTCACGTTGCCAACACTGACGCTGACCCGCAATTGTGCAACACAACACAACACACAACAACGAAACACAACAAGATCAAGCTAATGTTGCCTGCTAACGGACATATAATTTGATTTTGCCATGCTCTTTGTGTTTGTGCGAGTGTTTTTCTTTACTTTTGTTTCTTTCTCTCACTCTCCTTTTCTATGATGTATTTACTTGTAAGTTGCGGGAATACTTTCGATTTCAGCTGTATACATTAGCAGTCATTAGCAACTGTGAATGCTGGAACCGTTAATCTAAATATAATACTATTATGGTGCGAGTATATAGATATTTTTATTCATAACTTTCGTTGATATGACAACGAGGAATTCCGTTATAGCGCATATGAAAAGGAAATGAGAGAATGAAAGATGGCGAACATTCAGGCACTCAATTATCGATAATTGCATGCAAGGAATGTTCGACATTTCAAAACCATATTTAACTATTAACTTCATATATTGACATATTTAACACATTGTAGACTCGTGTATTCGCTCTTCAAATTGCAAGTTTGCATTTATCGTTGAGGACATTTGATCTAGTATTGTGCATCGCAATGTAAACAGTTGTAATCGTAATGTGCAAACTTGTTTAAGCAACACTGTTAATAGCACAGGGAGCAACAGCGAGAGCGAAAGTGAGAGCACGTTCGAAAGAGACACTTTACCAGCTGACAGTTGGAGACTGTGAGCAATTGATTATGCATGTCTTTGTGAGTGCGTTCAGTTGAATAGCCCAAACGGGTTGCGGAAATGTTGAAGAGGGGAGTTGCAGGGGGAGCTGTTGTTTGTGTGCCTGTGTGTGTTACGTCACAGTGAGCGGTACACTAAAGTTGCAAGACAATTGCAAATTTGCACGAGTCGATCTAAATTCGAAATCGATCATAAAACAAAAGAAAAAGATTTAAATACCAACACAGATGCACGTGACATGCTTAAGTGTGGATAATAATCTGTGAATGTGTGCATGTATAAATTCATACACACATTCATATGCATGTAATTGTTAAATGGCGAATCGGCTGATTAACGAGCGAGGCGGTCCCACTGATAAACGGGCTCCTCACGTTCTTTTATTTATTGATAAGTGTGTATTAAAAAGCAACTACAGCAACAATTACATATTGTTATTGTACACATACTTATGTGTATAAGGGTACTTACTGCACTGCAATTGACGACTGCGGTTGCAACTGCGTTTAAGAATGCGAATGCCGGTATAAAAACTCAACGGAATGTGCAAAGCTGAAACAGAAATCAGTAAAAACAAAGATATAATTTTTGGAGTGCTTGCACTGTTTCCATATGTATACTATATCGACACGCATACATGCTCGTAAACACACACACACACACGCAAGCAAACACTGTGCTATTATATCGTAGCAACGATTGTCAGTCACATTGATGTTCAGCTTTCACATGCTGAGGAAGCTGCGCTCTGCATGCAACATCAGAGATGCACAATCAGAACAGCTGTTCGTTCATAACGGCATAA
The DNA here is from genome assembly GCA_018901825.1 of Drosophila funebris. Lineage (NCBI taxonomy): Eukaryota > Metazoa > Arthropoda > Insecta > Diptera > Drosophilidae > Drosophila > Drosophila funebris. The sequence goes on along the minus strand of JAEIFK010000675.1, from coordinate 441,885 downwards.
TTGAGCAATCTACAATCACGGCGGCCGCGACGACGACGGCGACCGATGTTCGCAAATAGTTCAATCATCAACATTAGAATAAAGCAAATGTTTACTGTCTTCACTAATGCGCTTTGTTCATGTTGTACACAATATAACAAAAAAAAAAAAAAAGATTAAGGAAAGTGCATTGACAGCGTTATTTAATCACATATTTGTGTTTGTATTTCGATAGGCTTGCATTGATCAGTTATAGGCTACTTTGTTGCAATATCACACTGCAATTGAGTTATTGTTTATTTTATAATTCTGCGTTATTTACTTCTTTCTGCCGATTTGATATTTATAAAACCAAAATGCGCACGTCTGCCCGCAGACAACTTGTTCGCACGATTAAAGAAACACCTCCTTCATGGCAGCACAGTTGACATCGATTGCTTAGCTTTTTACAATTTGTCGATTATTATTTTTATCGAGTATATTTTCCTATCGGATACGAGCGCGAGAAATGATCGCAATGCAAATAAAGTATAAGTAAAGCTCAGATTCTGTACGAAGGCATAAAATGTTTATTCAATTTTATTAATTTCACTTAATTATATCATATCAATTGCAAAACAAATAAATAAACACAGAACAGCTGTGCAGTGTCAACACAGATGGTGTCAGATTCACTGTCAGTGTGTACACACTTAGCCCCAATCAGCCGCGCTAGAGTGTGCACATAACAATTTAAGTTTTAATAACTAATTGTGCGCAGTAAATTGCAGGAAACGTTTTTTGTTACTAGATTGTGTGGGTAAAGATGAATTTATTGCTCGTTTCTCGCATTAACCGAGTTTCTTTCTTAGCAGCATTCTATTTCGCACTTTGAGTTGTTTACATCCCGTCGGACCTGTAATCGACGTTGTACAAAACAAAAACACGTGCAGTATCTGGGCTGCAAAACCAACCAGGGTCTTATCTTATTTGTTTTATAAGAAACTAATACTAAAAACTCTTCAAGATGGGTATGGTACAGAAGCGTAAAAAGATGCACTATGGCGACACGCATCTGCAGCGTCGCTGGCGTGTACGTAACCGTAGAAGAGATCTGGACCAAATCGATGATGATATGCGCACCCGCAGCGCCGAGCTGATCAACCAGAACGTGGACTTGGATAAGCCGGGCTTTGCCCAGTTCTATTGTGTACATTGCGCCAAGTACTTTATCGATGACACATCCATGCAGGCACATTTCCGCACAAAAGTGCACAAACGTCGCATGAAGGCGCTCGAAACAGAACCGTACAGCATCGAGGAGTCGGAACGTGCGGCTGGACGTGGCAACTTCCAGCAGCCCAAGAAACGTGTGATTCAGACACAGCCAAGCAAAGACGAAGTCATCGCTGGCAAACGCATCAAAGTCGTCGAAGTTGCAGAAGACAACAACACAACCATGGAGGAGGAAATCATTGAAAAGCCAGCAACGTCCAAGAAAGCGTCCAGAAAGAGATCCAAAAAAATGGCAACATAAATTGTAACAGTTTTTAGGGCTCAATTCTTAGTTTGGTAGACAACAAATAATAGCATACGTTTTTTATGTATGTAAACTTAATATTTCATGTGCCTAACATGAAAATCGCGTAAGTTCGACAAAAATAAATACAACAGTTACAATAATTGAATAAATTGGCTTTCACTTGACTCAGGAGAGGATGAGGAGGAGTAAATCCCGATCATCACTTAGGGCCCATTACAAGTAAAAATAACATTTGCTGCATTTGAAATAGCATCGTATAAATATATTTGTATTTGTATATACACATAAAGAGTTATATATTGTATATGCATTTATATATGATGTAATTCTCAGCTCAATTGATTGATTTACCCTATACATATGGTGTGTATATATAGTATATATATATGTATATATATGTGTGTGTATGTATGTATGTTTATCATTTGCATTAAAAACTATTCGAATTGTACATGTATACATTCTATATAATACAATAGGTATAGCTGGTGTTATATACTGTTATACGTTGCCACAACTATTGTTATATTAACAAACAAAAAAAAAAAACATTTTAATTATAGTATGTATATATTATATATAAATTTAATGTATGTATGTATATTTGGTGTACATTAAGTGATATCAAAAACCAATCAAATTTTGATTCGGATTTCGATCGTTTGAGTATAATAAGAAACGTTCTACAACAGTTTAAAGTGTTCATGTTTATGGGAGGAGGTGGAAGAGGAGTAGACTTAGATCACTTAGAAGGTTGAGGGGTGTTCCGTATGAAGGCGGCAATTTAAGTTTCCTAAATCCTTCAGACAGATATGTGGTTGTTGCTGAATGATGATTGGGCAGTGTTGATGATGATGTGTGTGTGTGTGTGTGTGTGCAGATGTGTGGACGTGCGGTTGTAGTTGTTGCATATGTACATACATATATACATAGCCTGACACTGGTGAAAGTTTAAGTTCTAAAAGGTATATATATATGTGTATATATATATAAATACATATATATATATAGATATAGGGTAGTTTCGACTAGTTTCACAGTTTGTTTAGGGTTGGATGCAGCTGCTCGCCGGATGCCATTGACTGTTGGTTGCCAGCAGTTCCAGCAGCAACTCCAGCTCCAGCTCCTACTGCTCCTGCCGCTTTGGTGGCGCGCCTGCGCGTCGTCGTCATGGGCTCGACGCGCATTTTCCTGGGCGGCATAACAGGTGGAGCAGGTGCAAGCTCTGGTTGCTCGGTGAAGAATGGATGATTGAGCGCCTCCTCGGCACTGATACGGTTATGCGGATTGATCTCAAGCAGGCGGCCAAGTAGATCATATGCGCTCGCCGGAAAGCATTCATAGGGTTCCAAAGGTTCGGTCACATAGTCGCTCTCCTCACAGAGGCAATTGAAGAAATATTGATCACAGTTCTTACACACATCGCATCTGCCATCGGGTGTTTCATATTTCCGTATCATTTGGGCATCGCTAAAGATTAAACGATGACGAAACCGCAGGCACAATTTGCGCAGATTTAATGACTTTGATCTGTGACTGATTGTCACCATGCGCTCCAATGCTAAGGCTGTCTTCCTGATAGCCCGATCACCAAATATGGTAACTATTTCGGCAAGAGCCACGAAATCGTTGGGTGCCTTAAAGAACGGATACACCGAGGACAGTATGGACAGAAAGATAACGCCCGCCGCCCACACATCCACCGCGGTTGTCTGATCCGCATACTTGAGCAGCACCTCCGGCGGCCGATAGCCGGGCGTGCCTGCTCGCGAGGCATGCACTTCCTTCTTCATTAGACAGTTGAGGCAAACCGAGGGATTGGCAAAGCAAAAGCATTTCCCAGTGCCGCCAGCTCCTCGATTCGTGTTGTACTTGCTGCTCGTCGCCGGTTGCTGCTCCGGCTGCGGTGTGGTGACCTGTACTTGGGATTGAGCCAGCCCCGCTTGGGGTTGATTGGCGGATTGTCCGTCTCCGCCATCGGGCATGTTCTGCTTGGGATCATCTGGCATTAATTCGGGACCCTTTGTGCTCTGCGTTATTTCGTTGACCGGCTTCAGCGGCATTTTGTTCCAACTACCGGGTGGCGTCTCATCGATGAGACGCATGCGTTTAACGGCGCCGCCCAACGTTGCATCCGTTGCATTTGCAGTTGCTGCCTGCTGCTGTGAGGTTGCCATCAATTCCCGCTCCCGTGGACGCTTGCTGTTGGCAATGATAATGACGCCAGCGTTGGGTCGTCTTAAATCGTGTGCAGGACCAGGACCAGGCTGCTGCTGCTGCTGTTGAGGCTGCTGTGAGACAGCTCCAGAAGTATTCACATGCTGTGCTAATCCAAAATCCACAAGCAGAAACTGTCCCTGACGGCGGTTATACAGAAAGTTACTGGGCTTCACGTCCCGGTGAATGATGTTAAATTTGTGGACATGACGCAGAGCCAAGAGAAGATTTCGCATATACATCCGTATCTCCGGCACATCCATTTTGGTATAGAAGTCATGGAAGCGGTCATGTGGCATGTAGGGCATCACAAAGGCAGCCGATGCCTCACAGCGCAGGCAACAATGGATGCCCACGACGTTGTTCGTGCCCCTAAAAACGAACGAGAGCAAAAGAGAGCGAGATTAGATTGGCAGCTGTGAAAAGTTTATGAGCTGATTCAGAGTCGGATCGGTTCGATCGTGAACCGTATAAAATTATGGGAGCGCAAGGAATCAAAAATGGCGGCGAACTAGTTCATGAACCCCTGATCAAAGGTTGTAAGAGCAAAAAAGTTCACGTTCATAAACGACTTATAATGAGCCGGAATAATTGTAAGAGCAGATAATCAAATCAAACATGGCATCGAACCAGTTTAAATAATCGACTTACACAAACGTTTTGATCCTAAACTGGATGAAATGATGGCAGAGCAGCGAACCAATGTAATGTTTGACTGGAAAACAGTTCATATCATCCACATCCTTAAGCGATTTTGCGCTGAACCGGATGAAATGATGTAAGAGCAGAAAATCAATGTCACGCATGGCTGGGAACCAGTTCATGTCATCCACATCCTCACGCGATGTTTCGCTGAAGCGGATGAAATGATGTAACAGGGGAGAATCAATGCCAAACATAGCTGGGACGTCATTCACATCCTTACGTGATATTGCGCTGAAGGGATTGAAATGATGTAAGAGGGGAGAATCAATGTCAAACCTGTCGGCAGACAGTTCACGTCATCCAAATTTTAAAGCAAGTTTAAAGCATTGCCGATTATTACGATTATTGAATTTAAGCCCTTCCAGCTAAGACGTAAGAGGTCCATGCCGCCCACGTCGACAGTCTGTCGACGTCACAGCGATGATAATTCGCATAGCATTGCGCACGACACAATCCGAGTCCCAGTCATAATTATCAACGCTGTGACGCAATTGGGCAACGGAATTTGCGCAAATTGAACGAACAGGGAAAGATATACAAACAGATATACTTAACACAGAGAGTGTGAGTGAGAGACATACACATAAACATGCAGCAACAGAGGACAAGGCAGGGCTGGCAGAGAGACAGGGACACGGACACAGACAGCGAGAGAGAATGAGAGAAAGGAGAATTGTCTCACGGTTAACCGGCCGGCCGGCCGGTCGCTCGTTTGACTAATATTATGTGTAGTCGCCAGCAAATTCCAAATGCCACCCAACCAGCCGCCCACATTCTGTGCCCACGCACAAAGCGTCATGCTGTCGCCTCCTTCTCCGTCTCTCACATTTTCATTGAATCACTTTGTTGTGGCAAGGCATTAATAATGCAAGACAACAATCGAAAGCCATCCCTAACGAAATCGAAGACAGCTGGCATTTGGTTTTAAAGTTTAATGACGATAACCTTGTTCAAGGTAGTTCAAAGCGGAATTGAGCGGTTAGCTAAATACATAAATACACAAAAAAAAACACACACACTAGTTGGCATGCATGTTCTCAACATCATCGGTCAGTTAAATGTTTGCTTGTACGCGACTTATCTAATCTCAGCTAAGTAGCACAGCGTCTATCGATAATGGGTATAATCGATAAATATTAGTGAGCAGGACATGTCAAATTTATTCTCACTTTCCGCTGTTACCAAAGATCTTCATGTACATACATGTAGGCACATACACATACGTATAATTTATGGTGTGCGTGCAAACGCCTACACACATATGTGCATATGTATGAATAGCTAGTGTGATTTGTAAACAAACGTTACACGAACAAACCAAATGAGAGAAAAAACCTCAAACAGGAGAGCGAGAGAGATGGAGACTCCGTGTAACTGAGAACGGGGCACGTGAATGGTGTGTGAAAGTGCAATAAACGATGGGGCAATGGCTATGGCAACTTAAATAAATTGCAATGACGTATTGACGTAGGCACGTAGAATGGAGGAGATGTCTACATGGCTACCGACTGACGTCGTTTGTGACGCTGTTAACGGTAAGGCGGCGGCCGATGTACATACACAATTTTTAAAAGCTGTTTGAATTGTTTTTTCTTGTTGTTGTTGGAGGATTTGAAATTAGACATACCCCATATCGGTCATGCACTGCAACTCCTTCATAATACGATCCGGATGGCTGGTCGGTATATGATGCTTGATCGCAAATTTGCGACGCATGCTGTCCGGTAGATGAGACTCCCGTTTAAGCGTCGCCAACAGAACGGTGCTGAAGGTGCCATTGCCAATACGGCTATGGACATCGAATATATGTCCAATGTCGGGTATGCGCTGCAGTAGATCACCAATGGCCTCTGTGGGGCATAGAGTATAATTCAAGTTAATAATTACATTACAAATGTGGCTTTTGCTTTTCTCAGATCTGGCAGCACTCTTCTCCCTCTCTCTCTCTATTTTCTCGTCCGTAAGTACAACGAAAGTTGTGAACAAAAATAGATTTGAAAAGACGCATACAATCACATACGCTTACACATGCACACACACACACACACACACACACAACAATCAGTGCTGCCATAGGAAATAAGAAATAAAGAAATGAAAAATCAAAATGGTTGCCTACCTTCGCTTTTGTTGCGCGGCTTCGTCCTGATGCCCGCGTTTATCACTGCATGCTGTTGTTGTTCTACTGCCGGCGTTGGTTTCTGAAGTTTCACAGCATTGTTGTTGTGTTGCTTGTGCAGAATCATCATTTGAACTTGCTTACTGCGAGCAGCGGAAACAGCTGCAGTTGTTGTTTGTATCGGCTTCTCGTCCTGCCGCGTCATTGGCCAGGAGTGAACGCCACTGCTGGCACTTTGCACCACATTAACACTCATTCCTTGAAATGTGGCTGCCAATTTGGGACTTGAATTGCCTCGAGCTGCAGTTGTATTGATAAGCTGCTGGTGTGGCTGTTGTTGCTGCTGTTGCTTTGGCTTATTGTTTAGCCTCTGGGCGTGTGGATAGTGCTTTGTAGTTGGAGCAGCCGCTACGACCGTGTTAAAGTCGTAGCAGCCGGATCCGGAATTAATGCGCTTATCCATTTTCCAGGCGTCGTTGGGATGATCAAGGGGAGCATCGGCCTGACCTGGGTATGCGGACCGGATGAAGTTGGGAATTTTGGTTATAAATGTCCGGTGTATTCCGGTTAACGAGTGTTCCCTTCACGATTACGTTGATTTCTTGCCGTTGCTCTTTTTTTATTGTTGTGGCGTCGTTTTATCGCCACCCTCTTGAGTTATGTGTGGAGGAGGTGGAGGGTTTCTAGTCTATAAATACATGGAAATTTTGACCGAACTTGAGAATTTAATTATGTTTTCTTAAATTTAAATTAATTTTGTTTGTTTCTGCCAAACGAAATTGTTGAGCGCTGTAAGATAACTGACACACAGGCCGCTCCGTTTCGCTTTTCACAGCTAGTCGAATTCGAACCGCTTACTTTTTTTGTACTCAATTCGGATTCTGTTTCTGTTGTTGCCTTCTATCTCTTTTGCCGCTGACGCTGCCGCTGCTGCCGCTACCGCACCCGCTGCCACTCGCCACCTTTATACGTCACGTTCGGAGTGAACCACGATGTTGGCGAATATCAGCTGGAGCACTAGTCAGCCGCCGCACTTTCCGTAATATCTAATTAAATGCGACCATACACCAAGCTATTTACTCTGCAATGTGACGATGGCGTATGAAATTATTAGCCTGATATGCCAATACAATCATTTACCTATTTGAGTTTATCGCTGTCGATAAGCGACAAGCAGCTGACAATGCTCCGATTGGCCATGGTAATTGTTGTGGTCGCATATCGATTAATCGAATTTCTCAACACTGCGCGATAATTTAAATTAATATTCAAGTTTTATTTCGATTGGAATTGGGACTTACGATTTATGTATAAACAAATTGATGAATAGATACAATAATTTAACTGGCACTTAATTGGGACTAAAATGCAAATCGACAATAATTGAATACATGCATGCAGACTTAAATAGCTTGCTTACAAAGCTTACTAAAACATAAAAATACAAAAAAGAAAAGATTTGGCTCACAATTTTTGAATAGTGAGAAATAAAAACGCGATCTTTTGAAAACGCCTGCGTAAACATCGAATTAGCATAACAAGTGGAGTTTCGGATTACACACGATTAGACTCGTCACCCAAAAGTGGAACTCCAACCGTATATGTGGCATTGGTGGCATCTAAAGTCTGATTGGGATCATCGCAATGTGCACATGGCCCAAGTATGCGCAACATTCGCGCGGCCAGCGATTTCTTTCTTCGACCTGTATAAGGATTGACTGTGTAAGGCATCAAACCGAATGATTGACTCTGGGTGCTCGTGTTGTTGCTGCTGTCGATATTGGAGTTGGCTGTCGCTTGCGCAGATGCTTGATTCAATGGAATCTGTTCGATGATGCGATTGCTGTTCTGGTCAACGTAAATTATATCCCTGGGATGACTCCAATCACCCAATGGACCATAGTTAATTGTCTGGCCACGATAACGCGGCTGCGGTGATCGCAGCTCGTGGCCCTCAATATCAATGGCAGAGTCGTTGCTGCTTGGATGACTGCTTCCCGAATTGTTTGTGGTAATGCGATTGGAGCTCCTTGCCTGTGAGTTAATGCCAGCATCACCTTCAGCTGCAATGGATGCACATATATACCAAGAGTTGCACAGTTTAACATTTGACATACCAATAATAATAGCATTCCCATTGGCATCCACTTCGGCGCTATCGTTGCTGAAGTTCAATGAAAGTGGCTTTATATTGCCGCTCATCTTGGTGGACTGGTTGGGATCCATCAGACGAGGAGCGGGTCGCACGCTCAGCAATCGTATTTCAATGGATCCAGCGCTACTGTCATATGTGATATCGTTTAGATTTACATTTGGATGCGGTGTCGCGTTCGCGGCAATGGCGGGCATATCTGACAGATCGGACAGATGTGATATGTGAGCTGAGGTCAGCGGTAGATCCGTTTGTGTGCCCTTTGCAACTTTCCCGCTCTCAGTCTCGCTGACCAATGTCGGATAATACATTAGGGAGTGCAAGGAATGGCCAATTGTACTATTGCCAGCTGAGCCTCCCAGTAAATTTGACTGACGTTTTAGCTTGTCCTTGTAGTCGGTGAGCTCGTTGCGTATGGCATCAAAGTTCTTCCTCAACAAGATGGCTTCTTCAATTTTCTTGTAGAGCTTCGACTGCAAATAGTCGGCATGTGACTTCCAGAAATCCTTTTCGCTGGCCACACGCTCATAGCTCTCATCCCGAGTATTTGTATTTGTTCCGCTGCTGTTGGCCGTCGAGAGGAAATCATCCAGCTTTTCCTGATCCTCGGCATTGCCACGCGGCGTCAAGGATTCTGGCAGGGATCGATGGCGTTGAAATGCGCCAGACGAATTGCGACGCTGTTGATCCTTATCATCCATTTCGGCAATGTATTTTCTCACCTTGCTGGTCACATGCTTGTATCGCCGCTTAGTGTATGCCGAATGTATGTCCTGATAGGAAACTGCTTTGCTGCTCCGCGCACTGCCCAGCTGTGGATTCGTGTGTCCGTGTCCGTTCTCAATGTTATCATTATTGGCTGAAACTGCAAAATTAAATGTATTTTAAAGTATTCATTTGAATTTAGATATGAATTTACCATTTTTGGCCTCCTCATGATCATGCTCCAGACCCACAGGATCGCTCGCACAAGTTTCTTCCGAGCAGTCGCTGTTCAAAAATGGCGACTCATTGTCCTGGAAATGTTCGGTCTCAGGTAGTTCCAGGTGTATGCTGAACTGCCGCGGTAAGCTTCGGATGTTGCTAGTTGTGGTCGTGTTTAGATGGTCGTAAAGCAAGTCGGCGGGGGAAGCTCTCGTCCTGTAGACTCATTTTAAGTATATAACTTGTACATTTATTTAATTTTCAGACTGATTGGCGACACATGCAGCCCCACAAACACATGCAAACAGTGATATATTTAACCTGGAAGAGCACCGTTATATTCAAATGACACAACGATCTAGATCCACTTATCGATATTTTATTTGGTCGATTCAATATATTTATCGGTAGAATTAGATTCGACTTGGAAAAAAAGTTGCGTCGATTCTCAGCAACTAGAAGAGCAGAGACTACAATCTTGGAATGAAAGTTCCTGAATACCCTCTCCAGATCGAGAGAATGCTAGATTTACTCCCGCAAATGGCACCTAAAATCAAAACTTATAACGCCCACATGTCTTAACGTATACACTTCTAACTTGGTAGGTGTGTGGAGATCCCCATATAGAAGCTCTGATGAAAGATCATTAAGATCGGTCCATACATAAGAAAGAAATCGAAAGCAGAAAACTGAAAAAAACTTAAGTTACTAGTTTTTTTCTCGCCTTTTTTCAGTTTGAAGAGGCGATTTCAACAATAAAAAAAATATTCGAGCCGCCGTCGTCAAAAATCGGAGAAATAAAAAAATTAACAATTTAAAAGCCGCGCGAACTATTTTAATGTGACCGTTTATGTTTCAAAATTGTCGAATAAACCAGGACGGTTAGTATGTTAAGGGTGCTGTATATGTGACTTTAGCTTGGGGATTTTACTTATGCCACGGCTGTTCACACTGGTAAAGAATAAAAAGAGTACCAACGAAGCAATAAGGTACCAATTTTGGTACTAAAGTACCTAGTGTGACATCCGTGATCACAATACATCCCTAAAGCCGGCGTCATTGTTGCTCGAAATTTCTTTTGAAAGAAGCAAGAGACTGGCATACATATTTTTGGCTCGAGACAAATTTAACAAACTGCAAAACAATGCCCATTGAACAGGTTGGTGCGAGTTAACAATATTCAAGAAGCATATTCCTTATACATATTTATGTGCAAAGTAGCTCAAAGCCGATGTCGCCGAGTTCGCTGCATTATTGGAGCAGGCAAAAAGTGCGCGTGTTAAGGGCGTTCTTACCCAGGCCAAAGCAGAGGCGGAACGAGAAATTGTAAATTTAGAGATAAAAGCACGTCTTGCTGCTGAACGTCAAGCAGCTGGCACTGTTGGCGGAGATTCTAAAAGGTAAGTGCTGCAGGTACCTGTCGATGCTTCTAGAAACTTGATGCTATTTCTCTCTTTGTTTATTTTATAACGCTGCAGATATCTGCACGAGCTGACCGACTATGGCTGGGATCAAAGTGCCAAATTTGTTAAACTATTCATAACATTAAATGGCGTACAAAACTGCTCAGAGGAGGCTGTCACCGTCAACTACACGGACCACTCGCTGCACCTCCACGTGCGCGACCTTAATGGCAAAGACTTTGGACTGATGGTCAACAATCTGCTTTTCCCCATCGATGTTGAGAAGAGCTATCGTAAATTGAAAACCGACATGGTAGCAATTTACTTGAAAAAGGCTCAAGAGGGCCAAAACTGGGATGTACTGACGGCGATACAGAAACGTTTAAAGCAAAAGCAGGATAACGAAATGGCTAAAGATAATGCTAACCCCGAGGAGGCTCTAGTTAATATTATGAAGAAAATGTACAACAGTGGCGATTCTAAAACAAAACAGGTCATTGCCAAGGCTTGGACCGAGAGTCAGGAAAAAGCACGTTTCGGCCAGGAGGTTGGCGGTCTCGGCAATCTCGGCGATTTGTGAGGCAACGGTGTGATTGATCAATGACAGAGTGTATAGGACAAAATGAATATGCACACCTATGCAATATTCATTTTATAAGATGCTCGCACGAAATTCCATATGTTTAAAATAAAAATCAAAGAAAAAAACAAGCATTACAAATGGTTATCGTTTTGCACACATTCATTTAATTAGATGGGGCAGCTCAGTGTTGCGTTCAGCAATCGATAACAGGAAGTATCGACGGTGCGTTCAACTAAGAGGTCGCTGCTGTGTCACATATTGTTTGAAATCTTACAACTAACGTATATTTGAATTTTGAATTAAGTGTATATGGCTGCATTAATTAGCTGTCAAAACGAAAGAAAAACGTCAGATTAAATTTAATTAGATGTTCTCGCTAATTTACCTCGACGACAGGTGAGCGCGACGGCAACTCGTTGCACATAATTTCAGCCAGCCACAACGAGATGCCATACATCGTTCGTAATGACTCCATTTCTATAATTAAGCGGCTTTCGCTTACTAATTCGTTATGCCAGATTTAGAAACTGAAAAAAACTGAGACTTTCTATATATAAAACTGTTGACAACTATATAGTTATAGCATATACTCGTATTTATTTGTATTAAATTCTTGTGATTAAAATCAATAATGTTGTTGTTTGCAATACATGTTTGTAATCTATTCCATTTTTAATAGTTAGTTTGCTTTAAATGATTTAATATTAATAAATTGTATTTTAAATACATTTTTATATATGTTTTGCATTTTATCAATTTCCCCAAAAATAACAAAGAAAAAAAAAGATGAAAATATATATAGAGACAAGGAGAAAATTCAAGACAGCAACAGATACAACTGTCTTTTTTGTATCTGCAAGATACTTATGTATTCCTCTTCTTCTTCTTCTTTTAATTATATAATTATAGTTAATTATGCAATTGCTGTTCTTACGTTTTGTATGTGCGTGTGTTGTAAACAATTAAATTGTCCATTTGTTTTTTTTTTTGCTGAAATGATTTTTGATTTGATCTATATATATGTCTGCATATGTTTCGTAATAATTGTGAATTAGCATAGTTAGGAGCCAGGATCCTCCATTTATATATATGTGTAGAGAATATGTGTGTTTAATTATTTAAATATATAGTTGTAGTATAATTATGTATGTTTGGTTTACACTCGACTCAAATCATTTAACAAACATCGAACAGAACTCGTCAAGATTGAAGATTAAGGCCGATTCCAACAAATATTAAACAAAGCATATACGATATACGATGTGTATATATCTTTTCAAAGGTACGACGTACTAAATATTGTTATAACTTTAATAAAAAAAAGAAGTACTTTAAAAAAAAATTAAAACAAATTATTCATATAAGTAAGTATATATCATTTGTATAGTTCTGCATCGGGCAGTTAAATTAAGCTAATGTTCTCTCTTTCTTGTTGTTGTTGTCAAATGATAACTGTAAACTCCGTTTTCTATATATATATATATATATATATATATGTATATATATATAGTAAGGTTATGGGACTCGGTATAGGTAGTATCGTATATAGTATTGTATTGTTTTATATAAGTAAGTTTTTAAGATTCGAAAATTTGTGACTGTTGTCAATGAATGCATCTCTCATTCTTTTGTAGTATTGAGTGAGGGAGGAGCGGGGGAGTGGAGTGGAGTCGTAATACCTATATCGCAATAGATATATGTGAATATATTGTTTATCTCTCTGCATTGTAAGTGTGTGCTTGCCTTGACCTAAGTAAAGCACCAAATTCGTTTTGTTCTACGCTCTGATCGGAACCATGTTGCCTAACTACTGCAAATACTATATAGTATACTCTATCATTTTATATCGTTCATCATTTCACATGACATCGTATCGTTATCGTTAATTGCTTCTACTTTTTCTTCCCGTTCTGTAAAATTGATTTCCTTTCGTTAAAAGCTTTTTCCATTCTCGCTTGCTTTGTGTATAAAAATAAATCTTCCTTTTCTAAGACTATGCTGGAAAATAGCAAGCACACACACATACTCATCGACACTCACACACACTCACACCCACGCACAGGCGCACACACACATCGGCACGCACAACAATCAGTTCTACGAATTTGCTCCTCTATTAAGTTATTCTTCATTTTCTATATACACTAAACTCATGTGCGTGTGCGTGTGTGTGTGTGGTGTGTGTGATCTCTGTATGTGTGTGTTTACTAATCGTAAAACTTCTAGAAAATTATGCGCATCCTTTATATGGGATGGGGAGGGGGGGGGGGTCCCTTGAGGGGCTCTACTAAGTTCTATCACGACACTTATTCGTATATCTTAAAATGTTTTCCTCTCTTCATCTTTTTCTCTTGCTTATTCTTCCTATTCTTCTTTCTCTTAGTTCTATTAAAAAAAAAAAAAAACAGATTACAGCTGAAATTTGTAAAATTTTAGTTGAAAGTCTCAATTTGGATTGTAAATGTTTGGTTCACTTAGCGCAATTTGATCGACGAACCCAAAAACAGCTGCCTCAACCGCCAGATGAAAGTGTCGAGTGCCAGTGCCAGCGAGTGACGAGTAGTTAAATGTACAAATGAGTACAAATGATATGAAAGGATGTGGCTGTCAGAGGTGCAGCGAGTGCGTATAAAAGTGACTCGCTGACTAGAAATAAACGAGTAGCGATTACCTAAAAGTAAAGCGAGTAAGTTCATTCCCTCAAAGACTAACGAGTATCAGTTGGCGAAGGACGAGTAGTGAAATGCAGCGAGTGCCAACATAAGGGACGCGTTCATAAGTAACGAGAGCATTAGTATATTTAAGCAAATAATATGGTAGTAGATTGAGTAGTAAGTATCAGTTGGCAAGCGACGAGTAGTGAAATGCAGCGAGTGCGAAGAACTGAGACTCGCTGAAATGCTAAGATGGCTAGTTGAAGAGTGTGACGAGTGACGAGTAACGAGTAGGCAGAGATGCACCGAGTATTCGTCGAAATGATATAATGGCGTTGTGACAAGTTGTGTTGGGTCTGGTACCAGGTAACGTCCGATCAGCATTGCTCTCAATGGGACCTGATGAGGCAGTTCTAATTACGTTTTATTGATTACGCTTTCCATACATATGTATGTGTATATATAGATATATATAAGTAGATATTGATGTAGATATAGATTGTAGATCTATAGCATATATACGTATGTCTGTATGAGGTCTATTGGAACGGTTCCATTCTCTTCGTAAGCTTTTGATTCGGTTCGGTTTTGGTTACGGTTCGGTTCAATGCACACAACCACATACATACACATACACATACACACCCACACACACACACGCACGCATGCACAGACGGACAATTCCAGCTTGGCCCTAGCATTAACTTAACAGCTACCCCCGTGTCAGATCCCCCCATCGGCATCCTCATTCTCATCCTCATCGTCATCCTCATCCCCATCCTTGCTCCGTCTCCAGCTTCGTTTTCAGAAAACACTCGGAAGAAGTTTGACATTGACCGTTGACCTGGTTCTGAGCCTGGTCTTGGCCATGGCAATTGACCGGACGCTGGGCGTCCGCACGTGCCGTTAATAAAGCTCCGTATGATGACGCACTGGCGCCGGAATCTTGGACATGCCACGCTCCCGACGTGGCGAAATCACCGTCGATGCCGCTCCAGTTCCAGCTCCAGCTGCTGAATGATTGCTCCCACAGGAGGAGGCAGCGGAGCTGCGCTTGGATCGTGCCTTGGCTGGCGGAGAGCAGCTCTCGGAACGCTCCGGATTGCCATTGGAGTGCACCCATGCCGTGGTGAAGTCCTCATATACTGGCGTCTTCTTGCCATTGCCGGCGCCGTTTGCAGGTCCTGGTCCTGATCCATGTCCAGGTCCAGGTCCGGGACGCTGCTGTTGATTGCCAGCAGCGTAGCGCGATAGCAACGTCTTCATCTTCTCCAGAATCTGGGCATCGTTCTTGGCACTGCTGGCCGCCTCGAGCAGCTGCTGGGCCAGCGGCGAGGAAGCATGATTCTTCACTGGGGATGTGGTCAATGAGCTGGTGCAGCCGCGCACTCGCCTCCCGTTGCTGTCGTAAAGGATTTGCGAGGATCGCGTCTTCACGCCACGATCAAAAGGCGATGTGGATGTGGATGTCGATGTTGCTGGCGGCGCAAATGTTTCCGTGTTGATTGTGGGACGCTTCTTGCTGGGCACAGACGTGGCTGCACTGCGTCCACTCCACGTATTGGTCACATCGCGCACCAGCGGCAACTGCGATGCCTTGCTACGTGGCACGGGAGCTGTTGGAGCCGCTGGTGCTGGACGACGCACGGATCGATAGACGGGCTGTTTGCGACTAAAGGCTATGGATCCGGATCGTGTGCTCAGATCCTGGAGACTTCCGCCGGCACCGCTGCAGGTGCTGTTGTCAATGCTGCTCCTGCGACGACGTTGCGCTAGAGGAGATCTGGGAATCTTGCTGACCGTTGGCGCCACATTCGGCACTTGAGCTGGCCCCTTGTTGCCAGACGGTTGAACGCTCTCCGTAGTCACTGTGATCTCGTCATCCGTGATGAAGACACCCGACTGCTCGAACTTGTTGTGATCCATGTAGGCTGCCTGATGCAGCAGCTTCGATTGCTTGGGCAGCGCCAGCACAGCAGGCAACGATTGTGGTCCATCAATTTCACAGACAGCATAATCCTCCTCTTCCTGCTCCTGCTCCTGCTCCTGCTGCTTTGGCGAGTGATTCGACTTTTCCGGCTCCGTTTCCGTTTCGGGCCCATCCGTAGGCGAGATTTGCGAGTCGCTGGACGTTTGATCAAGACGCGCTGCAAAAGTGACAATGGAGCAGTTTGAAAATGTGGAAACTGTGATGTGTCAAACGGGGAGAGGGGCCTTACCATTGCTTTCAGCATCCTCGATGGAGGCCTGACTGTGCAGGGACTCGCGTTTCTGGGCCGTCGACTGGATCACTCCGAGACTGCGATAACCCTCATCGCTAATTTCGCTGCCATTGTCGCTGATGTTCTCAAATTTGCTGCTCTGCTCTGGCTGTGTGCCTGCTCCTGCTGCTGTTCCACTTCCACTTCCACTTCCACTTCCAGTTCCAGTTCCAACTGCATTTCCCGCTCCAGTTCCAACTGTTGGTGTCTCCTCTGCATTTGGCAAAGATTTGGATTCGAGAGAGTTTTGCTTTTTGCGCATGTCGCTGATCAAGCGTCGCTGGCTGGGCGACATGCTGCGTCTGGTCAGATTGGGTGAACCAGGCAATGGTTCCATATTC
Source organism: Drosophila funebris (assembly GCA_018901825.1). Taxonomy (NCBI): domain Eukaryota; kingdom Metazoa; phylum Arthropoda; class Insecta; order Diptera; family Drosophilidae; genus Drosophila; species Drosophila funebris. The sequence continues at coordinate 425,025 of JAEIFK010000675.1, read as the reverse complement.
GAGCCGTTCCCAGCCGACGAATTGTTCGTCTGATTGAGAAACTTGCGCTGTGGCGTCGGACTGCGACTGCGATGTTTGCCTGTAATGCCTGCAATTGCGCTTGGGGATAAGCTTGTGTTAACTGTTCCCACTCCAACTGTTCCCCCTGTGCCAGCTGTGGGTGATGCGGAACTAGTGCCAGTTCCCGCTCCAGTTCCAACCGTTGACATTATGCGACGAGCTGCGTGTGGTGAGCTGTTAAATAAAAATAAAAATATATAGAGAGCTAGATATTATACCTAACATTACTTAATCTAAACTCATTCGAAGATTTCTTATAATGCAATCCTAGCATTAGATCTTAAGGTATTCTAATATGTCATGCACAGCAGGAAGATAAAGAGGAGTATGTTCCTAACTGCACTCCAACTTAAACTTGCAGTAAGAATTCTTACAATAACCCTGGTTACTTGAAAGGGAATGAGTGGGAGAGAGTGCGAGATATTAAATATGCCTAACCTAACCTAACATTTCATGCAGTGCAGCCCTGGTTCATCATGAATCAGATAAAGTTAGTAATGATAGATATAATTGAATTTCTATTTCAACTTGTAGTGCAACCCTGGTTCCTTAGTTGACTGTTATACAATATCAGACAATACAATTAGTAAATATTGGCAAACTTATCTTCTAAAATCGATTTGTAACCCATTTGTTATCACTATTCCATTGTCTACACGCCATCAAAGAATTAAAGAACTTTTTTTTTTGTTTCCTAATCTATAACAAGTGATTATAGTGGTCATTTCGGTTGACTGATAAAGTATGATGATAGTTTTGGAGTATTTCCGCTTTTAGTATTTGCAGTTATTGCGTTGTTGGAATAGTTAAAAATAGTTATGGGGCAATAGACTTTGATTGCTTTGTTTATGTGAGCTATGTGAGTTCAATTGGGATAACACTTCAATCTCCAACTGTTTCTCTTTAAGCTGAAATTAGCGTGTTGTTAAGTTGGCTGCGCTTACAATTGTTAAATTGGATTGTTAAGTTGGCTGCGCAACAATAATTCATAAGCTGAATGTGAATCGAATGAGAAATTAAAACAATTATTCAATGACTTGGCATTGGTTTGTTTTGTAATCAAATGGAATAGAATGGAGTGAAATGGAACGTGTGGAATGGAATAGAATGAATGCAAAGGCATGCGTGAAATGGAATGTGTGGAATGGTACTGAATGAATGCAAATGCATATCTAATGGAAGTGTGAGAAAAAAAGCAATGGAACAACTGAAAAGGAATGAAACAAATGCAGTGGAACGTGTGGAGTGGAACAAGTAGAATGAAGTGTAACATACAATTAACTTAAGAGCTTAGAGTAACTGGTTGCATTCATTTATTGTTTCATTCATACATTTCATTCCATTCCGTTTCGTTCCGTTTCATTCCGTTCGTTGCGTTTCCTTCACTCTGTATCAATATAATACGTTTGCAGAGAAATCATATCAAATTGAATTGAACGATTTGAATGCATTAGAATGTGAGGGAATGAAACAGATCGAAAGTAAGGGAATATGCGGAATGGAACAGAATGAATGTTAATGGAATAATACATGCAAAAACTGCTGTGAAGTGAATGAATGTACAGTGGAATGAGCGGAATGAAACAGCGTCAAATTAAATGCAATAAATAATATGAAATGGAACAAAATTAGGAAACTGTTCTTCAACCAGTTAATGTGCAACATTCATCTGCTGTGCATGAGTGCAGTTCCCTGAATATGTGAATACATTTTGAATACGTAGTTTAACAACGTCTCATTTCAACCTCCTACTGCTCCGCCTGCTGCATAATGGAGCTACTAATGGAGCACTCAACATGGCATGAATCTCTGTCTATGCTGCCATCTATCCAAGTCAATGTCTCCTCTCCTCTCCTCTCTTTGCTTCTACTTCCCCATCATCATGACCATCATTATCCGGCTTTATGCATGCAATTAGCTTGGCGATAACAACTTAATGCATCGTCCCCCTCCATGGTTTAGTTTTTTTTTTCCCCCTCCATTTCAAGTAGCGCAAATGGGAAGGTAAATGGAGCTGGGACTTGTCCCCTTTGTGTCCCATGTTTTTAGCGCTTCAGCATTATAGCTTTATAGCGCTTCAGCTTTTGACTCACCGTTCGTATATCACCTGCGCATTGTGCAACTCGATGCCTCCATTGCCTGATTGGGAGTTGGTGCTGCTGTTGCTGTGCCTGGGCAACAAGCGTGCCGTTATGGAGCTACGATGCTGGGCACGACAGCGGCAAGGATCATGCTTGTCCAGATAATGCGAGAGCGTATCCCAACCGCCGCCCACACGTACCATCACATGGGAACGTAGAATCTGTAGATATTAAAAAGAGAAACACAAAGAAAAGAAAAGAAAAGAATAGGAAAATAAATAAAGCGAATTATAATCAATGGGGCATTGGGCATTGGGCATTGGCATCGGTTTGGGTTCAACTTACGCGCACAAAGATGAGGACTTTGGTGTCGCCAATGCGATATTTGCCCTCGGAGACCCGCACCATGGGAAACTGTGAGGGGCATGTGCATTTCTCCACCAAATCTCTGACCTGCAATCCAAAAAGGAGAAAAAAAAAAAAAGTAAATAACAGAAATGTGTCAGTGTCTCTCCCTCTCGCTCTCTCTCCTTCTCTTTCTCCGTCTTCTGTATGTGTTTGAGGCAATGCAACCCGAGGCCTGACCCCGCAGGGCATTGCATAAGATCAAGAGCCACAGGCGATCAGCTAACAAATCCCAACGACCAAAAGACTATCGACTCGGACTCTGCGCTAGAGATGAACGAAATGAACACGAGATGAGGCAAAAATGAGAACAACTGAAGATAAATATGAGATGAACACGAGATGAAGTGCAGATAAATATGGCAGAAAAGCGAAATGAACACGAGATTCATTTGAGCTGAAAAGCATCCTGTGAGAACCAGAAATGAACGACATATGAATTTAATTTATGAAGATGAACACAAGATGAACCCACAATGCAGACAAGAAACAAGAAATTATATCCAAACATGAGATAAAAATTAGATGAATATGAAATAAAGTGAAGATACATTTGAGGTGAACTGGGAATGAGCACAAGATAGACTTCAAATGAAGACTGAATATGATACTGAAACTGAAGAATAATAAAAGATGAAAAAGAGATGAATCCGCAACGAAGATGAAGTGAAGTGAGAATACAAATGAATACGCGATAATCACGAAATGAATGGGAGATGAATACTAAACAGATGAACCAGAGATAAAACGAAATGAATGTGTGATGAGCATGAGATAAAAATGAAATAAATATGCATAATGAACAAGTGATGAACACATAGACAGTAAGATAAATACAAACACGACAAGAATACGGGATAAAGACGAAATGAACACAAGATGAACTTGCAGATAGAATGATTAATACTTTTATTATTATTCAGAAGATTCGTGAATGTCTCAACTCAGTTGTCACGATGTGTGTTCGTGTCACGTGGCCATCTCTAGCATTAAAGTGCTGCCTAGATCAAGCTTCGTTTTTTTCACTGCATAAATTCACGCGCTGCCATTGTCCGAGCAAATGATCAAACAAATGAGCGGAACAGCAAACGACTTGGCTTCCAGAGTCCAGAGTCGCAGTCGCAGTCGCAGTTGCAGTTGCAGTTGCAGTTGCAGTTGCAGAGTCAGAGACAAAGACTCGACCCCCGAATGAGACGGAAGACAGTCGGAGGCAGGGACAGAGGCAAAGGAAGAGGAGAGTCAACCCAATGCCCAGGGCAGCTGCCTCGTCTCGTTGCGAGATTCGTGTCTATAGGGATCGTTTTGGCCAAGTTGGCTACTGTGCCAACATCGCTTTGACAGGCCTTCGACTGGGCTAACAAAGCTCAGTTTTGGCCTGGCTAACAGCAATAACAACAACAACAACAACAACAACAACAACAACAACAACAACAACAACAGCAGCAACAACCACACGAACAACGAGACAAACCAAACAGACAAAACGCATTTGCACCTTTGAACTTCGCTAGCTGCAAATACCCTGTAGCCAAGTGCCACCAAGAGTGGGTATTCCCACTGTGTGGCCGGTTACGTAACAGCAGAAGCACCAGAAGTCAACAATTAGCACATGTGGAGTTAAAATATGGTTTATTGTTGCTTTTGTAACAAATTTATAGTTTCAGTTCAAGTTGTTCACAGAAATCAATAATAAAATGAAATTACAATTGTATTTTACACAGATAAAGACTTGATTTACTTTAGTTATAGTTTTGCCTTTGATTCATTATCTAAAAACGAACAGTGGTAATTTCCAGTCCGAACAGGCAGTCATAATACCCTGTAATAAAAGCCAATTGCGCCAATAGCGAATATCTTACTAAGCTGAACTAAGACCTGACTACAGCTTATGGTTTCTGCTATTGCCTGATTGCTAAATACCCTGTAATTTAATATAATATAAGTTGTTTGGTCAACTAACAAAGTATGTTTCAACTATTTTCTCTTTCCTGTTAAGTTTCTGATTACAGAGGAACTTTAAATAAACAGTAAAATACCCTGTCAAATAGTCAAGTGATGTTTTTGATAGGGTATATTAACCCATTCTAATTGCAACCCTAGTCTCAACAGGCCTTAACTCATTGCCCAGCTGTTAGCAGGGTATCTGTTTGAAGGAGTTTTTCTGTGTATCCTGTAATATAAGTTATTATCTGCGCGCTAACGCTTGATACCCTGTAAAATATAAAAATAGATAGTTGGTATCTAAAGTGTTTCTATATCCACTTTTGCCTGTTCCCATCCCACGCTTCTTTGCACACTACAGGGCAGCTTTTAGTCGAGCAGCCCTGCGACTCCAAAGCGATTCAAGAGTTGTTAGTTGCAACAAGGAAAGCCAACAGGAGGGCCCAGGAGCAATTGGGAACAGTGCTACAGCTGTATGCGTGCCACAGCAGGGGGACAAGACGCGAGGGGCGGGTGGACAGGGAGGGGAAGTAGGGAGGGAGGCGTTGCTGTCTTTTGTGTGGTAAGTCGACATCACAATAAATCTAGCATTTGGCGATAAGCCGCGAAAAGAGATCTGCAATCGACAACGGCAACAAACACAACAACAACCACAGCAACAACAACCACAGCAACAACAACCACAGCGACAACAAGAACAACAACAACAAGAACAACAACAATGTTGGCATGACTGTGACGCATGCGAGATTAGCTGGCGCTGGCAATGGCGCTGTGATCCTGGCCAGGCCATAAATCGCAGGCAACAGCAACAAAGATAGCAGCAACAGCAACAACAACAACAACAGCAACAATGTTGACGACGCGGACGTGCCAAACGGCAGCGACAAATGATTCGTGGCTGGTTTTGGCTCCGTTGCTGTTGCTGTTGCAGTTGCCGTTGCCGTTGCCGTTGCCTTAGCCGTTGCCCCTCGTTGTTGTTGCAACGTGGTGGCACATCATTTGATTTTCGACAAGTTGTTGAGGCTATTTGCTGATTTGGCAGCAGCAACTGTTGCCGCTGCCGTTGCAAACAAATTGATTGGCCAACTGAGTGATCGTCTTAGCCAGAGTTGAAGTCAGAGCCAGGTTAAGCTCGATCCATTCAGTCGATCCATTGAGCATGTCCGCCCGCCGGGCTACTTTGTTATTGTTGCTGCTGTTGCTGCTGTTGTTGTTGTTGCTGCTGCTGCTGACAATGTTTGTGGCAGCATGTGGCGCTGTTGTGGCAGCCAGGCATGGTCCATGTTGTGTCCAATAAATGCGCAACGATTTATCCATCCATCCATCCATTGTTGTTGTTGTTGTTGTTGCTGCTGTTGTTGCTGCTGTTGTTGCTGTTGCTGTTGTCGTCGTCGTCGTCATTGATGTCAATGTTGCTGGCGGCGTGAGGAAATGTTTGCATGGCTTTTCATTAGTTTTCCGTTTTTGCCGATTTGCTCCTCAATCCTTGGGCGCTGCCCAAGTTGTATGTTGTATGTTATCTGTTGCATGTTGTTGTTGTTGTTGTTGTTGTTGCAAGTTGTTACTGCATGTTGCTGCTGTCGTCGTCGCTGTTGTCATCGCGCAATCGCTGCTCGCAGTCGCACTTTGCAATTACATTGCCAACTGCGATTTGTTGTAATTGTTGTTGGCACATCGGTGGCGCCACCGGGCAAACGGTGCAACACGCCTCAAAACATCGCGTCAAATTAATTTACAATATGATGAGACCACAAATGTGACATAAGCAACATCAACAACAACAACAATTGCAGTTTTGATTGCAAATTGAAGTGCAACTGCAACTACTGCACAGCAATATGTCAATATATCCATCAATATATGTAACATTAGTTCAATATGTCTATTTAACAATGGATCAACTCATCATCAAACACTCTGTCAGTCAATCAATTCTTCAATACTTGATTAGATTAAACAGTAGATTTATCATTATCAAGTTAGATCAATATGTCAATAATATCGCAAGATAAATATAATTAGATAAAATATATCCATAAAATAATATATAAATCGATCTATAAATCAATAAGTCGATCAATCGATCAGTTCTTCAATAAATTATAATTGTAAAATTAAATCAATCTATCAGAATTATAAATATATCTATATATATTCATATTTAGATCAACAATAAATATATAAATGTGGTCTATAAATCATCAATATTTATATTATTCAATACATCCATACAGAAATATAGAAATGAATCACTTTATCAGCAATATCATTAGATCAGTTTTACAATGCAATATTATTATTGTATACAATTGTAAATTTATCATTGTAAATGTAGAACAATCTATCCATAAATACACTCTATCAATAGATCAGTTGTGCAATATATTATCGTATTTAAAATATTAAATAAATTAGATCAACATATTTAAATAGATCTATATATGTGCATTCACCATTCGTTGATCAATGTATCAATAAATTGTAGCATAAATTGTTCAGTTTAACAATTAAACATGACATCTTTATACATAGTATGAATGGATCAATCATCATTAAATCTATAGATCAACATAGTCTCGATTAAATCGATGTATAAAATGATTAATGTAGCAAATAGTCCATTCATCATTAGAACAACAATAGAATGTGCAATCAATATATCAATATTTGCTACATTTACTTCTAACTTCTAATGTCAATAAAGGTTAGCAACAAGCTGAGAGGAACACTTTCAATAACAACAAACAACTACCATAAGCAATACCCTGCACTCAGTTCTACAATCCATCTTTATGTATAGTATTTATATTTACTTTGAAATTGTGATGAAAATCGAATTCCAGAATATAAAAGAGATTAGCTAATGTAAATATGTATATTATTATGAAATTAAATAAATGTCTGTAGTAGAAGTTAAATTGTTTAAGCTCTCGTCAAACAATGAGAAATATAAATATTTCCGCTTGAACGTTGGTTTGCACATCCATACGTGTCTCACGTATTTAGGGGTGTTTCCATAATTTGAATGCTTGAAAATTCATTTAAATATGCATAAACTTAAAAGAGCTTCGCTGAATCAGAACTCTCACCGATCAGGCGACCAACAAAACAGGCGACGGATGCGACAGATCACGGATCACGGATCACGATTCGGTTGCGATATAAACGATCAACGATCAACGATCAACGATTTTGGTTAGGGTAATGCACATATATCCGATATCCGTTTTTGGCCAAAGTTCCCCCCACGAAACGTTGAAACAATTATCCATTGCATTTGTTTGTTGTTGCTGTTTGCTTTTGATTTGTTTTGACCAAGTTTGTAACTGGAAACTTAGCCGTAGCTAAAAATGGACATGAGAAAAGTTGCAACAACAACAACAACAACAATAACAATAACAACAGCAGCAGCAGCAGCAAGAAACGTCAACAACAATAAGAAAAAAAGTCGTGAGGTTTGCTGCAAAAAATAATAATAAAAAAAAAGCAAAAGAGAAAACACAACAAACACACCACATATAGAGCGGGATAGAGAGAGAAAGAGAGAGAGAGAGAGAGAGAGAGAGAGAATTGGTAGCTAGGAATTCGTATTAGCACTTATCGATAGCCGATTATCGTTGCTATCTATCGTTGACTTACCATCTCATCGAGACTCTTCAGATCATTGGTAACGATCTGTGGTTGAGGTCCATACATAAGCATCGGATCCTTATCGTCTTCCTCCTCATTCTCGGTATCGCTGTCATAGAGATCCGTTTCAACGGCAACACACTCAGAGCCGACTGGTGGCGCCTCCGTTTGGGTGCCACTTTCGGCACAACCGTTGCTCGTCTGTGTGCCACAACCGACGCCGTTGGCTTTGTTATCGGCCGCAATTTCACGATCGATTTGTCGTTCCATTTGCACCAACATCGGGGCTAGCATGCCTATTATCGATCGATTACAAATATATCGATGTTATCGATAATAATGAGAACAGCCGCGCTCAACACTTACCGAACTTGGCGCCTCGTCTGGCCACCTCGAGGAGACAGAGAATCACATGCTTCTCGTTCTTCCGCATGATCAGATCGTCCGTTTCGAACAATAGGCACTCGATGATTTTAAGGCTCTTTCTGCAAATGAACAAAGATTTATATGAGTTTCATTTGAGTTTCCATATTTATCCATCTATACTGTATTCTCTACTGATCTTCTGAACTTCTCATCATTTATTTATGCATATTTGAATACTTCTCTTTGCTTTTAGTTTAATCTTTGATTGATGTTCATTCAATCAATCAAAGACCTTTTTACAATTTAGGTTTAAAACTGTTGATGAAGCGACCTTAAGTAGAATCAAATAAAATAGTCCGTAATTTTAACTATTAAAGTTTCGTGTTCCCTAAAGATCTTGGACTGATCTTCCACAATTGAATGATCATCAATCAGAGATCAATCGCAACGATAGAATGTTTATATATCAATGAACAATCCACAATCAGTGGATCCTCGATTCTTTGATCAATTTTCTCTAGAGATCATCGATTGATCTTTCATTAATTTATGATTTAATTCTTACTTATCGATAACCTAAATACAATCAGATTTCACTTTTACTATTTTTATTTGATCTTTGATCGTTTGATCTGTTTTCTGTAAAGATCTTGGATTGTTCTTCAGCTACGGCATGATCATCAATCAAAAATCTATCGCAACTATCGCATGATCCTCAGTCTAATATTATTCGATTACCAATCGATAATCTAAAGTCTGTGATTACTTTCGATATTCTCAAATAAATTCTATGATCTGTTCGTTTGATCTTCCACAATGAAAGATCAATCGAAACAATCTCTCATCGATTCTGATTGAATTGCTTCGCTTTCATTTGCAAACTGATCAATCGGCGGATCGATGAAAGTTATGAGCGATAACTCACCTGCACCAGGTTATGAAGTTGGACACATTGTCGCGGGAAAAGAAGGTGCCGCTCTTGGCCGACGGCAGATAATGGACATTGCCCAGGGCGAGTATTGGCCCCGCCAATCCGGAAGTCATCGAGCGTGTCATTGATTTGTTGCGCGCCTGTCGCCGGGCCAAATATCCCTCCGCCGCCTGCCGCACATAATTTGCGTGCTGAAAAAAGAAGCGAAAACAAAACAAATTAAAGAGCGCAACAACAATAAATTAGACACAAATGCAACGCGTTGCACGTTGCAAGTGAAAGTCAAACAAAAAAAAAAAAAAAAAAAAAAAACAAGAAAAGGAAGAGAAAAAGAAAAATGTATATATATTTTTGGCTTATTTAAAAGCGCGACAAAAATCTAGAAAAAGTTTATTTTTAAGCGTCTCAAGAATTTAGCGCGGCATTTTTAGGCTGACGGCGATGCGTAGACCGCCAACGGGGCACCTAACCCCTTCCCGCCCTTCCCTTGCCAACCTTCCCTCCCTTTCACTTTGCAACTCTGCGCGAAGCCAAAGACTCTTCTCTTAGTGGAGACAGTTTAACTGATTAAGATTCAGTTGCTAAGAATTGTGTTAGAGAAGATTACAGACAGAGAGAGAGAGAGAGAGAGAGAGAGGGGGGACTGGGACTGAGATTGAGGCAGGAAAGGGGAATCAGCATGCGAATGATGGCGCCGCAATGTTATGCATAATTAATTGACACGCAGCCACTAAAAAAGAAAGAGAACACTCACAAGACACTCGTCATTCATCAGTCATCATTTTGACCATTTGAAATGTTTGTGAATGAAAGAATTAGCTTGAAGAATGAACAAGATGTATGATGCCTGACACAAATACTCTCAGCGCAGAGCAATGCAACTGAATTTCAGGTATTTACCTAAAAGAGATCACACCTAAATGCAACGAAGAATACTTAACTAAACGCATTAACAAATTGCTTCAATCGATTGCGAATGAAAAGCATTAGTTTATATCGAAGATCTAAGAGGGAAGCTGCAGTTTGATTTGTATTTAGATATTTAAGAGAAAAACACATTAATTTTCTTTTAAATAATAATCAACCAAACAGAGCCAAGTTATGCAGACACTTTTAGTTTATTATTATTTATAAGAATATAGAAAATAATAATGAATTCAAACTCTATAAGGTAACAACTCTATCAATACTATACTTCAATCTATATATGAATATGTATTTAAAGTTGATACAGTTTAACTCCACTTTCCACTACAAAGATAGAAGCTAATAGCTTGATTTCTTTATGCGATTTGGAATAGACAAAAACGCTTTATTTCGCATTTAAATCATTATAAACATAATAAAGCATAACTTTGTTTTGTTTATCATATTTAAGAATTAGTTATTATTTCTCAAATGCATATAAATCCTATAAGTTAACAACTCTATCTCTCTCCTTTGACAAATGTAAGACAAGGCGATGAAATTTTTGGTAATCCATAAAATATTTAAGGTATAAATCTAGATGCCTAAGTAACTTCTCTATATTTGTGTCATTTATACTCTTTGTATTTGCCGATTAAAATTCCAATAAATTTGCATATTTAATAATGCAGTTAAGATGCAGAGAAATATACTCGTACTTAAACTAAAATAATTCTAAACTGTTTCAATTTCAAATTCTAATTAAGATAAATATAAATGATATAAAACTCTTCTGTAAAAAATGTGTTAATATGCAGAAAGAAATATACTTAAATTTTAAAGAGAATTTCAATCTATTTAGATTTTTTAATCTAATTTCTTTTGTGATTATTCAGTTAAACTGCGAATGTTGCATTCAATTTACGTACTATATCTAAGATATATCTATAATCTTTCGATGTGATTTAGAAATCTTAAGTTTAAATATAATATAACTACATCTTCAATTCTTGTCATCTCTTTTCTTGTTTTGGTGTTTGCAATCTTTGTAGAGCTTTAGGTTCTAACAGGCCATACTTGACAGTCTTTCAGCTATATTATGTAACTTCTTAAATTTAACATCTTATTTGTGAGTATGTAACTACACTAAGAAGCCGTCTATAGCTTCGATTCAACGAAGAACTCAATGAATAATATGTAATTCTTGCCTCTAAGCTTTTAGACAGAATAAGACTACAATTTGCATCCTCTGTCTTCGACAAAATTTACAATCTTCTTTTATACTTCTAAATAACAGAACACAATCTGGGTAATATCGAAAAAGTAGTAGACAAAGAAGGCATTATTGTTCATATTCCACATTCTACATTCTACATTCGTCAGTTCTTCAGGTAATTTCAATATTTATCTCTATTAAGTCTCAAGTGGCATGCCTCAATCGCTGCATCCTGCTGCAAGTGTTGACACTTGACGCCCTTCGGCATTTTGGTTGTCTGAGCCGAGCTTATGTCATCATTGCAGTCGCATCTCTTGTTTGTTGTTGTTAATGCGATGCCAAAAACGATTCAATTTCAATTCCAATTCCAATTCCAATTCGACGACGAGTGGCAACAACAACAACAACAACCAACAACCAACAACAGCAGGAGCAGCAACAACAATCGACGTGTCATTCCATTTCCATTTCCAATTCCAATTCCATTTACATCATTCGATATTCATTTATGCACATTTTTGTAATAATTTAATATTTAAACAATTTCAATATTTCGCTCTCTCGATTATTATTCGTGTTTTATTATTTTTGTATTATTTTATGCATATCTTTACAAACTGCATTCAAAGTGCTTTATTTGGTGTTTATTGTTTCACCGTTTCGTACCCTAACTCTCAAAAAGGGCATCAACGAGTCGCTGCTGGCACTGACACTTGATGTCAATTGCTTACATAGTGTATATATGATGTGGGCGTGGCGGTTGCCCATTTTAAGGCAGGCAAGTTAAGCAAATGAAAACAACATTACATTGTAATGCAACTGATGCAATAAACAATTACTTGGTTAGAGCATTTCTCAGTCGTTGTGTCTCCATCTCGGTTCGGCGTCTTTCTCTGCAGCTATAAGTCTCATCATTGAGCCACGACTTCGAGACTGCAAGACGCCCACGTTGCAGTTTAACCAGAGGCGTTAAATAGCTTTGAATCTGAAACCGAATCTTTATACTTCATCTTCATTTTCATTTGCACTGCCCACCAGCGAGCATTTGGCCTTCCTCGTTCCATTTACCAAGTCACTCAATTTATGGACTTCGATTCGGTTTGATTTTTTATTCCATTTCAATATTAGTGCATCAACGAATTCGACTAGAATCCAAATGGGAATCAAACTCAATACTACTCAATACTGATCAATTCGATTTCAACGATTTTCACTTTCGATAACAACGACATCGCAACTTAATCCATGAAAATGCTTATTATGACATCAGACATGCGCAGTACAAACTATTGAAAGTGTTTCCGAGTATTTTTACATTGAGCACGCGCGGCGTTTTTATTGCCCGCGTAGTGTTGGAAAATGCCCAAAGTGCTGAATTGATGAAAAGCTTCGTTTTTTTTTTTTTTTTGGTAATTTTTAGGTATATTTTGCACAACGTCTTAGTTATCGATAAGAAAAAGTAAATGAAACGCAGGTTTGCATTCGGATTCAATACATTTTTATTGACATCCTTTCTATCTGGGTTTCTCGAAAAGCTCAAAAGTCAGTTTTCAGTTTTCAGTTTTCTTGTGAGTGTAAGAATGTTGCATAAAATATGAAATTCTATTAATCGATATGATGTTTCTTTTTGTTTGATCAAAAAGGAATATGAATCCATTTAAAGTTGATAAAAGAAAGCACAAGAAGAAACACGAGAAACACGAGAAACACGAGAAAAAAGAGAAAACTCAGCAGACTTTGGCAAGTGTGGCAGCCAATGTGGCAACTGTCCAAAGGATTCCCTCTGTGTTTGACAGTCGCATTCGCATTGAGAAACCGAGCAAGGTAATTCATGCTATTATTGAGTTATCCAGTGGCAGGAAGAAAGCAAACAAACTACACATTCCATTGCAACTGTGTATGGATACATTTTTGCGACATTATTTACAATTGCCGCCTCTTCATATTTTGCGTCATCAGTACATTGTGAGTGCTGCCATTTTGATCTTACGAGTCGCTCGCTATTACGGACAACTGCATTTGAAACAGAACGGACTACACGGACTACCACTAATTAAGATCGACTCAACGATGAATACAAATACAAATCAACCATTGGATTGCAATGGGCTTCCAAGCAAATCTAAGAAGAAAGATAAGAAACATGGCGAATCAAAGAAGAAGACGCATGTTATGGATCCCATTACTTACAAAATGGATCCAAAGACTAACGAAAAGGTTCCAGTTAAATCCAATGAACCAAATGATGTCGAGGTTCCGCAGCATGATATTAAAAAGTCAAAGAAGAAGGCCCGCTCAAAGGGAAAAAAGAAAGATTGTGATCCCATTGCTAATAATGTGGACTCTATGATAACCGAAAAAGTTTCAGATCATCTCTATCAACCAAATGATTTCGAGGTCTCACAGGATGACATAGAGCGTTATAATCCCGACTTGCCGGAGCAGAACGTCCACTCAATGGGACAGATAGATGAGTCTGATCCCATTGCTTATAAAGTGCACCAAAAGACCGTCAATCAGGTTGGACTTCATCCCTCAGAATCAAATGATTTCGAGGTTGCACAGGATGATGTAAAGCCTTATAATCGCAGCAAGTCAAAGAAGAAAGGCCGCTCAAAGGGAAAAAGGAAGGATTGTAATCCCATTGTCTATAAAGTGGACGCAAAGGCCAACCAACAAGTTGCAGTTAATCCCTCTGAATCAGATGATTTCGAGGTTTCGGAAGCAGATAAAGAGCGCTTTAATTACGACTTATCGATGAAGAAATTTCACTCAAAGGGAGAGAAGGATGATTGTGTTCCATATACCTATGAGGTGGAACCAAAGAAGCCAAAAGAACATACAGCAAATCCCTATGGACCAATTGACTTGAACCCCATTAATCGCGATCTATCAAAGAAGAAATCCCAACCCAAGGGAGAGAAGAATGATTTGGATGCCCCTGGTTATGAAATGGCACCAAAGAATCCGGAGAAAGATGTGCCCAATGATGTCGATGTCTCATATGAGAAGCGCTTACAGCGCGACAAAGCGAAGAAGAAAGTCTCCCAAAAGAAGGCTAAGGATGAGTTTGATCCATTTACTTACAAGCTGGAACCAAAGAAATTCAAGGTAATGTCTGATGAGAAGCGCTTTAGTCGCGAGGGATTCGAGAGAAGGCAACAAGGAGAAGCCTTCCGAGAGGTTTTTGACAATCACCCAAACGAGAACATATTCGATGATGAACCACTTTATAATCCCCATAGTCCTGTCATTGTTGACTCCAATGGCAATTACAAACTGAATCCACGTTCTTATGACCATCAATTGAATGTTCTGCCTCATGTGCCTCATGATCAGGATTCATTTAACAATCGCAATCCAAATGGACAAATTGATGCGAACTCCAATGAGGAGAAACCGAAGACTGAGGGTAGCGACTCATTGTCCCAAGACAGAGAGAATATGGAGCCAATCTTGGGTTCTCCCCATAAGCATAAGGTCAAGAAAACTGATGATAAGAAGACTAAAACTGATACTACTAATATAACACCATTAAGCTTGACGTCTGCGGGTCTAGCTTGGATCAAAAACAATCCCCTACCAAGTGTTAACCCATTGAGGAAGGATTTTAAGGTTGGCAGCCTTAAGAAGCCCATAGATGGAGACGAGAACTCGGGTTCGAGTCGCAAACATCGTCACAAGAAGCTTAAAAAGGAGAAAAAGGATGAAAATGATTCATTTTCTTACAAAATGCAACCAAAGAAATTCGAGGTTATGTCCGATGAGCAGCGTTTAAGCCGCGACATATTTGTAAAGAAGCAAAGCGATGATGACTATACTTTACAACAACCTTCAGATACCGATTCTGTGGACTGGGATGCAATTTTAAAGAGCCATCAGAAGAGTCTCCTCAAGCTAATCAAAGAGCTGGACGATATTTCGGACGGGAAACCGGACGAGGAACCGGAGTCCCCAAAGCCTAAGGCTATTTCAACTTCACAGAAAATGGAGAAGAACAAATCAAAAGGTAGACATCATATGCGCAAATCTCAGCCGAAGAAGAGAGCTGAAAAACAGGATGATTATATTCAATTTACTAGCAAAATGCAACCAAAGAAATTGAAAATGATGTCGAATGAGGCCCAACATACTACATCAATTGACAGTCAAGAGAAACTGAAACTGACACCCGATGCCATTAAGACTCTCAAGCCGGAAGAGAAACCGAAGCAGACGCTTTTAAAATTGAAATCGAATGCAAATCCGAAGGGGACAAAGTACCACGGCCATGGACGAATAGGTAGAGTTGCTAGTCTGACCATTGATGGAGCTCCTCGTTATCAGCGCTCCCAATTAAAATCCTCGTCGATCGTTGAGGTGGTAAGACAACCAAAACGCGCCATGGGCGGAGAGAACTCAATGCAATTGGGCAACAAGAAGCTTAAGATGAAATTTGAATCGAAATCAAATTACAAGTGTAATCGTTCCGATGGGGATCAGTTGAAATTGTCGAAACTACGTTCAATTTGTGAGGAAGATGATGAGGTTGCTGCGCAGACCCTACAACCTCAAAGACTTCAAAATCTCAGTCATCGTCAGATTCAGACTCATATGATGAATCTCCAGCTACGCATGGAGGGACCATGCACCAGCAAGGAAGCCCACAAGCTCAGTCTCGAAATGGAGGAGTATCGTCGTAAGCTCAAGCATTTGTCTGAATTGGATTTGGAAAATATGGAAACGACATCTTCAACTAGTTCGGATTCTAATAATTCGACAACCATGGAATTGGAAATATCCGATCATGCATATGCAAGACTCTTGTATCAAAGTTTTATCGAGTCCATGGACTATGCACCGAAACCACTTGATGATGAATGCAAGGAAGATAAAACGATGGATTCCAAGCAAAAATCTAATAGATTGTGTGCAACATCGAAGAAGTACGAGAGGAAATTTGTAAGAACTGAACAGGTCGAGCAGGTTTGGGACCCAAACCTTGACCATGTCCTCGACGAATCGACCTCGGAGCTGAAGGTGGAGCCCAAGCCGAAACCAAAATCGAAGCCGAAAAGCTTGAAGCGCAAAAGGGAGAAGTAAATGGACTGCACCCAAATCCAACTGGAGGAACTATTAATTACTAATCAATTAGTATTTCTTATTCCAATATTTCAAATTATTTAAACACTTTAAAGTAACAATTTAATTGATTATACATCAATCATGAATGCATGCAATGTATGGAAACTAATCAATGATTTCAATCAAATTTATAAAATTGATGCGAATTTAGCAATCAAATAAATTTATTCATATTTTGCAATATTATTAAAACATAAAGAAGCTCACTTCTTGATTGTACACTCGCAATTATTCAACAACAAATTCAAAAACTTGTTAAATCTTACTTAAAAACAATACAAACCAAACTCTTTGCTGCAATTATTTAATAATTAATGTTTGTAACTCTTGCAATTGTAACAAAAAAAAAAAAAAAAAAACAATACAAATTCAATAAAATTTAAAAATTATAATTTATAAAAGTTTTATTAAATTGTTAATATTTTATTATATTTGAAAAGGCGTATCGATTGAAACACTGGAAATAAATTCATATTAAGTGTTCTTAATGTTATTAAACTAGGCTTATGATCGTTATTAGACTGCTATAGATCGTCCAGAAATAGGTCGCTTCGTAATATCATAATATCATAAACTATTTAAAACAGTAAGCATTACTTAAGTTTTATTCAATAACAATATTCTTATTAACTCTTATATCGTATAGTTTTCAGAACATCTCAACTTCTTGCCTCTGAATTGGACTCTGAATTGGAAGCAACGATATTTGTTAATACGTCTAACTAACTATATGACTAATTAGTTAAATTGGCTGACAATTGAGTTGCAACCTGCAAAATGCTAGTGTTACTTTTTGTTTTAGCTTGCTGTTGCTTCACTTGCCACAGAGGTCAGAGGCCTCAGAGTCTCGACTTGTCGAAGCAATTAACGTGACTTTGGGAGTAAGAAGTGTGACCCCCCCGCCCTCCCCCTCCCGTCTACCATCTCCCTTGGGCTGCACAGAAAGTGGGCCAGACAGACGGACAGACAACGTCATAACGTTGGTCGAATGCTGCTGCCACAAACTGATTGCCATGCAACTGTGCCACACAAAAGTGTTTGCTGCGACTCGAGTACGTGACAGGTAGAAAAGAGAGCGAAAGCTGTTAAGGAAGCGACCCATGTGGCAACGTGCGTGGGCGTGGCAAAGGGAGGAGGGGGGGGAAGAAGGGGAAGTGTATATACATATGTACATATATAGGTTGCAGCTCGTGTTATGCATAATGTGGCAGGAGGAGGGGCATGGGGCAGGGGCCATGGTGCATCATTGTCGTTGTTGCTGTCACGTAATTAGCTTAGATTTTTGCTTTCTGCCTGGCCAAAATGTGTGTCAATATGGCGTTAATAACATTAAGTAAAAGGCAATTGCAAAAAGCAAACGACAACGGCAACAACAACAACAACAACAACAACGTAAACAACATCAACGTGCCTAGCGCATTATGCACACACACACACACATACATAGATAAAGTTATAGATATAGGTATAGATATGTATATATATGTATATATATGTACATATATGTATATATAGAGCATATAGGGAAAGACCCGTAACAGCATTTTGCTTCCGCAAAAGTCGCCACTGGGAAAAAGCGACGCCAAATTAAATCAAACAAAATTTAAGCGCAGCAACAACAGCAATTACAACAACAGCAACAGCAACAACAACAACAACCATAGAAATGACATTGCAAAAAACGAAAATCAACAGACAAAAAAAAAAGATACAACAACTAACGGCGAGTATAATGTTTATTGTACAATTGCCGGATTTCAGCGCCAATCTCGCAATTACAAATGTAGTATGCGCATTGCATATACCCTGTAAGCTGTGCCACATGTCACGGGCACGGCCGACTAAGTTCGCCTGGCTGCAATGAGAAACTATTCTGCAATGTGTCATACATTAATATAAGTTTAAACCATATATAAGTTTTAACCTTAAAAATAAAATCAATATATCATTTGTAGTGTTGGTAAGTGACGAAAACGAAAATAAGAAAATAATAAATAAATGATATTGAATAAGAAAATTATCTGTAGGCTGTCTTAGATTCTTATACAACAACGGAATAAATTATAGTGTTCGTTAGCGTTGTAAACTTTAAGGCGTAAAACATATAAATTATATCATAACAATAATAAAATAATTAATAAACGAATTATGTGCAGACTGTATTACATTATATAATATAAAATATAATAAAATAAATTGATGGTTACACAAACTAATTAACGTCTACATCAATTACAGTGTTGGAAAGCACACTTGATATATATTATAGCAATAAGTAAACAATAATAATATTAATAATAACACACATTAGTTAGGAAGCGGAAATGCAGAAAAGTGTGGAAATATTTATATTTAAAATTTTTCAACATTTTTCGATCAATTTCATAGAATGTTTACTTATATTTTATACTTATACTGTAACTTCGTAACTTATCTTAAATACATATAAACAAATATTAAAAACAAATAAACAATAGTATTAGCAAGGCGCTTTAAACTTGAAAACGTGTCACATCTTTTTTAGTATAATTTGAATGCCATTAAAAATACTACATTCGGGTAATCGTCAACAATCGGCCATCTCTAGCTGAACGAAAATTTGACTCCGTTCATCTCTAACTGCACGCATTTCTTTCCCCCAGCGTGGTTGTCTTTAGAGGTAAAAATGAACAACGAAATGAGTATCTTTGATAAGGACAAAGCCGGTAAGCGTGTCATAGATGGTTTTACTGTGAGTCCTGATTTCAATCAATATGAAAATCGCATCTGGATAAACATATGTCTAAAACCGAAACGCGAAATGGTTGAGAAAGCAGACGAAAAGTTCAATGAGATGTCTGAGGCGGTGACCAATGAAGAATCTGAAGGGGGCTACGAGCAGGAGATTGATGACGATTTGGTGACAACCGATGAAGAGCCAATGCAATCCAGAAATAATGCTCGTATAGCCGCAGTGAATGAAGTGCTCGATTTGAATGAGAATATTCAAGATGTCGGCGAACTACAAACTACATTCTCGGAGCTACTCCAAAACTTTTGGAGCACCCTGATGCTCGCTAGTGAATCGATTTATATGAAATTGTTGGCGTTCAGAGAATGGTTGGAATTGAAGATATCTCGCCAAAATCAGCTTTAGCCTTAATCCTGCGATTGAAATTTACAAGCAATTAATTCCAAATAGCCTTGGCTCGGAGTTTAATTTTCAAATTGATCATCAGATTGTAGAATCAGAAAAATAAGTAATAAAGTTAAAAGTGATTATTTAACAATAGTGTTGGTAAATACTGAAAAGGTAAAAGCTGAGATTATATGCATATGCGTTTAAGTTTTGGTAAATACTATTTATGCTTGCGAAAAATATGATGACTTATAGTGTTGATTAACACTAGGTAAACACAAAGTATGTATTTTCTGAGCTAGCGAAAGTTATGCTAATCATTGCATATCTGATAAATTATAGTGTTATTTAATGCGCTGAACTCTGTCATAATTGTGATAAGTAAAAGTGTTCGTAAACACGCTCTGATCTGTGTCATAATTATGATAAGTAATAGTGTTAGTAAATCTTCCAAAGTATGATGTCGGTAAACACTAAGCTTAAAAGAACGATTAATTGTGTTACGACTATAATGAGTTCTAGTGTTGGCAAATAGTGAAAGGTAATACTAAACTTTAGCATAATGTGGATAAATAAAACAGTTGGTAACTATTATAAGCTGAATCACAGTGTTGGTAAAGTATATTACCCAACATCCGCTTAAATAATATCATTCTGATAAGTGCTAGTGTTGGTAAACACAACAAACTTAATTATGCGCTTAACTGTGGCAGAATTATTAAAGAATGTAGAGCTTTGTCTAAACTTCAACACATGCTTAACTATTGATAGCATTAAAGTGTTGGTAAATACTGTAAAATGTGCTGACAAACATGAGCAAATATTTAATTCAAGTTTATTAAACGTAACTATTCGATTTGACTGCTGCTTATGTGCTCTCGCATACCCTTGATACCCTGTAACACATACCCTACATGCCACACAAAAGTCTGATTAGACTCGGAACGTGGTGGTTGGGTTTGGCTTTTGGCAAAAACGCTGACTTGGCCAACGCCTAAGCGGATTTTGCTGTCAACCAGAAGAAAAAAATCAAATCAAAATCGCAGAAAAACAAGAACAACAACAACAAATAAGAAAAAAATATAAATAAATGGAAATAAAAAGAGTTGAGCTTAAAGAGTTGAGTGTCTAATGGAGCGAACTGCCACCGATTGTCAGATAGCCAGCTTGTCTGAATTGGCCATAACACCTAACACCTAGCATGGCCAACAAAGCACGGCGGCTTTTTGTTGTTAATGTTTATTGTTGTTGTTGTTGTTGTTGTTGTTGTTGCTTTCAACTCAATCAAAATCAAAAACGGCAAAAACAGAAAGAAAAAAAAAACTGTCCACAATATTCCATTCAAAATGATATTTCAAAGCCGTGTCGACGTTACCGTCATCAACAACTGTAGTTAACTGTTGTTGCCATTGTCGTTGTTGTTGTTGTTGTTGCTGCTGCTGCTGTCGTTGTTGTTTAGAGTTCAAGGTTCTCATGGACAACTTCCTAAATTCAACCATATGGCTGTCTATGTCTTAACGTCTTTTTGACCATTTGGCAATGATAGATTGCTGCCAAATGATTGTTGCAACACCAGCAACAACAACAATTACAACAGCAACGATCGACAACACCTACAACGAGCATAGATCTATCGATTGATCGGTCACCTGCTTGGAGGCCTCTTTTGATCTTGGCTGAATGTGATTGCCACTAACGGTATTTCCATTTGTTTGCCAAAGTTTGTTGCTCTCACACTATCTCTGTCCCTCTCTCTCTCTCTCTCTCTGTCGCACTAACTGTTGTTGTGTTGTGGGAAACGACCATGGACAGAGACATAGACATCATAAGATGGATGAGATGAGATCATTGATCGCCTGATTGCATTGCTGATCATTAGCTAGAGGGTTCTGTGTGTGGGCACAGCACACAACACACAACACAACACACACAAAACACACATGACTCTTAACATCGGTAATTGATACATGCCGCAACACTTGCTGCACATTGGGGCATGCAACTTCAATACGGTTTCCTCATGCAATTTCACACAGTTTCAAAAGAATCTTTCAGTTTCGATTGGATTGAAATCTATAGATATATGTACATAGTATATATTTCTATATATCTGTTTGTAATTATGTGAGGTATTATCTATAACATGTTGTTTGCAACTTGAATGCTCATTAAGGCGGCAATAACAACGACAACAACTTGAAACAAGACAAAAGCCGCTGCCAAAACTAAACCAAACTGAACTGGTTTTCATTATTATTACTGTTGTTGTTAGGCTGAATTGCTGCTGCTTTTGTTGTTGCTATTTTCCAAAAGCCAAAGCCAAAACGAATTTTGAATGTGGGTGAAGTTGTTAAAAATGTGGCAAACGCGCAACGCAATCGAGGCCAGTTTGCGGCCCCGTCTCGACTTCCCGAGAGCAAACACCCTGACACCCCGCCCCCTACTACCTTACCATATTTTCTCCCCCCTTGCCACGCCTCTTCGACTGTCCCCTGTCGACTGGCCAACCTGCTAAGCGCATATTTAGTTATAAACTTGAATTTAGACTCGGCCCAAATTAGTTAGATTGACTATGGGCCACGGTAAGAGGTGAGAGCGCCACAAATATTGCCCAATCGAAGAATTCGCAGCGCCCATGAGGCAACAACATGAAACGAATTCGAATGAAACAAAATATAAGGGAATTTTAATCACAATGAGTTTACACATATAGAAATAAAAAAAAAAATTAAAGAAAACGTAAAAAAAATAAATTTAAATCCAATAGAATAATATAATTTGAAAATAATGAAAATAAAATGGAACAGAAAGGAATTAAATTAAATTAAACATATAAGAAACGAAAATAAACTAAATAAAACATTTTGAAATTAAACAAAATTAAATCAAAAGCAAAGAAACTAATGAAAAGAAAGAAAAGTAAATATAATAAGATAATAATATAATAAGTAAATAAAAATAAGATTAAATAAAATGTAATAAAAAAAGAAAAAAATAAATTAAATTAAATTATAAATGATGCATGATTAATTCTTATTAAGAAAACAAAAACAAATAACGAAATGAAACAAAAATAATCATAAATGGGCTAAATCAAATCAATGAAAATGGAAAATTAAAACAAACAAATATCGAAGGAAATCAAATTAAATAAAACTAAACACAAATTAATAAATATATTAATAATTAAATATAAATTTTAAATTGAATAAAATTAAGCACATAAAACTAACTAAATAAAATAAAATAAAATATTTATGATAAAACAAACGAAACAAAATGAAATGAAATAGAAAAATGTAACAATAGGAAATTAAACAGAACGGAAACGGTCACACAACTAATCAAAGTATTTAATTAAGTTTCCATTCCTATTTGGGTTCTCAATTAATTTATTTTTGTTTTTAGTTTTTTGTGTTGTTCTGCCTGTAAGAAATTGCCTAATTAATTAACTTAATCGTTGAACAGCAGCTCATCAAAGAAATCTTAAGGGTATTCTGTGTTTTTTTTTTTCTATTTTCCTATTTTTGTTTCTAATTTAAAATTAGAAATAACATTACATATTGTTAATTATATTGTTTGCTGGTTTCTACATATTCTTGTTGAGTTAATCAATGAGCTGTGTTTGATAATTATTAGAATGCAATAACAATTGTAATTTTATAAATTTTATTACTTAACAATATTCTCAAACATTTAAAAGAATTGAAATATATAAAGTAGTGAATTCTTTATTTATTTAATTGTTGAGGGAGGTTGGGGGCTAAATGACAAATGCAAACAGGGAATACCCATAACAATTATGTATTGCGTGCTGGAATCGTGCAAATTGCCGAGCCATGTTTTTGTTGTTGTTGTTGTTGGTTTTTTTTTGGGTATTTGTCCAGTTTTGGGCACAAGAAAACGCAAAAGCATTTTGGCCAAGTAAATACGAGCATATGTAAATATTAATTTTATTAAGCAAACGTGACGCTAACTCAACTCTTTGTTAACTGTTGCCATAGTCCCACACACACACACACACACACACACACACACACATACAGCAAGAGAGAAATAGATTAAACAGTGCGCGCTTTTCATATTTGGCTTTTCAATTCACAATATGCGATGCAAAAAACAAATTCACAACTGTTGTTTACTATTGTGAATGCGAATGTGACTCTGACGCTGATTGTGATTGGCCCCGACAATCGTTTTGAGGTCTTCGTTTCGGACTTGGACTCGTTTTGTTAAGACGGTGACATCGTCCGTGCCTATAGCATTGCCTGATCTACGTGCTCTCTGTGCCCGTGTGCAGGCGTTGGACTCCAAATCGGAGGCAGTTCATCAACAACGCATCCAAAATGCGTGGGAATTGTGACGGCCTTGCTTTGATGTCAGTTGGAAAAGGCTATTTGCGGAATTTCAAACGTAAAAAAAAGCTGCACACTCATTACACACATAAGCACACACATGCACAGAGAGTTGAACGATTGGACGCCTTGTAAATACTACATGCGCTTGCAGTTAACAGTGAAAGCCACAATGTTGTGTGTACACACTGGCAGTCATTACAAGTGTAACCCTGCTAGCTGCAATTCGGCACAGTGTTGACTATTTAGCCATATTTTTTTTTGTATTATTTAATATCAAATTGCTCTAAAAAATCTATTTATGTGGTCAGCTCACTTTTTACACAATTTCTTAAATTCACTTTTTTTAATATTTGAAGACTTTTTTTAATCCTACTCTTGAAAGTGTATTAATATATACATAATTATAAATATTAATAATATATATATATAATATATATATATATAATATATATATAATATATATATATATAATATATATATAATATATATATATGTATTTGTTGCTCTTAAACTTAAATTACATGTTTTGAAAGAGTTTAAATTTATATTCGAGTCGTTTTTTAGATTATTTAATTTTAAAAGGCGGAAAAAATTGGGAAAAAAAGTTTAATTTTTTAAATTATTATAGTTAATCAACGAAAGTAATTAGCTATAGTTGAAAATATTTATTATTCAAATTAACAGAGATAGAGTTGAGTTATTGTAATTGCAAGCCTGACTTTTGATAGCTATCGATTATGTAATTTATTTTAAATTGTTTTCTATATTTAAAGTAATTGCAATATATATTGAAAATATTTAATGTTCTATTTAGAACATAGATTAAGCTAAACTATATGCCCCTAAAATAAACTAATCTAAATAAATTGGTGATAAATATCTGTAAATTATAATTGAAATGAAACAAATGCAGAGAGAGAGAGAGAGAGAGAAAAGAGAGAAAGAGTCGTCAGCTGACTCAGCACAATTGTCACTTTTACTAACATTCAGCCAGTTTAAAGCTATTTTTATAGCTGGAATTAGCTGTTTTTGGTTAGATCAAAGTGCACGACAACATGGTTGGCAACATTGGGCAAAAAATGGTTGGCAAATATGGCTAAAGAAGCATAATAATTGTCACATAATCGACACAATGCTTGACTTGGACTTTAATTGGCCAAAAGTGATTCATCGACAGCAACAATAACAACAACCGAAACAACAACAACAACAACAATAACAATGGCAACAACAATAAATAGTCACATTTCGTAGGCGACTCTCGACAACGATTTGGACTTCCTTTTGTGGCGGCCAAATGATTGTCGCCATTGAGACTGCACGACAACTGGCAACGTGACGCATGAGCAGTGCCGCCCTCCGCGGCGAAGTTGCAACAGCCACAACAACAATAACTACAAGAACAGCAACTACAGCATATTGTAGTGGGGAGGATGAGGAGGAGGAGGAGGAGGAGGAGGAGGAGCAGGAGTAGTCGGAATCGCTCTTTAACCTTTCCCCCCTGGGTGATGTTTCCTGCGTTGTTTTCTATTTTGAAACTGTGACAAATATAGAACACTATTCCCAAGACTGATGACCGTTAATGGAGACATCTGCGTGTGTGTGTGTGTGTGTGTGTGTGTGTGTGTGGCAGGGGCAAAGTAGCATACTAAAACTATTTATAAGCTGCAGCACATGACAGCTGCTTGCAACGAACTTGATCTTAGCTATATTAACTAGTTGCGGCACATGCCACACACTTAAAAAGCGGCAGCAACGAGAGGTGGCTTAAACAATGGCCAAGTGGCGCACAGTGGCGACCACTTACAAGAACTTTAACACGCCAGAGTTCAAATTAGTCAGCAACACTCCATAAATCAGACAACGGCACAAAAAACAATCATAAAGTCCTCTGTGTGCCCCCCGACGCTGTGCTGGGGGTCTGTCTGCCACAAGCCGTTGCAGCAACAGCAGTCACAGCAGTCACAGCAGCCACAGCAGCCGCTGTTGTAGCTGCAGAATTGGCGCTTTGCGGACAGGCAGACTGGCAGACAGCTGCCATAAACTGGCGGCAACTGGACAATCGAGTTGGCCGCCCGCTGTTGCTGGGTCGAGCGATTAGCATACAATTTGTGTGGCAACTTGTTGTTGCACGTTGCCGCTGTTGTTGCACGTTGCATTGACTGCAATAAATAATAAAATTGCATTGCGATACCCTTGCCATGCTGCACACAACTGATAAGGCTTATCCAGAGTCTACAAAGGCGATCATCAGTGGAACGTGTGGAATTGGAACATTATTCAAAGGGTTTCTTTAAAGCGCTGTTAACAATGAATAATTAACAAAAAATGCTTAACATGAAGTGGTATGTCAGACGTTGCTAATGGAACGTATGGAATTGGAACGCAATTCATTTGACTTCTTTAACGCGCTGGTCATACGTGAAGAGACAAACTAAACATGTATTGATGGGAAGCGGAATACCTCAAGTCACCTCTGGAACGAGTGGAAATGGAACAATAATTAACATGTTCTATTTGCTTAACTTTAAATGGAATCAAACGTTTTTTCATTCTCAACTAACTCAATGTTTTTGTCTTGATGAAGGAAAAAATTACTTGGAAAAAGAAAAAAACTTCAGAACAAGTGGAATTGTAACTATAAAATTAAACTTCACAAAATTTCGATTTTCATAATAATTTGTATCATCCACTCAACAGATTGGCTTGGATATTTGCAGAAGCTGGTACGAATGGAAGTGGAACAGTAGAAGTCGAACGAGTGGAGTCAAATATATTATAAAACTCTTTAACTTTATAGTCTTAAAATAAGCAAATGGAATAGGAACATCATATGTGTATTACAAATCCGATTCCGCTCGTTCCTAGCCTTTGAAGTCCGAAGGGAAATCATTCAGTTGTTAACAGGGTATCTTACAGCCTTGTGTGTGCACAAAAGTCGCCTTGGGCACTCACAGTAACAACAAGGGGGTGTGGTGTTGGCGAGCGATGAGGAGCTGAGGAGTTCAGCAGGGGGGAGGGGGGGTCAACAGGAGATAAACATAAAGAAACAACTGCGGTCTGTTGTGCTGTGTGTGCCGTGTGTTGTTGTTGTTGCAGTTGTTGTGTTGTACAAATTGCACCGTTAATAAAGTCAAAATCGGATTAGACACGCCTCAGCCGACCTGGCCAAAGTCCCCTCCTCTCCCACTCGCCCACTCGCCCTTCCGCCTGATCGCCTGACCATTGGAGCTGAGCTCAGCTGCACGCCAGTTGGCCACTTGCAACTGGCAACTGCCAACTGGACACACTTGCAGATCTCGGTCCCCCAGCTCCCTGGCGATATCGGGCGATACCTCGCAGATGCCGAAAAGATATTTGATCTTAGTCAGAAATAAAAACACAGAAAAAGAAATCTGAAATACAATTTGATTTCAGGAAACCGAAGATTTTATACTCTTGCAGGAAAATATCGTAAGATAGTTTGAAAAAAAAAGAAGATATTATCATAGTACTCTGATCTTTGTCCAATTAAGGCCAGAAATTTTAATATATAATATGATATAGTAGTCCGATTCAGAGATATGTACAGTCAAGCTTCAGCAACATTGGAACTAAAAGACAGATAGATGTCTCTATCAACATAACTCGTCGGCGTGATCATATATCTATATATATCTGGCACGCCTTCTTAAATGCCTTACACTTTGCTTGACAAATTTATAATACCCAATGCAAGGGTATAAAAAACATAAAAAATGCCACACAATAAATTGGCACTAATGAATTTGATTCATTTCGATTTGCTTTTGGGCAATAACTAAATCAAGCTCCACGTGACATTAAGGGGCAGAAGGGGTGCTGGTAGGGGTAGAGGTAGAGGGATATGGATATGACAGTTGTCATAAGGCAAATACTGACCCATATGTGTCCATTGAGTGGGCTACACATACGTTTGCTGATTGAACGGATAGCAGCTTGAGGAATTTAAACAATCTCAAATCGTAAGACATTTACAGAAGTTGAACTAACCGAAAGATAGGTCTGCTTAATTTGCACATAATCCCGATTATCAATGGTTAAATATAGATCTTATATGTCTGTATAAATTCTTACAATCAGTATATTTGATTGCCTGTGCCAAAGGAAGAAATTCTTAAAGAAGTCTACAACTATTAGTTGACTCAAAGCACAAATTCTTTTAAATATTGCGAAAGAAAATGTTAAATCAAACAGTATCAAATTTATAGAATATTTTTTAATCACAAATAATAATATACATATATATAAAGAAAAGGAAAATAAGGAAATAAGTTAAAGAATATTCGTTGCAAATATTTCAAGAATTTGTATAGAAAACTCATTATTTTAATGATTTATGTAACGACCCGCAATGCTCATAATCGTCGAGCTTTGACGCTGACAATAGTAACGATGACGATAACGATAACGATAACGACATATATTCAGGATCAATGATCAGTTGCAATCGCGTCATTGCATTGCGCCACGTCCGTGTGGCATGTGCAGACATTTAGCTTAGCAAATTTCCCAATAACTTTTGTCCACTTTGTATGCACAAGGGGGGCCAACAAAGACAAAAGCAAATGAAAACACAAATAAAATAATCAACAAAAAGAAGACAAAGTAAAGCAACTGGAAGACTGGAAGACTGAAAGACTGAATGACCAGAAGACCAGAGACTCGAGTCTCAATTAAGCAGGCAACGACCGAAGTTGGACCATAAAATTGGATGGGCTCACGAAGTGTCCATTGAGCCATTGAGTCACGATGCAAATGTGACTGACAGATTCAAGAATTCTTTCATTTAATGTCAATGTCGTATCTGTTACAAGCATACACATACGCACACACACATACAACTACATTTTAACAGATATACTATACAAATAGATATTTCTTTTTGTATCTTGAAAAAACCTCACGAAATTCCTTTTCATTTGTCTCTTCTTTTACTTTCTCTCACTGAAGTCGCTCTACATAGAAGTAATAGCACTTGTGAGAGTGTTGCACAATGTATTGTGCATATTGTATTGTTATATTATCGATATAAATATGCATATCGATTAATGCCAGTCATATCCAACAATATTAACAATATTTCTGTCCTTCTTTGATTTCTATTCTTTTCTCTCACTCTTTATTAGGAATAATACAATTTATTGAGTGTTGCACAATGTTCTACATTGCAACTTTATCAATAAGTATCGATAAATATCATGTTCAATCTAACTATAGTTGCGAACTCTACAGATTTAGTTTCTGTGAGCTGTAAGTCTAGAAAGATCTTGTGCTATTAATTTGTGAAGCTTTTAGAGAACTGTCAAGAAGATACAGCTCTCGTCTCGACTAACCCTCATTTAGAATAATTACTTCAAAAACGGAAATAACCCAATTCGTAGGAATTTCCTAATCACTTGAACTTTAAGTATATGCTTTTCCCTTTTGCATAGACTCCGTGTTTCTGGTGGCATCGTTGATATGATATCTCTGGTGCGGAAATCCACTTGCGGCACTTGCCACACTCACAATGCGGTCCATTTAATTGGGGCACGAATCCAAACCCGAAACTTTCTTAGGCAAATTGAAGCTGTTGGCGCTTGGCAAAGCAATGAAGTGCACTTATTATCAGCTCAATGTTCAATTGAATGCAATGCGGGGAGAAGAAAGCAAGCGGGGAGTGGTAGCAGCTGGAGAGGGGCACGAAGACGAAGGCGGCAATGAGATGGGTGGGGGGGGGGTGGTCAAGCGATAATTGGCAGTGTGAGTGTTTGGCCAATTAAAAGCACTCGTCGGCTTTATCAAATTCAATTAGTAGACGCGACCAATCGAACTGACGGTAGGCCCAAAAAACCAATTAAACAATTGAGCGAAATGCGCGACTAGCAGATACCCTAGGTGACAATAGTTGCCTGCACAACTTGAGCATTTTACAAATAGTTGGTTATACAAATGGAACTTTATAGAATGTAGTTGTGTGACCAGCAGATACCCTGTAAAGATAATACAGTGTATAAAATAACTTGTTCTTGCAGTTACTCTGTAAATGCACTTAAGAGTATAAATAATAAATTTATAACTATTATAAAATATGTTATTAGTAGTATGACTAACAGATACCCTGCAATTAGTCTGCAGTATAAATATAAAATGAATAAAAATCGACCAGCAGTTACCCTATAAATGCATATATATACCTTTTGAAGTGCTCGACTACCAGCTACGCTGTGAATGCACGACAGTGTACCAGATTAGTGAATACCCTGCTAATGGGTAACCAATGCAGTGCACATTTATAAAAGTAGACATGTATCTTATAGATGGAAGAGTTTCTACAGTGAACTAGATACAATATTGCAATACACATTTTTCGTTTGTAACATACCGTTGCACAACTACATGACACCCATCTGTTATGCTTGCAGTGTAACAACTCAGTCATATGACCAGCATATGTGCAGAACTTTGAATGTGGTTTGCGGCATTTGTTCAGTCTCATAAGGTTCCACGACTGATGACTATGATGGTATATTACAACTCGAGCTATTAGGGTTTGTTTTACTTACAACATATAAAGTAAATATAACTAATGTATTATTATATTACAGTGTAAAATACTGGTGAAGAAATATATAAGTATTTCTGCAGATCTTATAAAGGCATGAGAACAGAATATAAAATTGTATGCTTAGAGATCTACAGAGATCTTAAGTGATCTAAAGTTATGATGTAATGTGAGCACGTGTTATGATTTTAGAGATAACTTGAATCTTTAGCACATCGAGGTTAAATATAATTTCTAATTATTATTATTGTTGTTTATCTCAACTTGAATAGTTATAATAGCTGTGATCTTTGTATAGATGGGTTAGATATGTATCTATTAGGTATGTAGTTAGTATATTAATTAGTTAACAAAACTGACTGAAACTATGGATGGTAAATGGTTGAATGGTGTGTATGTGTGTGTGTGGATTGTGTGGATGCTGGGTTGGTTGTAGAACGTGTGGATCGTTAGACAATTCGCTAATGATGCCAACTAACGAACTGGCAATGCTAATTGGCAAAACGCTGAGAGCTGACGTATACGTAGACCAAATGAGATGTACCTAAAAACATATATAATTAATACACACACACACACACACACACACACACCCATACATAGATGTGAACAGACATACACACACATGTATTTACACTGTTAGCTGGAGATGAAGACATGACAACGAAGTTGCTTCATTTTCATTCAGTTTCCGAGTGTCGCATCCACAAGATACAAATGCATCTAGATACATGCAGTTTACTCTTCTTCTTCTTCTTCTTCTTCTTCGTGTTGTTGTTGTTGTTGTTGCAATTGCTGTTGCTGTTGCCTTCACATCGTGAGTTTCAATTAAAGTTCCATTAACGCTTCGCGACACACACAATTATCAAAAATTAAATTTATGCTTATGACATTTCCGGCAGCAGCCGACAACCCTCCACAACTCCCCTACCCCCCACACGCTCCTACCCCCTCGCTGTAACACTGTCATATGCAAAATCGAAATGTGACGCATGCTGCATGTGTGTGTGCGTGTGTGTGTGTGACTAAATAAATAAATAAATAAATATGTGTTTGCAATGCATTTAAAGACAGCACAAGTCTGAAGATCAAAGCAACTTTATGATTATGCTCCATGCATATCCATCACCATATGGAGCGGCTGATCTGACGACCAACCTGACCAGATCAGTAAGACAGACAGAGAGACAGGGAGACAGATAGTGAGACAGTCGGTTAGTTTAAGAGTCAGAGAGGCAGAGAGGCAGACAAAAGAGTTCCTGCTTCTAGGTGAAAATATATATAAACGCCTCAAGTTCTATCTCTCTCTGTCACACACTTCCCTTTTCATTCGCTCTGTCTGGTTATGTTTTTACTTTCAGGAATAGCCGCAACAATGCAATACACACACACACACACACACACACACACACACACACACACACACACACACACACACACACACACACACACACACACACACACACACCACACACACCGCACAGCGGGAGAGCCCCCAAAGCAATGCGATGCAACGATTTCGATACGCATCCGCATACACTGAAAGAAATGCTCTTGTTACGCTTAACAGGCAACTGCAATATTATGTCATATATTATATACAGTGTCTATAAGAAGTATTTTGATAGTAACTAATACATACATATATACATATGTATATTTGTATGAGCAGACAAACATGTAGGATGTACATGCATATACACATATATGTATAAGCATATGTAGCTGCGTTTTAGATATCGATAACTGATCAAGACAGATAAGATAAGAAGCCCATTATGAATGTGTCCTGTAAATTTCATTACGTTCGGATAATAAACTTGGAAGTTATGCAAGTAACAATTCAAGTTCACATCAAACAGCTTTCCAAAAGGAAGAAGAAGACAACACTAACGTTATGTGAATGTTTGTGTGCGTTTTAATGAGCCTCTATATGTATATGTGTGTGTGCAACAACGTGTTAGGGTATCTAAAGACCTGAGTACAGGGTATCTTATAGTTGCGCTCTCTCGTTGTAAGTTGTTTCATTTCATATTTAAATACGATGTTAAAAATCAATCGTATTGAAGATTTGATATCATTCAGCGCACTTTGAGTGATTCTAGTACTTGGCTTTCTCACAGTGTACAATTGCAGCTTCAGATTGCGGCTGCATTCAGTTGGTCTGCTCTTTTCAGCTCGTCTGCCCCACAACAACAACAACAACAACAACAACAACAACAGCGACAACAACAAGTCGAGTCAAGACAAATTGTCTACGCGTTGAGGTCTTGGCTATTGGCCTCCAGCCTGAGCAAGACGTTGTCGTTGTTGTTGTCGTTGCCATTGTTGTTGTTGCTGTTGCTGTTGTTGTTGTCGTTGTCGGTGTCGGAGTCGAAGACGGAGCCGAGCACAAGATGTTGGCGCCAGTAGCCGCGGGCAGCGCCACTCAGCGCCATAATCACAACAAACATGGCAATGGCACAAACCACACAGAGAGTGACAGAGAGAGGGCGATAGACAGAGAGAGAGAGAGAGAGAGAGAAGGAAGGAAGGGGTAAGCGGTAAGACCGAGGTGTAAAGGGGGAGTTTGCAGTGGCAATGGGCAGAGGTTTTATGGCATGCGCCACGTAACCGAAACCGAAATCAAAACCAAAACAGACAACGGCAATGGCAACGCATCGGTAATTAAAAGTGGCAGCATGGAATTTGCTGCATTCAACTAGAATAGGGGTACAGGGAAGGGAGAGGAGGAATTGGGGAATTGGGGAAGAGGGTTAGAGGAAGTTGCAGGGTTGCAGGCCTACCTCGATTGTGCCACACAGCGGCAAATGCTCAAAGCGTTTCGCACTGAAAATCTCTCTGTGGACTACTTAATGTACTTCAGAGAATCCCCCCCGCTCCATCCATCACTCTTTCCCTTCCCGCTCCTCTTCCTACTTCTTTTTTCCTCTGCCCACTTAGTATGCGCTTAACAAGACACAAGACTGAGCAGAAGTTAAGCACAATTAAGGAATCCCCCAAAGAAGATACAAGTCAAGAAAAGTGAATAGATAAATAGTTTCCATCTCCTGAGAGCAACGAATCGTTGACCTTTCCTGCTCAACCTTCTTGTAGGTTAGATTTAGGCTTAGGAATTGACAGCCTTCTCAGCGTATAGAGTGTTCCCCTAAGTAGGAAGGAAACAGAAAATATATAGATTGATATTGACTCGAGTCTAGTGTCGAGTGTGTAAGAAATACTTATATATACCTGGTATCTTCCTCTAGAGAGGTAGAAATCATATATCACATATCTTTTATCTAAAGATAGAAGGCAGATAGATGTATAGATATTCCACCGCAGAGATCGAAATCTCTTCACTTTCATATGCTAAAAGTTTGATTCATATGGAATTCTATCTTCCTGAAAGAAACGAATCGGCGTCTTAGCTTACACACCTCTTAGAGAAGAAAGGAGGAAAAAGTATTAACCTCAACCCTTCCACCGTCTAGAAGAATAGCGATAGATGTGCACAATCTTCTTTACTGAGAGCTAGGAGTTCTCGTTTATAACCCTAAAAGTAAGCTAGATAGATCGTTCTTTTTCTCTAGAATGTGGACTTCCCTTTTATAACCTACTTAAGATTTAGCTAGATAAGTCTTTCCCCCGAGAGTTAGAAATTGACTTGTCTTTGCTTTCACAGTCTCTTCAGAAGCAGATGCACATTTAAGATTACTTCATTGTCTGCGTTCTTCATCCATTCGTATTCAACTCTATGCTCACTTCATTATATATCCGAAATATCTAGGATACCCATAAGATTTTTACTCTGATTCCCTCTGAGTTGAGGTGGGTAAATCCTTTAGCTAAGCTCCTTGAAATTACTATACTTGATTAATATTGAAAACTGATTAAAATGCACAAGTTGAGCTATATGTAATGAGTAAATGTTTGTGGCTTTGGGGCGGGAGTGTTACAAGTGGAGCAAATGCAACAAAATGAGGCATAAACTTGGCTATGCAAGTAGCACACAAAGTGCAACATTTTAAGCACTTTACCTGCAACAAGAAAAACTTTTGCATTTACATTTGAATTTGCATTTAGCCAGGTGGATGGATGGGAGCCTTTTGGCAGGCAGCGGGCACAACGAACGGAGGTAACCTCAATTCAAAATAAAAAGGAGCACTAGGAGCACTAGCTCCACCACTTGCTGGATGGTTGGGTAGGTGTGATTGTGGGCTAGTAAGGAGCTTTGACCTGGCCAACAACGAGGAGGAGGGAGGTAGAGTAGTAGAAGGAGGAGGAACATGCAAATGCATGACGAAAGCAACTGTCAGGATGTCTCTACCACTCTCTGTCCTCTTTCTCTCTCTCTCTCTCTCTCTCTATCTCTATCCCTCCCTCTTGCTTCTGAGCAAGCATTAGCTTAGGCCCAAAGCCGAATGACTTTGATAATGTGCCGCTTGCTGTTAGCTGCTGCCTTTTTGGTGCTGTTCTGTGCTACAGTGTTGCATGCTCATAACAAACAGCCAACTGGCTGTCTGACTGACTGCCTGACTGACTGAATGTCTGTCTGCCTCTCAGTCTGGGCCATAAAAGTCGAATGCGCCTAAATCCGTAAATCGCCAGTGCTTTTAACACCTAACCAAACAAACATCAATGGATCGATGCAAAACAGCAGCAGCCCCTAGAGATGGGCTGTCATGTCGTGACACGAAGAATCAATTCACGTGATTAGCTACTTTTTAGGTTTCTCAACCACATGTTAAATGAAATTAGCTGCAAGCTCAACTCCACTTTAGCAGGAACTTGAGACAAGAAGCCACAAATTTAAATACAATTATGATAGAAATTCCAACGTTTTCTCATCTACATGTTAAACGAAACTAGCTTAAAACTGGAGTAATATATAGCAAAAATTGATTTGAATTTTAAAAGTTCGCTGAGCAAAGGTATCTGTGTTTCGGGTGAGTGTTTACATTCAAATGTTAGTTAGCTTTTCTAGACTTCTAGCTAGATTTTAGTTAAATCTAAACAAACTCAAGAATTTAACTTTAAGCTGCTTTACTCTGATATTGCTCTGCTTCCAAACTGAAACTAACTTCCATAATAATAACAATAATATTAAGAGCAATCAGTTCAGACTTTAACATCTACATGAACAACTAGACTTTCTCATGTACATATTAACTCACTGAGAAAAGTAAATAATAATTAGCTAGAAGCTGTTCGGCACATATTTCCTTTGGAAGAGACAAACGAAATATAGTTAAGGTGGTTCACTGTACAGTAGAACCTATGATATGATCTTATATCGATAAATCTGCCATCTCTAGAAGAAACTAAATTCACCGCCCACCAACAATCGAAGGCATGTGTGAATTTGTTTTATGGCCTAAAAGGCACAATCCAAAAGGTAGTCGGAAATGGGGAACGGGACTGGGAATGGACTGGGAATGGACTGAGAATGGACTGGGAATGGACTGGGAATGGGATTGGGGCTGATTCCTCCATCCAATATCTAATATTTCCAGCTGCAGCATCTGCCTCAAATGTGTGCCAGCTGCAGCCCATAAAAACTGCTTACAATTGCCGAATGTAACCCCATTTTTGGGGAGGTAGAATATACAGAATATATACTGATGGATTGACTTACCTTGCACAAAGCAACGCCCGTATCGAGTCGATCCATAAAGTTTTCGGCATTGATGCAAAGTTCCGGATAGAGTGTGCTCAGCCATTCGGCGAGATCCTCTTTCATTGCCTCCAGATATTCCTCGCTGGATTTGAATGGCCTATAAGGCCGCGCCTCGAGCATTGCCATGGCGCTGTTACTCGTTACTTTGTCTCTTGTTGGTCAAGAATTTCAATTTCAAATCTCTCGTTATATCGTAAATCGATTACTTCTCAATTGGTTTTCTCGTTAAGTTCGCTTTAGAATGAGGGGAACTCAATTAGTTATCGTGCTTCGATTTAACACGCTCGTCACTTATGGCTCAGGCAACAGCACAGAGTCGTGCATCGTCTCTCGCTCATTTGACAAAGAGTTACATTGGTTACTTCCTCTCGATCGTGATCTCGCTGTCGTTCTCTCTTTCTCTCTATTTCTATCGTTTTAAATCAGTTCTGTAAATAGATATAAATAAAGAAATAGTCTGTTAGTTGAGTGCATTAAGTAGATTGATATGCTTAGAAGTAGTTAGTGCAACTCGTTAATTATTATAACGAGTGTTTCGTTCCAAGCATTCCACTTGCTGCCTGAAACTGCTTAGAAATAAATTAATTTATGCAATTAAATATATATATATATTTAACTTGTTTTTGCTTTTTCCATACGCACTCGCCACAATCTCAGAGAGTGTTTCATTCCACCATTCCTACGTGCTTTCTTTAAAGAATAATTCGATTTACAAATGGGATAAAATATAAAAGCAACACTTGCCACAATTCCAGCACGTGTTTCATTCCAAACGTTCCAATTGCACGTTCCAATTGCACTTACTAGCAATAATTAAATAATTAAATTAAATATATAATTATTGCATGAAATGAGGCGAGAGTGAATGCAAGTTCACAGAAAAAACACGCACTCGCCTCAATTCCAGCACGTGTTTCATTCCAATCATTCCTCTTGCACTTACTACCAGATTATCATTAAATATATATAATTATTGCATGAAATGAGGCGAGAGTGAATGCAAGATCACAAAAAAACACGCACTCGCCCCAATTCCAGCGAGTGTTTCATTCCAATCATTCCTCTTGCACTTACTACCAGATTATCATTAAATATATATAATTATTGCATGAAATGAGGCGAGTGTGAATGCAAGATCACAGAAAAAACACGCACTCGCCCCAATTCCAGCGAGTGTTTCATTCCAATCATTCCTCTTGCACTTACTACCAGATTATCATTAAATATATATAATTATTGCATGAAATGAGGCGAGTGTGAATGCAAGATCACAGAAAAAACACGCACTCGCCCCAATTCCAGCGAGTGTTTCATTCCAATCATTCCTCTTGCACTTACTACCAGATTATCATTAAATATATATAATTATTGCATGAAATGAGACGAGAGTGAATGGAAGTTTACAGAAAAAACACGCACTCGCCACAATTGCAGCGAATGTTTCATTCCAAAACATTCCATTTGAAAATCCACGTTTACCTAAAAAAAAAATAAAAAGCAATTCACAATATGGTAATCTAAATCAAGCATCGGGGCTTGGAACGCAAAGGAATGGAACGCATTGGTATGGAATGGAAACGAACGTGAATTCTTGTTGAAAGTGAAAAGCGGAACAATGCCTGCATATCAACTGGGCATAACAAATGAACTGCACGTTTAGGAATTTGATTAAGATATAAAAAAAGTACAAACACACTCACAGAGGCCGTAAAAAGGGGAGGAAAAGAAGGGATGGTGGTGGAAGAGGGGTAGGGGGTAGCTTAAATACAACAAGTTGAAGTGGAATCATAAATTTCAATATGCACAATTCCCATTAAATCTGCATTCCGTATACATATTTGCACTTAATGGATTGCTCTCTGTGGCTGTTGCTGATGTTGATGTTGCTGCAGTTGTAGTTGTTGTTGTTGTTGTTGCTGCCTGGCTAAGTATGTTTCTTTCCCACCTTCTTGGCATGCAATATCCCCCCCCCCCACACACACACACACACACATACACTCTCCTGCTTTGGCAGCCTGAACAAATGAATGAATGTACATTGAAAGACGGCGCAAATTTATGACTTTGGCACTGCAGCTGACATAATTATGGGACACAAAGCCACAGCAACAACAACAGCAACAACAACAGCAACAACAAAAAATATACAAATAAAATCAATAAATAAAACATAAAAGTGACTCGCAGTGGTCGGTTACTTAAAAGCCTTCAACAACAGCAAGCAGCAACAGCCCGCAACGGCAACAACAGTTGCTGTTGGCCAGATCCCCCCTCCCCCATCCCTTCTCCTGGTACTGGTATTTCATCTGCACCTCTCATCTGCAGAGCTAATTAGCGGTAAGCTCAATTGAACTGTGAACTTGCTGTGAAGAAGGACTGTGGCAAGTAGCAAGATTAATGCCACCGCATCGAATTGTGGCTGCAACTAAATGTTGTACCTTGTATCTTAACAGCCTTATGGCAAATCTGTGTAAATATCTGTATATATATATAATAGTTATTGGTATATCCAAGGCTATGATGCTCATAAAACTTATCGCTTATCTATTTATCAAATTGTTGTTGCTGTTGATGTCGATGTTGTTGCAAAAACTTGCATAACCTCAGCTTGAGTTTGAGTGTTGCAAGCGCAGTTCGAGGCAAGCAAACTCGCTCCAAGTCATCTCCATTGACCTTGTTTGAGTCGTAGAACTCACGACTTTACTCTAGTCTTTCTCTCTTATTATTTTCTCTAGTTTTCTCATCACAGATGAGAACTCTTGGTCAGATATCTCACTTAAGATATTTTCTTATTTACACTTTTCTCTATTTACTTTTTTCTTTTCATTTCTGATAGCTCTTTTGTTCTTATATCTCATCTCTCCTAATGTCTTCTCTTAGTCCGTTTGTCTCTCTTTCTTTTTACCTAGTCTTTTCTCTGCATAACTCCTCAGTTCTCTTCTTTACAACTTCTCTTCTTAGTGTCCTCTTCTCATCTCATATTTTCTTCGTTAGCTATTTTCTTCCCAATTCATTCTCTTTTCTCACACCAACTCTTGCCACTTCAACTCTTCTTTCTTTTTCTCAGAGTTCTCTCTGTTTCAGTCATCTCCATTTTAGCATTATATGTATATTCCTTAGAGTTCGCAGCTAAAACTTAAACTTTCTATAAAAATTAAAACTTTTCGATCTGCGATCGTCAACTTTCTCGCCTCAAATAAATACAACAAAATATAGAAAAGCTTAATTTTAAATGAAAAGAGTTATATATGTAATTTATATACCCTGCAATGCTTGAAAGGGAAGGAATAAAAGAATAAAATATAAAACCACTTTAATTTAATCAGTGTAAATGCAATATCAAATACTACTCAATCTATTATATTATATATATATTTATATATATTTATATATTTATATATATATATTTATATTTAATTTTTACTTAATTTAATTTAATTTTTTTTAATTTATAGTAGATTGATATACTATAATATATTGCAAAAAAAGTTCATTTTAGCCTTAACAAGCTCTTTTAACGATTCGGAAAATTTCACAGACAAAAAAGTAATTACTTCTTTACAGAGTATCAACAAGTCAGTCAGGCTTAAGTAGTGCGTCTTACTGGCTTTTGCTTTTGTTTTAGCTTGTGCCATTTATGTAATGTTCCCGGCAATTCAATCCGATGAAACGACAACGACGACGTGGTCTTAATTAAGCCTCAGCTTTGCCCAGTTTATTTAACTCGCAGTTTGCAACTTAATGCGAAACAATAAAGGAAAGAAATGCATGCAATTCTCAGCACCATGAAGCCTAAATACCCTGGCTTCGTTAGTTAACGATTTCTCTACATTATACATAGATATCGAAATATTAGAGAGTATAATGGAGTGAGTTGATTATGCAAACGAAAAGCAATAAGTTTATAAGATACCTCGTAAGCAATAGAACTAAACAACTAAATAGAACTAATATTCTTTAAAATTTTACAGGGTATATGGTAGTGTTACTCAATCAGTAGCAATGATAGGATAAGTTATACACATATTTCCGTCGCTCTTCCAGAGAAACTCATACAGTTTCATGGATACCCTGTAAATGTAAAGAGCCTAACTTATTGAACAACCCTCGCTCGAACCGAGTGTTATATAGCTAACTATTGACTAATTAGTGGCATTGATCAAGCGTTTTTGCTAATCAGATCGGATTGCAACACAAGCCAAACTCTCCTCTAATAGTCTAATAAGTTATTTTGTTTTGTGCAACTTTTGATTGGAAATTGTAGCAAAACCCTACGCCCCGCGGTGTTGAGATCTCTATGGATGAGGTGATCAGTTGAAATATGTGGATGGATGGATCGTATAAGTCGTATAAGCAATTTAGTGTTCGATTTCGATTACGATTTCGATTCCTCAATTTTGATATTCGCCTATGGAAAAAGAGTTACGCAAATTTTGCGTAGATCGTCGATCGTTGATCGCTGATCATTGATCGTCGTCGATCAGTGAATGAGTCTATAGATTGTGATCGATGGGATCGATCCCACCCATGGCGAGGGGGGCATGATGAGTGAGTGAAAACAGTGAAACAAATATGCAAATTTGACTATATTATTATATATTTGCATGTATTACTTCTGTTTTCTTCTCCCTTCCATTTTTCCCATTCGATTTCGAATTTCATTAAAAATTTTTTTTTTTTTTTTTTTTTTTTTTTTAATTTCGGTTTTAATGATTAGCGGTATTTTTGAAAGTGAATTTAATTAAAATCCAAATTGTGCATAGGATGCACCATTGTAAATGCTTATAAGGCCAATCGCCAGTTACGCGTCCCCAAAAATGTATACCCCTCTCCCCCTATATCTCTTCCTCCCTTTTGTCTCTGTAACTCTGACTAGTAATTGAATTTTTTGTGTTTTCTCCCAGTTTTATTTTTTTTTTTTGGCAAACCTGGCAATTGCAATTTAAATTTGTCTTTTGGCTTTCGCAACTCACAAATTTGTCGCGCCAACTTCAAGTTTTACTTATGTGTTGTGTGTGTGTATATTACTATGTATCGAGTGCTATAATAACAACTTTCAGTTTGAAGAGGAACCTTTACTGCGTATAACCGTTCTTAGTCTGAGCTTACAGTTCACAAAGTTTTTATCAGTGTAAAAATGTAATGAAATAAAATATTTTTATTAGTGATATTACACCTATTAATTATTATTATATTATTAACCATTATTATTATTATTAATCACATCTTTTCTTAGAAATTATAGCAAATGACTTTCTTATGATTTTATAATCTTAGCTTAAATATTTTATGAAAAATACTTGACTAAATATGCGTTTATATTTCATATAACAAATCCTTATTTTAATGCAAAGAGCAGCGAATAAATTTCCGCTTCATAATATGTCCCAATATTTATATCAAATTAATTTAAATAGTGTTCATACTAATTTAAATACATGAAGATTTCTTCGAATTTTTTTAAAGCAATACTAAACAACATAGGTTGTAATTTAGTTTATAGTTTGGTATAACTAATCCTAATTTCAACTCAAAGTAAAGCGCATCAATTGCGATATAAATTTGTCAATTAAAGCAAGATATGTTGTCAAGAAATTCAAAAGTTATCAATAGAACTTTGCTTTAAGTTATCCCCTCAACAAATTTGACTCAAATGTAATTTACAAATTGTTATAACAGTTGCACAACTCAAAGTAGTTGGGGAAATGAATTTCTGTTTTAGAAAATTGTGTGAATAAATGATATAAGAAAAAAAAAAAAAAAAAAAAAAAAAAAAAAAATAACGCTAATGAATTTATTAGGCCTCAATATGAAAGTTGTGTGCAATGTTTGTTTGCTGTTATTATGTGCACATATTATCATTGTTGTTTCTACATTTTCAAAGTTAAAAAAAAATTAAATAAAAAAACAATATTGTTGTGCTATTTTGTTGTTATTATTATTGTTGTTGTTGTTGTTGCTGTTGTCGGCGGGTTTTTCATTATCAAATGACGACGAAGACTTTACGAAATTGGAGGTATGCATGTACGAGTGCCTGTCTTTCGATGGGGTGCTTCAAAAAGGTTGTTAAGTGTGAATTGCCAAATGACAGACAAAAGAGTGTCAGTAACAGTACAAACATAACAGCAACAACAACAGCAACAACAACAAAAGCACTTTCAGTTCGTTGTTGAGCTGGAAAAATTGTATCTCGTATCACAAAATAGATGTTGACTCTTTCAATTAACAATTGCCGTTTGATAGATGAGACAGGTTGTTGCAATCGTAATACTTACTATTACTATTACTATATCTATATATTGTTATATGTGTTGATAGTTGTTGTTGTTGTTGTTGTTATTGGGTCACACACTTTTTGTTGTTGCACAATGGGAAATAGTAATGAATTGCAATTTAGTTATGAGAGAAGTTGAGGGAAAGAAGAAGAAGTTAGGCAGAGTCTTCCTGTGCTCCCCGCTCTGTTAACTTGAACGAGCTGCGCAACTGTAA
Organism: Drosophila funebris; assembly: GCA_018901825.1. Taxonomy (NCBI): domain Eukaryota; kingdom Metazoa; phylum Arthropoda; class Insecta; order Diptera; family Drosophilidae; genus Drosophila; species Drosophila funebris. The sequence continues at coordinate 382,173 of JAEIFK010000675.1, read as the reverse complement.
ATACAACAACTCCTGCAACTACAACAGCTTCAACTCCTTCTCCAACTCCAAGTCCAAGTCCAAGTCCAACTCCAATTCCAACTCAAACTTCAACTCCAGATCCATTTGAATGACACTTGAAGCGACAATCGAAACGATTTTGTTTCAAGCAAAATGACATCAATGGCAACAACGGAGACATTCCCATTCCCATTAAGATTTCCAAGCCCATTTCCTCCTCCCTTACTCTTCCCCCTTCCCGCTACTCTCTACTGCTACTCCTCTCCCCCCCCTTTGTTCGTGTTCTTGTTTTTGTTGCTGCACATGTGGAGCATGAATTTGAAGCGTTTGTTGCACTTCGCATCTGTCAGATTTCAGTGTCGAGGCTGTTTTTTTATTGTGGCATGCAACAAAATGCTGCAAGCAGCAGACAAAGTTGTTGAAGCTGCAAACGGAGCAGACGACACCCATGGACCATGATTTTGACAGTCACAACCCCCCTCCCTCCCTCTTCTCTCTTTCTCTCTGTCTAACACACATTCTCTTCAGTTCGCTAGGGAATCAATGTATGTGAATGCAATGAAAATAAATTGAAGTATCAGACAAACAGTTACCCTATAAGCTGTTAAAGTCTTAAGGATGCTTTTGTTATTCACATTTACAGGGCATCACTAGCGCTGTTCTATATTAGTTTATAAACTTAGCTAGGCGAGGTGTAACCCTAAGTGTTCCCCACCATGTACTCAACCTTAAGGTACCCCATTTGTGCTCTAATATTTAAAGGGTATCTGCAGCAAGCGACATCAAGTGCAAGAGTTATTTTCACAAGTTATTATCTATCCATTTATCCATTGAACCAACAACAATGCAACAGCTCTGCACCCCATAGCGTGCTCCATAGCCCCTTCCCCCTCTGCCCCTTCTACTCTTCCCTCTCTCTCTCTCTTTCGTTGCCCCTTCCCTTGTGCCTCGTTTTGTGGTACACTTCAGCCGACACACACAGAGTGTGGCATGTAAAGCCCTATGATGGATGCGTTCTCTGTGTGCAGCGGCTGTTGCTCTTTTTAAATACCCTGTACTAAGTGGAGTCCAAGGTGTTTGCCGAACTACCAGTTTTGAAAATAGAAACGCATAAATCGAAATCTAGAAGATACAAATATATTTCTATATAAAATAAAGTAAACGAGTAGTATAAGTTACAAATATCTGAAATACTTGCTATAAGTTTTTTTGAAAAATCGATAGTATTATCGAAATCTAGTATGATTATCTATATTTATATAATATAATATCAATAATATTATCAATATTTATATTTACACTATCTATAAGAATGGTTCAAAAAAGTGCTAAGATATCGATAACATTATCGACATTTATATTTACACTATTCATAAGAATTGTTCTCAAAAAGTGCTAAGATATCGACTGTAGTATCGAAATTTATATTTCTGCGTTACATATTTCGTCCTTATAAAAGTTTTAAAATATCAATTACATTATAGATACTTATTTATCGATATCTACCATTATATCTATACATTTGGCATAGAACAATCAATTACACAACCGATATTTATGTTCATATTGGCTTTAAAATGTTCTCCATAGAGTGGTACATATATCGATAACAATATCGACAGAGAAATATCACTTCAACTTTGCCTTTTTGACAATTTCTTACATCTATGCTTCCGATTCCTTTAGTTCACCCATAAAGTTAGGCAATAACATTTAGTGAAATTTATAGTATCTCTGTTGGCACAGAGTTCGAAATGTGTGGTGTTTCTGTTATCACAGGGTATGCGACCGTCGGGCAACGTATCGATCTATTGGCTTATAGCTTGTTTTCCCCTTAGTCGGCTTAGTTTTCTTTGTGTGTGCTGTGCATTTCCATATGTGCAACACGGACATTGTCATCGTCATACTCAACATCAACAACAACTTCATCAAGGAACTTCATTATCACGAGCGTTATCATCATTATGAGCATTATTATGAAGTGTTGCCATAAATGTCGTCACTTCATTCTTTACTTACATATCTTTTTTTCTAGGGTAAATGCACTGCAATGGCTAAAAGGAAAATCAATAGACGCCTCGCCCACACGGCGCCGCAGACAAAAGGATCTCAGCGGCAACAGCAACAGCAGCAACAACAACAACAACTCCATTACTGGCCACATTGAGTAAGTTGGCCAACAAAATCAGTTGACAATTTCATTTGTTGCGGCGACTTTGTCGTTGCTTTTGACTCATCGTCTCGCTGTCGCGGGGAGAGTAAAAGCGAGGGGGAAGCAAGCAGGGAGGGGGTGGAGAAACTAGCTGACTAACAGGACGACGACCTTGGCTAAAAGTCCAATGGGCACAATGCCAGACAGATCGAGAGAGAGAGAAGGAGAGGAAGAGCGGGAGGGGAAGTAGTCTGCAGCTGCAAAAATCTGAGTCACAGCGTGTGTTGCATTTAAGCGTGCAACATTCAGAATGTTGACAACATTTACAGTAGAAATATTGTATAAACATACATATTATACACACAAACACACACATATATATACACACACACACACACACACTTGCATACATCTGCCTGAAAAGCGTTTTTAACCTTCGTTTATAATAAAAAAACTTGGTTAGGTTTCGTTTCTTAACATTTTATTTTATTATTTTTGTTTTGTTGTCGAAACTTAAGAACAACAACAAAAATGTCGCAGAATCTTTGCTTACAATATGCTGTTGCATGTATGTGTGTGTATGTTGTGTGTGTGTGTGTGTGTGTGTGTGTGTGTGTGTGTGTGTGTGTGTGTGTGACAGCGACAAGTTAAGAATTCGAAACAAGAAACGCAACTTAAGCTGCGTAGGTTTCTTAAGTAACTTCAAATGTTTTGATTAGACTTTAAATGACAACAACAACAACCGAACGACAACAACAGCAACAACAACAACTGAACAACAACACAAGCTGTGTGAATGCCAAATGGCAGTCGAAGTCCAACTCGAAGTCGAACTCGAAGTCAACTCATTTGCGCAGTCGCAGTGTGGGTTGTCTCAAAAAAAAAAAGACCTGAGAACTGAGAATTGAGCACCAGAGACCTGCAGAGACCCCAGACCTCAAGCTGCCGCCGATTGTGGCATAAACACACACACACACACACACACACGCGCGCACACTTAATGAGTGACTATGTTTAATTAAAGCCGAAGTTAGATTGCCCTAAATCTGAGATTAATATTGTATATAACCGAGAATACAGATCTCTAAGCTCTCTCTGCTCTCTAAATGCATTTTTATATAATTCTACAATATTTTATCATTAAATCAGTTTTATTATCAAATGTAAAACCAGAGAAGTGTGAGTTACTTCAGTGTAAGAGAAGTTATTACTTTAAGTTAGTTTAAGTCAAATTTCTATATTTTAATAAATAATAATTATAATTAAATAAATATTAATATATTTAAATATGCATTTTTTATATGATTGTTAATTAAAGTATTTCAGCTTATGGTATTTTATCAGATAGAACATTATATTTTGGATTTTCTATACTTTTTTGTTCAATCAAATAATTTTTGATAGTTATTTGCATTTTTTAGTTTTTATTAATATTTTTAAGCATTAAATAGAAATGAATAAAATAATGTGATTATGATAATCAAAGTGATTATTATAATAAACTTAAAACTTAACAACGCAATAAGTTTAAATATTTAATACAAATTGAAATACACTACAATTATATTCGATTTCATTTTAAGAATTTACTTTCAAGTTTTTTATTTAACTTTAAATATTCGAAATTTTTAAATAAATTATAATTTTCATTATTTCCGAATCCTCAATCAATCAATCTTATTTTGTAGAATAAAAAGTTTTCTTTAATTTTGCCACATCAATTAATATATTTCTGTCAGTGTAGAAAATGCAGAATTCTCTAATTACATTGCATTAACTTACAATTTTACATTAATTCAATTATCAATTGCATTATTATTATTATTATTATTATTTATTAGTTGTCTTTTCTTTAAGTTTAAATATCTTATATTTTCAATTGTTTAGCATATAAGCCAAATATTTCCCTCAGTGTGAGAGATGTTAGAGTATTCCCAGTTCGTTAATTTTTTTCTGTACGTCCTTTGTTAAGATTTTCTTTTGTCTCTCGTGTTTAATGAACAAACAAAGAGCGAACACAGTTTAATCGTATGCGTATTTGTTAAGTTTGTTAGCCAAGTATCTGTATCTGTAACTGTAACTGTAGCTATAGCTGTTTCTGTATCTGTATCTGTATCTGTATCTATAGCTGTGACTGTATCTGTATCTATAGCTGTATCTGTATATGTCAGTTGCATTATCCGCGCGATAAATAATCGACAAGCTGCCGCTGTTGTTGCCTCTGCTTGGGTGGCACAACTTGCCACGTCTGGCTGCAACTGCAACCCAAATGCAGCAATGGAGCTGTTGTTGTTGTTGTTGTTGTTGTAGTTGTTGCCCTGCTGTTCTAAGCACACTCAATTGTCCGCTAAAGTCACTTTCATTAAGCATAAGCAAAACTTGGTAAGTGGCAACTTGGCCAAAAAAAAAGGCAAAAACGAGATACGAAAGAAAGATCTGCCCCAAGACGGCGCTGTCAGGCGGCAAAACTCAAGAGATACTTTTTATTATTATATATTGTTGTTGCTTTCAAAGCTGTTGTTGTTGTTGTTGTTGTTGTTGTTGTTCTGAGCTCTGTCTGGGGTGCTCAAGTCTCGCTTGTTGTGTTGGCCTGCTCGCTTCGCTCGGACGACGCAGCTGCGCATCTCAAACAACATTGTATCTGTATCTTTGTATCTGTAGCTGTAGCTGTGAGACAGACCCGCACTTGACCTTGAACTTGTACAGGTTTACTTTTGTTTTCTTTGGCTCGTTTTTTGGCTTTTGGCTTTTTGTCCGCTCTTCAACTTTTCTCAAGTCTTATTTGCCTTTCCTTTCCTCTTCCACTTCCACCTCGCCTTCGTCTTTGTCGTCGTCTCACTTTTGGCCCTTTTATTTTTTTAACCTAATCAGGCTTAATGGCGTTTGCAGTTTGTTGCTCTTTATCGGACTATGTAGAATGCTTCCAAGAAACATTTTACAGCCTCCTCGCCTTCTTATGCAGAAATCAAATTCGATACGTACTTAATTTTCTATATGCAAAAGATTTATTCGATTTATGAAATTGCTAACAAAAAACTTGAAGCATTTATATCTTTTGCCTGATCTCTCGTTTCTCCGGAAAGCCAGTCTAAATAAAGAAGTGAGATCTTCTTTGTTTCCTTTGTGGCACGTTGAAGGAGGCAAGACACAAAGGCTTAAGTAACAATATGTGGCATGTGTTTGATTCTATTTTAAGATTTATTTGCTAAAAGTATTCAACTTAGAAATCATTTTTGGTTGCTTTCAGGATGTTTAAGATTCTTTCCTTTACAATTCGTGTGAGATCATTGAGACGATCTGTCGATTTGCTAAAGTATCTCGTTAGCTTGAAGAGCTGCAGTTAAGAAAAGATTGTAGCTTCGCAGATTTGCAAGCTTTCAATAGAAATGCTTTATATTAATTGAGAAATCTCTTCAAGATTTATTAGCTTGAAGGACAAAAAAGAGCAAACAGTTTGCAGCTTTGAAGATTTTAGAATTCTTGTCGTTTGATTTCATAGAAAAGATTGTTATCTTTCTTATTGTTTAAAAAGTGTTAGGGAAATAGAAAGAAGATAGAAACAATAATCGTTTATTTCTTTCAGAAATTAAACTTATTTTCTTGGTGTGAATAATAAATTCTACATTTGGAAACATTTTCTATGCGCCGTAAATAGTTTAAAGATTAAACAATATGTTTCTATATTAGATTTGAGAATTAAGAAGAATTCTTAACAAACAAATTTCTAGTTAATGTAATTTATTATTATTATTTCTTTGAATCAATTCTTTTTCGATCTAAATGATATTTGAACTCAGATATACTTTATCTTCTATATACTTTACATTCTATAAATCATCTGCTATATATTATTTCTATAACTTCTATAACTTTGCTTCTTCTGCACTAATTTATCTCAATGTAAGTTGTTCCTTTCGTTGAGTTCTCTTGAAAAGCAACGCATGATATATGGGCTAGTGTTACAGCACGGCAATTTGGCATAAATGGAAAGATATGACCATATGGGATAGGCACACTCACACACACACACACACACACACACACACACCTTTACACCTAGAATGTGCACGAAGCGTGACATTTTCCTCGTGAGCGAATTTGCCATATGTAGAGAGCGTGTTGCTGACAATCTTAAGCTGCAACTCAATCTCAATTACAGACACCGTCAGATCTAGGTGAGCCAGACATGGCTAATGGATGGACCAGACTCGGGCAGAGGGAGCAGATGAAGAGGAGAGCATATGATGAGGAGGTACAAGTTGCGAGCTAAGAGATGAGATGAGAAAAGCCTTGGGGCGGAAGTGCAGGTTGGCGCTGAAGCTGCAGGGATAGAGACTAGAATTGGGATTGAGATTGGGATTGGGATTGGGACTGTGACGGTGACGGTGACTGTGACGCGACCTGAGGCTAAAGTGGTTAAGTGGAGCAATTGAAGAAGACAATAAATAAGAAGAAGACGAAGAAGAAACAGCTTTGCAGTTTCAAGTGCACACAGAGGCAGCACATCTATGACAAATGACATTGGACATGTGGAAACAGCAGCTTTAATGTAATTGGAACCAGGTCCAGAGCTGCCAGCCAAGAGGTGTGACACAATTGCTCGATATCAAATGACAACAACAACAATAACATCCGAGACAAGAACTAAAACAACTGCAACAACAAAGAGACACAATACAAACGACAGATTGAGTTGGAGACTTTAGACTGAAGACAGCAAAGACTCGAGAGTCTGGACATGGACTTGGACATAATTGGCATTGTTGCAATTGCCACAACACGAGCACATATGTGGCCACAAAAATAGGGGCGTGGCAAACATTTAAATTAAACTTGATCTGCTTAGATTCCGAATTTATTTAAAGTTTTCAAATAAAATGATACAAATGCAAAATCTCAATCATTTATAAAGTTTAAATAATTGCAGACCTATTGAGCTGTCCACATGTGTATATAGTATATACACATGTATGTGTGTGTATGTGTGTGTGTGTTTGTGTGTGTCTGGTGCAACATTGGTGTGGCTCAGTTGCTGCATCAGATCAGGTGAGAGTTATGCGCTGTTGTTAATTAACCATTTACGGACTGATTGCAGAATGACTGACAAACAAACAAACAGACAGTTAGAGATAGACAGAGATAGACGGAGAGAGAGTGAGAGAGAATTATGGGTTCATAGATACACAGCCAATTTGCTGGAATTATAACCAGGTCAGCTTGGAACCAAGCAAAAACAAAAACAAGGTAATGGTTACCTAACCTAAACATTACTATCGATAGACGCAACTCGATAATAATGTAATAATATATTGAGCGTAGCACTAATGATCCCATAGAGTCACCCAGAGAGTTTATCAGAAATCCTTACATTAATATACAGGATTCACTGTCTATCGATAATCGATAACACTTAAAAATTAGCTTGATATATGCGCAGCCTTCGAAATGATCCCTGCCACACATAATCATGCATATCTGAAAGTCTATTTTAAGCAATAAATGTTATCGAAGTTGCCTCTATAAAAACTGTTTTTTTTAACAATATTTGCTCACGCGTCTTATCGATAAACGATAACTGCCCAGTTGAAACAAGGAAATTTCATATCAATATGTTGCTTGTAAACTGAGTTTTACAAATATTTCACTAAATAATAATACGCAAAATGTAGTATCGATGCTATATATCGATAATAGATAACTCATCGGCACTGTCAAAGCAAATTTGTATCTAACAATAGAGACCTTCCATGTTTTTCTAAAATTATTAGTTAAACATTTATAAGAAACTGGCAGACAGTATCGAATATCGATCTTAAGCTACGATAAACGATAACTTCTAGGTTGCATCAAAGCGATTTCACATGGGACATCTACCAAGTCTGCTTAGAAGATATTTTATTGATGTACAACATATCGATATGACCAACCGATGAACGATACTTTAATTGTAAATCGATTGACCGATAACTCCAACATTCAACTATTCACATTCAAATCAATTCATTTGATATTTTTGTATGCTTACATTGCGACAGTTTCCAATGTGCCTTGCACTTGTTGCACATAATGCTGCACAGCTGCAAAAGAGAAAGAGATGGAGAGAATATCGATTAGTTTATTTGATGTTTTTGCTCTTTTCTTTACTTAATTTGAATTTAAATGCAGCTCACACTTGAAACTTGAATCAATCCAATTGATGCAGCGATATGTCAAGTGAAATACAAACAACAAGAAATTAACTTATTTGATATGCAACGCCAAGTGTGCGTCGCGTTTTTTAGGGGGCGTTGACAGCCGGTCCCCCTCCCTTGCCACTCTGTCGTCTGCCCTGTTCTGTTGACAGCATAAACAACTTGTAATAGTCGTAAATATATAACGCGGTATAAAGTACATTCAAAGAGTTGACAACAAATCGGGTCAATCAACTGACGTTTTGGGGCGTCTCACACACGTTTTGGCCTCTCCCCCCTCTATCACTGTCTCCTCGCCTCCCTTAGCTGGCTTAGCTAAGCTGCCCACTGTGTTATGTGTGTGTGTGTGTGTGTGTGTGTGTGTGTGTGTGTGTTTTGAGTTGGCCAAGTTGATAGCACGCACGTGATCTGCAGACTGAATGAAGAATTTATGAATGGAGCTCAATGCGTGAGCGAAGCTACAACAACAACAACATCAACCAGTGTGTGTGGCTGTGTGTGTATGTGTGTGTGTTTGTGTTTGTGTGTATTTCGCACGTTGGAGGATTGCATCTCAGCGCAGCGTCAACTGCTATGTGAACTCATTCAACAATCTGCAAGATACAAAGATACAAATGTATCTCATGCCGCACGTGCCAATGATGATTATCGATAAACGCTAATCACAGCGCATATTTGCACTCGATTAGCACATCTCGCCGCTCACTCTCTCTGTTACACACACACACTCTCTTTCTCTGTCTCTCTCTCTCGCTCGTTCTGTAGGGCATTCGAAATGCCAGCATGCAACAAATTTCCGCAACGCCCACCGAGTTGTGTGGCACGCAGAATGTGCGAGTAACTCAAAGGTTTTTTGTTGGCTACTGTGCAACTGTGGCAGCTGAGTGGATGTGCCATGCATCTATAGGATATATCTGCAACTGTTGCTGTATTTGTATCTATGTAACTATGTATCTTTGTATCTGTATCTCTATCTGTTGCTGTTGCTGTTGCTGTTTGGCACGCATGTCTCGTTCGCTCGCCGTCTGACGCATTGTCTGTGCGTTGTGCGTGGCTTCAACAACTTGAAATTGTGGCATAAACACGTTCTACAATTTCCGGCATGAGTGTTGTTGGCGTTGTTGTTGTTGTTGTTGTTGTTGTTGTTGTCGTTGTTGCTGCTGTCGACTGTCGATTGTCAATTGTTGTTGCTGTTGTTGTTTATTAGTTTCATTGATCATCATCATTACTCGCTTTAATGTGATGTGTTTGTAGTATTTTTTTCTCTCTCTCTCTCTCTCTCTCTCTCTCCCCCCCCTCTCGCTCTGTTGTCTGTTGTTTGTTGCAATCAAGCGCTTACCTTTGGCAAACGGCAGCCAAAACCGCAGAAACCACAGCTGACCTCTTGCCCTAATTAAATGCTTTTGGTTTTTTTTTGCTTGATCTCTCACATTTTGGACACTTGCAGAAAAACAGGAACAGTTTTGGATTTGGACGATGAACAGATGAAGAAGATGATGATCAACCACAAATGGCCAAATGTATAATTGACTTAATGTAATCAGTCTTAACAGCTAATGATTTCAATGACCACAGCATTAAGAGAAGTCTGAAGAATCAGTATGAAGTAAAGGTGGGAGAAGAGTTCATTGAGTGAAGATCGCATAGAATGATCTTTTATAGATGGATTGATCTATATATAGGTAAGTGAGAGTCTACAACGAACTTCAATAGAATAAAAGATATGCTCAAGATTACAGATTATCGGGGAAAGTCCATCTTAGGTAATAACTTTAGGAATTGACTGAAGATCGCATAGAATGATCTTTTCCAGATGGATTGACTACGATCTACATATGGTTAAGTGAGAGACTATAACGAACTTCAATAATAAAATATATACTAAAGATTACAGATGCTCGATCTCTCACTAGATTTCTATGGATCGCCTAGAAAGATCGATTCTAGATGGATTAAATATGATCTCTATATATCTGATCGATCTCTCTAGAAGGATCGTTTTTAGATGGATTGAATATGATCCACATATACGAGATAGAGAGACTCTCCAAAAGATTTCCTAAAGATCGCAATTAAAAGAGACTAACGATCGTTTTGTAAATAGTTAAGACTGTCGATCAATAGATGGAGGAAAAGTAGAAAGCTTTTGAGGCAATCAAAGATATAATAAAAGTACTTAGCATAAAAATTGCAAATGCATAATCATAATTGGCAGGAGAATGTAGACAATGATCGCTTGCAGAAAGATGAATGTCTCATCGAACGTGGATCTCATTTGAAATGGATTCCACAGATCGTTAAAATACTTTACTGACCGTTAATCCTTAAGGCTAAATGGATTAACTATTCTTTGAGCTCTACAGGCCGGATGATCAATAGCTGATCAAAACTGATCTTAACTGCCAAAATCTACTATTTATCTCTCTCTAATTCTAATGAAATATATTACTCAGTTCAAGAATTGCCAAAGTTTGAATTAGATTAATGTTGTTTTTTTTTTTCATCTGAAAATAAATACAACTAGTTGTCTTAATAGATAGAGATATATGACTATGACCTTGCAAGCTGCTAAAGGTCTTGGGTCTTGGTCTTTAAAAGGTCTTTCATCTCCGGTTTGCCAAACAAAATGACAAATTTTGAGTCTCTCGCTTTAGAACAATTAATTTGTTGGCTTTTTGTTGTTTTGTTGTTTAAGTAAGCTTTTCGATTTTTGGAAATGAAACGAAACGAAACAAACAAGAAAACAAAGTTAAGCAAGTGGGATGGAGATGGTAGAGTCAGAGATCTAAAAGCGATCGACAAACTGACCTTAGGCGACCAAGTCGAACTCGAGTCGGACGCAAAAGTGTTGCGCATGTGCGCACTCAAAATGATTGTAAATTAAATAAAAATTAACTTTCGATTTTGTTGGCATTTGTTTGGGACAAGACAATGTTTGGGAAGCGTTTTAGTAATTAATTTATGACGCTGTTGAGGGCAATTACAGAGACATTTTTTGGGAAGGGCTCGCAAACTGATCAAGTTTCGAGGACAGACAACGACAGCAACAGCAACAGCAAGAGCGACAACGGCATCATCTTCATTCACAATCATTAGCTCTAGCTGTGCTCTATGATCGACATCATCATGTTCATTTGCGATAATGATCCATGAGTAATCAAACAAGAAAACTGTGTGAATGCCAAGTCAATGGCATGTCAAATGACCAGGCCAAGTGGCCATACAAATGGCCAAGACAGCGCCTAGCATGGCACGCACTTCATTTTGATTTAAGGTTCAACAAATAATAATACTATATAAGTCAAAACAAGCATAGCCCTACAAACATAATAAACATAATAAACATGCCAATGACATTATAATGAACTTGCATTCGTAAAGTGAATACGATAACGAAAACGAAATCCAAAATCGAAATCAATTTCAATTTGAAAAACAAACGCAATACTCAGAAATACACACAGCAGGCCATCAGGTTGACCAACTCCAACTCTAACTCTAACTCCAACTCCATTTACATTTACAAGTTTGTCTCGCGTCGACATCGAACCAGTAATTAAATCATGTTGAAGGCTTTACAACGATCTTTTACACGCATAGAAAGTTTAATTTGCCTTTTTATTTTATTTTCGCTGTTTTTGCTTTTGGTTATTGGGTTACAACAAGCCTTACGATCGATTTTGTAATATTGAGGCAATGCGATCATTTACAATCATTTCGAGAAACAACATTTCGAGGATCAACAATGAATGCATTAGTAACAAGTTCATTCTTGATTCTTAAATATATAATCACTTATCACGATCATTTAACAAACAGGTTAACAAATAAATTGAAGATCATTAGACTATTTAATAGAAAAAAAAGTAAGTGTCTCTGATGCGATCAATCAGACTTGTTGACATGATCAGTGACAAAGAGCCAGGACGAAGATATTTAGAATTTGTACTTGTCATTGTGATCAAACATAGCACAGCAGATCACTTGGTGCGATCATGGAAAGAATGATCAATTTTAATATTATTAAAAATGCAAAATAAAGAGAGACTAATCTATACTGCAAGTAGATTCATTCAATAAGAAAAGAAATAAAGCAACTGCAACTGATCATCAACTACGCAGTTTCTTTCACACGATCATTGATTAACAAGAACACCATCAAAAGGCAAGCTTAAGGAGGATTTCTATGTTTCAATGTTCTACGTTGAAACAAAAATTCAGTTCACGCGATCATTGATGGATTAATTGGATTAATTGATCAATTAGATTATTTCTTTAATTCAAAAGAAATCCCACATATCAATCAGAACAGTTGAAACGGTTCAATAACTGATATAATTATAGTAAATACATTTTATGAGGTTGATAATTGGAAACGCTCATCATCTTGATTATATGATTAACTTATAAAAACATAAAACTTTTGTGTTTATTAAACAATTCTACGATTGAAGAAAACGATTGCCTGATTAGTCAAATACCATATTATCGATAAGAGTAGTCTTATCGCTATCGATGATCGCCTGCTGTTGTCATTTCCGCATCGTCTTTGATCATTCGCATGCATATCGCGGCATTCGTCCGATAGCTCTAACCATATTTGTCAACCAACGCCCATTTGACCAACAATCGCTGCATTATCATATACGTACATATGTATGTATATATAGGAGTATATCTATATATATATATATTATATATACATATATTTATATATATTATTCCGTCATATATCACTGACAATTGCCGCGATCGAGCGCCTGCTGACAGGAGGAGGTGACAGGCCAACGACAACGGCGCCAATTGCATTAATATGAGAGGAGGGACAAGCACTTGAGGGAGACGTGTTATTCGGGGGAAAAGAGATGAAGAGAAACGGGGTAAATATTGATGATAATACAAGTTGGAAAATAGTCGTGTGAAACGGCGAGCCGATTAATTGCCGAGAACTGCACATGCATAGATAAATATTAATGTTAACGACAACAATCTATTCCACCCCACAGAGTAGACACACACACACAGACACACACACACACACACACATAGATACATTACAATGTAACGAATGACCAAAGCCCAAACGAATTGCGCAGCGATAAATTACAAAGGAATTTGTAACGCCCAAAGGTCCCCAAAACGAGGCGTAACGAGTTGGTAGCGGAATTTTGCCAGTGTTGTAAATTGCATTAAAGAACTGCATCTGCGTTGGGAGAGAAGTGTGTGAAAGAAGTGGGTGAGAAGAAGTGGAAATATAAGCTAAGGGAGACGTATAGAAGTAAGAAAGAAAATTATGACTGAGAAGTGTAAATGAGAAGCATAAGAGAGAAGTTTGTGAGAGAAGATTGAGAGAGAAGAGTGGGAGAAAAGTCTATGAGAGAAGTAAAAGAGCGAATTGTTTGGGAGGGAAGTCGAAATGGCCTTGAAACGTAGAAGTATGAGAGAATGGGGCAAGAGAAAAGTCTGAGGGTGTATTTACTTCTTGGATATATTTATTTCAAGTCTAAAATACTCTCATATGACTTAGAAGCAACTTTTATTAAATTAAAGTGTCTAAATATTTCATTCTCTATTTCTCACCTCCTGTCTCTCTCTCTCTCTTGCTCTCTCGCTCCGCTCTCGTTCCTCATTACAAATTTACTTGACCGGATAAGCCCGTAAACAACCCATCCAAACTTCACATACAACTCAATACTTACTCGTCACAGTTCCCCCTTCTCCTAACTTAGCATGCAAGTATTCATATAGTGATAGTGAATATTACTCGTATTCACTTATTCACTTACTCGTTGCGAGTACTCGCTTGTGAAATTATTTATGCAAATTTTATGCGCAAACGCAAAAAGCAGCATGAAAAAATAAGAAGAACGACAGTAGGAAACAAAACAGTCGAGTGTACTAGACTGTGTTCAACCCTGTACCTAATAATAATAATAAAAAAAACATATAGAAAATTACAAAAATTAAAATACAATAGTTTAAATATTATTAGATCAAGTAACAACATTAAGGTCGAGTTGCCCACGAAAAGATACCCTATACTTGAGCTAAATATATATTGTATTTTAACTATTTGAATAATTAACCAATATTGAAAATGTTGAAAAAATGTAAAATAAACATCATATGTGTGTGCTTGATTGAAGTCTATGTGCCACACTTAGTTAAAGCCTCTCAGATTGAGGCATACAACTGGAGAGACGACATATTGGGAATATGCATATATATACTTCTGCCACACTTCCCATTCGGCAAACCTTATAGACCCTTTGTACTTTTTAAGTACAGGGTCTTAAAAAAATCGCTTGCATTTTCATTAAAATAATACACATATTGATAACAACATAAATCTGTGTGTGTGTGTGTGTGTGTGTGTGTTAGTTGTGCGTGTATGTGTGTGCTTAATGCACTTTTGCAACTTGAAACGAATCGAGTTGAGTTGAGTTGAGTTGAATCGAGTCTTTGCACTGGGGGCGTGTACAGCAAATGGGGGCGGTGGCGGAGGCGAGGGCGTCTCTTGTCGGCATTTGTCAAAGGCATTTGGCTACCGATTTGTTTTACTTGCAACTTCGACATTGGCGGCAACTTGTTGTTATTGTTGTTGTTGTAATTGCACTCGCTGCCGTTGCTGTTGTTGTTGTTCTTGAGCTGCAAGCCAAGCCTCGACTAGCTGTGTTTTTGTATCTGTATCTTAAGTGTGTATCTTTTGGGAGCCGCAAACGCATGCAACTAATGAGGCTGCCACGGCGTTGCAACGCAGTCAGCATGCAACATGTGTCCACATAATTAAACAAATCTCCGCCACACATGAGCATGAACACGCTCTCTGCTATATAAGAAGTATCTATACGTACAAATGTATCTGTATCTGTAGCTGAATCAGTATCTAATATAAAAGCATTACCAAGCGACCAGGTTGTTGTTGTTGTTGTTGTTGTTGTAAGTTGTTGTTGTAGTTAATTAATGCAGAAACAACAAATAAGAAACGCACCAAGTCGTCGTCGTCGTTGTCGCTGTTGGCAGGCGGCAAGTTTTAGTCACTAAATTGAACTTTTCAAATGATTTAAGCCAAATGCCACTTTGCATTCAGGGCCATCGACTTGGCCACACACACACACACACACACACACACTCAGCTAGAAAGACAGACATGGAAATGGGCGTCTTGTAGCTGTAGCTGTATCTATATCTATATACATTTGTATCTGTATCTTTGTATCTGCGTCTGCAACTGCGTCTAGATCTTGGATGCCTTGACAAGTCAATTTTAGTTTCGTCTAACGGTAACAAGCTGTTGACAGAACGCAGAGAGACACAGACACAGAGACAGAGGGAGTGGGAAGCGGAAAATGGGCAGAGGGGGAAACAGTTGCAGTTGCAGTTGCAGATGTCAAATCAAATGCGACTGCAACTAATGAACTATTACAATCCATAAGTCAATCAGCTCCAGCTCTATTAATGCACTCAAAGAACTGCAGCTAAATTTACGAGTACTCATAAGTATGAATAAGTATTCACGAGTGCAAATATGAAGACAGCTAATGATTTTGAAATACTTTATTAAGATACTTTTACTTTAGTTTCATTTTTACAAACATTTCTCGAACTATTATATGATTTATTCATTGGAGATTTTGAATTATGCTTAAACTAAATAAATTATAGAAATAATAGATACATCTTCTACAATAGAAAGTCGATGCATCTGAATACAAAAATGTTCAATTCTCTCTGGAGAATTGCAGGGACAACTCTAAGTTATAGTAATTTGGGCTGATTCTCATCAGCATTGAGATTTCTTAAGAATAAATTTAAGTTTTCCTTATATTTCAGTTAACTTTAAGTTATAGTAATCTTAATCGATTGTTAACAACATGGAATATTATCGAAATAAAGTCAAACCATCTTTAACTACAGAGTTTATTGAAGTTTAAATTAAATTTACAATTGTCTATAAGTTACTATAAGTTACAGTAGTCTTAAACGTTTGTTTGTATCAACACATATAATTGCCACAGTGGTGTTACCAACTGTACCAAGTTGCAACAAGTTAGTAGCGCTGGGAGTTGAGTTGAGTGCATAGTATAGTTAAGAGCTGATATTTTCACAATCAAATTGCAGACTATTTGAAAATGTTAATGTAATATGTTGCACGTGTCAGGGTAATTATAGTTAATTATAGTTATGAGTTCAACTGATCAATCAATGTCAAAGCGAATGCATGTTAATCTCTTGCCCGACAATAATTATAATGATAATGTTATTGTTAATGTTAATGTTTTTTTTTTTTTTTTTTTTTTTTTTAAAAAAAAAAAAAAATGTTAATGTTAATGATAATGATAATTATAATGATAATGATGATAATGATAGCGTTGATCGTACAACAAATCCCTGACAGACAGATCGTGCCAAGTCTTGTCGATTCTCCTGGCCAAGAAGCAACTTCAAGTCCATCCATGGAGCATCTCTATTAAAGCGTGCCTTAAATGATGATATCCGGCGATGGGAAAATTGGATACGATGCTCAAGCTGTAGTATAACGAGTACAACACACATATGAATGGATGAATACATGAATGAATGAGTGAATAAATAAATGAATGAATGAATGAATGAATGACTGACTGAATGAATGAGTGAATGAGTGAATGATTGCATATTAAAGTGAGCAACCCCAACGAACAGTGCAAAGGGGGTGGAGATGTCAGATGTGTAGCAGAAGTAGGAAGGTTGCCCCCCGTGTGGCAAGTGGCAAGTGGCATGTGGCAAGTAGCTTAAATGAAATAAATGCAATCGCAATTGAAATTGAAATTGGAATTGCAGTCGGACCCAAGCGAGATAACTTGGATAGGCGCGTCCAACGACAATCCCCCGTAAGAGGAAAGAGGTGGTAAGGAAAGACGGGAGAAGTGGGAGGTGGGAGAGAGAGGAAGTAGGCGGAAGGAGGCGAGGACACGTGCAACACAGCTAAAAACCAATAAAATGCAATGAGCAAAAATAAATTTTCCAGCATAGTGATTTTCACATTCATGTGTGTGCGTGTGTGTGTGTGTGTGTGTGTGGGAAAATTGTAAAAAAGGGGAAAATAGGCAAGGGAGAGGGAAAAATGTTCATTTTGTCAACGCAAGAATTCAAAGAATCGCAAAAACGCAGTCAAACTTATGAGATTCTTTAGATGGAAAAACTGAAAATGAGAATGTGAAAAGGAAAAGGAAAGCAAAAGGAAAATCATAAAAATGGAAATGAAAATGGAAAAAGAATACAAATTTGTTCTGCTATTTTTTCCTGCTGAAAGGTAATAAATAAGCGCTAGATGCGGACACGTGTGCTGTTAATCCCAAAAACGGAGAGAAACACGCACAGACACTCCCCAAGTTGGAGTAACCCCTTCCCTTTCCCCTTCCCCTTCCCCATCCTACCACAACATATCATATCCCCCAGTTCTTTCCCTGCCGCTCCACACCTCCCTCACAAATTCAAGCGATCCACGCATGGTGCATCGTTCTAATTAACGTCACAGCAAAAACAGAACCAGAACCAGAACCATAACCATAACCATACCATATAGCATGCCATATAGCATAGCATATACCATATCATATACCCTACCATACCATACCATGCCATATACCATATACCACACCATATACCATACCGAACTGAGGAGAACTGAAAGTGAAAGAAGTCGTTGCCGTCGCACAGTGGGCTCTTTTGTCATATTACAATGCATAACTTAACACTTTTATTGTTATAAATTTATGAAAAATGTAGATATTAAAGATACTTTTCAGATAACATGCAAAAGATAATGATAATAAAGTTATTTTTCAGATAATGAGTTTACTTTTGAGATGGCATCAACAGATAATGAAGATACTTTTCAGATAACATCAAACAGATTGTTATTGATAATACAGATACTTTTTAGATACTAAATTTACTTATAAAATGGCATCGAAAGATAATGAAGATTCTTTTCAGATAATACATTTACTTATGAGATGGCCTCAAAAGATAATGAAGATACTTCTCAGATAATGAATTTACTTATTATAATGAAGATACTTTTCAAATAATGAATCTACTTATTTTAATGAAGATACTTTTCAGATAACATAAAAAGTTATTGATAATACAGATACTTTTTAGATAACATCAAAAAGATGATGATCTGTTCATCTAATATTCAGTTGGTAATATTAATTTAAAGTTGATTATCTTATCTTACGAATTGGCACACTGAAAGTTCAACTTTGAGATTCCTCATTTTTCTTGAATTAATTTTAAATTTATTAATTTATTGATATTAATAATAATATTAACTTAATATTAAATACAGATTTTTGTCAAGTATTTCGACTTCAAGCCCCATAGTGTAACGCAGCATACAAAAGATGAAAGCGAGAACAGAGGGTACGAAAGCAGAGGAGGAGTGGCGAGGGAAGGGGCAAGCAGAGTATTGCAAATGGGGGAGCTACAGCTGCAGCTACTTGAATGCTATGTATAAGATATGCATAGACGTATTTATATGCCCGCCTTGAAGGGGTAGCTTTCCAAGAATAAGACTGAGGGGCAAGAGGGGGTAGCAAAGGCTAGACAGAGAGAGAGAGAGAGAGAGAGAGAGAGAGAAAGAGTTGATTGCTCCCGGATTCCCTCTACAGTTCACATATTACTTCAATTAGGGGTTCGTTGCGAGTCAAAACAAATGACGTTTCACATTGTGAAAGCAATAAACACTTAACAGTGTCAACCAATCGTATGTGCCCCTGCCTATGCGCCTGTCCTTGCCCCTGCACCAGCCCTTGCCCCTGAGCCATTCCATTTGAATGCGCAAATCCGGCTTGATACGAGATTTCTAGTTGGAGATTAAAGACTATAATTAAGTCTTTGGCAAACTAATTTCACTGAATTGATCACAACACGTTCACAGTAGAACGATCAATATCAATCTGGCTTAACTGTGATCTATTTGAACTATAGTATGAACTTTGGGGCCATCGATTGATCAGTGCAGAGTATAACTAAGTAGCTATACTTTGATTATTATTCACATTAATTAATCTATTTAGATAAATAGTCATGTTAAATGATACTCCAATATGTTTATATGACTTCAGATTCCAAGAAGATCTATATCTAGCTTAAAAAATGATCAATCAACTGATTAGTGATCATGTTTTATGCTTTCATAGATCACATTTCTTTAAGTGATCGTACAATCAATTTAAGAAAAGAAACTACAATTTGCTGTGATCTGCCAACTGATCAAGCTTAACTGTTAACTGATCCACCGTTCGTTTTGCAGCTGCTTTATTGAGGATCGATCGTCAAGTGATACGAATGATCTTCACTTAGTATAGAATTAATCAATCAATATCTGCAACTGGGTAATCAATAAGTGATCGTTTATCATTCTCTACGATCACTTTGATTATTAATTCAGTGATTGCTTTATCAATTTCTAGCACTGTCAACAGATCTAATTGAGCTTTTAATCAACAGATCACAGATCATTTTCTAGATATTCGATTGATCAGTGAATGATCGTGCAATCCATTTCAATTTCTTCAACGACTGTTGAACAAGTAATCATCATGTCATTGTGTTCTTCTTGATCACTTTGATTATTTATTAAGTGATCGTATAATCATTTGAAATGCATATAAATGTAAATAGGTTTTATCAGTTTTATCGAACTTATCATAATTAATTCAATTACTTAACTCATTAAGTAGTTGTTATTGATCGTTGTCCTAGATGAAACAAAACACTTTAAATAGTACTCTGAACTAATCTCTTTATATTAACCCCCTCATCTACCTCTGCCTCGCTGTCTAACATTTCCTCTGCAATATGAAGTTAGCCTACTTCTGATCGCACTGATCTTGCCACTCAATTATTGGAAATGCATTGGCCTAGCCCAGAAGTGAAGTGCTTTGATTGAAGAGAAGGAGGCATACGAGTATCGACAGATGCCTCAAGTGGAGTCTGTTTACACCCACCAATAGATATATAGAGATGCTGGGTTGGGTTTAGTTGGGTTGGGTTGGGTTGGGTTTTAGTTTTTTTTCGGGTTGGGCTAATAACCTTGACCCAAATTAAGTGGTCGATGTGTGTCTGTGGTATGTGCTGAAAGCGTGCTAATTGCTAAAAAATAAGAAGAAAAGTTTATAACGCTCTCCAACAAAGCATAAACATAATAAAAATAAAGAAAACTAAATATCGAAATACCAAAGAGGCAAAGAACCATCAGAAGAAGTAAGAAAGAAAGAGACGAACTCATATCTCAATTCTCCAAACAGTTTAGACAACTTTATGGACACGCATGGCCCACAAGTGGTTTAAGTAGCAAAAAAAAAAAAAAAACAAAACGAAAAATACGATTGGGTAAACCACAATTTGATGGCTGGGAATGGAGTGAGAGTACCAGATACAGATACATTAACAAATACAACACATACGGAGAAAGGGGAGATTGGAGATCAGCGAGAATCCAACTTAATAAACATGCTGAAAAGACAAATGCGTTAAACGTTTCTATTGTTTGGTGGTTCGATGTGATCCACCACACGTCGTCATCGTTTCTTGCTCTTGTTTGTAACCATATGGGAAAATACACACGCACACACACACACACACATATGGAATGGCTTACCAAATACTATAGATAAGATAAGGAAAAGCCACGAGCATTTGCGCCTGCTGTTTACATTTGGTTCAAATTCCAATGCTGTTTGCCTTGTGGTTTGATTGATGCGACCAACGATTACGTATTGGATATACTCTAGTTTGTATCTTCAGCTCTTCAGCCAGACAAAACAAATCAAAACAATAGACCTTAGCTACTGCACTGCAACTCAACTTGTAGTATCTAAAGTCGTTTAGGGAAGGAAAGGAAAATCAATTAGAGAAGAAATCAGAATCGCAGCTGAAATTATTTCATATTCATTATAGTTTCTTCCATTCTAAATTAGACTCTATAATGTTGCCTAATAAATCGAGCTTTTTCTAGAAAATAATCCAAGAATTAATCAGAAGTACAGCTGTGAAATTCTAAGGATTAATCACGGTCCTCAAGATTGCTGGAAATCAATTTTTGGATTAATCAAGTCCTTTCAAAGTTCGATTTTAACAGAAATTAAACTTCAAATTATACCAACTTCTTGCCATGATTATTAAGCACTTAATGCAAGGATTAATCAGGAATACATTTTCAACTTCTACAGAGTCTTATAGTTTGGACATTTGTACACTATTTAAAAAAGTATTGAAATGAAAAATTCTGTCCATAATGAGAGAAAAGCTATACAGTAGAAAGTTCTGTAAAGCTGTTAGAATCTAATCAACTATGGGGTAAACTGTAACACATTCAGTTAGTAGCTTAAATGAACATATTCCAACTCATTCACGATCGCATTTCATTGAGATAAAAGTTGAAAATCAATAAAAAAAAAAAAAAAAAAACCGTTTGATAACTATTTTATAGTGCTGTCTATAAGCCATCTTTGGCTGCACGTTCGTTATTGAAAATGGAAAGTTGGCCAAAATTGCTGGAATAAAACGATAGCCTTATATGCAAATCCATTTCGAGCTACCCAATGTCCAATAAAATAACCATAAATGCTTAAATGAAATGCTCAATGCTCGAAATGTCGTGCATTTGCTGGTCAGGCTAAGCTTTTGCCTTAATTAAAAGCCTCTGTAGACGCTGTAGCTTAAGCTTCCAGTCTTCTCACCCAAAAAAATGAAATAGCCATAATAATAAAAAATACTGGCCATAAAACTGGGCTAAGTAGGCGTGCCAACGTCAAGATGTTGAGGTTGATGTTGATGTTGGTTTTGCTTACGGCCGCTTCACTTTTTTTATACGGCTAAGACGACGAGCAGGTGATTAAGGTGTTGTCTCCGAAGTGCATGAACAAGATATCAGACAATAGATCAACACTACAACATGGATGGCTGGGGTCTGAAGAGAGCTCGAAAGGAAAGCGAAACAAAAGAATAAAAGGATCCCCTTAAGGTCAAGGCGTAAACGAAATCACAAGAAGGCTTAAAAACGGGTATTATAATTGTGTGCAATTGTATGCAACATGTAAAGAGAGCATTTTAGGCTATTCTGTATCATTGACAGTTGAGTCGAGTTCAGAGTAAAAGACATTGGTAAAAAGACTTCAATCTCGCATAGAAAGATATTATAATTGAAAGATATTACATTGCTCTTTGGCATGCAAGAATTCAATTAAACTCTTTAACTATTCTCAAAATTTCATAACAATCGCCTTATAAACGCAGAAGTTATGCAAGCAATAATTTTACCTAGAGGAGAGCGAACTAATAGCAGTGACGCCATCTATTGAGCATTACCAGCAATTACTTTACTTTATTTGAGCTGAGATTTGTGTAGAGTAAATATATATATAAAAAATTGTACCTTATTGATGCTTACAGGGTTGCGCGAAGTCACGCACACTCACTTGTTCTCTAAGTTGATTTCGATGAGTTGTCTATTAATAGAGTTAGGATCGTTTAACAAAAGGTAATCTCAAAGGTGTTGCTTTTTGGGCAGGGATTAACTGAAAAGGTTCCCCCTCTAATGTTCTTCTTTCTCTCTCTCTCTCTCTACCTGTCTCTTTCTCACTCTCTACCTCTCTTTTTCACTCTCTAGGGTATCTGTAAGATAAAACCCTCTTAAGTGTTCTTGAGCTCGTTTCGTTTTGTGAGATGTGTGTTGGGTCAACTTATTGTTATGTTGTTCAGGGTTGCACTTGACATTCTTAAGATGTGACGGAAAATTAGCAAAAAAAAAAAAAAAAAAAAGAAGCTAGAAGAAGAAGCAGACAACCCTATGAAAAACGATCATACACACACACACACACACAGACACACAGAGAGTGAGCCACAACAATACCAGTCGTAACTTTAGTATGCAAAATCTTCAAGAATAGAATGGAAGTTGGCTTTGAACTGAAGGAAACACACACTTAACACACACACACACACACACACACACACACAACAACACACACAACACACAACAATTATGAAGTGTGAAGTGCATTAAGAAAAAAAATACTATGAGGTAATTCAAACAACACACAACAAATTAGATAAATACAACAGACAAGCTGGAGCTAAAGATGGAGTAGAAGCCGAGCGACAGAGAGGGGGAGAGAGAGCGAAGGATAGTGGGGGGGGGGGGAGAAACAAACCCAAAAGACCCGCATCACAAACAACAACAGCAACAACAACAACACAAATGACATTGACATAATGATTCTTAGTTAGCGTTTACAATTTCAAAGTTGTTGTCATTGTTGTTGTTGCTATTGTTGTTTGCTATAGTTGTTGCTGCTGCTGCTGCTGTTGTTGTTGTTGCCTTTGTTGCTATTGTTGCTGTCTTTCAATGTGACGGCAACTATGTTCCGGCGTGTGTCGCTTGCGAGACTTTTGACAAGTTTTGTTCTGTTGTGTTTTTGTTTTTGTTTCTTCTTGTTCTTCCATTTGCATACCCTGTGGGCAGTTGAGCGGGGGGTATACCATACATGCACACATGTTTAACTAGTTCTCTATTTATAAAATATTGATTTACTAATTGCTGGGCTGACTAATTGTTGAAGAGTTGAATGTAAATGAAGAAATAATTGGGAATGCTCATTAGGAGGGAATTTCGGAAAATATTTACAGCTTCCCACTGGTGGAAAATGTTTGAAACACAAAAATGAATCATAGAAAATCAACCTCTGCAGTGGAAAATTAAGATAAGCAGATTGAATATGGTTTGAGCATTAGGAGGGAATTTCAGAAGAAAAGAATTCCACCCACAGGTGGAAAATATTTGATAAACTTTAGCTAAAAGGCGTCAATTTAATTGTAAAAATATGTTAAATATAATATATATGTCTATGTAAGTGTATTGCAGTTTGCAGAAAATTCCACCCCTCAAGTGGAAAATGGAAGAATGTAAATTAAATATATTTTGAATGTTTTAAATCAAAACAACTACAAAATGAATAGATTAACAAAAAGTTGTGCTCAACTTTTGTAATATAAATATTACCCCCTTTGGGAGGAAATTATGCAGTATGTGTTCATACTGAACATATATTTGTTTGATTTCAAATTCCTCTATGCAAATTAAACTTTTCTCTACGAAAGTTTTCATATTTTTTTTGGTACGATTAACTGAGTTATTGGTTTCAGTGTATTATTTAGCTATTATATGTAGAGTATTCCAACTTCGACTTCCTGTTCATATTGTAGCACATAAATAGCATTTGAATGAAGCTAAACAACGTAATGAGCAAAACACTTGAGGCTAAGTATTTAGCTGCTGTCGATCTCTGCTTCTTCTGCTATTTCTTCTTCTACTTCCACTTCTGCTTCACTGCTTCGACTTCTTCTTCTACTTCATCTTCAATGC
The DNA here is from genome assembly GCA_018901825.1 of Drosophila funebris. NCBI lineage: Eukaryota > Metazoa > Arthropoda > Insecta > Diptera > Drosophilidae > Drosophila > Drosophila funebris. Next base: position 357,410 of record JAEIFK010000675.1, on the reverse strand, counting down.
CTTTTGCCACTGCTTCTTCGTGCTGAATAACCCCAAACCGATCGCCCACCCAACGAAACTTTAGCCAAAAAAAAATCTTAATTACGCGCCTTTGAGGTAATTTTGTTGTTCGCAGTTCTTGTTGTTGTTGTTGTTGTTGTTGTTGTTGTCGTTGTTTTCGCATAACTCTTAAAAGCTCTGTTCGCAAGATCATGATGTAAGCCGCCTAATTTGTCTTCACCTTTTATTCATCAGGTTCGTCCGGTTCGGTTCCATCATAATTCATCAGCTTTTGCACAACTTTTCGCAGTCAACTCATTTCATACTCACATTTATAATCACACTCACACTCAAAGTATTCATGCATTCATTCATTCATCATCCATTCGCATGGCATTTGATGGTGTTTCATTATGTTCAATGGGTTTACCACTCGTTTACAGAGTGCAACCACCCAAAAAAAAAAAAAAAAAAAAAACGCAAAGTGCAAATGTTGCCAGCGAGTATGCTGAACAATGAGATACCCTGTAAGCAACTGTTAGATATCTTCAGATATATTTGTATATATATACCATTTTAGAAGTTGACAGTTGTGCTCGCCAGATGGCGCCACTGCTTATTATTGTATTTACCCAGCTTCACCCTGTCTGTGAAATTATGGGTTGCATAACTTCTGCGTTTATTACACGATCGTTAGGATTTTTAGGATAGCTGAAGAGCGTGATAAAGTTTTTGTTAGCCCAAGCACAAGGTGATATCTTTGAATTTGTGGTTTTAATTCGATTTTAACGTTTTGCAAGAGAAATTTTAACACAAAGTTGAGTTGCCTTCAATGTAGACGAATCTTCATTTCACATATTTATTGTCAAAAATCGAAAGCTTTCTTTGCCAATGGCTATAATACTCTGTTTATATACATTTTCACTTGTTACAGGGTATTAAAAACCAAAGGAAAAAAAATTAAATTAAATCCGTTGATGACTAAACGTTATTAAATGTAATGAAATTTAAGTACGCGCCGCTGTCGTTTGCTACCCCTGACAAGGTAACGAGCTTGTAATAGGAACACACACATACATATGCACAAACACACTGTAAACACACACACACACACACTGTTACGAGTCTTTTCATATCTCATAAATATGCTTTTGATTAGAGCCGCCAGCCGCCCGCATCGTAGTTGATTTTGTTAATAGGCAACAATCGTGGCGAGGCATTTAATCGACAGCGGCCCGCCCCGCCCTAATGGCCCGCCCACCGTTGAGCGGTTTAAATGATTAGGCCCCATATAGTGTTAATTTGACAATTGCCCCAACAATGCCAAAGCTGTACCCAAAAGCCGCAGGTAACTCAAATTGGCTACTTACAAAACAATCATCATTTGATCAGATCTTGAGTTCAAGATAAACTTTGATCTCATTCAAGATCAATCGCTAAATCACTTGGAAAGTTAAGATTGCTGATAAGTTGCTTTGAGAGTTGAAAATAACTCGACTCGATTGAGTTGAGATCACTAATATAACTAGGTTAAGATCAATAGATCTCAAAATCTATAAATCGATCTCGATAAAGTACAATTCCCAGATCACTTACATAGTCGATCACTTACAAGACCGCTCCTTGAATAGCATTAATCCCAAATCAATCGCTGCATCACTTGGAGAGTTAAGATTGCTTTGGGAATTGAAAATAAATGTTAAAAATCTACAATTATATGACTCGATTGAGTTAAAATCATTTATATAAGTCTATTTACATTATCTATGTCAATAAACAACATCTATACATCGATCTCAACTGAGTACAATCACCAAATTACTTAGGCAATCTATAACGCTGATAAGTCTCGTTTAGAAACTATAATAAACTATGTTTATATGGAACTCGCTTGGGTCTCGATCATTGAAATCAAAGACCAACGTAAAGCAGCCCACGATCGTTAAGCTTAATTTGATCTCATTCAAGATCAATCGCTAGATCATTTCAAAAGTTACGATCCTTGCGATCAAGTAGTTGCACCAATTATAAAACTGTGAGTAGAGGAATAAACATGCTTTGATCTTCATAAAGATAAATAATAAATACATTTCTCAGAGAGAAAGATCTTTTAGATCAATGTAAGTCTAGCGGGATGAATGAAATATTTAGAAAACTATAATAAAAAGAACTTTCAACTGGAGAAATCGCTTTTAAGTTGATCAATCTGTGCTCATTGTTTATTAAGCCGCAATTGTTGCAAGATCTGCTTGATAATTGATTCAAATTGTTAGAAACCAAGTGTAATTCTTCTTTATAGATACATGCGATTATTTTATCATTCACATCCTTTATAAACTTGAAATGACAGTCGCACTACTCGCGATCGTCGCGATCGAAGCATTTAATGCTTGGTTTCACTCCAAGTGAAACTTTTGGGGTTACATTGTCGTCTAGCCATTGTTGATTCAAATGATTTTATTTCACCCACAGCCCACATATTATGAGGCATCCATCAAATGCTGGAATGGGCAACATGCGATCTCTGATATGTGATGTGCGATCTGTGGATCTGCAGATCTGCAGATCTGTGGAACTGTGGAACTCGAAGCAATTAATAAACAAATAAAAATGGCAACAACAATGCGGGTCCATGACCACAACACGCCCCCAGGGGCAACAACTAAATTTACAATACGATGGGAATCCACAAAATGATCATGATGATCATGATAATCATGATAATCATGATGATGTTGATGTGATGCCATCACATGAGACATGGGACATGGGAAGCCAAACGAAGATGCGTCTGCGCAATTAATTGAAATGAAGTGAAAAAATGAAAAGAAAACGACAACGACAACAACAACTACAACAACAACTAAGATACAGGCGACAGACTAAAGTGGCAACACAATGTGGCAGCTGCCACACATCGAGTAAGGGCAATTTTTCAACTCGACCAATGACTAAGACAAATCTCCAAGAATCTGATGTACAATTTATTCACTGACTGATCGAGTGTCAGATCTTTAATTATGTTAATTCAATCAAATGGCCATCAATGATCAACTTGCTTAAAGCTTAGAATGTTTAATGTTTTGTAGGCTACATAAAGGATAAAGATGTTTTTTGAGTACAGACGAGATCCATTACACAGAAATAGATCATGGATCAGTTTCTGCTCTAACTGATCGAATGTCAGATCAATGATCAAATTATTTGAAGTTTAGACTGTTTAATCTTCAGTGATTCTTCGAAGGATGAATATACTTAAAAATAATAATTAATGATCATCTTGATTATTAGTGATCATGAAATGATCCTACAACTTTAATAGATCATCTTGATTATTAGTGATCATGAAATGATCCTACAACTTTAATAGATTATCTTGATTATTAGTGATCATGAAATGATCCTACAACTCTAAAAGATCGTCTTGATTATTAGTGATCATGAAATGATCCTACAACTTTAATAGATCATCTTGATTATTAGTGATCATGAAATGATCCTACAACTCTAAAAGATCGTCTTGATTATTAGTGATCATGAAATGATCCTACAACTTTAATAGATCATCTTGATTATTAGTGATCATGAAATGATCCTACAACTCTAAAAGATCATCTTGATTATTAGTGATCATGAAATGATCTTAGAGGATAATTGACTTTATAAGTGAATAAATTACAATTTTTGTGACTTTCAAGATCGTTTATAAGATCATAATTAGTTTAAAAGTAGAATTTATAAAAATCCAACAAGAAAGTATTGATTATATTAATTCTTCATAGAATTCTTACTTACTTTCGTTTAATCGTTCTCCCTCTTTCGCTCTATCTGTCACTACCTCTCTCACCCTCTTTCGTTTTCTATCTTTCTCACTGATCTGTCTCAATTGACACGTTCAACATTGAACTAAGAACTCAACTCGTTGCAATCGTTTCGTAATACTATCTAACTTGGAAGATCTCTAAAAATCGATGCATCATTATCGTAGTCTCGTCTTCAACCCTTGGGTAAGCACTTGACACACACACCACACACCACACACACACACACCGCACACACATACGTCAATTGAGTTTGTCCATTTGGCTAGAGCTGTCCAATCGTGCAATAGATATTAATAAATATTGAAATATGGCTAGAAAAAAGAAAAAGAAAAAAAAAACCGTCGATTAATGACAAACGACGACAAATCGTTTCCCGGCCGATTGAGCAATCGTTTGAAACGTTTGAATCGATGGAATCGTTGAAATCAGTCAAATCAATTCGTTGGAGAATCGATGGATTGTTTGGATCGTTGGGATTGTCGTTTATTGTCTTGCCTGTTCACCTTTAACGTCGGTTCCTATCTACGAATTCATTTGTGCCACGTTGTTGTGCCCAATTTGTCTGTAGTCTTCTTTTTTTGTTCACTGCATTGTTGCCTCGTTTGAATAACAATTGAGGCAACTTATGATAAGCGACTGGAAAAGCGACAAGAAATTGAAATGAAATCGAAAACAAAACACAAACTAAAATCCACTGATGATGACGATGATGCGTCACATTTTTTTTTGGCAAAGAGCCCCAAATTCTTGACCTACGACATACATCAAGCGATATATATATATATATATAGAGATTGTACGAAATGACGAAACTTTTGGTATTTTTAATCTCTTGGACACTCTGCCAGTGATTCAGACCGATTTTCGCAGAATCAAAATGATTGGGGTGGGGGCGTATATATCACACACTCACTGAGTGTATTTGCCATTATTACTAACTCTTTGTGGTGAACGGGAACGAGGAAAAACTATTACTAACTGTAGTATCTATAGAGCTAACTTTTTATGATTGGCCCCTAAAACATCATCGGGTTTCTCAAACTGATAATAATGCGTATCTCTTTAGTTATATACAGTCAAAAGATATTAAATGCCGGAAATAATTTAATTATCTGCATAGCTTAGTCAGAAGAAACCCCAGAGATTGCCATACAATTTCTGGAAAAAATGTGCCTAAGAAGAAACTAAGAAATTCTTAGCTAGATTGCAAAGTTACATTAGTTAGATCGATAGGATCATTAACTATGTTGTTAATTTATAGTTTAATTTAATTTATATTAAAAGCTGTATGATATACACACAAAAAAATACAATCTTATTTATTTTTTGTTTTAATTCATTTAGAAAACTCAATCAATAGAAGATTATACTTTTAGTGCCTTTGCAGCCCAACTTACCGTTCAGTTTGTGGAGTATATAAGTTCTGGAACCGTCCTATGAAGAGAAATGTGAATAAGATGAGAATATTAAATTGAATTTATGTAATTTCATTTAAATGTTGCTCAAAATATGCGAAGGTATTGTGTGACATCATCAGAAATAAGTGTGTAAGTGGAAAACGGTAAATGGAGTTTTATTTGCTTTTTGTCATTGAGCGTTACACACGCACGCACACACACACACACACACACACACACACACACACACACACACACACGCACACACATAGACATATAGACGGACAGAGTGAGGTGCTCTAAACAAATAAGTCAATAAATAAAGGCGTTAACTTGGTTCGAATGGCCTACGTAAATATGCGATGAAATGCGCGAAAAGTACGAGTACGAGTCATGATGAATACGCCGTGGGACAGATAGACATATAGACAGAGAGACAGATAGACTGACATTATATATATATATATCTTAATATATATATATAAGCATATATAGATGAATAGATGGACAGGTGGACAGATACGAGTAAAACCGATACAACTCGTCAGCTTCGTGTAGGCTTGTTTTGCAATAGCAGACACACACACACACACACACACACGCATACATACACACACACACACTCTTGCACTCGCAAAGTTGGTAATAAGCTAAAAGGCAACAAATGTTTGACAAGCGGAAATGGCAAAAAGCACAGTAAACACACGCAGAATACAACAAAATTCAAAGAGACCGAAGATCCATCCAGAGTTAACTTGAAACCATCCCAGAACTGCAGAATCGATCAGTAGAACAGGAAGTTGGCCTAAGTGCTTGAACAAGTCCTGCTTTCCAAGAGCCATAAACTGATTTTAAGTCAACAGTTTGAACTTTGTAAAGCTTACAACGCGCTAACTTCTACTCTTCTCGGGAGGGACTGGAAAGATACTTACGTACTTTTAATTTGATGAAAAACACTTCCAGTTATCAAAGGGCACTCAGTTGTAGTTTCAGTTGTGAGAGAACTATTTAACTATTGATTGATCATAATAACTTTCCAGTGGCGCTGATAAAGTAGTTCCAGTTGCCTTTCTACTTTCAGCAATGACAAAAAACTTTCAGTTTTGATATAAATACGTGGAAATATCAAGAAACTATAAGACGATACTTCATCAAACTAAAAGTCTTAAAGCTAAATTGGAAAGATACTTCCAATTTTGAAAAAAAAAAAGCTTCCAGTTCTGGAAAGAAACGTCCAATTATGGAAAAGCACTGTGAATTGTGGCGACATCTGAAATCTTTAAAGCCGCGTTGGAAAGATACCTTGAGTTGCTGTAAGATGTTTACAGCTTTGCAGTACTTCCAATTACGGAAAGATACTTTCAGTTATGTTGGAAATTCTAGCAAACTCAAATCAAACTTAAAGCTTTAAAGCAGATCGGAAATGTTACTTCCAGTTGTGGATAGTTAAAAGTATCTTATCGAAACGCACTTGCAGTTGCAGACAGATACTTCCAGTTGGGTAGGAAATGCAGGAAATGAAACTGAATTATTACGGAAACCATCCCTAAGATGCTCAGCACGCCTTGACACATTGAGACCTTTCCTTTGTGACTTTCATGAGTTCCTGCAGTTCCAATGAAATACTGTTGAAATTGTTTGATGATTTCAGCGGTTGTCAGAGGCTGCCAGTTGTCGTTGTTGTTGTTGTCGTTGTTGTTGTTGTTGTTGTTGTTGTTGTTGTTGTTGTTGCTGCTGCTGCTGCTGTTCCTTGAGGTTAGCAGCAGGTAGAGTCGTGCCTCGGGGCAAGGTCATTGCCATAACATGTTCATATAATTGTTGTTGTTTGAGGCGTTAATGACGGCCCCTGTTGTGCATTAATTGTTGACCTTTAGCTGAGTCCTTGGTGCGTCAACTGCCTCCTGCCTCCAAGTGTGACTGGAGTGTGTGTGTGTAGGTGTGGGTGTGTGAGTATTAGGCCTGACAAATGCCTGCGCATGCGGTCATCAAGGTCGCCGCCCGAACAGCTGACATGACTCAATCTATAACTCTCTCCGCCCTCCCCCTATACTCGTCTTACAAACAACAACAAACTTTTTATTACACATGGCATGCTAGGCAAATGACTCATGGCAATTTTAACAAGTAAACCCACCTCCCACCCCTTCGCTATTCCTTCCCATCCTATCAATACCCACCAACCTTTCTCTTAGGGCTTTTACCTTGCCAAAACAGTTTTTTGCACAATTTCTATGCTATCGTCATCATTTGGCATTTTCTTGGAATTTCCATTTAGGAATGTCACTCGACTCATTTCTCTTATATAGGGAGAAACTTAAGAACCTTGAATGCTTTCAGATAAAATGAATACTATCGAACAACAACACATTGTGCTATTCACAATTTCAAATAAAACATACCCTGTTAACTCAATAAGACCCCATAAAACTCATATAAATTGCTAAAAAATAATAATAAATAAGAAAAGAATTTAAATTATCCCAGGGAACTGAGGGAACTGCGAGACAATGGACGCTGAGAAAGGAAAGTAATTCCCTTGCGAATCATCATTGAATTGCCAGGGAAAAAGTAATACAAGTTAATGTGAATTTTTCTCCATCTTTATACTTTTTTCTATATTTATTTATTATTATTATTATGTTTGTCTAAGCAATTCACAACAAATGTACATGTTTTAAGTATGGAAAAGTGTATAAAAATGAAGAAAAATGTATATGAAATGTATAGTGAAGAGATCAACAGGGTATTAACCGGTAGATCACACTCGACATTTGAAAAACAATTGTAGTTATAGTTAAAGTCTTATCGTTACAAGTCCAATATGAAACAAAGAAATATAGAAAATATATGTACTATAACGATTATACGAGTAGACAGTAATGTAATGCATAATCGATCCGATTTAATGTCAATGTTATATAGTATTGTAAGTAGTGAATAATGCATGCATAGGTAAGTGCATTTTGCATGCACATTCCTGTGCAGACACACATACACACACACAGAGACAGAGGGAGAGACATAGAGAGAGTGTCATACAGGCGCTTGTCTGGCAATCTGACAATCTGACAATCTGACTAACAAACTGACAGTCTGACAGTTATTGGGTGGCCTGGCAAATGGATAATGGGCAATAATAACAATAATTTTAGCACCCAAAATAGACAATCGAATTGTTTTATACACAATCGCGTTTTCCCCATTTGATTTGTTTGACTGCGCGACACGCAAATCGATGGTTGCCACCCTACAAAAACAGCAACAACAACAACTACATTAACTACATCAAATACAACAACAACTTCAACTGCGGCTACAACAACAAGAAATATAGAAAACTTACGTTTAATTCTGCGCTTAGTTTGCTGCACGCGACGCAAATGCCGAAAAAAAAATCGCGATTAACACAATACAAAAAACAACAACAATAAAAAACACAGATGAAAAAATTCGTTTATCGACAAGGAAGCACGTTATAATGTATAACGGTAAATGTGCTAAGATGTTGTTGCTATTTCTTTAGCCAAAAAAAAAACCCACAAAAAACACAAACAAACTGCACAAGGAACGGCAACGTCGACAACAACGCTGACGTTAACGTTGACGCTGACGACGCTGGCGACGTCCGTGCAAAGCCGCAGACAATTCGCGAAAACTGCGGCGTTTGCCAGCGACGCGTCGGCAAAGAGCGACACAGGACGAAACGAAACTGCGACTGCGACTGCGATTCCCAATTCCAATTACGTTTTGCGTTTTACAATTTGCGACTCTGACCATATGACAATTGCCAGGGAACGGCAGCAAGGGTTGGCTCGGGTTCGTGCCCAGCTTCGTTTTGTCGCAAGAGAGAGGGAGAGAGAGCGCGTTAAACAGCTTCCGCGCAAGTCCTTCCGCAGAAGACAAAATAGTGGGGCTAGGCACACTGGTGCAAGTGTCTTAAAACTTACTTACAATTGCTAATGCATTTTTAATAAAATGCATTAAATTGGCATCAGAAAATGATGTACATATATGTCTATGTGTAATTTATGATCAAAATCAATACTTAAAAGCATTTAAAAAATTTCAATTTCATCCCTTTTTATGTTTTTAGGTTTTGTGCAATTCATAAACACTGTGCAATGGACTTCGACTTGTGTGAATATTAAAATGTAATCCACAAACGCTATCTGTGTTGTTGTTTGGGCACTAGTAGTAAATGGCAGTGGGAAATGTAAGAGAGGGGAGTGAGTGAAACAGGCGCATGCGTTGAGAAAGGGGACAAAACATATGTATGCCAAAGAGAACAGAGTCAATCTTCAGCTCAGCTGTGTGTGTGTGTATATTTATCAGCCTTTGCTGCGTATTATGTGTATGAGAGAGTTTATTGTGAGTGTATAGCCCGTGGCCCTTTAGCTTATCAGTAGTTGCATTCGTTCCGTTTGAAAAGAAATTTTACCGGAATTAACACAGCAGCCAAGTTTAACGATGACAAACTCATCACGCAAAGCCGCTCTCTCTCTCACTCGCCCACTCTTTCACTCGCTCTTTGCACCTTCCTTGGCTCTCGCGACTGTGGATCCGATTGTGATTGCAAAACGGCGTCCAACAGGCGTAAACAGCTGTCAATTGTTTGCCTTGTTTGTTGACACACACACACTCACACACACATATAAAGGGCCATGCAAATTAAACATTTTTTTTATGGTACTGCTTGGTGTCTCTCTTATCAAAATGTATCCTGTTTCATATTGTTTTGATTGCTTTTTCTTTCTGTGTCATTTGTCATTTGCTGATTGCTGTTTTTAATTAGCAGCCTGTTACCGTTAAACCAGCTGTATGAATTATGATTGTATGCATATGTATTTGTGCTTGTGTGTAGTGTGGGTGCTATTGCACTTCCTGTCCGCACAGTGACCCACTCTCGATGTATAATTGTTGACTTGACAAATAACTCAACTTTATGAAAATTCTAGGGAAATTGCACAAGGCTAAGTTAATGCTATTAAAAGCACAAATAAAGTTAAGCTCAAAAGCTACGACTGAATAAGAACGCTTAAATGAACGTTGACAATATCAAAGAGCAAGCATATTAAATGCTAAAATAAAATTAAAAGACAAATAAAATAATTAAAAAAAAAATTTTTTTAAATAATTTTAAAACATTTTATCATTTTTTATTATTATTTCTTTTTTATATAGATAAGACTGGGCCCATTGTTTAATTTATTTAACTTTAGTTAAAAAATTTTAAAAAAAATTATTTATTTAAAAAACAGTAAATATAACAATAACTGTTTTTTGTAATAAATATTCTTGTATGCATGTACATATGTGTGTGTATTTAGACTCTGTACTTATTTTATTATTAAGCAGATCTTTCTAATCAACAAGTGCGTGTAATTACGAGTAGTTGAGTTGCACTGTTGAAGCTTGGGGCGCGATAGACAACGCAACTAACCGATAAACGGAGCTTGAGCTCTTCTTGATATGCCACAGAAAGTGACCTACAGATAGTCAGACAAAGGCAGTTTATACATAAGCATTACTATCTTCCCAAAGTAAGGGGGGGACTGTGGAGAGAGGTCGATGTCGATTTAGTTGCTTATGTTCTGCAAACGTGTGAGTTGAACAGAAACTCTTTTTTTGCGAGCATATTTTCTACACATGTACGTATTATTTTATTGCTCTTTTTGCACACAGATGCTGTAGATGTTATTCTTGTTGCTGTTATTGTTGTTGCTGTTGCTTATCGAGTGGCAGCAAACAAACAATTCAGTTGCCATCTGAGATTCATTTTCGTTTGCAATCAAATCAAACATGGAACATGTGTAACGGCACATTGAAGATCTCTTTTGTTGTTTTCACAGCATTTTGGCAAGCGGTTAAAATTGCGATGCGGCGAAAGGGAGGGGGCAGATCAAAATAAAATACCGTTATATCGCCATTTTGAATGTATTGCCTGACAACTATGAATAATAAGCTTTCGATATATATTTATATTTTTTTGTTAGATTTAGTCTTACAGTTAACAACGCACCTTTTGGGATAGTTTTCTGCAACTGATCGAAGCGATTAATGTCAATTTATTCAAATTAAATGCAAATTCACACACCAAAAATGAAAACAAAACACACACGAAATTAGCTCAGATCGAATTTAAATGCATAAGTATTAATGAATGCCAATATCATATATTGTTTAATTCAATTCTAATTCGCAGCTTGTAAATTTGTTGATTATATGCTAATTTGTTTATTCGAAAACAAAAAGCAACAAGAACTGAAATTGACATCAACCGTCTTTCGCAGTTCGTTAAATTTGATTCGACTTCGACTGTTATTGTTAATATATCAATTATTAAATTCGTTCACATACACAACAAAAAAAATAGTCAAAAAATAATAAAAACATAATTAACAGAAAAGGCCGTCGGAAAATATTGCGCTTAACGGAAACGCACATGCAACGGTGCACGCGATTGATAAACAACTGAAGTTTTGGCGCGCGAGCTGCCCAGTTGTGCGACCAGCTTAGCAATAACCGAAAAATACCAACATAGTTTGGCCACATTATGCTAGCTGGCCACACTAAATCCATCAATGTTAACTTACATGCGCTGTTAATGTCAGATGATCAGCTCCACACCTAACAGTGCGGAATGAATGCATTTAATAATAAAGAAAGGGAATTAATTAAAAAACGCAACAAATTTGAAGAGAAACATTTCAGTTAATGCACGTGTGATTGAGAATATATAAAAATGAATAAAAAATGCAAAAAACTGTACATTGACTTTACCCCAGATGGGACTCGAACCCACAATCCCCGGCTTAGGAGGCCGATGCCTTATCCATTAGGCCACTGGGGCTTGTCGACAACTGTGACAAAATACGCATTTAAGCTACGGCAAGTGCGTAAACACAACAAAAACAAGGACGGCAACAACTGTGTAAACAATGATTTTGAATTGAAGTAAAAGAACAACTTTTATACACAAAGTAAACAGTTAAGTGTGTAGATGATAATACGATTATTTCATTTAATAATACCATAATTTTTATTAACAATCGAACTTAGTTATTATCGTACGTAATAGGTTATATTCGAGAACAATTCGAAAAGGATTTTCAAAATCCATGGTGATGGACACAATTGAGATATTGATAAAAAAAAATAATAAAAAAGGAAACATTACATTGTGGAATGGAGATGCAATTATTTTACATATTTGACTATACAGATAAATATAAATAAATAGTTAAATAAAATCTTAAGCTAAACAAATGTGGAAATGAAATCAGTTTGTTATCTCTCCATCGACATCCTGCCAGAAGGGTTCCGAGAATGTGTCCGATTCGGCGTCCTCCTGCGGCACGGCGGGCGATGAGAGCTCCAAAACATCGTTGGACATCTCCTCACAATCGAGCAACCATTCATGATTCGGTGTACCACATGGTGTTGCCATTGCGGTAACTGTGCTCCCGCTACCTGCAACATTTGTGCTGGAGCTGCTGCTGCTGCTCCCACTGCCACTGCCGCCACTGCCACTGACACTACTGGCATCGCTGGGCTTAGCGGCAACATTGCTGCTGCGTACCGCCTTTGTCAGGGCATTGACACCTTCCAAGGCACGCCGGAAGGTCGGCTCCAGCCTGTGAAGCAACAGATTAAACACTTGCCACCTTGCAACACATTACAGTACACTCAGTACTCACCTTAATGCTAACGTGTAGAAATGAAGAGCACCATCGAGATCCTTTTCCACGCTGAGCAACTCGGCGAGCATGGCAAATAGTTTGGGATGCGGGAAATTTGAGACTTGCTTGCGGAGCAATCCGATGGCTTCCTGTGCGGCACCTTCATGCTGAAAGATGCCTGCCATTAAGGCGATGCCCGGAGCATAGTGCTCATCAATTTGCAGCGCCTTTTCCACAAATTTCTTAGCACTCTTCTTGGCATCCGGATTGGATGAATGGAACAAGGTGCCACCGAACATTGTATAGCTCCGGGGTGAGGTGCGAAAATAGCGCACAGCGAGGACACACATGGTCTGAGCCTCCTTCAAACGCTTGAGCCGTATATAACAGGCCAGCAATCCTTTGTAGACCTCGAAACGATATGGCGCCAGGCATTGTGCACTGCGAAACACATCGATGGCCTCCTTGTGCCGCCCCAGGCCACCAAAGAGTTTGCCCCGCAACAGCAATGCCTCAATGTTGCGCGGATCGATGGCCAGAGCACGATCCGTGAAGATCAATGCCCGCTCGTACTTGGAGTTCATGTACGAGAGCTGGGAATAGAGGAACCAATGTGCCGAACTGAATTCACCGCTGCCACGTATTCTCATCGGTGTGATCAATTTCTCCTGCTCCGGTTTCTTCTTGCTGTTGAACTCATAGACCACAGCGAGTGGACAAAGTGCATTCATATTGTGTGGATTAATCATCGCTGCCATTGCGAGATATTGTTCGGCCTGAGTGAAATTCCCATAATAATACAAGCATTTGCCAATGTTCGTTAACAGATGTTCATTCTGTCGCAACATTGTTGTATCGTTGAGCTGTTGGAAGGTCTTGGCCGCCTCCAGATGCTTGCAGCCATACATCTGAGCATGTGCCTTGATCCAGCTGCTCAGCCATTCAATGTTCTTTGGCAAGGAGGCAGCTGTAACGAATATAATGTGTCAGCTGTTAAAAGAATCAATAAGGGAATCTCTTAAGGCACCTACCATTAACCACCATTGAATGCACCTCACTGCCGTCGATGCCCAACTCAATGAGTGCCTCAATCGATGTCAACGACATGGGACATTCGCGCAGCACATCCTTGAATGCGACAGCAGTCTCACTTTTGCTCACACCACGTCCATGATGATGCAGGAGTCGAGCGAGCAGCATATTAAGGCGTGGTGTACGTGACTTGACCGCCTGCAAGGTGCTAATTGCCATGCTATATTCGCTCAATTCCTTATAACAGACAGCGATCCTGTACCGCAATTCCACATCCTGAAACTGATTATATGAGGCTTCAATGGCCGTCAGGTGACTGCTCTTATATCGCAGCATTGCCTTGCGCTGCAGGACGACAGCCTCGAGTTGATTGCATGCCATACGATAATTACGCTCCTTGTAGTTGGCACTGCTCAAGTAGAGCATCGTTTGGTACTCCATCTCCAAAGTTGCCATGTTTCGATCATTTTGCAAAACCGTCGACAACAGGCTTGCCTGCAATTTGTATGTGTGTGTGAGTGTGAGAGAGTTTGTGTGTAAAGTATTTTTCTTTTATTCAAAATGGCTCCTTAAACTGTTAATTAACTCTGGATGCTGTGCTTAATACTTACCGCCGGTATAACACATTCATATAAACCATTATCATATAACTTTTGCACATTAGAAAATAGCGCGTTTTCCATAATGTTTATTTGATGTGTTGCCGCCACAGACAACAGACAATCATACAAAAGGATTGTCGACTTTTTATCGATATCTTGGTTTATGTTGGTATTTAGGGTTTAGCTTTCGATACTGCAGACGCTTGTCATCGATATTTGTATGATGCACAACTTGAAATTTAGTGTAAATGTGCTTAATTTTTTTAATACTTTATTAAAGTAGGATTAACTTATAAATGATTGTAAGGTGTGAGATCTTGAAAGTGTTAGCTGACAAACCTACAAATATGTTCTACATCTACAATGCAAATTGAGCCAGTTCAGTGAACATTGAACAATTTTGAGTGCATGCAATTGCCGCCTCGTTTGTCGCAATTCGATAAACAGTATTATATCGAGTTGAGAGTTATGGCATTTAAGTAGTGTTTTAAACAAAAAAAAAAAAGCAAAAACCAAAAAAAGAATATATAATAAATAAATTAAAATGATATTGGCACGCCTTACACTGGAAACGGCGCTCGTTAGAAGCTTACGCTCAATGCCCAAAACACAAGCATATAAACTACACACGCAGATACAACGCAGCTGGAATCCGAGCCAACCACAGTGGCTGCAAATAAACAAACGCCTGGCATCGAGCATAATAACGCCAAAGGAAACAACAGGAGGAAGAGAAGCTGAATCGGCATCAAAGTCTATAAAAAGCCGCGTGGCAGGCGGTGTAAAAACATTACCCCAAGTGGATGAACCGTTAGAGACGGCATTATCACCAAGTCGATCGCGTGCATTGCGCAAGAAGCGTCTGGCAATTGATGAACTTTCCGCATTGGGTTTTCTTAATACACGCGGCTATACGACGGCTGATGAATACAATTTGGAGGATTTACATGCGGCACTCAAGCAACAGAATCTGTACGAGACGAAACGTTTCTTTTCCACCGACAATCTGGGCGTCGAACAGAATGTGCTCTTTGTCACCGCCAAATATCCGACGGGAGAGCAGCCCCGTGAGATATTCTTCTTTCGCGAGGGATCCGTTGTGTTCTGGAACTGCAATGACATCGAGACCAATAATGTACTCAACTTTCTGCGTAACTTTGAGCGAGAATCGTATGTTAGCGCCTTGGTCCATGGCGAAAGCGAGGTGATGCCCTACACGTACATTGCGTCCACGGCCGTTGATGTGGAAGGCGATCTCGTGGCGGATTGCAATGATTTAAATGTCGCGTCTCGTGCCTTCTTCCAGAATGGCAAGTTCTATGTGACGCCGGATAGCGATAATTTCCTGTACAAATACACATTCTCGAATGCCATCGCTCAGTCCATCAAGCTGGGAATGTGGGAGGCGACATTGGATCGCTATATTGATTCTATGGAATATTTGACAGAGGATCTGAAGCGTGGGCGACGTCTGCGCATCTCGCGTGCTTCGATGCTTCGCAAGACGGGTGAATTGTTCGCCTTGCGGCATTCCATCAACTTGTCTTCGGATCTTTTGGATGCCCCGGACTTTTACTGGGATCGTGAGGAACTTGAGGGTCTCTATCTGCAAGTGTGTTCATATTTCAGCATATCACGGCGAACCAAAGTGATGAACGAGAAGATCAATCATTGTGTGGAGCTGGCAGAGCTTGTCTCTCACAATCTAAATGATGCACATCACATTCGGCTGGAGTGGATGATTATAATACTGATTATGGTCGAGGTGGGATTCGAGATATTGCATTTCGTCGAGGGTGCATTTCATCAGGGCGATGTAATTCATTCAGCTAGTCCTTATCCAATTTCCGAAAATAGTGCCTAAGGTGTTCATGTTTTATATTTGCAGAATGTAAATTGTTTTCAGAATATAATTAACATTTTTATTATTGTTAAACAATTTTGTCATATTCATTTCGGCGCTAAGTACGAAACTACCGATAAGTCAAATTAAGTGCCAAACTCATCATGATAGCGATAACAGCGGTCAGCTGTAGCTGCGACTTGTGCAACAGCATTAAAAGTGCGACACAAGAATAATAAACTTCAAGGTAGAAATCTAAAACTAAGTACTTGTTTCTAAACTTTTTATCAATTTCATTTCGGCGCTTAATGCAAGACTATCGATAAGTTAAATCAAGTGTCAAAGCTATGGAACTAAGCTCACGCAATACAGTTAAACGATATTTCTGCTCGACACCGTGGCCCTCGATAACGATAACAGCGGTCAGCTGTGGGGCGACTTGTGCAACAACATTTAACGTGCGCCGAAAGAAAAATAAACTTAAAGTAGAAACCATAAACGGAAGCATTTGTTGATAATAAATATTAGCACAATATGCAGTTAACTTTAATCAACTTCTTCAAGAAATCCGTGCCCGGTCACATATTCCGCGGCAAGCGCCGTCTCGTCAAGCCGGTGAGCAAAAAGGCAATGGAAACGCTCACTAAAGAATACGAACGTCAGGAGCACATCATGTTTCTGCTGCGGCATCCCTATCTCACACTGGTATGTGCATATATGTATATACAAACAAATACATACTTACTATATCTAATGCTTTGTGTATGGGTGTGTGTTTAGGAACAATCGGCGGGACATGCCAAGGAACTGCAGAAACGTGACAAACTGGTGGCCAAGTGGACAGTTGAGCAAACTCTGCGAAAGATGAAGCCACATGTGACAATAGAGGAGCGTCTCAATCAGCTGAAGATCAAAGAGGCATGGGAATAAATACATAGGTTGTTCTTATTTCAATCTGCACACAACAAATTATAGAATAAATACTATAACTAATTATAATTACATTATGTAATTGAATGTGGAGAATTTACTGGAAACCTAATAATGTACAGCTTGATGTATGATAATGTATACAATCATGTTGGATCATGTAAGGATTGTGTACATAAAAATGTACAGATTTTGTTGACTCTGTGAAAAGTGAACGCATTTCTTGCAAGTATTTGTTATTATTCTTTAAAATTGATCGCTGTTTTCTCCTTAAAGTATTTGTATATCTATTCTCTTGCAAAGAATCTTCTCGATTTTATTGAGGTTACTTTGTAATTGATCATGGTGTATTACCGCAAAATTTAGAAGTTTCTCCCGAATTTGCAGAAATGATTCTTATACGACTTTCTTCAAGTTCTCTCGAGGAACAGTAGAAGTATTCCTTAAGTAATATGATGTTTCATGTTGTCTTTCAAGTACTTCATATTGATTGTCTTCTATAATTTCGCGCCTTCCCCGTCTAGAAAGTATTCCCTATTAGTATCAGTATAGAAATTATCATATGTTTTATCTTACATTCTGCTGTCAATAAAGGATTCGGCAAAGGATTCTCTTCAGGAATAGTATAACTATTCCTTAATTCTGTTTAATGTTCAATATAGTATTTCTCAAGCAATTATAGATCATATAATGGAATTTAATATTCAACTGATTTCTTCTAGATTGAAACCCAAAGTTAATGTGATAGCAACAATGTTGCCTTCTCGCTCCGTTTCGTTGTAGGGTGACCCTATGAAATAGTCCAATATGATCTATAACTATATCATTTCTTAGATCAGCCTCAATTCGATATATTTTTTTTGTCGTTTTTATTAATTTGATAAATTTAATATATAATATATATATTTATATTTGTATATTAATATGAATTATGTTATGTACATATGCAAGCACATATATATATATATATATATATATATATATATATATACAGATATATATATATATAGAATGCATGTAACATGTTTTTTAGGCGCAGCTTCGTTTTATATTCTCTAAACTTTAATTTTTATTTGCATTTTGTTTTGTTACTTTTAGAAAGCATTTTTTACTTAACTTTTGTTTTTGAACATTTTGAAAGTACTGCTAAAAATTGAAAAATCCAATTTTCCAAAATGAGGGAATGAGTTTAGTTTTTCGTTTTAGTGAGGATCACAACAAAAATTCATAGCAATAATATAATATAATTTTGTTTGTTTCCATTTTGCAAATTTTAATACAATTTTCGAGCTAAGCGTGTGTGTGTGTGTGTGTGAGAGTGAGAGAGAGAGAGAGAGAGAGAGTATTAAAGCGCCGGTGTCTACTACATTGAATCTCTATTATTTTTGAAGGGGGTAGGATGGAGAGTAGGATGTGTTTTGGATAACAGAATCGTGTGTGTGCGCGCATAAACCTCAATAAAACATTTTCATAACAAGTTGTAAATTAACGTTTTTTAAAAAAAGAGATGTATATATATATATATATGTGTGTGTGTGTGTGTGTGTCTGTGTCTATGTTTTGTTGTTGTTGCCGTGTTCCTTAATAGTTGAAACTGCTTCAGCTCCCGCTAGCCATGCTGCTTTTCTTCTGGAAATCATAATCGCAATCGTTTCATTCTCAATCCGCACTCAATGGCGCAGCGTTGTTGACCTTTTTGGCGACGGCGGGAGCTGGAGCTGGAGCGGGTGCTGGTGCCGGTGGCGATGGCAAAGCCACATCCGTTAGCTCATCATCGGGATCAATGGAGGCACGCTCATCCTCATCCAAATTTAAATCCAACTCCATATTGCCATCGCCAGCAGCATGCGTAGGCGACTGTAACATGCTTGATTCGTCGGCTGCTCCGCCGCTGTTGCTGGGCAACGGTGGCGGCGTACTGGATAACATGGCAACGGGAGAGGCGCTGGTTGTCGCTGCCGCTGCACCATCGCCCATGCCACGCTCACGCTCACTGGCAGCAGCCGCTGCGGCTGCAGCTGCCACTCCAGTTATGGCTCCAGTGGCAGCTACTCCTCCAATAATATTGCTTTCGACGCCAGGCGTCATAGGTGAATTGGGCAGTGGCGAGTCCAATTGCTGTTGGCTAAACTCCTGATTCGGGCTCTCGCGTGTGAATAATCCCATTTTGGATTCAGCTGCTGCTCCTCCGCCGCCTCCACCGCCAGGCAGACCGCCGCCAATGCTGCCAGCTGTGGCAGCTCCCTCGCTGTCGGTGCTGCTGCTGATGAGGGAATGGGCAACAGTTGGCGCTGCCGGACCGCTAACCAAATGCGGCGGCGCATGGAGCGGCACATGCTGATGCTGATGATGGGATTGCTGTTGATGCTGCTGCTGCTGCTGGGTAACATGATAACGTGGTATGTCCGCTTTGCGCCACAACGTTATTTCCTGTTGCTTAAAATAGCGACGATCCTCCGTGTCCATCAGCACCAGATTCAAGAAATACTTTACCGAAAACTTCTTATTGATATCTCGCATCGTCGGCGTCAGATTGTAGCCGGCAAGGAATACTCGAATCGGTATACTCTCTCCTTTAACCGGCGCTCCATCCATGATCTCATATTTAGCAATCGTTTCGTTCTCGTTGAAGACATTCGGTCCGGTGCCGGTTGATTCACGTTTAATGATCGCAATCTCCATGTGCTTGATCTTGATGCGGACAAGTAGGAAATAGATTTTCCCAATTATTGTATCCTTTAGATGATATTTGCTCTTATTGTATTCGAATTCAATGTGCAGGCAATCCTCGATGCCCACCTCCATTTTGATGGGATTATTCATTTCCGGATAACTGCACAACGTATGCACCGCAATGTCCACCTCCCGTGTTATGTCGCTAAGTCGTCGCACAATTGTCGCCCTCAGAAAATAACGCAATCGAACATTGGAGCCGGCATAGACCTCAAATTGTTTCTCCACATTGGGGAAATCAAAGGGATAGCTATTGTTCTGTATGAGATCGCCAGGACGCGCCAATGCCTTGGACAGGCACTTAAACTCATGATGATTGCCCCGATCATAGAATAATTCAATTTGTCCAATAAACTCAATCTTAATTCCCTGATGCTCCAGTTTGCTGCCCGGCTTTTTCAGCGTAACATTTACCTAAATGATAAACAAATAAATGAAACAACAAATTGAGAACAGTTTAATAATCATCACATATGCATGCACATATATGTGTGTGTGTGTGTGTGCGAGCGTGTGTTTGTGTGTGTTATGTACTGATAATTCTCGCTAGAGGGAGGCAACTAAAAACGGAAACTGCAGTCTCTTTCAACTTCCTATCGAAAAACCCCTCCGCTTATCCATCAGCTTTCTAGCTTCTTGTTATGCTCCTACCTTGCCGGATACTGTTTCGCCATCGTAGAAGAGGAGCATCTTTTCCACTTTGCCATCCTCGCCCTTGACCTCGGCAGTTTTCCTGCTCTCGGCACCATCAAAGATAATTTCGATTTCGGCTGATTGGCCAAAGCCCAAGAAATTCATAGTTGATAAATATGAATGTTGTTTTGCGTTGCGTTGTTGTTTTTGTTACACTCTGGTTACACTGGCAGGCGCTGTAACTCTGGTTATTGGAATGTTATGTTGCTTATTGCTTGTGCTCGTTTTGGCTATTTGGATCTTTGGCTGTTGAGCAGCGCGTCCTGACCCTGAAGAATTTGTTATAAAACTTTTTGTCTATGTGCTGCTGCTGCCTTCCCTGCAACTGTAATTTATTGGGCGTTTTTGTGTGTGTGTGCTGGCTGCTGCTGGTGTGTAAAAAAAAATTTTCCCAAAACGTATCGACGACGATTCATCGCCTGGCACACAAACCCAAAATAAATACGAGAAACACATCGATATATCGCGAGTGCAAAACCGATATATTTGTATATCGTTGCAGCGCTGTTGAAAATGCCGGCTCGGTGACAAAACAAAATGAAGAGCTTTCGGGCATTAAGCCGCTAAGCAATTGTGACGTCATGACAGTTTACATATAAATTGATATATGGTCGCTTTTAAACATGAAATAATTACTATTTATTTAAAACAGTTGACTTAAATAAAAAAATATAAGCGACTGTTGAACTCGTCTATTTAATTTTGTTAGCAAACCATTAGGCACCTACCACCGCTCCGCTTTTAGGTGCAGTTAGCAGTTGTGCAGCCCTGGCAACTGTGATCCTGTGACGTCAACGCGCCACTTGAAATTGAACAGCAAATTGTTTAAAATAAAACCAGAGTATACTGAATCCTCTTGTATGGTTCTTCCAACTTAGGGCAAAGCGCTAGACTCGCTACACACTCCCACAGGAAGCGCATATAGTGCAGGACACACTGAAAACATTTTAGATTTCCACTTGTTTTTACACTTCCAGCTGAAAGTTGCCTTAAAAGTCGAATTTCTTGCAATTGTATTTGCTTGATATTGCTGTAGATAAAACTTACTAATTATATGTTGTTATGCACAGGTAACAGGTTTACGTTTGAAGATGCGTGCTGGCATCTGTTATTGCCTTTGTTTTAGCCTGCGTGTTGACCAGTTCCTGTGTCATCTCAATGAGCTGCTGGTCGAACATTAGATCTCGTGATTTATATAGTTCGATTGCTTCATTTTTCTGGTGGAGAAGCAGATTAATAGCTTAACGCCACAGTTTCCAAATGGACTTTGAAGACTTACCACTGCCTGCAGCGTAAGATTGCGTTTTCGTAAATTTCGATTCATAATTTTACTTTCTTTTAGTTTTCTTTGCACACATTGTGATTTCATTGCCAGCGGGATTCGCTTTTCCTGGACGAGTTCTAATTGCAATTGATGTCGATCCAACGTAAGGTTGATTAAGCAGAGCTCATCCTCCAGACTGCTTACTGCATCGAGCACTTCCCTGAATTCCCTATGCACTGGAAACTGTTTTTCTCTGGCATTCCTTATACATTTGAAGAATCTGTCAGTCATAGATTGTCGCTCCTTTAACAGATTCTCATAACATTCAATTTGCTTTGCTGCCAGCTTGATCTGACCACAAACTGTCATAATATGTAATTGCCAAGTATCTTTATATTTATATCTACCAATTTTTGAAATTTCATAGCTGTTGCCTGCACCTGTGAACAGTCTTCGTTCAGGGAACGCCAAGCGGCAAGCCAATTCCACATGGCACGCTCCAGAAGAATTGCTTGAAGCTGATCCTCTACTGACACTCCCTCTGTACTCGCCATATCGCCATCGATGTCCACTTATGTTGGAAGATATTTTCAATTTCGAATTTTGACAACTTATACGTTGGTTTTCTGTTTTTTTGCTAATGGAGGATTCAGTTTTTCAACAATTTTTAAATTTATTTTGAATTTCTGAAATTCGTTTTATTGTTTATTGTTATATTATATTATATTGATTAATTGCATTATTTTTATTATATATTTAATTATAGTTAATATTACTTGCATTTATTACAATTCTGATTATGATTATTATTAATTGAATTACTTTTATTATTAATTAGATTATAATTATTATTAATTGCATTATTTTTGCTATTGCTTATATTATTGTTAACATTAATCGTATTTTTTTATAAATTTATGTTATATTATTTATAATTATTATAATTTTAATTGTTTTAATTTTGTTCATGTTATTAATTATATTATAGTTATTATTAATTATATTTTTATTTATATCAATAAAAAAATCTATGCCTATACTCGGTTAGCGGCAAATTAGCTTTAACGTCTAAAATATTTTGAGTCTATAATTCATTTATCGGCCTCTTGAATTTACTTGCGCAAAATTAAAATTAAATTAATTAAATATATTTAGATGGCAAACAAATTCTTATTTTGCCAAAATGCCAAAAGCAAATTATAATATTTTATATATTTATTCATTCCGATTTACATTCCCAATTTAGGCCGTTGAACGAAAACTTCTGATGTGTGTTTAGTTTGAAGCAGTTGAAAAAGTTTTCCACTCGATTTCCCCATTTGAGTGCTATAGTATATAACAATAATATACTTTTTATTGTCTATTAAATAAGTAAAACCAATTGCTGCTTGATTGTTTTCCACAGTTGATAAGGAAATGCAACGTATTTATTATATAAATCTCATTTACTTTGTTTCGTACAAGAATAGAATATAACACACAGTCACGATATAATTTTAAAATAGATCAAAAAGGATTTCCAGGCTTAAACAAATACGTTATCCATATAGGATACGATAGATGGACAGGTGAATGTGCGAGTTCAAGTTGTACGTCTCAAACAAAAGTAACAATATATATTCACATTTAAAATAAACATGCATATATATATATATATCTATATATACATATGTATATATACTATATAAATATATCTAAAGATATAGAGATATATCTATGAGCAGCGATATCATAATGCCGCGAGTAATAATCACACATAACTGGTATGGGGGGGGAGGGACATCGTTGAGGATTCAACTTAACGCACTTTGGGCAACGGCTCCTTGAGCATCGACGTCCAGGCCTGACGATTGGAGGCGTCCTCGATCTGGTTACGTCCCAGACATTTGCCCTGCGAGATGAGTTCAGCAAATTGGGCGACAATTGGATCACGACCACACGATGCAACGGCTGTCACGGTGTCGGCATGATTGATGAAATACGCAATGAACGATAGATCCTCGAGACTGCCATCGATGATGACGTCGGTATAGCTGCCATGTCCTGCATAGCGTATACCCTTGCCAAAGACCATGGTAAAGAAGAAGGGCACAGCCTCCGCCTTCTTGACGCTGCCACACATGTTGACCGCTGCGATTCTGGCATGATATTGCGCCAGCTGATAATGCCCGATGGTGACTCGGGATTGGGCCAAGCCATAAATGTGGGCATTGGCAATATCGCCGCCAACATACACATCGGGTATGTTGCTCTCCATGAAGTCGGTGACATCTATCGAACCATTCTTATTGAGACGCACTCCAGAATTGGCCATGAATTGGGTATTGAGCGTGGAGCCGGTGCCCATGATGAGCAGATCACAGGGTATACGTGTTTCATCCGCCAGTTGAACCTCAACCACCTTGCCGTCCTCGTTGCCAATGATCTCGGTGATGCCGCTCTCCATGATCATGTTAACCTTATTGTCCTCGAACAGTTTTAATATGCGCCCTCCAATCTGTTCACCAAATGACGCCTTCAGCGGCACATTCTCCCGTCCAATGACCGTCACGCTGGCCGTCTTCGAGACAAGAAATGCGGCAGCCTCCAAGGCAATGAAACTGGAGCCGAGACAAACGACTCTCGACTCGGGTGTTATGGTGGCCATGACACTTTTAGCATCGGCAAACTCACGTATTGTCATCACATTTTGAAGATCTGCGCCGGGAATGGGCGGCTTAAAGGCCGAACAGCCGGTGGCAATGTAGATCTTATCATATTTCACCACATACCCATTGGAGCAGTGGAGTTCCTTTTGTGCCGTGACCAATTGATCGGCGCTAACGCCGAGCCACAGTTCAATATCGTGATCCTTGTAGAATTGCTCGTCACGGAACTGCAGAGCCTCAATATTTAGGCCCATCGATTTGGAGACCTTGACACGATCATATGGTAAATACTGTTCGCGGCAGACAAAGATTAGGCGACCGGTGAAGCCCTCCTGACGCAATGCCTCCACACAAACGGCACCCGAAGGCCCGCCGCCGACGACAATGAAACAACGCTCATCCTCAGGATTGCGCTTAACCATATTCTTGAGACGCTTCGACTTGGCCAGATCACTGTGCTTGGCCCGGACCATCACCTGGCCATCGGTGACATTCACCTTATAGCAGGGCAACGAATCCAAGCCTGGGAAATCCTCAATATCCCCCCGTCTCCAGATTGAAGCAAGCCCCATGCCAGGGACAACGGACACGTCCCGATCCGAGGACGCCAGTGTGCATCGGTGCACCATAGTGTGTACATTTGGCACCGACCGCCTGGAAGCGTCCATTTTGCTTGACAAGCAGAATATTGGTATCCTCATTGAATTCCAGCTGCTTCATCTCGTTCTCATTGAGATCGGTCGCCTGGCAAACGGCCACAGGTGCCGTATATTCCAAATCATCCACATCATTGACACCACTTGACGACATCTTCTCCGTGCTGCACTTCGATTGATAAGAACCAACGGCACCTGTAAGATTCGATTTGAATTGATTAGCAAAGTTTTCTTAATTTCCACTTCTTTCTCTCCCTCTCTCACTCTTCCCACTACTATTCTATTGTCACTGTCTCACTCTCACTCTCACTCTCACTATCTTTCTCCCTCTCTTTTGCCTCTCTGTTGTTTGTTTTCAAAGCAAAACACATAAAATTTTTCCCGTTTAATGACAATTTAAATTCGGGCAGACCCAAAAAAAAATAAAAAAGTTAGAAAGTCTCGTCTAACGCCTGCTGTGCTTCAGTGTTGCCACATCAGCTGAGTTTTCCTTAAAATCTGGCCAAGTTTTAGCTTTTTTTTTTTGGTATTATTTACAGTTGTTATATTGTATAATATTTCATAGATTTAACGGTACATATATTTAGGAGCTTGTACATTGATTTCTAAAAGTTTGTTTGTAAGTTACAAATAAATAATATTTATTTAATTTATTATATAAAATGTCAATTTAATTAAAGTAAGAAATTATAAGTTAGGGAAAAGTTCATTTCCTGGACTTTTACTTTTAATATGATAGAATTATGAGAATTATTGATAGCAGGAAAGTTATTTATGGTATTGAGACTCTAATTAGTAAATGCTTTAATTCCAGAATTGTAAATCTAATGAATTCAAAACATAAATTTAACAGCTTGTACTTTAATTTCAACAATAATTCGAATTTAAATTATTTTTTTATTAAATTAAATGTTTATTAAAAATAAATAAACAGTTTTTCTATTTGAAGTTTATGAAAAGTTTAATTTCTAAAGATTTCATATGCTGATCAAAATTACAAAAGACTCAATTTTATTCATTCTACTAAAATAGTTAAGTTTATGAAAAATTTTATTATATATAAAATAATGTCTAACTGCAAATAATATTTTTTTATTTCAATTTTAAAAATAAATTTAATTTAAAAAAAAATAATTCCAAAATCTACTAAAAATGTAAATTCGAAAATGGCAACCCTATTCCAAGTTGAGCGAGTTCTTTTAGCTGTTGTTCCTCAATTAGCTACAAATCTAGCTATTTTTTGGTCAACAACAAAACTAGCTAGCTTTGTGCTGCAGTTGAGTTGGCAACACTGGCTGGAAAGAAAGCAGCACCAAATTCAGGAGGGTCATCTGCTGAGATGTCAGTTGAAAAGATGTCGTGGTCGCTGCCAGAACTAGTTGCTCTCCTGCTGATCGCTGGACTGGGATGTCGCCTTTGCAGCGTGACGGGAAATATCAATGGGAGTTCTACGACCCCGGAACAGAAGCTGGAATTGAAGCTGAGTGCGTTGCGTGTGCATCGCCAACTGTTGCAGGCGGAGATTGCGCGACTGTATATGGATGCCTTCAGTCCGGAGACGCCGCTGTTGCTGGAGGAGTTGCAGCAACGTCAACACGATGTGCAGCGGCAGATTGAGACGTTGGAGGGAAAGGCTCACGAACAGGATGCACAGCATTTGGCCAACAGTTTGGCCGCTGATTTTGAGTATCTGCAGCACAAGCTGGACGAGCTCAAGCAGCAGTTGCAGCAATTGGATGCAATACAAAGCAGCAGCAGCAGCAACAACAACAACAGTAGCCACAACGACAACAACAAGGAAGCTCAACGTACGGACACACCATCTCCAGCTCCAACAACAGCCAGCTCTTACTTCTGGCCACCTCTACTGGCAATGCCCGAGATTTCCCAACCTGCCACCAATACCCCCTCCCTTGTCCGACGTCTGCTCGACATGCTGCGCCCCAATGCCTCATCATCGTCCTCATCGGGCAGCTTGCTGCGAGGCCAGTGGTCGGATTCAGCCAGCAAGACAAAGCACAAGTTGCAACTACTCAGCGCCGAGGAGTTGTTGCCACAGTTGCAGTTGCAACGTCAGTTCCTCGACGATGCCATCTCCCGACTCGAGCAGCTGGCCGCCAAGAAAAACGACAGCAAAGTCTAAACATAAGTCCCTGTACCCTTTGGGTACCGGGTCTTAAAATACAACTGCAACTCAACAAATCTATTAATTATAATTAATCTATCTATTTATTATTTTATTTTTTTTTTTTGTAATAAAATATTAATTCTTTCAAACTTGTTTTTATACCCTGTACAGGGATATATTAATTTTGTGAAATAATTTGTTATAACAGGCAGAAGGAAGCGAGGCAGACGCTATAAAGTGTATATATTCTTGATCAGTATCAACTGCCGAGTCGATTGAGCCATGTCCGTCTGTCTGTCCGTCCACCTCAGCGACTAAAAGAGCCGGAGACACCATCTTTTGGCATCAAGGTTCTTGTATACCATACGCAAATCAAGTTTATTTTACATTTTTGATAGCTCCCCACCTTCTCCCGCAAATCGAAGAAAAACTAATTATGGCCACATTTCTCAATGTAGACACTTCTAACATAACAAGTGCGTAAAGAATGATATTTAGAAGGAATGCTGAGAGTTTCATCAAAACCGGTTAATAAATAAGAAAATTAACAAATAATAAAATATAGAATGTGTGCTTTCTCTTTTAATATGTTGCAGTCGAAAAATTAAAGAAAAAGTTAGCTTAAAAGCTATTTTCCGATTTTTTTAACAAACACAACAATTATTTGAGCTTTATGTTTCCCAAGATATTCAAATATTTCAAACAATTTCATAGTTATCTCATTAAAGCTTGGTTTAAATTATTTAAATTCAAGAAATAATGCACAAAATTTTGTATGTTTAAATAAAATAATTTACATTTAATTTTGAAACAGAGCTTCGCAGTTTTTTACGGAAATATTGCATATATCTATAATAATTATTATAGAGAATATTATTTGAATAACATGAATATTACATAATAAATTCAGTTTTCAGTATTTATACCCCGTGCCCATTAAAATTGGGCAAAAAGGGTATAATAATTATACCCTGTACAGGGATATATTAACTTAGTGAAACAAATTTTTGTAATAGGCAGAAGGAGCCATCTCCGACCCTATAAAGTATATATATTCTTGATCAGCATCAACAGCCGAGTCGATTGAGCCATGTCCGTCTGTCTGTCCGTCTGTATGAACGCGTCGATCTCAGCAACTATAAGAGCTAGAGGCACCAAATTTGGCATCAAGGTTCCTGTATACCATACGCAGATCAAGTTTATTTTAATTTTTGGATACCTCCCCCCTTCCTCCGCAAATCGAAAAAAACTAATAATATCCACATTTTTCAACGTAGACACTTCTAACTTAACAGATGCGTTAAGAATGATATATAGAAGGAACCCTGAAAGTTTCATTAAGATCGGTTTGTAAATAAGACAGATAATCAGCAATAAAAGTTATTTTGCCACGGAATCGTAGAGCAGCAGGCAGCACATGTGTGCGAGCGAGACAGCGAACGACTGTGATACATGCGTCTGCTTACCATGTGTGCATATTTGTGCGAGCGAGATAGGGAACTACTGCGACACAAGCATAAGTAAATAAAGTGTCGTAACACTCAGCTTTTGATTGAATATGTATAATTATGTAAAAGTTAGCTGCTATAAGCAAGCAAAGAATTCATAGGCAAAATGAGAGTTTCAAAAGGGTATTCTTTAAACACCTTTTATGTTCTTACTTTTATTTTAATCAAAGTACTTATTATCAACATAATTTTAATATAGAAGCCTGTACAGGGTATTATACTGTCGAATGCGGTCGACTGTAGCCTTTTCGACTGGTTTTGATTAGAGTTTCTGAGCTATTTAATTGTAATTTGTTTGAAAACTTTTAAAAAAATTCGTTTCAGAAATACATCAAATATTTTAAATAATTATATAAAATATTCTAATAAATTAATTTTTATGTTTTCAATTTAAAACAATTAAATTACTTTTTTATAATACTATTTAGTTGCAATTACTAAATACTAATAGTTTCATAAATAACAAATAATACCACAACAATTGCATTCAAGTAAAGTGAAGTGAAACGCAATTAATAAAAACAATATTGTATTATATTAAAAATTAGAATAAAAGTTAATTTCCATAAATTATTTACTATTCATATCTACAACTAAAAAACAATTTCAAACGCTTTAATTTATTAATTAAGATTGCCATGTTGTGACCCCAAAAAAGAATCGATATGTTAACAAGGCAACGCGTCCTGTTCCTTTGACAAATTGTTGAGTCATTTGTGAGTGGGAGGCAGGGGCGGAAAGTCAAAGTTAAAGGAAGCCAATGAGTAAGCAGTTATCTATGAAATTGTCAAGGCTTGAAGTGGATTGACGTCTTTTAACTTGCAACAGATACAAATTAATAAAAAAAACACATAATGAAAGAAATCATGAACTTCGAGCTAAATATTATTCTTTTTAAACATTAATAGAAAGTTATAAAAATGTTTACCCACTACAAATAATAAGAAGCTCAAAGTAATTAATGATTTGTTTGATTTTATAATATATTTTAACTTTAAATTGAACCAAATTAAAAACTAGAATTTAAGTAGAAACTTTAATTTATTTGCTGTCAATTATTTGAGCCATAAACGTGCTGGCAAATTACAAAATTCGCTATAAAAATTTCAATTTTAAATGAATTAATGAATGAATTAAAAAATTCCTCAACTTTAAGTCATAAACAGAAATTGATTTATTACAAATATATATTTTAAATAATTTCAAAAAGGCATTCCTCAGCTTCATATCATAAGCTTAAGTTAAAAAACTATAACTTTAAAATTTAAATATAAATGTTGTATAATTTCCTATACAGAACTCTTCAACTTCAAGCTAATAATGCAAGTTTATTAAAATTGTTCAAACATTTTAAATTATTTTATTAAAGAATTCTTCAACAAAACTTAACTAACTTTCTGAGAATTTGCAAAGTAAAGAAAATTTCCAACAAAATTAAAAAAAAAAATAAACAAAATTTATAATATTTTTCTTAATCTCCAGAGCAATTTAATATGAAAGGTTTACAACGCAAAAAAAATACTTGAATAAACAGTATAAATATGACGTCAGAGCTTGACGAAGCTAATTAAAGCTCAAACTTGTTAGTAATAGTACATAGGGGCTTATGATTCAGACCTTCGATAGGTCCGACAAAACATTTCCAAAATACAACAAATTTGCGACAAGTTAAAACACTTGAGCTAAAACCGGTGTACAATCTAATTAGTTGAGTTTTTAAGCATGTAAATGTGTGAATTCGCTATGATTTACTGCTATTTGAAATATACACACACACACGCACACATACACACAGGCACAACAAACCAGTTGGCCTTGTCACACACACTTCTTAACAATTGTAATAAAAAGGTAAAAAAAAAAACCACAAAAAAAAAAAAACAGAAGAACAACGAATCAAACAATAAGCAAATATTTTTGGGTTTTAGCCTCGTTTACCTAAATTAATCCCGTCGAAATTGTTCAACAGATTCGAGCTGTGATATGACGTTGTAGATCTATCGGGGAATGTCCAGTCCAATTATTGTATTTCTCTTGAATTTATTGAAAAGCCAATGCCTTCGTTACCATTAAGTTCAGAGTGTAAACTGTGACTAGCGAATAAGTCAAAGCCAAATGCTTCAGAGGCGAATGTCTTAAATGCAAAGAGCGAACATTTTTATACTTCTTACACTCTTTCTCTATCTTTCTCTATCACACGCTCTTTCTCAACCTCTACACTTATTCGCCATTTCGGGTTAGATTAGACGAATCGAGGTTAAACGTTGTTAAACGTTAATGTTTATTGCCGTTGAGCACACGATATGTACATAGGAAATTAAAAGTGTAATTATCGATTAATAATCAATTCAATTGATAGCCTGGTAAATAGAAAGGAAAGAGAAAGTGCCGTGACAATGTGAAATAAAAGATAACTGCAATTATTTTCATTATTTCTACAATTATTATTGAGCATTGATAAGATCTTGCATTTAAAATAATCAAGTAGGGTCACCTTTATCCGAGAGAACTAAATTTAAATGATAGATTAATTTGTATGCTAATAAAACCATCAAATACGGTCACCCTAAACGTAATTCAAATTCAAATTCATGCAAAAGTTCACCCTCATTAATTCATTGCTTAAGTCTCTCCCCATAATATCATACTGAGACTTATTTTAAAACGTGGTCAACCTAGATAACATAAAAATTGATAGAAATATGTAATATTAGTTATTCAGACTAATAACTCAAGTCTCTCTACAAATGTACTTTGTAATATGGTCATACTATACAGCTAAAAGCCCTAATTTAACTTATAACTTAAGACTCTCTACATAATACTCTGAAATATGGTCACCCTATATGGCTAAAAGTCTCTAGTGCCAGAGCTTTCATAAAGAAACAAACTCTTATTACTTCAACTGATAACTGAAGTATTTCCAGATGATCCTATGCTAACAATGACCTTGTAATGTGGTCACCCTAAAGAGCTGAGTTACCAATTTCAGTTAAATATCACATATACATACAAATATATATTTCTCTATTATATAGATTAATTACCTGTGGCTTGTTCTGGTTTGGGTGTTATTTTACCAGTAGTTTTGTATTCCTTACAGAGCATCGAACCCATTGTGTGAATTTGTTGTTGTTTTATTAATTTATGAGTATTGCGGCACAACAATGGCACTCGACGCGTTCTGTGCTAAAAATGATCGGAAGGCTTTTTAATCTACATATATCAACTTTATAGACAAACAGCGATAGTACGTACCTAGCGTGTGAACCAAGTACAATTTGTAATTGTTTAAACAATGTTAAAACTGAACAATTTTTTGGAATGCAACCTGAAATTAATAACAAAATGTTGAGTACAAATTAGTGTTTATTTAAGGTCGCATTGAATCATCACGATCACAGAACACGCAAATCACTAATTAGCATAACGACGAAACGAGCACAACGTTTGTTATTATTGTTTATATAAAATGTTAGGGCATGCAAACGTTGGCATTTCCTTTCAGTTCATAATGTGCTATGTGCACTGTTTCAGCATTCTGCTTTAGCATGGGATTACGCCATATTGCCATCTCTTTATGGCTAATGATATCTTTCGACGGTCTCTCTCTTTCTCCCGTTCACACATTCTCTTTTGTGCTTGATATGCGCTAGGTGCTCTCAAGTTCTGACTGCTACGAGTTTATGCGTATGCACGTATGTAAGTATGTGAGTCACAGCATGCACAGTGGGAGAAACCAAAACACAAAACACACACACACACACATATATATATATATATATATATAAAAAAAAAAAAAAATAAAAACAAACCCGGCACGACAGACAACGACGACAGCATGCAGCAGGTTAAATATTGATAAACGATGACTCTACACGACGGAGTCTCTTTTGGATTATTGTAACGACTCTGCCAGCGTTTGGAGAACACGTCCGACGTTCATGAGCTGCGAATCGAGTATGCCTCAAACAAACTTCGATAGTAGGCAACGTTAACGTTGTGGCTGCGTCTCGATACACATATGTACACACACACACATACACATGCACACACACGCTCATTTATACGTTTATATATGTACGTATATGGGCTTATAAGCATGGTCAAAATTGGAGCCTATGCAAGCGGCCAAGCTGTGTGTGACTAACGAAACGTTTTGACCTTGTCGTCGCTCTCCATACAACAAGAACAACAACCACAAACACAGTAATAATAATAATAATGAGCATGCCAACAACTTTATGCCCCTCGCAACATGTGGCCAACATGTAGCCACGCCTTGCCGCATTACCGGTTTGTTACTGAGATGCGCAAACTGGCAACGAGAAATATCAATTGCCAACACCTCACAATATGCACAGTTTTCAATTAGAAATTTCATATTTTATACATATTTAATATATTTATTTAAATAATTTCCACATTTGCATTTTATTAATCCTTTCCAAATAAACACGTATATCATTCTGATCGTGTCACGGCACGCGCTCATCTCCAGTGAGAAGCACACAGCGTTCAGCAATTGTCAATTAAGAACAACGAGCACCACAAGCAACAGGTTACAATAACGACCATAAGTAACCTCCAAAATATTGTAACAGAGTTTTTGGCCAAAATGCACAGCTATTGGCATAACCTGCTGGCAGTGTTCACTGTAGCAAAAATCTAAGGGCAATGTGCAAGACTACAGCAACATTAACCGGATCTTGTTTATATACAATTATCGATAGAAATCAAAACAATGCTAAATTAATAACTATTTATAGCAAGCGATATCAAAGTACAAGCAACACAATTAACGAAATTGAAGATACTGTTTATAAGAATAAAATATAATGCTACGTTTTGTTACCAAATTAACTAGGACACGGACACGGACAGTTGAACCTCTCGAATGCACACATACGCACACCACTTCACATGCACTCACACACTTACGTATAAGTGCCTTAAGCTGTCTTCCACTTATTGTTGATATTGACTAAATGTTCTTATTTGATTATTTGTGATTTTAGTGATTGTGATTTTAGTTTCAGCTTGTGCACTCGTTAGCACGTCGCTGATAAGGAGGCTTATTGGTATGGAAATGGGGAATGCTCGTAAGTCAATGAAATTGATTCATTGCACAACAGAAACACGCACACACATGGTGGCATATGCATAGTTTATATAAAAATATACATACATATGTATATAATTTACAATTATAAGCTGCAGCTTACTTACATCTCTAGATATCTTCGTCTTACACTCTTTGAAATTTTGCTGCTTATTAGTTATTAACTTTTTAATATATGTAGTTGTGCCGGCATTGTTTATGCACACATTTGCTTTCGGCTGCATTGTTTTTGCTTTCAAAACGCCTATCGATATGCCGTTCTTTACATGACGTGATAACATCGATAATCTTTATATCAGCTGTTAGCGGCTGTTAAGCTAGCGGTAGCCGTGCATGTTACTGTTAACTAGGCGACAGTTACCCAAAACTGACAACAGAGGTCGCTCAGCTGTTGTTGGCGCCAAATTCAAATAGGAAATAATAAAGTTTTATTTATCTTTTAAGCTGGCAACGTAAGAAAAGTAAAGAGAAGTTAATGTTAATGTTTTATAAAAAGAAAATACAATTTAATTTATAAAATAGACTTAAATGTCAATTAAGTTATAGCATAGCATTTCCTAGATCAAATTGAGACAGAATGTTAAAGGGCATATCAACATTAAGGTGTTTGATGCTTGTGTTTATTTATTGAACTACATTTAGCTATATTGTGTTATAAGTAATGCTGAGCTCAATTCGTTGGCTTCCACAATGTTAATGTTTCTTAATTAGTATTGTTGTTAATTGATATTTTTATTGCATTATTATTTGTAAATATATGAAATATAATTGCACTCTATATTCTAAAGGTCAGCATTAGCAATAATTTTTTTTTTACTATTATTATTTGATTCAATTAATGACTGATTAATGTTTGCGATAGAAATGCGGTTAATTATAATCTAATCAATAGTGCATATAGCATATATACTATACACACATATATATATATATATATATATATATATATATATATATATTTCTGTATATATATATTTAGTATTATGTGTGTATGTATAGTTGTTGTTGTTTGTTTACAACTGCTTCCACGCGACGGGCAAGTGATTGCCGTGTGCCGATTACAGATGTTGATTTGTGCCTCCAATTCATGAGAACTGCACAATTCGAATCTAAAGATTAAGTTCAAAGGTCACAGGCGCACGCATAACACACGGACGACCGACTTCTCGTATCGATGATGATGCTAATGATGATGATGTTGATATCAATGATGATGATGTTCTTGATGCTGTTGATGATGTTGGCGACGCCTCCATTTGAGGAGTGCAACGTCCAACGCTTTTTGGGTGCGTGGCCTGGCCAAGGTCATCTCTGCCAGACACTGCGACGTCGTTCAAGTGCCTAATTCACAGTTTCAAAATCACAATTTTCTCTGCAACCCCCCCTCCTCTTTCCACTATCTCTGCCCCTATCCCTGCCTCTTTGCTGGCCTAAAAGCAATAACCCTATACGTTCATCTGTTTTTTTTTTTTTTATTTGTTCGGCATTTTTATTTTTTGTGCCAAACATTGACCTTGACGAAGGCCTTTCAGCGTTGCCGACGCCTCGCACTGTGGCACCTTTGCAATTTTCCAGCGCAAATTAAATTCAATTAATGAAACGGCAAGTTATCTTATTAAATGTTTAACAAAGAACAACGAATTTTTATATTTAGTTGAAATTTCTAAAATCTAAATGTAAGTTCTTCAAGAAGCTTTAAGCTCATTTGACCGTACAGTCGACTTTAGCTAATTATAGTAGCAAAATGTTAGAGAATGAGTTTTATTAGAATAATAAAATAAATCATTTTTTCGAAAGTAATAATACGCAAGAGCTACACTAATACTTTCGAATTGTATTGAGGAACCTCAACAATTTTAAGAAATTTAAAGCAGCTTTAAGCTCACATGCGATAACAATATAACCTTAAATGACCAAAGAAAAGATGCAAACTTCGAAAGCAATACTTTGACCTATAATGGCTTTAAGCTCATATAATAATATATGTTTATTTAAGATTTAAACTTTAAAAGCAACTATATAAACTATGGTTTATTATAATAATATTTTTCTCAATAGACATTGGGAGAAACTTCATAATAGCGCACATTTTTAAAGAGCTTTAAGCTTAGTTTGCTTTATAATCTTTCTAAGAGATATCTTAACTAATTATTAAATGTATTGACAGAAAGTTTAATTGCATTTAATAAAAAATATAAATAAAATATAAATTCAAATTATCATGATGCTTTCCTGTACATGTTAAAGCTCATGTCAAATTAAACTGTAATTAGACTGTTGACAATTTAATTATTCAAATGATTAAGCTTAACAATTAAGCTAAAAGCAAGTAAAATAAGAAAAATATATAAAATGCTTTAGTGATCACTGTGCAATAACGCTAGGAGTTTAACGTAAATTGTTAACAATATTAGCTTATAAATATTTTCAATTTATACAGCAAATCTTAAGAAAGCTAAGCTTTAGTATTGAGAAATAAGTTTAAAAAATAAATAAATATAAAATAAACAAATGAATAAAACGCAGCAAATGCACACCACTAGCCCACTGTGGCATGCAATGTTCTTCGCAGTTCAACGTTAATTTTGACATACATATGTTTAATATGTTGAATAATTATTAAAGAAAAGCTTAAGAAGAAGAAAGCGAAAAAAAAAGAAATGCGAAATAGGTTGATAAAAACTAAATAAAAATGACTTAAGAGCAGCAAATGCATTGCAGACCACTGTGCAATGCCCGTGAAGTTCAGTGGCCTGTGCCCCTGCAACATGGCCCAAAAGGAATACCACGAACATGTCTTCATGCTTTTGGTAACAGAATATGTGTCTATGTCCGACCTGGCCTCGGTTCGCTTAAGGTCGCTGAAAATCCATTGGATGGGGGATGTCAACGACGCGACAACTGATGCTGTTATATATGTTGTTCTAGTTGTTGTTGTCATTTGTTGTGGTTGTTGTCAGAGGTCAACCTGGTCGCTTAACAGTTTATTGACATTTGCGATAATTTTGAAATTCTGAATTCTTTCATTTTGCAATTGCAATTTTTTTGTTCGTTGTGCCTTCAATATGAGATAATTGTTAATGCTTGTAAAATAAAAAAAATAATTTAAATACAATATACAAAAAATGGTTGATCAATATAACAATATTATGAGAATTATATCATTGATCTCGTATTAAATTGTTCTAGTATTTTTATTTTTAATATTATTTAATATATATATATATTTGAATCTACATTAGAGTCTGAAACGTGACCTGAGTGTAGGCAATAGTCTCTTCATCTGACCCCGACTCGTTAAACACATCGATGGAGAATTCACCTTGCGTTATGGTAATCACCACATCGCTTTCGATCAAATCGATATCAATATCGAATGTATACACCGGATCCAACACTTCGTCATCTTCACTCGAATTTGTTGAATCTGACAACGGTATGGC
Organism: Drosophila funebris; assembly: GCA_018901825.1. Classification (NCBI taxonomy): domain Eukaryota; kingdom Metazoa; phylum Arthropoda; class Insecta; order Diptera; family Drosophilidae; genus Drosophila; species Drosophila funebris. Next base: position 319,929 of record JAEIFK010000675.1, on the reverse strand, counting down.
TATATAAGGGCAATAAAGTGTATTTGTGTAATTGTTAGACTCTATCACATCGATACTCACCGGACATTTCAAGCAAAATGGTTTTTCTATTCTAATATGACCTTTGCACTTTCGTACTGCGGTTCTTTGAAGTTGATTGCGTTTCTCTTGATTTAAGAAAAATAACGAAGCAGTTTACAATTTCGTAGATATTCTCTATGAGAATTAAGCTCTCGATTCCAATCAAATGTCAAGTAGTGCACTCCAAGGCCTACTACATATTCTCTATGGCTCTGAATATCAACATATCATACTTGAAGATAGTATGAAGCTGTATTATAGACGAAGTGCAAATAATTGTAGAAATAACTTTAAATAGATGAAGTATCTTTAACTTGACTAACTTGTGCTGTAAGTCTTCAAGAGATTTAACAAAGTTTACAACTAAAGTAATTCCAACTTAAGTCCAAGTAAATCTTAATAGATCCAAAAAAAAAACGACTTGCAAATATGCAAATAGAGAATTTGTTGAGAATTTTGTAAGGCAAAACGTTAGTAAAAAAGATTATAAAAAGTAAGAGTAATTATCCAGATTTTGATAAGATATTTTAATTAATTAAAATAGAAATAGCTTTAAATAAGCGTAACTCTAACTTAAGTAAAAGCAACTTCAACTTCAAGGGTGTGAAGGAGATTTAAGTTAATGAATTCCTCAAGGACTTTTAATACGAATCTTCAGTAAAAAGATATATTAAATGTTTTAATCAAAACTTCAGCAAAAACTAGACGATTAAAAGTTGAATTTTCTGTAAATAGAAATAGCTCAAACTTAAGTTCAAGTAAATCTGCTTTAAGTTCCTAAAATAAACCCGAACTTTCGCTTTAACAACATTCAAATAGAACTTTTCCTTAAAAACTTCAAAAAAAAAAAAAAAAAAAAATAAAAAGAGCAAGTAAAAGTAGAAAAAACATATATCTAAAGAATATAGAAGAGCGTCTATTCTAAGTCCATGTAAATCTTCAAAAGTTCCAGCAATGCCGAAAGCTCTTATCAAGAATTTAAATAGAGAATTTGACAAACTTATAGGGAATACGTGCTGAAGCTGAGCAAAGCAAAGTTCAGTTTACAATATGTTTGTTATTTGTTTACATTTTGTGTTATTGTTGTTATTCATATTATATGGCGAGTGTCTGGAATGGACTCTCGTCTAGGCCTGGTGTTCGTATCACCCGCCCGCTACCCGGCACCCTGCACGCTTCTGGGTCAATAATCTGCGTCTGAGTCGCACTGTTGCACTGGCGCCCATTTGTCGCCCATGTCAATCAATGAAGATCCAATTTTAGCACAAGTAAACAATATTTTCACGCTTCTCCCCCCGTCTACCCGACTCGAGAGACCCGTCACACGCGGCCGAACCTTACCGAACCTCACCGAACCATGCCGTACCATACCGAACCATTGCCATGCCATGCCGTACCGTCATCATCATTAAAGATTGCCAATGAATCTATCTATAACGCCCACAAGCCCCAATCATGTCAGCATTCGCTCTCTCTTACTCACCCACTCTATCTCTCTCTCCCTCTCTCTCTCTCTCTCTCTCTCTCTCCTCTCTCTCTCTCTCTCTTTCTCTCTCTCACACACAGTTACTCACTCCCAGCTCTTCTCTTTTGCAATATGTCTGCCTCGCATCTTCTGTTGCATGTTGAAAGGAAAGTTTTGTGCCAGGAGATTGCAAATTTATCGAATAATTCGATCAATTGCACTTCATAAATGCTGTCGACAAAGTATTTAGGTCAGAATTAACAGTAATTGAGTGAGCTTTTTGTGTGAAGCACGCAAGCTTTAAGCGCAGCTTTGACCTGATTATGCATATGACAAAAAGCTCATAGTTTAGATACATACTTACATGCGTACATACATATGTCTGCATACATACATACTTACATACGTACATATACAGTATGTACATACATACATACGTGCAATTAAAGCTACCGAAAAGCTGTCTTAAAGTCTTGCTCATCGCTTGCTTGGACTTTGTAACGTATTGCGTACACAATGCTGTCCCGCATCCCATCCCCTTCTCAGAACCTAACAGACTCGCTCCCCCAAGCTGCGGCCCAACCCACGCTTATCTTGCAATTGAACTGAAAACTTTTCTCTCTCTCTCTCTCTCTCTCTCTCTTGCTTACGCTCTCGTTTGCGCTCCCGTTTGCGTTCGTTTTGATGCTCGCTCTGGCTCTCTTGGGCACTCCCCATTGCACTGGGGACAAGATTGTGCTAAAAATAGGGGGTCTACGATTGGGCGTGCGCTGTTATTATTATTTTTAATAAAAACTAGATCACGTTGAATGCACGTTGCCGTTGTTTACGTTCTCACTGCCGTTACGCCCACAGGCTTCAGATGTTGTTGTCGCGAGTTTCCGTTCTTCGTTTACGGCTGGCTGCAACAAGCAACAACAAAGACAACAACGGCAACAACAACGGCAACAACAACAACAACCACGTCAACAACAGCTGTAGCTTCAGTAACCAAAACATCAACATGCCTTATCAGCGAGCAGTGTTTACCGTTATCAAAGAAGCACTCACACACACACATACTTATATACTATATACGCATACGCATGCGTGTGTGCGCGTAATAGATGATCCACAACAAGCCAAGGACCCAACAACTACATCCACAAGTCACAATCCACACTTGCTCACACACACACACACACACACACACACACACACACACACACACACACACACACACACGCATACCACAATTCATATTAAGATCAAATCAGCAAACGATCTTGACTTAATTTTGTTGCCAGTTTTGGCATTTGAACGCATTTAGACTCAGAGGGAAACCCGGTTTCAATTTAATAATAAAAACAATAACAAGATCGCTGATAATGCGTTATCAGCTTGTTTTTAAATAACACGCATATATAAATAGGCATATGTATGTATGCATATAGACATGTCTGTATATCGATAAGTCGATAACAGCTGTATAATCACAGACATTGTTCGATGTCTGCTTTTATCGGATGCTAATTGCTGTGGATTGCATTCAAATAAACGACAACAAAAATGAAAATAAGAGTGCACAAGTTAAAGACAAGAGAGGGAGAGAGCTAGAGAAGGAGAGAGAGAGAGCAATGCTATTGTCGTTTAATGATGGATTCACTCTAGTTGTTGTTCTTTTTGTTTGCATTGTTGCTTGTCATGTACTCAAACCGATAACATACACAAAATGCACTTGCTCTGTGTGTGTGTGCTTTGTTCAACAGCAAATATTATTATTAATATTGTCATTGTTATAGTTATTAATGCTGAAAACAGCACAAGCTTACACACACACAGAGTGGTTGTATGTGTATGTGTGTGTGTGTGTGTGTGTGTGTGTGTGTGTGTGTGTGTGTGTGTGTGCGTGTGGCAACAGTGACCCCTCGCTGTTGATTTGTATGTGTCATGGACAACACGGGCTGACAGATAGATTGAAGATGATGATTAAAATATGTGTTTGTACATACATATGTGGAAGGTGAGCAAATAAACAAAAATTATGTATTATACATAAAACAGAAAAAATAGATTGTTTAACTATAGTTGCAGTCTGGCAGCGCTCGCTTAAATTGTGGCAGCGCTGTCAGTATTCTTAACGGTAAATAAAACGCAGGAAATGACAATGTTTCATAAGCTTGGACACAGTGTGCTGGTACATACACACCCACACACACACATGTTCCTATGTTCATCTGCGCGTGTGTATGTGTAGATGTATCACTTCTGAGATCGACACAACCGTTACTTTGCCACTGTACCAGGCAAGGCAAGGCAAGGCAAAACAAGGCAAAGCGAGGCTTCGTGCGGCGCTTGCAGCACACAAAGAATTCTTTTTCAATTTGGCTGTGAAACAACGAGCAACGACTGCCCCAAAAGCTGAGCTGCCATACACACAAACTACTGTAATTGTGTAACTAATTAAAATTAAAATCAATCATTGCTTAGCGTGTGAAAGCAGCGTGTGCAGGAAACGCCAGTAAATAAACAAAAAAAAAAAAAAATAATAATAAATATAAATAAAAATAATAATAATAAGCAAACACAACGCAACCAAACAAAAGTCAAGACAGCAAACAAATAACAAACAAACAAAACAACTCTTCTTGCAAGTGCCTTGAGTGTGTATGTGTGCGTGCGTGCGTGTGAGTGTATGTGTCTGCGTATGTAAATGAGATAAGAACAAGACGCTAAGCAGACGCACTTAAGCTTATACACAGCTTCGCCTTCGTCGCCGTCGTCGTCGCCGTCTGCATTTCTGTCTGCGTCTGAGTCGGAATCGGAGTCTAATTATAGCACACAGCTCGCTAAAAATACAATTCACATCAATTCCGATGCCGTTGCCCAGCAGCATCAGCACAAACACTGGCAAACATATCAACAAGCAAGCCCAAACGATTCCCAACTAACGCTGTGTGTGGGAGCAAGAGAGCAGCATACCATAACAAAAGGGTGAGAGCAAACGCTCGCAAGAGAGCGCATTGAGAGCGAGAGCGCGCCAGTTTTCAATTTCGTTTACGGTTTCGTAATACGCGAACGAACACGCGACGCCGCAGTCGCAGCAGCAGCAGCAGCAGCTGATTGTTTATTTGATATATGCCGATAACGATACCGAAATCGATACAAAGCCGAAGGTGCGCTGGCAATTGCAACGTACCGATCATCGATTGATTGATTGAAAAGCCGAACTATTGCAAGGGCAACAAAAACAAATACAATTAACTGCAAAAATTTGCCAAGTATAGTCAGCAAAACAGCGCAGGCTCCCCCCCTTCTCTCTTCTCACACGCTAGCAGCGATTGGGTGTTGAAGAGAAAGAGTGCAAAAGAGAGAGAGAGAGAGAGAGCGAGAGAAAAAGAGAGAAAGAAAGAGAGAGCGTGAGTGAGAGAGAGCAGCAAAGAGCTGGCGCGTTTGACCAGACGATTGATCAACGCCGAGCCTGATCATCAAAGCGCGTTCCAAATCCAAGCCAGAAGCATCGTTAGGTCGCGCGCTCGACAGCTTTCTTGAGTCCTCGATTAAGATCCACACGCACAAGCAGTAATTGCTGTTGCAGTTCCAGTTCCACATAACGGCATCCTCACGAAATGCAACAAAATCGCCAAACATCGCGTGTGACCATCAATAATAAGAATAATAATAACATTCGTCGTACACAAAACACACGCCTGCACACTGTTCCCGACTCTCTTCTCTTTGTCGTAATCATAATAGACACCAATTAGCTTCAGCTTCACATATACATATAACTTACAACTATAATCACTATTACTATTACTATTATTGTTATTATTATCATTATAAAACTTTTTTTTTTGCTTACACGAACTATCGTATCACTAAAAACCAGGACAATTTGTTATCGTTTTTTTTTATTATTATTAATATTATATTTGCATAATATATTTAATTTTTTTTTTTATTGTGGCAAATAATTGTGATTTCTGAAACTGTGTGATTGCAAAAGAACGAGAAAAAAAATTATAAATAATAACAATTTAAAGAAAAGAAAGAAAGTTCCTTAAGCAAAGTGATAAGTTTTAAACTGAAAAACCGTGCACAGGATCATCGTGTAAACCAGCTTTGAGATCGTATCGAACCCCCAAAGGGAAACCTATTCAATCAACACGCATCCAAGTATAGCATGCAAATGTAAGTGCTACTTATAGAAATTACTTCATATTTGGTTTTACTATTTTATAAAATAAACCAGGATTTCAATTTAACCTATTGCATACTTCTGGTTGGTTCTCAATTCATTTGAACAATCAGCGGGGCTTTCAAAAGTATGCTACATCAAATTGTACAAGACTAATAGAGTTTGTAGAGCATTGTTAGGTGGAAAGAAGAGAACGCGGAACTGAGGATCAGGCATAGAGATCAGTTAGCTAGAGATTGCAAGATATATAATTGTAAGAAGAGAGATGATAGAGGTATTATTAATTAACAAAAGGCTTAGCATAGGTGTAGGTGATCACAACAAAACTAAAAACGTAAAGAAACTTTCAAAATCAAATAGAGATATTGTCATCTACCACAATTTGAGTTAGAAGACTCCTCAAATATGAACATAAAAAAAAGCCACGTGTAAGTTGAGCTTATACTGATGCACGAAGCTTATCGTGTAAAAGCTTCCCAGAAGACAACAAGAACCGGGAGAGCCCCACATTATTATTTTTAACTAGTATTACTACTTATCAGAGAACATGTTGTTGTGGTATTTTTATTATTGTTTTGATTTCTTAGAATCGTCATTTGCCATGAAAATAAATGTTGCTCTGCTCGAGAGTACGCGTAATACATTTATGTACTATGTACATTTACATACATACATACATATGTACATATGTACATTTAGTTGTAGGTCTGAGATAATATGCTTGATGAGAGCAACATTGAACCACATAGCGAGTGTATAGAAGACATGACGAGCATAATCGGTGCTTTTCACTGAATACAACACCAACACAAATAAACTCACTTTTTGTGTCTGTGTGTGTGTGTGTGTGTGTGTGTGTGTGTGTGTGTGTGTGTGTGTGTGTGTGTTTTTGATTTGGATTTTAATAAATTCATGTTCCAAATGATAAGCACAGAGCTCGAGTTTATTTTTAAACATTGAAGTTTATGTAAATATTTCCTGGCCTGCGCGACACAAACAAAAACAAGACTGTGAAAGGAATGAGAATGAAGAAAAAATTATGAAGAAAAACACAATAATATTTGATATTGATAAGACGTCAGGCACCAGACGCAATGCGATGCGATGCGATGCGAAAGAGCGTGAGAAGGGGAACTGAACAGGCGGTGGGGGGTGGCGGGTGGTCGGGAAGAGAATAAGGAAAACTTAAGCACAAGTTTGCGATGTGCTATGTGCTATGTGCAATGTGCTATGGCGCCTGACGTGTAACTCTATAGCCGTATCACTTAGATAATTATACATGATATACGTACATACATACATGTACATATGTATGTATGTTTGTATGTATGTATGTATGTGTGTTTTATGCATATTGTTCAATTTTCAATTATAATTGATTATTTGCAGATGATTTTCTCGCTGTCGATGTCATGTGCGCTGCCCCTACTTGCCACAATTGTGTGTGTGGCATTCAGCATGTCTCTGGTTTCCGGCATTCCCGTTAGTCAGCCACCTGAGGGAATTGAAAACATGAGATATTGCAGCACATTACTAGACAGTTCCATAAAATTAATCTGCCATGGTAAGACAAAGTCTCTGGCAGATCTCTATCGTGAGTAACTGTACTAACTGTAACTGTATGTGCTATCGATAAACAATTAATATTGGTATCTCTCTCTCTCTCTCTCTCTCTCTCTCTTTCTATCTTTCTTGCTGTACAGCTGAGAGCTTTGGTCAGCGCAAGAAACGTTCCAGCCCCGATGAGCCCTTCTTTAGGCCATTTCAAAATGGTCCAATCCATTTATGCTGTCTACATCCCTGCGGTTATAGCGAATTACGTCAATACTGTGCGGACGATGCTGATATTACACGGCCATAGATAGTGCTTCTTCTAAAGCCTTCCCCCGGTCCAGCTACACTTCCTATTCCTTTATAAGCCCATATGCCATATATGAACACACACACGCACCTACACACACACATACACACACACCCCATACATTAAGTATATTGTACTAATTTAAGTTATGCACTAATAAAAATTTATACAATTATGAGAGCATTACGAGTTCAGCACGAGTTCCCTACAAATCAGCGTTTATTTATAGCAACCAGACATTAATGCAATCTATGCCACTTGATAAGTAAATGCTTGAGTTATATCCACTTTCGTTCAGTCTTATCATCACTCGTGACTCGAGGCAAGGTCTCGCCTACATCACCCATAGCTCATGCTCCCCTTTCCCAACTAAGAATCAATTCATTGCCAAATTGCTGCAATAATCGAATTTGTGGTTCAATCGCTACAAAAAATATTAAATAATATACCCTGTAATCATAATTTAAATCAACACATATTTCTATGCTGATCTACTCGTACAAATTTGAAGCTCACCTCAACAATTTATGTATATAAAAGCAATTAAAATTGAAAAGAGCACGACTAGCAGATACCCTGTAATGAGTGTTTAAGCAACAAGTGACATTTCTTAGTTTTCTAACTAAACAGAATTTACAATATATTTGTTCTCTACAAAAAAAAACATCAACAAAATCAAGAATTTCGACTAGCAGATACCCTATAATAAGTGTTTAAGCAACATAGCCGCATTTTTTAGTTGTCTAAACAAAATTCAAGTTACATTTGTTTTGTTCAAATAAAGGCGCATAAAAGTTAAGAATTGCGATTGTGAAGATACCCTGTAAATGGTGTTTACAAGATAAATAGAATTCATAGTTTTCCAACTTGCCAAAATCCAAAGTATATTTGTTCTCTTCTCATAAAAGTTAATAATTGCGACTGACAGATACCCTGTAATTAATGTTTAAGCAACATTATCACATTTGTTAGTTATCAAACTAACCAAAGGCCGAAGAACATTTGTTCACTTTATGTAAAAACACACAAGACTGCGAGTTTACGACTAGCAATACTCTGTTATTTTGTTTAAAATTTTGTATTAGTTCTTTTATTGTTTATAGTCTCAGAGTTCATATTGTAGTTTGTTAATTAAACAGTGCATTTTGTGGACTTTTATTTGGTTTTAATTAACACTCATTTGTATGTTTATAATCACAGTGCGAGCTTGTGTGAGCTGTTCTTTCAGTTACAGGGTATCTAGTTGAGAATCTATGACATTAAGCTGACTTTGTTGGCTTTAAAATCCTTTTCGCAGCATAGTCAAGTATTAAAATTGTAGTGTCCTCGGCTGCTCCCCGCTCTGTGTCCCGCTCTCTATCTTTCCCTCTGTTTCTGTCTCGCTCGCACTTGCTGTTCATTAGTGTCCCTTAGCTTTTTAACCTACAAAAAAGTTGCACAGAGAACGGCATTTAACATCATTGCCATTGGGTGGGCTTTCAATCTATTCATAAAATACGCAACGTTGACCTTTTTTTTCCAACTAGGAGGGTGGCCACCACCACTACCTCACTTCCTTCCTCTCTCCCCCCCACTCCCATAGGCATTCTTCGTAACACGGTGCATGTGTGCATGTGTGCGAAACCTTTGAGAAAGGACACTGGACACCACTGAATGGGGTCACATGACTGCAAATTATGTCACAGGCGGCAATTTCAGATGATTTTAATGATGGTGAAAATCAACTACACATGGGAATTGATCCAGCCCAAGCGTACCCGACCCCAACCCCAATTTAAATACTACCAACCCCAACCCAATTCACAAATGCCGACTCATCACTTTTGTGTTAACAGTTGCCTCTATAGATGGTAATCCCTCGTTTGACACGAGCTGACAGCCTTAACGTTTGTGGTTCTTACAATGGTTAGACAACTCTGATTAACGGTTTAACGTATAGTCGTATATTCGATTTAGGCATCTATATAGTTTTTGATATCCTCTTGTTGTGCTGAAGGTGCCAAGTAGTTGGATGTTGGTAGAGCTGACTATCGTCCTTATTAGCTTAAGGATACAATAAATTAATCATCGGGTATATATTTTCTAGGCTAATGCCTTCGTTAAGCAATACGATATGATGAGCTGTACTGCTTACTTTAAGCTATGCTAGAGTTATGCTTATTTTTAATCGATAATTGATAAAACTGATTTTTTTTTTTTTTTTTTTTTTTTTACATTTCTTAAGTGATTTATATTATATATTTTTAATATTAGGAAAGCATTGTTATAACATAATTCAACAACATAATAATAGATATTTGACTGATTGTCTATGAAAGCTCGAGTAGACTATATAGAATAGTATAGTAAGTAGAGTATAGAATGTAGAGAGTAGAACTCTACCAACTGCTTTTAGACTTTAGGGCAACGACTTTACTGTTCTGCGTTGAGCTATCAATTGCACATTCAATAGGTAAATTGTAGATTCAAAATTAAATTATATTAAATGGACACTTCAAAACTTTCACTGACTTCTTCAATATAGTCTAGAACTACGCTAGAGTTGTATCAAATATCAATAAGCTTACACTAAAGACCAAATGTGTAGGGATAGCGCTACAATAGAGTTGTCAAAAAGCTCTAGTGTAGTGCTCTAAAGAAGCTACCCAACTCCACTAAGCCCTATCTCTACACTCTACTAAAAAGCACTCTATAGTGTAAACTGACCTTAACACATACTTTTCTCAAATTTTGCAGATAAAATTAAAAAAAAAAAAAAAAATTAAAATAAAAATAAAAAAATTCTAGTAAAACATTCTGTAAAACGTATCAAATATAAAATACGTATATTCTATACTCAGCCACGCCCCCACGCCCTACTCGGCAACTACTACAACGCGTTCTGAGAAGACAATCCATTCAAACTTAGTCAAATCATTTTGAGCTCAAGCATTGCGACGGACACTGAACAGATCCATAAAAATAAGTCGAAAGAACTGAACTAAAAGTGACACGCCGACGCTTTAAATACCCTATAAGCCATAGAGATTTTACAATTTAGCCTTAAATTATGAGAAGGGTGGCAAAATAGTCAAAGTATGGCAACGCCGTCATATAATTTATAAACATAATAAATCTTAATTGATTTAAAACTCGTTGGATCCTTTTTAACCATAAGATTATAAGACTTGCTTTATTAGCTTAATTGCCGTTTAAGACTTGACAGCAAGTATAGCTTCGACAGCGTTGCCACTTGTGTGCAAAACAATTAAATCAACTCTAATCACACTAATAACTAAGGCAATAACTAATTATTGCGTGTAGTTATGAATTTAACAATTTACGAAATCGCGCTGCCCACTTTGCGTTGCAATGCTGTCCACTTGATGGCGCTGGCGTTGCCAGAGTATCGCCATTTGAGAAAGTTGAACTTTAACGTTGACTTAACAATTGCGCTCAACTTGATGACAAAGTGGGTAGACCCTCGCTCTTTCTATCCCTCTCTCTCTCACTTTCTCTCTTGCACACACTTCCTCCTCCCCCCCCTCTCCCTTTCTCTCTCGCTCAAGCGCTTGCTATGTGTCCGTCTAAAGGGTATACAGACTGTAACAAGAGCGCACCCCGAAACGTTTCGCAATACAAAGAAAAGGGGCGACTGACATGGTCTCCCCTCAACAAAAGGACTTTTCTCTGCGTGTGTGTGTGTGTGTGTGTGTGTGTGTTTTGCCTTGTCTTTGTGTTTATACGGAAATTGCAACTGAGCTGGGAACGGCGAAGGGGCAGGAGGAGAAGACGCAGCAGGGGTAAGTCGCAAGAAGTGGGAAACAAGACGAAGTTGTTTGCCTGGTGTCGAGAAGTTTGCGCTTATTTTTAATATCCTGCCAGAGGGTATTACAACTTTATAACGAAATGTGTATACAGAACTTATTATATATACATATATATATATATATATATACAAACATATATATTCCTGAACTGCACGTTTAACTGTATTAATATTCAGATTAGTCCATTAGTATTAAAGCTGACTTTATGTATATTACTACAGTTATGTATTTCTGGTGTAGGTAGTGGATATCGGTATCGGCTGCAAGGTATTGCTATATCATATAGCTGTCATAGGAACAATCGGTCCAATAACAAAGACTTATGTGATAAAATTAATTGTTTGTAAAGATATCTCAATCACAAATCACAGATTTAACATTTGGTAATACCATATATATTCCAAGCCAATTAGTGACAAATCGGATTACTAAATCATTAAGCTGTGCTGGGCTTCAAATGGTATAGAGTACATTGTGAGGGTATTAAGACTTCGGCAAACCAAAGATAACTAATCTTGCTTGTTTTTTTTTTTTTTTTTTTTTGTAATATTTTTTGCTAAGGCAGGAGTTCGGGAAATGGGAAGGGGCAGGAAGGATGAAGGAGTGTTGCGTGTTGTTGGGAGTGAGAAGTGTGTGTTGTTGCTTTCCTTGTCGCTCCGTTTCAGCATTTGAAAGTGACATTGATGAAACGAGCCCATGAACATTAGCCAAATATTGCAGAAATTTAGCACTAGAGCGCCTAGTCTAGTGTGTGGACAAAACACACAAACACCAAGTCCACACACACACACACACCCCCTCCCGTACTGCACACACACACACACACACACACATCGTATGCCAATGTTAGAGCAGCCCTCCTACGCCAACCCCACATAATCATACACTCACATTGAGCCAAGTCAAGGGTGGTTGGGCGATGGAGCTGAAGCAACAGAAGTCGTATAAGGACAATCCCAGACACACACGCTACCCGAACGACCTGCAGCCTGTCACTCCTCTCCCACACACACACACACACACACACACACGAACACACACACACACACACACGAACACACACAAGTCCCTTCATCACCCTTCAAGCAAACTGAACTGAATCGGACCCCATTGAAAAAAGAAGTGACACTCTACAAAACCATTTGGCAAACGGCGACTCGACTTCAAAGCAAGTCCTGGGCGTGGTTGCCCAAGCCCCCCCTCCCGCCTCTACCCAACCCTTGTCCACATCCTAGCTTTACATACACCCACCAAACATTTGATTTGATTTGATTTGAATATGATGAGAGAGAGATTTCAATTTCCTATGATTAATTCGATGGTTACCAACGGCATTAATCGGATGTTTCCTCATGCCACAATTCTGATATTTATCTCATTTCATTCAATCAAGAATTTTCTTTCTTTTCGCATTTCACAAATTTCTCATGAGTTCAATGCTCGAATTTCGAATAGTTTCCCTTTTGGCTAACTCAACTCTTTTATGAATGACACAAAAGCATCTCTGAAGCAACAATAATATGGTTTATCGATAAACGAAACTCGTTAGAACATGTTGAAAGAGCGATTAATTTGAAATATTCCATATACAAAACTATCGAGAATTGAAAAGTATTTAAGACTTCATCTAAGTGTTTAGGTATTTATAAATATATAAAAATTGAAAATTATATCAATTCGAATTTTGTTTTATACTTTATACACTTCAAAAATGAGCGAAATTGGGTAAAATGCTGTTGTGGGAATGTATGTAACAAACACAAGTGAGTTTCATTGACACTATAAGCACAATTGCCCCTTCATGAATATTTTTGCAACCAGATCTTGAGGAAAAAAGTACCAAATTAAAAACTAAAAGTACCAACTTTTTTTAAATAATCCATTTTTCCTTTGTATTTTAGTAGTAGAAGTAGTAGTAGAATTATTAGTAGAAGTAGTAGTAGCAGTAGTAGTAGAATTAGTAGTAGAAGAAGTAATAGTAGAAGGAATAGTAGTAGAATTAGTAGTAGAATTAGTAGTAGAAGGAATAGTAGTAGAATTAGTAGCAGAGGTAGTAGTAGAATTAGTAGTAGTAGAAGTAATAGTAGTTGAATTAGTAGTAGAGATAGTAGTAGAAGTAGTAGCAGAATTAGTAGTAGTATAAGTAATAGTAGTAGAATTAGTAGTAGAGGTAGTAGTAGAAGTAGGAGGTAAAAGGAATAGTAGTAGAAGTAATAGTAGTAGAATTATTAGTAGAGGTAGTAGTAGAATTAGTTGTAGTAGAAGTAATAGTAGAGGTAGTAGTAGAAGTAGTAGTAAAAGGAATAGTAGTAGAAGTAATAGTAGTAAAATTAGTAGTAGTAGAATTAGTAGTAGAGGTAGTAGTAGAAGTAAAAGTAGAAGTAGTAGTAGAATTAGTAGTAGTAGTAGTAGCTTAGAAGCACTTAAGTTCCAAGTGTGGTAACCGTAGTAGTTGTAGTAGTAGTAGAAGTAGGAGTAGTAGTAGTAGCAGTAGAAGCAGCAGTAGAAGTAGCAGTAGAATTAGTAGTTGCAGTTGTAGTAGAATTAGTAGGAGTAGAAGTAGCAGTAGAATTAGTAGTAGGAGTAGAAGTAGTAGTAGAATTAGTAGTAGTAGTAGTAGCTTAGTAGCACTTAAGTTCCAAGTGTGGCAACCGTGTCTATAAGTATTTACGGTAGAAACTCGATAGCAGGACAATTATTGACCGAATCATCGATGTTTGCTTGTTATCGAGTTCATCGATGTTACAAGTTCCTTATATATTGTATTATTTATTTTATTTAATTAAGGAACAAGCAATTATTGTTATGCAACATAATTTAGTTGATTAACTTACTGATTTGTATTTTATTTATTTCATTATTTAATCTATTTAAAATATACATTTTCTTTACAACTATTTATATTTTATTTTTCTTAAAAATTGTGTCATGAAATCATTCAATTGCATTTATTTATCGAGGTTGTACTGTATATAGTAAATAAATAAATATTATTTAAATCGACTCAAAAAACACTTTTAGTTAATATTTTGGTTCGTTTGCGTTAATTAAAGTTTTTTTATGATTTCCATTAAATCTGAAGAAACCTGTTCAATTTGAATGTTATGACCTATGTCCGCCGCAAAATTGGGGGAACGATGTAAAAATGAGCGCCTTAGATGATCGGGAGAGGCAAGAAGGAAGCAGGATGAACTGGGGACGTTTCTCTTATTATGGAGATGGTGTTGAAAGTAGCTGCAATAGCTAAAGTTTCCAAGTTTGGTAAGTATAAACACAGCTCAAATTCATTTGTAATCAATTAATTCCACCACCCCCCGCCACCCTCTACAATCAATTAACAGCAAATTACTCGAGTAATTTTAAAACAGAACCCTTAACTGTTGGCACACATGAGCAGTATCTTAGTTGAGATATATACTGAAAATTTCATTAAGATCGGATAACAAACTCATAAGTTATGCGGCAAAGAAGTTTACACTTCCTTATGCCCAAGGGAAGCAGAAGAAAGCACTGAGGCTTCAGCTTATGTACGTAAGTAACTTACACAGCGTTTGCTTGTATGCGCCTTAAAGTGCTTTTATACATATGTATGTACATACTTGTATGTGTGTGTACAAATACGTGCAGGGTATCTTGTAGTGCTGCACTCTTGCCAATTGAATAATAATTATTATTTATTATTATTAATTGGTAACAAGGAACCTCAATAGACAAACAGTTTTATCAACATTTCCCCATTTAACAAGTTGAGTATTATTATAGAGTCACAACACTTCTGCTTCTTCTTCTCCTGCCTCTTCTTTACATTTACAAAGTTGACATTTTGTAGTGCTCACATTTTACGGTTACTTGACACGCAATAGTTTATTTACAAACCAAATATCGATTTGTTTTCAGGATCTGCAAGTGGTCAGGCAAACTGCGTACAATTTACACCCTACATTTTAGTGTGTCAATCCTAGAAAACATTTGCTTGGAAAGTATCTACCAAGTATTACGAGTACTACAACTTTAACTCCCGCTAGACAACAATTCAGCCTTTCATATTCGTACAAGTCCAGAACTGTCAGGAGAATAGCAAAAATTTGCAAGGCTGTCCCTTAAGAGTTGCCAGAAATTTTTAAAAGCTATAATAGCTTATTTCCTCTGAAGAAATTTAGCTAGAAATAGCTACAAATTATCACAAATGCTTTATATTTAAACAAGCTGATCAGTCGAGCGCGCGCGACTGTATAATACCCTGTGCAGTTTTCTAAATTAAGTATTTTGATTATAATAGAAGTAAGAAGTAAGAAGTACTAACGACACTTTATATAGTCTTGTGTCTGATTATCTTTCTTAGTTATAGACCGATCTTAATGAAACTTTCAGGACTGTTTTAATATGATATTCTGTATGCACATGCCAAGTTAGAAGAGTCTACTCTAAGAAATGCGGTCATAATTTGTTTTTTTTTTGCGTTTTGCCAGGAAGTGGGGGATAGTATCGAAAATCTAACATAAACTCGATCTGGAGAGGGTATACAGGCACCTTCATGCCAAATTTGGTGTCTCTAGCTCTGATAGTTGCTGAGATCGACGCGTTCATACAGACAGACGGACAGACGGACGGACGGACGGACGGACAGACAGACGGACATGGCTCAATCGACTCGGCTATTGATACTGATTAAGAATATATATACTTTATAGGGTCGGAGATGCCTCCTTCTGCCTGTTACATACATTTGCACAAAATTATTATACCCTTTTTTGCCCATTTTTAATGAGCACAGGGTATAATTATCAATTTTTAACCAATTTATTAAAATTATTAATTCAATTATCAAATGATAGAACAGTAATTGAATAATCAAATAAATTGTTAACATATTTAGCAATTGGCAAAAAAGGGGTATAATAACTTTGTGCACATGTATGTAACAGACAGAAAGAAGAGGCACATAAAAGATGACAAGTGACAAAACTTCCCTCTCCGGTTGTGCATTACATAGAGTGCAGACGTGTTTTTGAGACTGTCGAAACACACTAAAGAGAGTGAACAATAATTCTCGGTAACTGCTTTGCTATCACGAGATAAGACCAACATGGAAAATCTAGCTGCTCTGACATATATTCTTGACCAATATATTATATCAATTGCCGAGCCGATTGACCCATGTCCGTCTGTCTGTATGAACGCACCGATCTTAGCACCTATTATTACGGTTAGCAACCAGATCTTAGAAAAAAAGTACCAAATTAAAAAGAAAAGGAAAGGAGAAAAGATTATAAATGATCCATTTTACCTTTTTATTTTAAACATAATCCATTATTAATATTTTATAACTTAAGTTAAACTATGAATTTAATTTTGTTCATCAAAATAGTAAAAAAAATAAAAAAAATGTACCGACAAAGAAAAAGGGTACCAGTTTTGATACTAAAGTACCAAGTGTTGCAATCGTGCACATAATACCTAGACACACCAAATTTGACATGAAGATTCCTGGTCTATTCCATGAAAAAAACAACGCATAATACTAAAAAGTACTACTGTGTGTAAAGAGTTTCTTGACAGTTTTAAAAATGTGTAAAACTAAAATTTATTATATTATAACTTTAAACATATTATTAATCTGTTAAGCATTAATAATAAATAGAAGTCTATGTTTATCGCATTTAAAGTAATTTAAATGAATTTTTTCTGTGTGTCAAGTGTTTCTTGTGTGTATACACACTTGTACATATATGTACATGCATGCTCATAGCAGCAAGCTTTTGCGCTTGTACGTAAACTCGATCAACAACTGAGTGATACGTCACTTGAAATTAATCAACACTGTTAGTTATCACACTCGCCGACAATAACGTTGCAAGTCTAAACCTAATGTATACACAATTCAGTGAATAATATGCATTTATTTTGATATAAATATATACATAACATACATAAATAAATATTTGAAAGAACTTAATGAAATATGCTGAGATGCATTGCATGAGTTGCCAGACTTGATTGAACTTTTGCCGTTCCAAGGCAGCGCTGTCTGTCAAAGCCGCAGCTGAACTTGTTCGGCTTTGCACACGAACACGAACACGAGCCGAAGTTATGTTTCGCTGTAAGCGAGAGAGCACAAATTGACTTCAGTCACTGTTCGTGCAGCAAAGTGAGGGGAACGTGTGATGATCTGTTGTGTTCAGTGCCATCGATAGTTTGGTTCTCACATTCACAGAGCAGAAAAGAGTCGCTGGGGGCCAGAATATGGAAAGAATATGGAGGATGCGGTAGCAGTTCGATGCAGTGATGCCAACTTGACCTTTTTTCGGATAGATTTGTCATATTTTCTAACTACTTCAGTCGGGAAACAACTCAACATCCTCTATCCGAAAATCTTGACTTTTTTTTAGATTATTTTCTGCCAATTTTAGAAATTTTGAAACAAAAAACGACATTAAAACGAAAATAGTTTCTCAATACGCCTATATTCATCTCATCAATTGGGAAAATGTTGCAAATACGCACAAGTTTTGGACCGAAGCAAGAAATATCCAGACTCGGGTGGCAATAACCTTTTTTCGGAACTAATGACTTTTGCTTTGACCGTTTTAGTGTTGTCTTGGTCTAATGCAAGACACAAGCTCTACGTTCTGTCTTAATTTTTATTTTTCCAGCCTTTTTTCCCTGTTTTCTTTGGTCTTTTTGACATATTTTCTGGAAAATAGTAGGCAACACTGATTCGATTCATACAATTTTGCCATCAAACGATTTCGATTCGTGGATTTCTGACACCGAAAATGCTATATATCAAAAACTATAGGGACGCCCTCTAATAGATTGAGTATATTATGGTGGAGGGAACTATCGTCGACTATCGATGGTTTTGAAATTACTATCGTTGGATAACAATGGCACCGACTATTGATAGTTATCCACCTCTATGCTCTGTTGTTGTTAAATTTTGAATTAAAACTAACTATTTGCCTTACTTGTGAATAGCCCGTTTCTCGCAGTGTAAAGCACGCCATTTGATCGACATGGATTGGAAACTCGAGAAGGAAGCCTTGCAGTCTCATTATTGTTGTTCTCGCTATTAAGATTATGGCCCGAAACATTGCCCAAAATACAAACATTAAACAAATCTTCAAAGATGGGTTCGTTGTGTGAGTTACATACGCAAATGTTCCAAATATACTGACTGTAAAATACCCGGTATTCAATTTAATTAGAAATATACAAATAAATAAATAAATATAAATATATGTGGGCATCACAACTTCAGAGATCCATAACTAAAGTTATATTTATTCGATCTTGTTGCGATTTAATGAAATGATTGATAATCATAAACGGAAATATTCATTTATAAAAATTGCACTCTATCATAAAAACCTGATGAGCTATTTTGCCTACTTGCGTGGGCGTGGCTAGATTTGAGCGTCCTAAGACGATCAATCCTTAATCGATCCAATCGATTAAAATACACAATGATGTTATCATGAGCAACTACTGTAGATACTCATTCATGTATATAATGTATAGATAAGCTTTCATTATCTCTATCAAAAGTTCAACAAGTTTCCATATAAGAAGCTATTATTATTATGAGAATTAAACAACTTGGATAATAAAATCCCTTAATGATTATTTTAAATGTATAATTTGTGTTATTTTATATTCTGACTTAAATTGACGCCACGTTAAGTTATCGTAACAAAAAAAAAAAAAAAATGAATAAAAAAATAAATAATATAAAAAATATACAGATTATCGCACACCTCCCCCCTGCCACCACGACCTCTTTAGCCCACCTGTTTGCCACTATATTTTGATTTGAACTGTCCCAGCTGTTTTCTCTCTTATTTGCCTCTGTTTTGTACACCCTGTGCAATGACGTAGAGATGTAGTAGGCATAACCGACCGACGAAGTATGCTATAGAAAAATTCTTACTAAAAGTCACGCCCCTTTTGAAAAGGAAAATATACTCTATATTTAGATCAACAAAATACTGCTTCAAAAAACAAAAGTAAATACTTTGCTTTCTATGCAAATAATACGCACTGCGTAAAAGAAAATACCAAAAAGACAAGTAGAGTCAATACCTTTAAATATGTACACATGACGTCACAGGGTGTCTGCTAGTCGTGGGATGTTAATCGCAGGTATCGAACTTGTTTCGCATAGTTCTCTATTTTGTTTAATAAGTCTTTTCTAAGTAGTTGTTTAAACAGCAACAACAACAACAACAACATTACTAGCAGCAGAGAGAATCATACACAAATGACCCTCAGATGCCGCAACGTGTTTGAAGGCAGCGCTGCAGCAGAGGCAATAGCAACAGCAGCAGCAGCAGCAGCAAGAAGAGCAACAGCCAAACAGCAACAACAAACGGGGCAGACAACGAACAAGTACAACAACAACTATTCACCACAAACACAAACCGTTTCAAACCGGTTCAATGCGTCGCTGCTGTCGTTGTCGTCGTCGGCGTCGACGTCGTCTTCATTGTACATGTGTGAGCAAGCTTGCTTGTGTGTGAGTGTGTGTGTGTGTGTATGTGTGCTTATGTGAGCTTGCCTAATGCGCCTGTGTTTCGGTTTCTGTGTCTGTGCCTCTGTTTGTGTTCCTCTCTCTTTGAACCGTCTGCTGTGAACCGCTCTCTCATTGTACGCTCATTGCAGAATTGCGAGACGAACGAACGGTGTGTGGCGTGCGTGCGAGCGAGAGGCAGCTACAGCTAACTGTGATTGCGATTGCTTGGCACCGGTTCATAAATTGGTTTCTGCTCTGGTTTTTTTTTGTATTGTTTTTGTTTTTTTTAATGTTGTTGTTGTTGTTGTCGCTCACTCTCTCGCTCTCGCTCACTCAACTGGTACGGTGCGGTGCGTTTCTCTTGTTCAGTAAACGAACGATACTCAAATACGACGCACGCTTTGCTGTTCCAACTAGTTGTTGTTGTTATTATTATTATTATTATTAGTATTATCATTATTATTACTATTATTATTATTGTTGCGCTCGTTTTTGGGGTTTTCGTTTGGTTTTGGTTCCGCACCGTTTTGTCCGTTTGCTGAGAAAAGATGTCGCTTCGCAAATATAAGAATCCAGTTAACAATCATTTCATCTATAACGATGATATACGGAAAAGCACATGCAAAATCTGTTATTTCGATATGGCTGGAAGGCATTCGGAGAACTTAATGCGGCATCTAAAGCGCAAACACCCGGCCACGTATGCCGAGGTGATGTTAGAGAAACAACGCCGTCGATCCGCAAATCCAAATCAAACCGGTTCAACGACAGATACTACAGCCGGTCCATTGTCATCCATGTTCAAATTCGAAACGGAACCCCATAAATTGTTTATTAAATCGGTAAGATATTGATCCATATTTTATTTCCCCCCAAGTCGTATCATTACTTTTAAACCTTATCATTTTGTTCAGTTAATACAAATATTTTTTTTCAAATTAATTTAACTATAGGAGAAATTGGTATTCAGACTCGATGAACCTGGCCAACAACAGGTAACTAACAACATAAACAACCCTATAGTCTACAGACCGGTTAACTAAGCTTAGCTAATCTATTACCATAATTAACTAATTAGACAAACTATACTTGAGGTTTCACAGTGTTAGCTTCTTACGCAAGTTGATTTCTTGTAAAGATCTTGAAATCCCTTTTTGATTTAAATAAATTAAATATTTAATTTTAACTTTAAAAATTATTATAATTAATATTAATATTGATTACGAAAACAATTAGGATTTTATATTAAAATTCTTAAATTTAATCAGAAAACAATTACGATAAATTTGATATGATAGCACAGAAAAGAAATCTGCAAGATAAGAAATGAACATATATTTTAAAATTTAAAATAGTATAATAAAAGATAATTTAATTTCAACATGTATTACTTTAATATTAAAATTAATATAAATATTAGAAAAGGCTAAAACTTACGAATAATTTACCGCCATAAAACAAATCAAAACGAAATGAATCAACAAGCAATAGTTGTAATTGCAAATTTAAATAATTTTAAAAATATATAATTTTAATATTAATATTAAGAACTCAAGTTAGAAGGACATTCGCAATTCACATTATTACAATTTTAATATAATTATTATATGATATTGAGGGAAAACACAAAAGTTGAAATTTAAATTATGACTAATACTAATTACTAATTTATACTACTATGAATAATAATTAATTAATAATAATAATACCACATTTATAATTGAAAAAAAAAAATTAAAAATTAAATGCTGACAAAAGTTACAAATTTAAATTAAAATAAATAAATAAATAAATATAAAAACTAAAAGTAAAAGAAAGATGATATGTACTAAGAAAAGGCTATATTCAGATTAAAATTAAGACGACAAATTTTAAAAAATACAAACTAAAAATAATTAAAATTTAATACTAAAATTCGAAGACAAAATATGAATAGAGATATTTGTAAACTAAGCATAACAATATATATATTTAAAAAAAAAGTGTAATTTTAATATAAAAAAAGAAAGTAGAAATTAAGAAGAATCCTCGTTGAATATGTTATTAATCTGTTCATTCTTCTTCTAGATGCCCATTTCGGAGAACTATTCGAATGAATACGATGAGGAGGATGACGATCAAACGGGAAATGGACAATTCGAAAGTGTTTACATTGCAAAAACCGAATTACGCGAGGGCCAATTGAATGATTCCAATGAATCTCTGTCCTATCAGGAAAGTCATAACGAGGAGAATGAATTTATTGTAAGCAATTTGCCACTACAAACCGCTGCAACTGCAACTGTTGCAACGGTTGCAACTGCTGTTGCCACGCCCACTGCTACCTCAACTGGATCCACGCCTATTGCGCCAACAGTTAGTGCGATTTGCAGTCCCAACCAAGATGATGCCTTCTTTTTACAATATCTTGGCCATAAGTTTAGCAAATACTCTGCGAATACCAAAAATACCGTACAATTCCATATAAATCGTATACTCTATAAGGCCGATATGGGTTGTTACGATAAGGCCGATTTATCCAAGATATCTGATACGGATGTATGAATATTCGAATTGTATCATTCAAATTAAATTAAATTAAATATTATGATATAATATAATTATGTATAATAAAAATCATATTTTATAGATGGTATATATATATGTATATATATACTCTCCATTACCTGATACACATATGTACATATGTCATTAGTTCAGAGAAACTACTTTAGCATTTAACTGCGCTCTAGTTGAGAGTGCAAGACTGCAAGAGACCCTGTACTAAAGTCCTTAGACACCTTAATAACGTATTTGCACACACACACACACACAGACATGCATATCCAAATACATACACACACATAAGCAAACACTTTATCAGCTCTATGTATGCTTAAGCTTCAGTGTTCGCTGCTTCTTCCTTCGGCACAATGAAGTGTAAAATTGTTTCTTGCATAACTTACGAGTTTATTATGCGATTGTGTTGAAATATTCAGCACAAATCCGGATTTACATATGCAACTTATGTGCCAAAAGTCAAGGCTAGAAATATAAAATTGCTCTTGTAATTCGACACTAACTCTAAGGCTATACTGCACTATAGCATGCTATATACATATGTGGTTTATACATATATGCTATATATGTATGTATATAAGTAGGTATTGAAATGGTTCTATAGTCAAACTAGTAATTGTTAAGCTTTTTATTTTATTATTTTTAATTTTCATTATAATAAACATAATTATGTTAAATTATTTTATAATTATTATTATTATTTATATTATTATTATTTTTAATTTAAATTATTTTATTATTATTATTATTACTTTTAATTTTCCTTATAATAAACATTATTATGTTAAATTATTTTATAATTGTTATTATTATTTTTAATTTAAATTATTTTATTATTATTATTATTATTATTTTTAATTTTCCTTATAATAAACATAATTATGTTATATTAACGCTATCCCACAATAAATAAAAAACATCGCAGATCTATTAATCATTCGCAAACAGTTGAATATTTTAAGTATTTGCTTTGAAAATATTTAAGTTTAAATTAAGAAAATTAAGATTTCATTTTGTTCGACGTTTTGGGCCGAATTTTGTTGACTTAAAAATTGCGAGAAAATTGAAAAAGCAATTATGCTAGTTCGATAGCTCACAATATTGTTAGACAAATCACTTTCCCAAGGGTGGAAAGGCGTGGCAAGCTGAAGGGGGCTGTGTGATGAAGCTCTGTGTTGTGGCAAAAGGCGACAAGAAAGAGCCAGAAATGCTGTACACAAATACACACATAAACACACATACAGATACACACACACACACACACACACACACAGATACAGACACAGACATAAGCAGTGTCTGGCTTCGGATACGTTTAGGGCTTCGGTTTCTTTCTGGTTTTCCTGCGAAATTTCTGAACCTGCGCTTGCCTCAGACTATCTCTCTCTCTATATATATATATATATATATACATATATATATATATATGTGTGTGTGTGTGTGTGTGTGTGTGTAAGTGTGTCGTTGTCGTTGTCGTTGTCATAGGGGCTGTCCTGTAAGCTAACCCCCGAGTTGGCCATGCTCATACCCTGTGCGTTCGTCTTCGCCTTCTCGGTTTGCTCGTCGCATCGTCCTCTTGACGGTTATTAAAGGTTCATTATCAAATATGTCGGATGCGAGCTGGTTGTCGAGTAGCTGCTTGCCGCCGCATGCTGCATGTTGCATGCCGCATGCCGCATGCTGCATGGAGCATAAACGGCAGAACGAGAACTACATTCAGTTGAAATGCAAACAAAACAAAAATATACCAAAGCAGTTTACTTAGCTGCATTTCGGCTCACACACCTGCCGTCTTTTGTAGCTGTTGTTGTGCCTTACACACACACACACACACACACACACACACACACGCACAACCATACAGTGGAGGCCAATGCACTGAGCTGAACCTTTTCTTTGGTTCGTTTTGCTGCGCCACTTGGTACTGTAACCGTAGCCTAATGGAGCACTTATCACTAGGGTAAATGTAATGCCCGATTACTAGCTGAATTAGCTTGCAGATATGCATCTGGAATGCAAAACATTTGCTAAGTAGAATCCTCAGCATCTGTTAACAGATGCTAATGGAAAAATTCCACACAAAAAGGAAAAGTTCTGTTAGGCACAACAAAGATTTAGGAATAATTTAATAATAACAAATTAATGTAGATTGACAAGAAATGCTATGAAAAGTGGCCTTAAATAGAAGAACAACAAAGTTTTCATTTCATTTAGTTCAATTAAGTCAAAAGACGCCTAAAGATCTTAAAGAAAAAACTCAAATTTCAACCGATAATTCCAATGACAACTATATGATATATGTAGTAGTCCAAATCTTCTCAAATTTGATCAGAGAGCCTATTGCAATACCTAGTGCACAAACTCTGATTCTGGTTAAAATTGCTTGAAAAAACCTTAAATTTTTTAATATATGCTATAATGATCCGATTTGAATCAAGTTTAGTCAATAGATATGTATACTATATATATATATATATATATATATATATATATATATCTATGTACATATATACATATATGGCAATATCAAATGCTATATCTGTCAAATTGGTTGGAATATCTCTAAAAACGACCAAAGTTTTCATACTAAACGTTGATATTTGAACGATAGTTCCTATGACAGCTATATGTTATAGTAATCCGATCCGGTTGGTTCCTATATATGTAATGCAGTCAAGAAAATGACCGAACTATGCCAAGTTCCATACACTTGGCTTGAAAACTGAGAGACTAGTTAGTATGAGCATTTCTGTATCGGCTCAGCTTGTTGTTCCGATCCAGAATAATATAATTATATATGCAAGATAATATATTATGATAATACTAGGGTAATTTAAGGAACATATAATACACATACATACATACATACATATATAAATTAGTGAACTTGAATTAAGTATTTAACATTTTTATTTGCGTTATTTTATAGACTCTTATCTGTGGGTTTAAAAATTCAGTTGAAGTTTATCTGAAGTATGCTAAGGGTTATTGTTGTAGTTGTTGTTATTGTTGCAGGGATTCTCTGGGTTCATTGAGAACATATGTTAACGGCATAAAGCGCTCTAATCTGAGAGAAGTGAGGGCGAGATAAGAGTCGACGATTGTGCTGATTGATTTGAGTAACGCTAAGCGGGGGGTGGAACCAAACGGAATGGAACAATGGGGAATGGAATGAAAGCGTAACAGTTTCAGGCTGAATTACAATTGCAGTTATTCAATACACATGCAAACTAGACATGTGTGTGCGTGTGTCCGTATCTAAAAATGTAAGCACGTTTCAAAAAGAGAGGGATGTACACACTAACGCACATAAACACACACACACACACACACACACAGAGTCACAGACATAGGTCGAGAAGGTATACGAAATGTCGCCTGACATTTGTTCCCTCTGCTTTCCATGTAATTCGCTTTAGTTTCATTCTTTTTTCATCGTCTTTTTTTTTGTGTAAATAAAATAGATGAAAATCAATTTGACGTGTCTTGAATTCTGTTTAAGGTTTAAAGAACTCGTTTTACAAAAAAAAAAAAAATAAAAAAAAACAACAACAACAAGAACGACGATGGCAGCAGCAGCAATAAGAACAAGGCGAAAGAACGAACGAAAGCAGAAGCCGAAGCAGCAACAGCAGCAGCAACAGCAGGAGTAGGGTGCGGAGGCGATGGTGAAGGAGATGGTGATGGAGAAGGAGTCGGAGGCAAAGGCGACAGCAAGCAGGGCAATAAGAATGAGCGAGAAAAAAAATGGAAATAAACTCAAAAACCCAAAGTATATGCAGGGACGAGAGCGAACGAGAACAACGTGTGGGAAGATGGGCAGCCAACAAGGAGAGGGAGAGTGCACAGCATGAGTGGAGAGTGGGAGCACAGCCTGTGGAGAGCAAAGGGAACACACACATAGCTTTTACATACACATGTGTATGTATGTATGTATATGTATTTGTGTGCGTTGAATGCCAGCGACAACATTTTTGATGAATAAAAGTCAAAATCTGAGATTTACCTAGCCTTAAGGGATGGCAAGTACACTACTTATGGGTATGAGGATGGACAAAAGGTGGAAAGGGAGCAGGGTTACGGCATTTAATAATTACATCAATCTTTTTTACATTTAAATCGAATAACAAATGTGTGAGCGCTCGACATGAAATGAAGGCTATACAATTTGTAAGAGTGAATGCAGCCATGATGAGTACGGGTATTCACACATAAATACATACACACACACGCACACATATGTACGTGCTGCATGTTTAGCAGAAGTGTGGAAACGCTTAGAAGCGAGAGGTTGCTGTGAAATTTGTAATTTGTCAAATGAAGTAGTTCAATTCTATTGTTTGCTTACAAAAGTATAAACGAGTTCTTTTATTCTTTGCTTAGTCAACGGCAACTAAACCAAGAACTAGTTCCTTTTTTGTCTGATCCTATCTCAATTTCAGTCAATTATTCATACACACGTGTCCAAATTTGTTTTAATAAAATTGCAATTAAGAAACTAGTTTGATTTCATTTAAATGGACACATATTTACGCCAATGAACCAGATACATACATTTGTGATATATGTATGTACCAGCTCAATTCTTCACTCTCTACATTTATACATACATAAACATTCATCTAATGAACTAGTTCTAATTTGGTTCTTTATTAAGCGAAACTTAATCACACAAATACTGATCAAATTCAGTTATAAATTGGTTAAGACTGATTGCAATTGTTATCGTCTTGAATCAAAAGTGTTCGACTGGACGCTACCCTGTAGACAGTTAGAAAATATTATGGTTTAATAAAAACTCTTTTTTATTTAGACTTTATAGACTTGGATATGACATGTTCTGGAAGTTACATGCACTTAAAATACCATTACTATACACTACATCAGAGAATACAGGGTATCAGTAGAGTTTTACAAACCAAATTTGAAATTCAATCCAAATATATGTATGTTTATTA
Organism: Drosophila funebris; assembly: GCA_018901825.1. Taxonomy (NCBI): domain Eukaryota; kingdom Metazoa; phylum Arthropoda; class Insecta; order Diptera; family Drosophilidae; genus Drosophila; species Drosophila funebris. The sequence continues at coordinate 292,525 of JAEIFK010000675.1, read as the reverse complement.
TGTATATATATGTATATGTATATATACATACATTTACAGGGTATATTAGAGCTTAAACTTATTCATCAAATTTTTGAACGCAACTTGATTTCCTGACTCACTAAAGGAATGTGTTGAGTGTTGAAAGGAGTGGGCGGGCGATGGAGGGGGGGTGGTGGTGGTCTTATGCATGTACATGTGAATGCAACAACATAGAGGAATCAAAATCAGAGTCAGGAGTCAGGAGGAATCTACTGACAGTTGCGGGGAACAGCAGCCGCTGCTTGTCAATCATTCAGTCAGTCAGTCAGTCATTCGTTCAGTCAAAGCACAACAATGTACAAATCGCCATGAACTAACAACAACAACAGCAACAAAAGACAAGCGTCATCATCGTCAACATTCCCATCATCATCATCATCATCATCAGCAGCAGCAGCAGCAGCAAAGGGGATGCTAGGTGCTGGCAGGCAAGCCGTCTGGGAGGAGGTAACAGGGGGGTTGCAACGCAACTAGAAAACAATAAAAAGAGTCGAAATGCTTGCAGCAAAGGGAGACGCGGGGCGCGCTACACGGAGACATCTCAAGCACAAAAGGCAACCAGCAACGACAACAACAACAACAACAACAACAACAACAACAACAACAACAACAACAACAACAACAACAACAACAACAACGACAACTACAACAACAACAACTGTGGCAACAAAGGAGTCTCAGAGCCCAGTGAACTCGACAGCAGGCAAACGAACTGAGCGCAGCGAAAATATTTTTTGTATACCCTGTAAATGGCAGTTGGCCACCACAAGGAGTATAGCAGACTTACAAAGTGTAATTGATACGCAACTATTTATTTATAGTAAAAAGGCGAAACCATTTTTGTTTCGTATACCCTGTAAATTGCAGCTAGTCGCATGGGGTATAACATACCAGCAAACGCAACAATTTACTTACCTCGATATATAAACAGGTGTGTGAGTAACTCACATAACTCTAACAAGTCAGAGGCACGACTAGCAGATACCCTGTACACAAGAAAATAAAAGCAGCTACGCTATGTAAATACACTATAAAATTAATGATATCACATAAAATTCAAATTTAGCTATTGTACCCTTTTCAAATTTACACAGGGTATGAATGCCTTTTTTTTGTAGAAACCTAAGTAGAGTTAGATACATATATTCTATATTTTTCTAAGAAAAAGAATATATAGAAAATATAGACTACAGGGTACTTTCAAGTGCAGAACACTCAAATTGTGGCATTTCAATTTGTTTGTAGCATCTGCCCAAGTGAAATGCAGCCAAGAAGTTTGCCTGATTTTGATTTTCATGCTGATTCTGTGTTGAAAATGCGTTAGAGCATGTTCTCCATATCAGGAACTGGAACTAACCTATATATATATATATATATGTATGTATATAACTATAACTATATACATATTACATATTATATTACATATTATACTAGAATTGCCTAAATTTCAAGATTTTTAAATAAATACATACAAATTAGTATAATTAATTGTTATACAATGTTTTTACCACTGAAGCGAAGAAGCGAAAATAATCTTGGATAATCTACAAGTATGTAATGCCCTATAAAGCTGCTTAAATCAAGAGGTTTAATACAACTTGATGTAGAACTAATCAACTAAACTTCTTAGAACTGACTTTCATTTCATAATAACTTTATTTAGGCATATGAATAATAATATTTATTTCAAATCTTAAGCTATATAATCAAAGTAAAGCAAGCGGTTCAATAGAGCGCACACGACATCACTATGCCCTGTATATATGTATATCTACATATAACTATACTTATATATTATTCGTACTTACCATACATATTCCTACAATACATGGGCATGCATCGCTGTCTCGCTCTCACACATGTGTTGGCCGCAAAGCGCAAGCGATTCAATGCATAAAATTTCTTTGCTGAATATCTTTCTTATTTGAGAACTGATCTTTATGAAAGTTTCTGTGCGGTTTTTACATAGATAATCTTCAAGCACTTGATAAGTTGGCATTGTCTATGTTCAATAATATAGGCTATGACTTTTACAATTTCTTCAAATATTTCAAATTAACTATTTTGGCGTATGGTATACAAGAACTTTCATGCCAAATTTGGTGTCACTAGCTAGACAGACAGACGGACAGATATGAGCCAATCAACTCTGCTGTTGATACTAATCAAGAATATATATGTATACTTTATAGTGTCTGCCACGCCTCCTGCTGTATGTTACAAACATTTGCACAAAGCTATTATACCCTTTTGATTGATTTCTATTGGACACAGAGAGTTCTTTAAACAAAATATTAATATCATTGTTTAAATATTTAAATACTTAATTTAATAAAAAGAAAACACAATTTAATATATTTTTGCAATAAATTGTATTTACCACTAAAAAGAAGAAGAATAATGCTTCACTTGGACAATCTATAGGTATATTCTAGCTTACAAATCTGCTTAAACCAAGAAGTTGAATACAACTTGATGCTGAAATCAATTAATATGCTAAAAACTTACTTTAAGTGCAAATCTTGCTCAAAAAAAGTCAACTTAGTTCTGGAACTGTAGTTCCATCTTATACTAATCTTTTGAGAAATTCCTTGAGTTCTGTTTTATTGCGTTGATTTTTACCTAGACAACTCTCTCTCTCTCTCTCTCTCTCTCTCTCTCTCTCTCTCTCTCTCTCTCTCTCTCTCTCTCTCTCTCTCTCTCTCTCTGTCTCTCTCTCTCTTTTAGCCTTTACTCGCTTCACAAATGCAATTCTGTTCGTTTTGTAGTTTTACCTGTATTTACCTGCTGGCACTTACGCACACCTGCCCCTACCCCTACTGCTACCCCTACCCCTAATTCGACTTTCTTTCTGGTTTACACTGAAACTTCTCTGATTATGAGAGGCAAAAGTGAAGAGCAGAGTTCAGCTCAGTTGAGCTGAGGAAATGAAAATAGAAATGGAAATCAAAATGGAAATGAAAATGAAAATGAAAATGCAAAGACAACAACTGGTTGATGATTCCAATAATTACAGCGCATTTAAATAAGTATGTGTTGAGGTCCAAGACCAGCCCATGGTTCAACGGGACCGGGGACTGTGAGGAGGGGGATGACCAAAAAAAAAAAAAAAAAAAAAAAAAACAACCCTCTCGTAACGCAGCGGGAAAAACTGCCCCCTTTGTTGCACTGTCAACGGGTGGCGTGGCATGCGAGCAGGAGAATCATGAGACAGCACTGGAGTAGGGGTAGTGGACCAGGCGCTGGGGGGGGTACAAAGGGGGCATTGTTGTCGATGATACGCGTTGATGTTGATTTTGATGGGCTCTCTTAATGCCAAACAGGCCGCAAAATCATTTACGGCGCTTTTCGCTTTCATTGCAGGAAAGAGCAACAAGCAACATCTCCTCTCTCTCTCTCTCTCTCTGTCTTCTTCTTCTTCTTCTACTGCTTTTGCTTTTGCTTCTGCTTCGTTCCTACGGGTTACCGTTACAATCAGTGGCTTAATTAGTTTAAGTGGCACCGATATCCTTCATGCATACATACATATATGTACATACATACATATATATGTATATATAACCACCCCGTACATACATACATATATGTATGTATGCACTTATAAGTGGTGCGATTGTTTGCAATTCATTCATTGTCATGCAAATCGCGCTTTCTTTCGCTTGTGGGAACACGTACGAACATGTTCATAGTATGTCGATTTGTATCATTTATCGATATGTCGCTAAGTATGCGAATGTGCGATAATGCCGCGATAGAACTATTCTATCTATCTTTAGCCATATCTCATTGTCTCTCTATATCTCTCCCCATCTCCGCCTCTATCTCACTCTCTTCCTATCGATATCTCCTTATATCTCTACCTCTATTTGTGTCTCTATCTCTACCTATATCGCTATCTGTACCTCCACTTATATCTCACTTTCTTTCTCTCTCTGTCGCTCTCTCTCTCTCTCTCTCTCTCTCTCTCTCTCTCTCTAAATCTATCTAACTCTCTCTCTCACTTTCTATGTCTCTCTCTTTCTCTCGCTCTCTATATTTAACTCTCTCTTTCTCTCTCTCTCTCTCTTCCTCTATCTCTATCTATATCTCTATCTGTACCTCTACTACTTATATCTCACTTTCCTTCTCACTCTCTCTATATTTCTCTCTCTCTCTCTCTCTCTCTCTCTCTCTCTCTCTCTCTCTCTATCTCTCTCTAACTCTATCTAACTCTATCTAACTCTCTCTCTTTCTGTCTCTCTCTCTCTCTCTCTCTGTCCCTCTTTCTGAATCCCTCCCTCTCTCCCTCTCTCTCTCTCCGTCTTTCAGTCTTTATCTCTAATTTGAACCGTTCTCCTGTGCTGTTCTTCTCTTTCTCTTCTTGTTATTACTTCCTTACTGTTTCTTCTTCTTCTCGTTTGTCATCTATGTATATCTTCTTGTATTTACACTCTCCAATATATAAACTTTTGATTAACATTATTAAAAAAGTATAATCTGTTTTAAATGCCTCTCTAATTGTTTCTTCTTCCTCTCAATATTCACATTTCCTTTAATTTAATAATTTACGCATTTTTCAACCCTACACTTAATTAATATCCAGTGTTATCCAACGCTTTTTTAGTTGTTTATTTTATTGTACGTTTTTTGTTTTTGGTATTTTCAAAATATTCCGAGAAATGATTTTTTTTAAATCCATAATAGATAACATCCACAGCAAACCCAAACACACACACATATATATATATATATATACACACACACAAGAACACTCAAACTTGTTGAAAATGCCGTAGAAAATGATTTTCTAATTATAGTTGCCCCAATGAATAGAAACAAACAATTTGTTTTGAGCCAAGGAATTTCCCCACCCCGCCTACATCCTCACATACGCTGACTGGCACTTTCCCCCCTTCAAGCCCCTTTCCACCATGCCACACTCCAGCGACCCGCACTAAACATTTGATATAGTAGAACTGCTTACGCCTTCCAATAACTGTAGTCGAGTGAGCGCGCTTATCGCATGTCTCAAAGGGGGGTGGATAAACATATACATACATGCATAAACAAACACGTGTATGTGTGTATGTGAGTGAGTGAGTGAGTGACAGGGGGGTATCATTACCGTTAATCGGCTATGACAAAACCCGTTAGTTATCTATGCCAATCTTAAAAAGGGGGCAAAACTCTCCATTAAGACGCGGTTTTGCCATCAATTTGTATACCTTCAAAATGATTTCCAATTAAAATTGAGCTACTGCTGCCCCTGAAAAAAAAAAAAAATAAAAAAAAAAAACAACAACTGTGAAATGATTTCAATTCCCAAACGGCGATAAGAAGTGACGATTGCGTTGGCGTCCACGTCAACGTCGACGTCGTCAGCATCGGAGAGCAAAATAAAAATGCGTTTGTACTTTAATTGGTCTCATCGCACAGCGCCACAACGAAGCGCAAGCAAGACCTACCCCCTCTCTAGACCCCTCTTCCAACACAACCCTCAGAGACCACAGCGGCAACGACACTTTGTGTTGAGAATATAAACACACACACACACAGACAGCTGTGCGTGTCTGTGCGTCGGCTTTCCCGCATGCAAGTGAAGCTGCAGTAAACGTTGACGTTGACGTTGACTGCGACTGCAGCAGCAGCAACAGCAGATGTACATATGAATTTTTAACAGCTGATAGCATTTGAAATTTATGTCGACGCTGCTGACTCTCAAGCGCATTTCAAGTCTCAGCCTCCCCAAAGCAACGCTCTTACACTCTCTCACTCTGCCTGCGCTCTTTGACAACGCTCTTCGGCAAAGTAATTTTGACGATGCTGCTTCTCTGCTCTCACTGGTCGAATTGTTGTTGTGTGTCTGTCTGTGTTTGTCAGTGTCTTTTGGGTTTTCGTCTGCCCCTTGTTTGTTACGTTGAGGGAAGAAGCTATCAACTTCCGACTTATAAAGGGGGGAGAGATCACGCTGTCTGTCTAAGTTTGATCGAAGCTGCAAATAGAGTTGTGCTTGTTGTTGTAAATTGTAATTGTCATGTTGCTGATAAGCAACAAAACAGCTGACAACACGCTGCGGGGGTGGGTAGGGAGATGTGAATGTAAATATTTTTGTTTGTGCATATATGTATGTGTGTGTGTGCCTACCTGTGAACAGCTGCACATGCAAGAGCTTCCCAAGTGCCTGGTTTATGTCATTGTCATTGAGCATTTAATGTGTATGTATATTTTTGGAAATCTGGCAACACTGCGTCAAGCAAATCTCTGCTTAACCGTTGGACACCCTCCTTTGCATCATCTTCAAACATCCTCCCCCTGGCCCATGAACGCTTGTGTATGTGTGTGTGTGTGTCTGTGTGCACGAGCAATATATACACAAGCGTTGATTATTAATTATGTAGCAAAATGAGCAATGATTACTTCAAACAGCTAAAGCGAAACCTTAGAAAGTTTTTCGGGCCTCACCTGCCGCACGACCACGAGACAGCAATAACAATAACATCAACAAGAGTAGCAACAACAATGTCTTCGTTTCGGGATTAGCCCAGAAAAGTAACTCAATATCCAATACCAATGGCAACGAAGCGTCTCAGAAATTTTCCAAACCGAACGAAACGAACAAGCAAACGAACGAGCGTGCAAAATACATGTACACTGTCAGGGGAAGGGGGCAAACAAGAGAAGAAGAAGAATGAGGTGGAGTGACTGGGCAAGAGGGCGCATAGGTGATGACATAGTCGTGGACAGAGGAAGCAGCAGAAGCACTGACTGCTGCCTGGCAATGTTAAAAGCAATATCGTTGCATTTACACACACATACACACAGCAAGCACACACACAGAGACACACAGAGCGCATGCAAAGACACAGAGCAACATTTGATTGTCGGCTCCGTTGGCTATGCACAACAAACCAGTATAATTGCACAAGCATACTCACACACCCATACATATATGTATACACATATACAGTCATACACTTGAAGAGACGGGCAAACACACAGGCTCAAAATTGACTAGCGAGTGAAGGGCGCTCTCTTTGGCCTAAGGACGAGATGTAAAACAAATTCAGAGCGCAGCAGGCTGCACAAAAATTCACCAAAAAACAACAGTAACATGAAGAAAAAAGAAGAAATAATAATAATCAAATGGAAGCTAAACATCAAGCAAGCGCAAGCGGGCGTCCCAGTTCAAAAGACAGAGTCCCCAATCCCCCTCCCTCACTGTGCACCACTTCACAAACACCCCCTTGTCCACTCTTGTTTGGGGGCCAGCCACCACGCGGCTGAAAAATGTTCGCTCATTTGTATTATGTATATTTTATATGTGTGCGCTTGTGTGTTTTGACCTCGGCGTCGCTGCTGGCGTCAACGGAGACGTTTGTAGCCATAGCGCAGCTCTTTGTTTGTGCGTTCGTTCTCTTTTGGCTAGGCTTTTGGTTTTCTCTTGCTTCCGCCCTTGTTGCTAGTTGTTTTTGCTGCTGCTGTTGCTCAGCGCAATGACTTGTGGGACTTGTTGGCAGCGACGTTAACGTTAACGTAAGCGTCGTCGCCGACGTCGGCGTCATCATTGTTCCGCGCGGCCGTTTAACTTTGCGCTTGTATTTGTAAATGTGTGCGTGTGTTTGTACATGTGTGCTATGGTCTCATTTCAAGATAATCGTCACACGAATGAGTTGTTGATGTTTTTGTTGTTGTTATTGCTCTGCTTGTTGTTGTAATTTAGCGGTTTTGCTTTGTTTTTTTTTAATGTTAGCTTATACATAGTTAAGTATGTGCACATGTATGAAGTATGTAGTGAATACTTTTACATACATGGTACATACATAAATATTCTTCATAGTTTTACAAGAGTATTTAAACTTCTTCATGCCGAAGGCATAATTTTATTTTATTTTTCCACTTCTTTGTTTCGCTTCGGGTTTTTTCCTCTCCCTTCACTATAGTTGTGCGTCTCGCGCAGTTGTTGTCGTTATCGTTGTTTTTGTTGTAGTATTCGCCTATTTGCTGCTTAATGCTATTAGTAGTTGTTTTTGTTGTGTTTTTCTTCATCTTTTTTTTTTTGATGAAATTGTGTTTAGCATTTTAACCCATTTAACACTTAAATGTTTTATGTCAACAGGTTCTGACCCAAATGCTAACACAAATACATACATATTGTACCTAAGCATAAGCGTGTATGTATGTATGCATGTACATAAATAAATATACAGATATTCATATGTACATGTGTATTTGTGTTTATGTTTTTATGTATGCAATAAACGGATAGAGCATATTTCTGCTGGAAGTATTTGCATCCGGGATACGGCATCAGTTACGTAAATACGTAACAACTTACTTACATATGAATGTATGTAAATGAAAGTATATATGTATGTGTGTACAGATAACCTGACAATCATTGACGACCTTTTGCTAACTGAGTTGATCTTGGATTCAATTGGGGATCAGTTTGCTCGACTTTGCTCATCGAAATCTGTTGAAAGGAGGGAGTGGGGGTATGGGGAGTTCATCTGGCTCATCTTGAAATACGCGTCGGCGACAATACTTCAATGTGAGAAAGATTCATTTATAAATTGTTCATACATACAAACATACATATATACAAACATACATATTTACATACATACATATGTATGTACAAATAAACAAAAAGAATGGCGACTACGCTGGCAGCGCTGCCAGCGTAAGCGCGTGATGATTTTGTTTGTTGCTTAATACAAAATAAATTGAAAGCAACAACAACAATATCAATAAGATTTATTCAATTTAAATTCGAAATGCGCCGCGACAATTATTGTTGCTCATTGTTGCTGTTTTCGCAACAACAAAAACAACAGCAATAAGAACAGCGAAAACAACAAAAACAATGTCAACGCTTTCATTGGCAGCAAGCGTCGGCGACGTCGACGTCGAAGGTGACGGCGTCATCATCAGCATCACAACACGTCTGCTGCTGTCAACGTCAAACGCGCACAGCGACAGCAACAGCGTTGCGCCTTTGGCAGCTCACAGCCACTTAGCGTAGCAGCGACGCGTCGCGACGCTGGCAGCGACGTTGACGTAGATATTGACTGCGACGTTAACTTCCGGCATTTTCTTGCTCATCTCAACGTTGCGGTTGTGGCTGCTGTTGTTGTTGTTGTTGTCATATAAGTTAACACGACACGTATTGCAATAATAATATTAACAACAACAACAATAACACGCGCAGTAAAGTTTGAAAATGCATAAAATAAAGAGAAACATCAGAAAATGAAATGTAATCAAATAAAATACACTAGCCGATACATATGTATGTATATAAATATACTTATACAGATGCACATACATACATATGTACATATGTATGTACATACATATATATGTACTATGTGTGCATGTGTGAACAAACAGGCATGCATGTACATACATACATACACATGCACATATACTTACACAGCGCACCTTTTCTCTGCCAGCATTTCAACCAAGATATCAATCGAAAATATGCTAAGAATGTGTGCACACACACATGCATAGATGAGAGTATGTGTAAGGGACACGAGGCAAATAAAAATCAGTCGAAAAACGCATTTAAAGCCACTCAAAAGCTAAACAGAAGACCATAAAATGTTTTTTCACGCCGTCGGCTATGGTCTGGGCCGGGAGTGGGGCATGGGCAGAGTCCACACCAAGCGACGACTTGGTCGAGGGAGGGACGGACACAGGCCACTTGCGTACTACACACACATTTCGTGTTACAGTTTCAATTTAAAAGGAAAATGTTCCCACACACACACACACACACACACACACACACACTCACACACATGCAAACACAAAGAGGCATCATCATCAATTTCTAAATGCAAAACCGCAATAAAAGAAGCGGATCAGTCGAGCGCGCGCGACAGTATAATACCCTTTTACAAATTATGTATTTTGATTATAATAGAAGTAAGAACATTACAGGTGTTTAAAGAATACTCTTTTGAAACTCTCAGGAGGGGAGTTATCAAAAATGTAAAATAAACTTGATCTGCGTATGGTATACTGAAACCTTGATGCCAAATTTAGTGTCTCTAGCTCTTATAGTTTCTGAGATCGAAACATATATACTTTATAGTGTCGGAGATGTCTGTTACATACATTTGCACAAATTATTATTTCCTTTTTTGTCCATTTTTAATGAGCACAGGGTATAAAAACAACAACAATAACGAGCAGTAAAGACCATAACAAATGCCATAACACCGATACATGAACACTCTCCCACACATTGAACTCTTAATATGTACATACATACACACATGCATATGTTAGTCAAAGTCTGTAGCTGAGTGCTTGCTTATGAGCCACAAAGTCATATTACAGCTGATATGCCGTTTGCTTAGCGCAGTGTATTATAAACACAGTCAAGCAAGAGAAGCCAAAGCCGAAATCGAAGTACACACGAAGTGAGAGCCCGCAACAAACACAAACACAAAGAGAGTGCAGATTGAGAGAGCGGGCGCGTGAGAGACAGAGAGTGAGAGCAAGAGCCAAAACCAAAACGGTGTGGCTGGCAAACGTTGCGCTCTGTTTCGGTTAGTCGAGTGTTGATGATTTTATCTAAACGGAAGGGGAGAGAGGAAAGGAAGGGGCCATAGGGTAATGACGAGGACGACGCATGCACGTGTAACCGTAAAAAGAGTGAAAGAGTAAGTGGGGTGGCATGTGGGTGAATGTGCGTTTGTATCTGTCTGTCTATCTGTGTGTGTGTGTGCTGGTTTATATTGTTGTATGATTGTATGTATGTACATATGTATGTATGTATGTATGTGTGTATTTACTTTGCAAAATAACAAGCCAGCAGCGAGATGGGTGACAAGATAATTGTTGGTACCCGTGTGTCCAATGGGAAAGTGTTTGGTAATGCGTCCGTGAATTGATCCGGCAATTTGCTTCCATGTGTGTGTGGATGAACGTGTGTGTATGCTTTACTGCTAATAGATATAAATGAAATTGATAATCGTCATTTATAGATATGCATTATAATAAATATTAAGTCGAACTCGCCGCTCTCGTAACCCTGACGCCTCACCTCGTTAGACAGCGCAGATAGGCGAATGACCCAACATTTTGACTCAGCAGTTATATCAATGTCACATCCATGCCAAAAACACACAAAAAAGACAAACAACAAAACATCCACGATATTTCGGCCATTAGCCCCTTGTATAAAATACTTGTTTCAAGGTAATATTTATTTAACAATTTTTGTTTTCTTTGGTATTTAGGCCATTGTACGACAATGAACATATTTTCTAAATATTCCTAAACTGGATAAAAAGACGCAACATAGTATGTACATAGTTATGTATGTATGTATGCATACACATATAAACATATGTATTTGTGTGTATACATATAAGTGAGCCCATATCGAAGTTATCGAAAATGCCGTAAGTTTAATTATCGATTTAAAATACTAAATGCTTCCAAAATAAGGCACTTAAAGCGGAATACGTTTTCTTTTGAATTTGAATTGTGTTTAATACAGTCGATATCAGTTTGTGACATCCATCAATTCATACAAATTCTACGCAGATAAAACAGTTTGACGTATTCTGTATTTTCGTCTCATTCCTTTTACAGTGTCCTTTGCAGGCCGCACAGTTGATCGTATGTCTGCGTTCTCCTTTTGCCACTCTCATGAACAATCTCTTAATCGTACGCACGCATTGCCAGGTGAAGTTGACAGCTACAAGGAGTGGGGTGGCGAGGGGTGTGTCTTGTGTGTAACTCACACTGACACAATTGGAGCGCCATTGACGTATTTACATACTATGTACATTTACTGCATGTTGATACATACATATACATACATATGTATGTACATTTGTACATATCTGTATGCATGTGTATTTGTAGAGATGTTGAAGAGCGTTCGCGACTTCATCAGCGACTTAATTATTAAATTAAATGCGCTAAATGGCAGCACACGCAAGTGCCAATAAAAAAAATATAATGAATAGCAAAAACAACTCTAGCAAAAATGCTCGAAATAAACGCACGCACACACACACACACAGCCATATGCGTAGCAGAGCAGTATACGCACGACAAGCGACGCCACATGCTTACAACCTTGTCCGTTATGGCTCCCCGCACTTCGTTCACTCACCCACAACTCTTCGCCTTCCACAAGAACAGCAATAGTAACAACAACAACAATAAACTGAAGATGAGAGCTACAATAACAGGCAAATCGAATAAAATTGTCAACGCCTCTCTCTGACTCTCTATTCATACATATGTATGTACATATGTACATATGTATGCATGTATATACTACATACATACATATCTAGTTGCTTCTCTCGCACGCTCATTTTGTGCGCAATGCTGTTGTTATTGTTTCTTGGGGCTCTCTTTGGCTTTTGGAGTTGTTCAATTTTGATGTTGCTGTTGATGTTGTTGTTGTTGGTTGTTGACTGCTCTTCATGCTTTTTTATGGCTTTTATGGTCATAAAGCCGCTTTGGCCTGTCCAACAGCCGCCAGCTGTTGACGTTGGCGTTGTCGCTCCCGCTACCGCTTCACACTCTCGCATGACAACAGCAACAATGGTAAGGTATAAAATAAAAAAAAATATAAAAACAACAAACGTCAGTCTCAGTGGCCAAAGCTAAATGGCAACATATGCACATTCAGACACATTGCACACAATACACACACAGACACGGACTGTGGTGCAGGTACACATATGAAAATACATCTATACATACATGCACGTATCTATACACACACACACACACACACACACACACGAACATGTGCATGTATCTGTATGCCAGAGGCCCACAAACAAACCAAACGTAAAAAGCGCGCGCGAATACAGGTCGACGCTCGACATAGACGTCGACGTCGACAGAGACGTTGGCAACGGCCATAGCAGCAGCAGAGCAAAGGCAGCAATGACAGTGGCTGCGACTACGGCAGAGCGGCAGCGTAGCTTCTTGTTGCGGTCGACTATGTTTATGATTTTCGGAAATTCCATTTCGTGTGCATTTTTCGTTTGTTATCGCTACAGTTTTTATTTCTTGTTGTTGTTGTAGTAGCTTGTTAACATATTTGAAATGTAATTAAATCAATTTGTCTTTGCTCCACTGAGCAAGTCTATGTGTATGTTTGTCTGTACAGCTTAAGCTTAAACCGAACATAATTATGTTAATGTTAATGCCTCTCCCTATTGCGCTATCTGCTTATTATTTTATTTCATTTATATATTTTTTCTTGCTTTGTCTGGCAACGCTCTCTTATCCATGTGCGTGTTGAAACTGGTTTGGTTATTTTGATCATATTGAGCTCCCATTCCAAACATCACCTGCCATGACGTCACAAGTGCTTATCAATTGCGTTGCCAAATTGGCAATGATACGTATACTAACTATGTACATATGTATGCAAATCAATGCTAGGATAGACACAGACACATACATACATACATATACAGTTGTTGACGTCGATTGTTTTCGCTGTGTGTGTGTGTCTGTGTACGGCTGAGTACGACGTCTGCTCGCAACTGTTTCTGTTTTATGCTGTTGCTTCTCTCCTGCGGCTTCTGTTGTTGTTAAAGGCGCACTCATGTGATTTACTTTAAACAATATCTTAGACACCCTGTAAATTACACACACACTCACACACATAAATGCCAATAAGTATGCTATGAATTATACAACATAGAAACATACAAACATCCATTAGTCCATATGTATGCATATACTATATATACATACATCTACGGATTTACGTATATATGGATGTAACGTAACATAATATACCCCACAGTGCATTTCTATGTACGGTATACAAACGATAGCGAAGATTCCAACATGACAACAAAAACAATAACTACAACCAACAGGTTTAAACTACGCAAACGGCAAACATAAATTACAATAACAGAAGCGACCGCGAACTCAACGCGGCAGCGACGGCGACAGCGACAGCGGCAGCGACAGTAAAAGCAATAACACAATAAATGAAAATGGAAATCATTTCGACATGTGTATACATACATACATATGAACAACTCATCTACATGTACTATAAATATGTATGTATGTGTTTATGTTTAATTCCGGAATTTGAAATTGTCGCCAAACAAACTTGACAATCAATTGAAACAACAGAATTGAAGTGAATTTAGCAAATTAAATGATGTGGAATGGAATAAGAATGATTAGCAAGTCAGACAAAAGTTCACTTTTGTATGTACACACTCACTCTCAAGCAATCTCAAAATTCGATGACATCTGCTTATTAAGATTACGATATCGCATTATGCCTTGAACCATATTTATAAAGTTAAAGAGTTTTTACACATGTACATACGTATTTATGTATATATGTATGTACATACATATGTATATACAAATTTAAATAAGCATGAGGGTATATTTACGTTTCGCAAGCGTTCTTACGTTTACTTTTACGAGAGCGCAAAGCAAATCAAAATCAAAACGTGTCAAAGCAAAACAATAACAAATAGCAAAGACTGCAATGCTGCTGCCACCACTAACAACAATACAGCAACGGCAATAGCAATTATGTGTGTATGTATGTACACACACACACACACATGCAGGCACAGTCAATTTCAGTCTTGACAATGCGTTGCGATTATGCGATACGTTGAGTGAGAGGTGAGCAGCAACAGCAGCCACTGTCAGCAGCAGCGACAGCAAAGCGCAAAACCAAACACACACACACACGCATACATACATACATTTCAGTAAGAGACCAGGCAACTGAAGCATATGCACCAGCAGCAAATGGTTTATCGTGTACGAAGTAAAGAAAGAAGAAGGAAGAGAAGTGGTAAAGGTGTTCAAAGGCAGCGCGCGGGCGGTATATAAGAAAAAAAACTGAAGCAAAAGGTTTTTTTTTGCTAAATATTTAAAGATGCGTTGAGTTTAAGGTTCTGTTCGACTTAAGCAAAGAGAACAGAGCAAAATTCTCTATGTATGTATTCATGTTTGTGTAAAAGTGAGCTTGTTTAAAATAAAGAATTTGTACACAATTAATTAGTAGAACGATCACGCTGAATAGTCTTTGCTCTCTTCGCATGCGTTTGCTCTTAAGCAACTGATGCGACAGTGATTGGGTGGGGGATAGGCGGCCACAAAAAGTTTGCATTGCAACTGTAACTAGTGTGCTTTCTCTATGAGTGCGATATACATTTGGGCCCTCTGTGTTAGGCCCTGACATGCCTCATTTCTCCCCTACCCGCATTAAAAGACAGACAGAGAGAGAGTGAGAGAAAAGAAAACATGGCAACATAGCAATGGGCAGTCAGGCGGACAAACGGACAAGCGAAGCGCTTTGGCTGTGGCTTTCTCACGTCTCCGCAGCTAAACGTTAGCCTGACGGCTTTTGGGGGCGGTCGGGCTGTCGTACTATGTGTGTGAGTGTGTGTGGCAAGGCCGCAATTAATTACAAACTTAGCCAGCTGTCCGTGTCCCTCTGCTGCTGTTGCTCTGCTCTGACTCTGTGTGTGTATGTATCTATCTGATGATGGCGGCGAAAAGTAGCACGTATCAATGTTGAAAGCATAAACACAAAGAGTGCAAAGCGAAGAGAGCTACTGACTGAGAGACAGAGAGCGAATAACAGCAGCAGTAGCAGTGAGAGAGAAGTATGGGAATATGCTTTCGCCGGTCGGTTGGTCGCATTACCGTTACCGTTACCCTTTGGCTTTGCAATAGATTCTGTGTATTGCAAACATGACCAAATTTATGTATAATATATGTACTATGTACATAAGTATATATACAAACTCACAAGCATATAGTTCATACAAACATACTATACATATACGAACATACTATAATAAATATAAAATGTAGGCAAGCGGCAGCAACAACAACAACCACTTTTTTTTATGAAGGGCATACAAAAAGCACCGACAACAACGTTGATGATGACGATGACGGTGACGACGTCGGCAACAGACAGACGTTGTAAAATGGCAACAACAGCAACAATAACGAAAACTGGCCTCTCCTCTGTCTGAAAAGTATTTGTATCTATGTACATACAACATATGTACATGTATGTGTGCGTGTGTAAGCATAGCAATAGCCTCAGAATCAGCATCAACTTAAAATACTTAGAGTCAATTCAACACAGCTTCAAACACAACTCATTTTTAATGCACAAAATCAACTACAATAACAGCTCAACTCTAGAAATAACACACACAACACACACACACACACACACACACACACTCATACATCCTCCATCCAAAACCGCTGACGCTGACGCATTTATCACTGAGCTGCTTTGGTTGCCAAACAACAAGAACAAGAACAAGACCAAATAAAACGAAGGAAGAAGCGACCGCCGCCACAGCCACAGCAACACATAGTAACCACCAACAAAAGCAACAGCAACAACAACAGCGTAGCTAGCCAACGGCTGTTTTTTTGTTTGGTTTATTCCGACGGAAAAGCAAGGAGGCAAACGCTGAACAGTCGGCGTCAGCGTCAACGTCGGCGTTGGCGGCGCGCATTGGGAGTCATTGATTTTCGTTTATGAGCGCGACGGCGACGCGCTCTCACTTTTTATACGTTCATTCACACGGCGCACAGTGGGTCCAATTTTTGTATAGCATGTTAATCAGTCCAAACCCTATTAATAATGTGTTGGGTAAATAAATACCTATTAGTCAAATAACATATTAATAAATGTTATGAGTAATTTGAATTTACAAACCGGTTAAGGATTGTGTACACTAAAATAATAAAAATACTTTTATTATAAAAAGTGTGCTTGCGAAAATGATTTGGTCACAGCCTAAGGCACAGTGTGTCTGCCTTGCTGCGACTGCTTTTGCAAATGCAAAGAGCGCGCAGCAAACAGTGCAAGAGAGCGTGCGCGAAAAAAAAGGAATGAAATACACACACACACACTTGGAGAGGGGGAAGGCAGCAAGAGACAAACAAAACTTAAATATGTTATTGATGATTAAATTGTTGCCGTAGATGCACGTGTGAGTGTGTGCGAGATTGAGATCAACTCTTACTAGCCCAAAGGCGGCACATCTACCTTTGAGGTTTGTTGGCTTTGTGCGGCTTTTGGCGAATTGTGTGAAATGCAGACTTCGCGACACCAACGCGGCTGCTGCATATGAGTTCTGCTTGTTGTCGTTGTTATTCCGTTGTTTTGTCAGGGGGCAGTTTTCGTTTTCGTTTCGTTTGCTTTTGTTTGTTGTTTGTGTGCTTTAAATCCACGACTGCGTCGTACCTGTTAAAGCCAAAGCATGCATCACCGCACCGCACCTCACCGCCCTCGCTAATCGCGCGCCAAAGAACAACAACTACAACAATGAGAAAACGAAACACCATCTTGAAATAAAGCGCGGTGATTTCTTTTTGCCCAGACGCCGCAGGTAGTCGCTGCCGTTGACGGCTCAGCATGCGTCAGGCCTGTCTGTGTGTGGTACGCGTCTGTATATGTATGTATGTTGTCTAAACGTCATATATAAATGCATGTGTGCGTGTGCGTGTGAGGGACGTCAGCGTTTCAATAGTTTTTTTTTGGGCTTTGCCGCTTATCGTGCAGCAAATTGAAAGCAATAAATACTTAATTGTTAGCCCTGCTTAATTACGTAATTTGAATTTATCTTAAAGAATGCAGGTCGCTGGTGCATACGTGCCTACAAAAAAGCAAACCACAAAACATTGCAGATGGCGAGGAAGAGAAACACAAGAAAAAAAGAAACCCAAAGAGAGGCAGAGGCGAATGGGGCCAGGGGCAATTTCGAAGGCCACAAAAGGTCATTGCAATGCAAAGGATACTAATACACACACACACACACACACTCACGCATTTCTTTATATGTACGTGTGTGTGTGACATTGAACTGAAAGCGAATAACATGGCGGCATTTTGTAGCGTTCTAGTGATGATTACTTTTGCAAATAAACAGTTTTTATTTATGTATAGCAAGTAAAAGTCTGATAATAAGTACACATGCCTACAAGGTCGAGGAAAACAAAAACAATCACCATACAATCCATACATGTACATACATACTATGTACATATTTCTTAGCCACAGTTCGTCAATTCGTTATAATAAAAAGAAATGAGGTTAGTTGATTTTTTTTATTTCATTTTTTTATGAACGCTAAAGGAAAAACCTTCTAGGTTAAGTCAATATACATGTATAATTTTGTGGCTGTCGTTGTTGCATTTTATTTTTAGGCTACGGTCAAATACAAATTCACTGAAAATAGAGTGAGACACGGTTGGAGGTGGTTTGGGGGACTTCCAGTGCAAAGCAAAGCTACTCATCTCTTTCTCCCACTCAGTTCACAGTTAAATGTGTGTAAACATTTGAGTCATGACATTTAACGGGAATAATTCGCTTTGCAGTGTTTATCGCTAAGTTCATTTTTTTTATTCGCTTTTGTTCTTTTTTTGGTTTTGAAGAATTAGCAGAGAGCAATGAGGAAAAAGAAAACTATCAACACACAGAAGAAGAAGAGGCGTAGTAAAAATCATAATGATCACTCTCATTTGCAAGCCTCTGTGTGTGTATGTGTGTGAGAGTCTGAGCTTTTTCATTGTCTGCGAGCTGCTGACCACATATACATACATACATACATACATGTATATACATATGAACATACATAGGGCATGCATGCATGAAAAGAGTGCCAAAAGGGAGCTCAAGTACTTACAAGCAGACACACACACAAACACACACACATGAAAACATGTGCATTTGCAATTGCCAAAATAGTTGATAGAGTCACAGAGAATCCCAATAACAATTCCTAATGATGACCCGAGCGCACATCGCAAAATGGCTGCCATTTTTCATGGTAGGCAGGCAACTTAATAAATGTTGCCACTAACGGTCTGTGGCGCTGTCGCTTAAGGCCAGTTACTTTTACATAATAAAAAAACGAGCCCAACTAAGAAAATATACAACTGTATGTATATTCATATGTATGTATATGCATTACATGCTTACATATGTATGTATGCACATACATTCAAAAAGAAAACTATAAAATTTATGCTCATTGGCCGCAGCGAGTGCCAAAGCGCGTGCCAAGCCGCCAGAGCAAAGGCAAAGGCAAAGGCAGCGACAGAGACGGAGACGACGGCGGCAGCAGCAGCGGCGACAGACAACAGCGAGAGGCTCTTAAATTTTGCAAGCTGTCCGCCGTCGCCGCCCACCCTTCGCTCTGTTGGCCCCAGCGGCGCGTGTGTTTGCGTTTTGCTTCCGTTACAAATGGCACAGCAGACAAAACAAGCTAAGAAAATGCCCCACACAACATACACACACAAACACGTATACCAGCATTGAGTGCCAAAATCTTGCATATCACACAGACACTCACTAACACATATAAAGTTAGTACGCACGTACGCCATGCAATGCTCTCTTTATATTGTCTTGCTACGCTCTCTTTGCGCTCTTTAGCTGGCGCTTCTGCTCTGTCAACGGTTCAGCTTAGCCCGACGTCGCTGCTTTTGTTGCTGCTACTTCCGTTTGTACGTACTACAACTGCGATGCCGGCAGCGGCCGAGCCGAAGTTAGTCGAACATCTGTGCGCGCTGCCGACGTCGCTGTCGCTGTAGTCGTCGTCGCTGTCGCTGCCCCCGAGCAAGCAAAGGCAAACACAACGGCCGCTGCTGATGCCAGAGTGCCAGGCAAAGCCCGTGCGCTTCATTCATTCAGTTTTCAGTTCATTTCGAACGCGAGAACTGTGCGGACGTGCAAGCGGCAGCGGCAAAGTTCGGCCTAGTAACACCAAGTAACGCAACAGCAACAAAAACCACGCGCTCCCGAACTTACACGTTCCGGTCTCTCTCTCTTACTCGCTCCGCCGCCATCAACCTCAACAGGCGCTTACAATTTCAAACAAACAAAAACTGAAAATATCTAAACAATTTTTTTAATCAAACAATTAGCAAAAGACTTGTGCCTCTCTTTGACTTTGTGTGCATCGCTATTGCGCCTTTTACCCCTCGCCTAGACCTCCAAACACTGCACTTGCCACTGCCCCACCGCCTAACGCCGCGCGTTTAACAATAAATAATAACAATAAAAAAATATTTAAAAAAAAAACATTTAAATCAACTGGAGAAAGGCAAATATTAATAAAGGCTGCCAAGTTAATTTGCAATTGTCAATTGTGTGCCTAACTGAACAATTTGTAATTATAATTTTTTTTTATATTTTTGTTGGGTTCTTGAATTGTTATAGCCCACTCTAAATTCAAAAGTCCTGGATTATTTTGAATTTTGATACGGCCAACGGTAACAACAATATAACAACAACACCGAAGCAGAAGCAAAAACAAACAAAGACGCAAACGAGCCAATGAATGCAAACGTAAACGTAACGAAACATAACGGGCCACACAGAGCAAAAGCAAAGTGAAATCTCACGCAACGCAGCGCAAAATAAACTAAGCAGCAGTAGCAAAGTCGCAGCAGCAGCAAAACGCAAAGAGGAGAAGCATTACTCCGCTACGCTCCTCATCATCACAAAACGCAACGAGCGCGTGTCAGACCAGACACAGACACACATGCACATGTACGTTCACACTACTCAAGTCACAAACTGACTGACACATACA
Organism: Drosophila funebris; assembly: GCA_018901825.1. Classification (NCBI taxonomy): domain Eukaryota; kingdom Metazoa; phylum Arthropoda; class Insecta; order Diptera; family Drosophilidae; genus Drosophila; species Drosophila funebris. Next base: position 271,898 of record JAEIFK010000675.1, on the reverse strand, counting down.
CACACACACACAAACTTACGCAGCGCATAGTGACAGAAGCGCAGTAATTGTAATTGTAATTGTAATTGTAATTGCAAATGCGAAAAGTTGCTTCCTTGCTGCCAAATCCTAAAAATTTAATATAAAAGAAGCAAACAAAACAAAACAAAAAAAAAAAACCAGAACGTGAAAGGAAACAGAATTTAAGCACAAGAACATTAAGCAAATATAAATGAACACAAGAGAGAGAGAAACGACATATGAACGATTTGTGGTTTACCTTGTGTGCATTGGGAAGCAGCAGCACTAGAGTTTGAGCAATTGCAACAGCAGCGGAAGAAGAAGACGACGACTTCGGTGTTGAAGCAGACATAAAGTAAAAACAACAAAAACAAAGTAAAAGAAGAATCCGCAGTCAGAGAAGCAGAGAGAGGAAGATACTCCAAGAGTCGTCGGAGCTTGAGTGCGAGTCAAACACGTACACACACACACAAGCCCGCACGCATACATCTATATACACATACATATACGTCGCACAATGACCTTGCCAACGAACACAAACGCAGCGAACGGCAACGGCAGCGGCAGTGATGATGACTCGGACATGTTTGGACCGCCACGCTGCTCTCCACCAATCGGCTATCATCATCATCGTTCGCGCGTGCCAATGATCTCGCCAAAGCTCCGACAACGCGAGGAACGCAAACGCATCCTGCAACTTTGCGCCCACAAACTTGAGCGCATTAAGGACTCCGAGACGAATCTGCGACGCAGCGTTTGCATCAACAACACTTATTGCCGACTCACCGATGAACTGCGACGTGAAAAGCAAATGCGTTACCTGCAAAATTTGCCAAAGTAAGTACATTGATATAAACATATACATACATATATATAGTATAATCCATACATATATTTAGATATCCATGCATGTGTGTTTGTTTGTGTGTGTCTGCGAGAGGAAAACCCCACGCATTTTGTTCGTTCATTCGATTGCCCTTTAAAATTATTGTGCGTGGTGTGCAACCTTCACTGTTATTCGTCTTTGTGGGAAAAGGCCAAAGTGCGTGTATGTGTGTGTGTGTGTCTGTGTGTGCTTAGAGCGCCAAGAGATCCCAAGAGAGCGAATGAACTAGAAATATATACTATGTAAGCAAATATGTGCTACATTGAAATTTATCGATAGAAATAACTTCTACACGTCATTAAAGAAAAGGGTATTTCATCAAATTTTATCGATAAAAAGTAATGAAAGTTGTTTGAGTACTCAAAATAGAGAAACTACTTAAAGTGGTTTCATCAATACACTTTTATCGATAGATTAACTACTAACAGCAGTTGTAAGAAATTTGCCACTTTTTGAAATTTATCTTTAGACATACAAAAAGAAGGAGGGTTTGTAGATCGATATTTATCGTTAGGCAAACTACAAAACTACAAAAAGTTATAAATATAGTTTTGAGAAATTGCTTAGACTATAAATATTTTTAGGAAATAGAAATTGATCGATAAATAAATTACGAAATGTGGCTTACTAGTATTATACCCTCTTACCAGTTTATTTACATTTTTCTTCGTTTATGCACATTTATTCCCATTATTAAAAATTCACATTTGAGAGGAAATGCACAGGTAACAAAAATACAATATTTAATAATGGAGAAAAATATGTAAAAACGCTGAAAAATGTACACAAACTTCGTAAAGGAAGGAAGGGAGGGAGGGGAGGGCATTACATTAACCCTCAAAGAAAAGAGCAGCAACAACAACAATAACAACGACAACGACTCTTTGGGTGGGTTGTTGTATGTGCTTGTGTGTAACTTGACGCTTATAAGGATATTTCCGTTTGATCTGGGGATGTGGTCAGACAACCGCAGCTTGTCGCTCTCTTCCTGGCACAGTAACAGTGTACATTCAATATAATGAACTTAACTGACAGACAGACAGCCACTCGATATAACGAAATAACTTGTTTCGTTGTTAAGTTTTTGTCGACTTTCTATGCCTAATAACGCTGGCTGGCAACTCGTATCTATAACTCGACTAACAATTAGCTCATTATATCGAATGTGCACAGTAGTATTTTGTTGCATTCAGGCCAAGCGCAAAGCGAAGCAAAGCAAAGCAAAGCAGATACTCAAGAGACATTAAACAACAGCAATAGCAATAGCAGCAACAGCAATAGCAATAGCAGCAACAATAACAACAACAATAACAAAAACAAGCAGCAGTCAAACAGAAACAGAAACGACACAAAATACAAAACGAAACTAAAAACGGCAGCAGCAGCGACAGCGACGGAGGCAGAGTAGCAGCAACAACTAGAAAAAGCAGACAGCCTGCCAGCGAGCGAGTTGGCAGCGCAGCAGCAGAGACGAAGCAGCGGTAGCGGCAACGAAAATTGTTTGTCCGTCTGTCTCTGTCTCTTCTGTAAAGAAGGGCGTGTATGTGTGTGTATAAGTATATATGTGTGTGGCGAGTACAGATGAGAAAAAGTAAGAGGCATATTGTCAAAAAAAAAGAAGAAAAAAACATGAATTTTCAAAGATGTAACATGCACACTTCGATAACAAACGCCTTATAAATTGATTTAAAATTAACACACGCACACACACATGCATGCACATGCATATATATGTATAGAGTAGTCAATAATCAAGTTATTGTCGCGTCAATCAGCAAACCAAACCAAAAAAGACAGGAACAAAAAAAAAAAAATAAAATATTAAAAATAAAAAGAAGTTTTAAATACAACAACATCAACAACAGCAAATAAACGCCAAAATACAGTTGGGGAACAACCTTCACAGCGCAGATAGACGCGATTACAAGCAGCGGCAACAACAACAGCAGCAGCAAGCAAAGCAAAAAAAAAAAACCAAAAGAAATCAAAGCAAAAGCTGTAGAAATATACATACAAATATATGTATGTATATGCTTATGTATCTATTTGTATATATATGTGTGTGTGTGCTAAAAAACGTTGCGCTTGTTGAAATAATCACGTTCCACTTGCAACAAAAAAGCAAGCATAACAACAACAACAACAGCAACAACAACAAAGACAGCGATGATAGCAAGCGATGTTTGTTGTTGTTGCTGCTGCTGCTGCTTTTGTTGTTAGTGCGCTGTGTGTGCACCTCTAGTCTCTCTCCATCCATATACGCCACATGTTCATACGTACAATAACCACAAGCCAAAGCCAGCACATGCCAACAACAACAAAAGCAAGACGAAACGCAACTAAAACCTTCAGACTTTGCAAATACACACACACACATTAACACATTTCTTGTGTGTATATATGTAGTATAATTATTTATAGCCTTGCAAAGTCGCTAGAGTTATTATAATTTGAACACGAAGAGTTTTTTGCTTTTCGTATTACAAATGGATCCTAGTGATAAATGCATCTACATCTACATCTATATATATATATATATATATAAATATATTTTTTAAGATAAACTGCAAAGTTCGCATGCAATTATACACGGTTATTCAATGGGCAAAAGTCCGACTGGGTATCATGTAATCTTACGCTCTCTTACTCTCTTGCACTCTGGGCTGATCACCGTGCGTCGCTGTTATTATTGGTGTATTGGTGAGAGAATGTATTTACGATCATCATCATCGACAACAGCTGTTGTCGTTGTTGTTGTTGCTGTTGCTGCTTTTCTATGGTACAATGTTGTCAATGCAATTTTGCGCTCTCGGTGTCTCTGTTGCGCTCTCGCAGCGACGTCATAGTTATGTTCTGCACTAGTGTCGAAGTGTGTCGAATCCCTTAAGAGGTGTGTGGTGGGAATGCTAAAAACGAATCGGGAAGGTGGAGCATGCTAAATGTAAATCTAATGATTTCAATATATGTATATCGATTATGGAGCTTATCAGTATCAGCACATTGTTAATGTTTTGTTTTGTTAATCCACTATTTTCTCTGGGCATATTAGCATTTTTATACATTCTGAAAATAATTAGTCTATTTAATGTTAATATTTAATATTTAATATTATATTAAATTTTAATATTTACCTGAATGATTTGGATATTCTGTAGCGCATTGAAACTTCGACTTCGACTTGTGTTTTATTGTAATATATTGTGAGCTTCTCTTAACTTTTAATTTTTGCCTTTTTTACACGTACGCGGCTGCCGCTGGCGTTGACCGTTAAATAGTTTGGCCCACTGTGCGCTGTTCTGAATGTATTATTGTTGTTGCTGCCGTTGTGATTGTGATTCTTGTTGTTGCTTTGTGTTTGCAGTCAGTCTATTTAATTGTGTTTCTTCTCTCTTTCTTTATTTTCACTGGCTTTGCCATTTGTTTTACCGTTAATTTGTAATCAGCATCTGCTGCTTACGTTATTTGATTTTTTCTTTTTATTTTCGCTTTAGCTGCGTTTACGTGGAATTGACGTGCAAGTCAAACCCAACCCCCTCCCTTCCCCACCAACCTGCCATATTTAGATAACGCGTCCAACTGTCATCTGTCATTTATCTATGTGAGATTGTACGTATACATATGTTTGTGTGTATGCATTATTGTATGTGTGTTTGTTTATATGTATGCATCTAGTGTCGTTTGGACATTGTCCACTTTGCCTTTCTTTTTTTTTTCTTCCTCTTTTGTTTCACTTGCCCAGTGTCGCCGCCTGCAAGGAGAGCAGACAAACAAAATGCCGTTACACACACACACATACACACAGTTAAAGGTTTATTTTTTTATATTTTTGCGCGCACCCAAAAACTTAATTCATCGCAATCGCAGTTTTTTCTTTTGGCTTTTGATTCGCTTCTTGCCCGAGAGTTGGCCCGCTGTCGACGTCACAGTTAGCGCTGCTTTAGCTGCCGGTGTCGCTGCCGTTTCGTGCACTGCGTTTCCGTTTTTGCTTCGTTTTGCTTTGTTTGACATGTTTTCTCCCGCAGAGCCGCCTGCATAAGTTTGTATGCGTGTGTGTGTGTGAGTGCATACATATGTATGTGCTTATTACTTTGAAGCTTCCATGCAGTATCGTCAATCGATAAATTAATTAAAAGCAAACTATAAATGCATAAAGGAGAAATTTATGAACAATTACTGTGTATACGTGTGTGTGTGTGTAAACATATGTGAATGTCAATTCTAAACATAAAAGAAAATGCTATCGATTTACATTTATCGAATCAGAATTCAGATAAAGATGTGTGAAAGATAAAATACCACAGAAGTGCTTACTGCATCCATCTACCGCTGCAGCCTACTCTCCTCTGCTATTCCTTCTTTTCCTTCGTACACACACACACACATACCCCCAACACACAATTTGTAAGCCATTGCTCCATTTTGTTGTTGGTTTTTTTTGCAACGTCGTAATAATTCGCGACGACGTTTTTATAGTTTTTCTGTTATCTTGACTGTTGCTGTGTTTCTATTGCCTTTTGTTGTTGTCCCGTCGTGTAGTTGTTGTTGTCATTCGTCGCTGCTGCTTTTGCTTTTGTTGCGCATCTCATCTATTCGGTAACGATTGCACCACAAGCAAGCAACGATTGCCTACTTCACACACACACACACCCACCCACACAGACACACTCAAAGTGGTAGCGGGAAGGGTGTGGAAGTATGCAAGTGTAAGTGAGAAGGAGAAACATGGGGCGTGTGCCATTTGCATTTTGTGTCTGGGCGCGCATTTAAAATATCTAGAACAATTAGATTATACAATTACTTGATTGAAGCATATGCATATGTGTGTATATGTGTGTAGATGTGTGTAAATATGTACAAATATGCAACAAATACATATGTATGTACATACACACATACATATGTAAAGCTGTTTGTTGTTTTTGCTGTTAAACTAATGACACGCACGCGTTTTCTTTTTCGCATTTTCTCATAGTTGTTGCTATTTGTGTAATTGCTTATCAGTAGTGTATACACATGCACGCATATATAACTGTTAATAACTGATAAGAGCAAGAGACAAGCTAACGGGGCAACCGCAACGAACGAACGAGTATGCGACTCTTTAAAAAGTTGCTTTAAATTGAATTTGCATGGGGCAAGTAGCAAAGCGTATCACACGAAGCGAAACGAAGCCACAAGCCAAGTCAACACCATGGTGGGTTGACGGGTTGACAAGGGGGTGGCTGGCTTGCTTGGTTAGAGGGGAAATAGGGTAGTCGGATGGTATGGCTTCCACATCAAATGAAGTTGTCTCTGACATACGCCTCCTGCGGCTCAAGCGACCCCTACAGCGTGAGACGCGTCCTACATTCGCGACTTTATGCCGCCTGCTGTCACACACATCTCTCTTTCTCTCTCTGTCATTCTTTAGCACTCTCACTCTGTCCCCCTTTGTCTTTCTTCTTTTACTTTTGTGCGCTATGCCGCGCTTTCCTTGTTTCCCTCCCCCTCCTCTTCTTCTTGGTTGTTGCTTCTCAGTGCTTCTTGCACTTGTCGTTCGATTGTGCGACATTTTTTATTTAACGTTTTCTTCAGACTGCACTGCTGCAACGCTGCTTCCACTTGCACTTGTGTGCAGCTTTTTTTATGTTTTCTTCTTCTTGTTGTATTTCTTTCTACTAAAAATGTCGCTTAGGGAATATTTACATATACATATTTCTAAGGCAAATTATGGCATGCAATAGCCTTGAACTCGAAACAATGATGTAAGAGGAGACCAGCAACTAGAAGAAGAAGAAGCAAGACGCCCAAAAAATTATATGAGGTGCACAGGTGAAGCGCATAATATGTTCCAATTTCCATAGGAAATTGCGAGTGTGTTTGCGTTGGATGGGGGAGGAGGGGGGATACAATGCTACAAGCTAGCACACATAAACACACACAATTGTATATGAATATATGTATGTGTATAGAGACGGCGGCATATTTCGCCACACGGCCAGCGACAAAAAAACGTGCGCAAAACGAAAACACAGATAAGACAAAAAGAAAAAAAAACAACAATAGCAAGCAGTCGCAGCTTAACCAGCAACCCCCCTACCACCACACACTTTACATCACGTCATTGGACAGTGGACAATACCGTTTGCTTATCGGTCGCATGCCATACAAATACAAACAGACACATGAACACGCACACGCCAATACAAGTGCATAAGTGTGGGTTTTCTCTCTCCCGCTCCCGCTCCCGCTCACAACCATTATTGCTGTTTGCTCGTTGTCTTTTTGATACTCTTCAATGTCAGTTGACGGTGCGTCCCCAAAACATTGACAAAAGCTTTATTACTATTAATTGCTGCTGTTGCTTGCGCTGTCAAAGAAGAACTTAAAAACATCGAGAGCGCAAGCTCAGCTCTCTTTGATGGCATCATGGCGCCCGACATCGCAGTCGTAGTCAATTTAGGCAAGTGAAAAGTAAAGCTTTAATGACTAACTTCTTGTTGCTGTTTGTAAGAAAGAAATTTGAAAACTTTTGTGGAAACTGCTCTTGGTATTCACATAATCCTTTTATGCAAGTATATATATATATATATATATATATATATATATATATATATATATATATATATATATATATTACATAATATGGTGATGGATATAGCACTCAACTCTTCCCTCACCCCACTCATCAAACTTTGCAGTTGGTAACTTTTATTTTTATTTATATTTGTTGTTTTTTTTTTTTGGGTCATTTGGGCACTTGTGCAATGACTGCATTTGCTACGCTTTGCCCTCTGCCGCTGCAGACGTCGCAGCTACCGTCGCTGTTGCCTTTGCTCAGCTCTCTGCTCTCTGTGCATTTTTGGCAATGTTATTTGGTCAGTTTGTTACTTACCCTTTTTACGGCCGCCTGCTGCTTCATTTTTTTCATTGCTCCCATTTCTTGTTGTTGCTTTTCAAGTTAACGGTTCGCGTACGCGCAATAGTCAACCAACAATAATAGCAACAACATCAGCAACATCAACTTAACTAACATACTTTCGTAATTTTTTGTTGTGTTTTGTTGTTGCTGCTCTCCTTCCCCTTTCCCATTCCAACCTCAACCCCACACTTTACACGCACAAACACACACACTCACACAGACACACACACTCACACAGACACACACACTCACTCACACAGACATTCATACGTTGCTCTCTTTGTACGCTTTCTGGTTTTGGTTTCTATAAAGCTCCGAGCGCGATTTGTTGCCGCTTCTTCAGCGTTTTATTTCGTTTCGTTTCGGTGTTTTTATTTTTCTTTATGTTTTGTTATTGTTTTTGTACAGATTCCTACGTACTTTCGCTTTTTATTTTTTTCGCGCCTCCGCCCACCTTCCTCCTTCCTTCCATACCATGCACCTTGCCATTCTTGTCAGTTATTATTGTATGTGTGTGTGTGTGCGTGTGCCTGTGTCTGTATGTATATGTATATGTATATATATTTGCTTTTTTCTGCTTTAATAGTGAACATTGACATGCTTAGCTGCGCATTTTAATGCGTCGCTGTCGCTGTTGCCGTTGACGTTGCGGCGACGTCGTCTCGCTCTTGATGGGTTTTGACTTCTACCTTCTCTGACTTAATTCACAGTTTTTGCTGTTGTTGTTGTTTTGCTTCTTCAAACAGTTTGCCAATATGGCTGGAAAAGGCACTAACTGACTGACTGACTGACTGGCTGAAGTCGGAAGGTGGTTGGTCATCAGGTAGGTGGGTGAAGGGGAGGAGTCGGGGTACGAGGTAGGTGGGAATCGGTAGGGAGGTGAGGCTAGCGGGAGGCGCAGGCGTGTCAGTTGCTTTTATTGAAAGAGAAATTAGTTGAAACTTATTTCGCTGCTGGTCGCCATCGCTTATAACGGGGCTACAAGCGGTGTGCACAGTTGGCCCAGTTAATTAAAGTGCGTCCCACGGACACAGCAACAAAGGCTATGCCAAAACTGTAATTGTATATTAAGCAAAATTGCAAAAAGATTTTTGGGAATTGCTGTAGTGCAACAATCGATATATTATCGATATGGCAAATATTTAAGAAAATTTGGGAAGATTAATCAATGTGTTTATAATTGTGTCAACGATAATTATTATGCATTGTAATCGATAACCAATTAACTACAGTTATTAAGGGCAGCCCTTTGAGCGCTAAGTTGATTGCAACTGAAATTATCGATACTAAGTAATGTTAACTATTAACTCTGTCACGCATGCTATATAAGTGTGTGTGTGTGTGTGTGTGTGCGTGTGTGTGTGCGTGTGTGTGTGCGTGTGTGTGTGTGCGTGTGTTGCCTGTACGATTGTCGCACAGGTTTTTCTCGTATTTACCTTTTATACCGTTTGCCTCAATGCCTTTTCACTAACTTTCCCTACCACTTTCTCTCTCTCTCTCTCTTTCTCGATGTGGACACAGAACCGAAAACAGCAGCACGGAATTGGCGCGTGAGAACCTCTTCCAGCCCAACATGGACGACGCAAAGCCAATGAACAACAAGTCACCGTATGGAGATGGTGGCGCCTCCAATGCCAATGGCAACATGAATGGACATGGACACGGACCACGCATCATTTGCTCCATTGAGAATCATCAATCGCCGCAGATGATGCGTCACGGCTCCAATTCTAATCTGAACTCATCATCCTCCAGCTCCTCGAACGCCGGCGCTAACAATGTAAGTGCGGCTGTTGCAGCGGCACGAAAGCGTCAGCTATCGAATAGCAATCTGGTCAATGATCTGGAGATACTCGATCGTGAGCTGAGCGCCATCAATGCCCCCATGCCGCTTATCGATCCGGAAATCACTCAAGGCGCCGAGCAACTGGAAAAGGCGGCACTATCTGCCTCCCGCAAGCGACTGCGAAGCAACAGCGAGGATGAGAGCGATCGGTTGGTGCGTGAGGCTCTATCCCAGTTTTATATACCGCCACAGCGTCTCATTTCGGCCATCGAGGATTGTCCACTGGATGTGGTGGGACTCGGTGTTGGAGTCGGTGTCGGTATGGGCATCGGTATCGGATCAGGCGCTGGCGCCGTTGGCAACAGCCTCCTTGGCAGCAGCCTCAACGATCACAATAGCAATAAGCGTGCCAAGTTGAGCAGTGATCATTTGGAGTTGGTTGATTTCGATATGAATCAGAATCAAAAGGATTTCGAGGTCATCATGGATGCACTGCGTCTGGGCACGCCGAGTCCACCCAGCGGTGCCAGCGATTCATGTGGCCAGGCGGCCATGATGAGTGAATCGGCGAGTGTGTTTCACAATCTCGTTGTTACATCGCTGGAGACATGAAAGTATCAGTAAACAGGGCCAAGCACAGGTGCATGCCCCCCCACTCCCACTCCCAACCCCTCCTACTCCCTCCCGCCTCCCACATCACTGCTACACAGGGATAACAAGCAAATGATGAAGATGATAAAAGAAGTTGATGGAAGAAGAAAGCAAAAACCACAAATTGGCCTAAAAGCAGCAGCAACAAACAAAGCAAAACAACAAACAAAACAAAACAACAAACAAACAAAAACATTTACAATTACACAAGACAAAGAGCAAAGAGTTTTTAGGTTAGGTTTAGCGGCTAATTAATGCATAAGCTTAGGCTAGGATTAGTTCTTAAGACAGGGCAGGGAGATTACGGGGGACTAAACATTAACAAAACAAAACAAAAAACATAAAAAAAGAACAAGAAAAACAACAAAAACAACAAACAAGTCGGTCAGTATTACAACATATATACATAAAGTATGTATATGTATATACATATGTATATATATATATATATATATATATATATATATAATAATAATAATAATATATATAACCGACTTGGTCCTGCCTAAAGCGTCTCGCAATTTGTACAAACTTTGTTTGTTGGTTTGTTTTTTTTTTATTAGGTTAAGTTGAAGATGAACAAACACACACATACATACAAACACATAACAAAAATCAAAGAATTTGTAGTCAAAAAAAAATTGCAACAAAAAGCAAAAAAATAAAAACAATATCAAATCTTAAAGAAGCGAGAGAGTGATAGCAAGAGAAGGAAAGAGTTAAGGAGTGAGAAGAGAGTTAGTTAAAAGAGAACACAAGTTCAGTGGAACGGGGAGAACAGTGTGATGATAGCGCAAATCAGTTGTTACATTTTCATATTTACAAAAGTAAATGAATATCAAATGATAACACACTTGGAATACATTTTGAAATGCATTTTGAATATTCGACTCAACTTCCAATTTGCACATTCCAGGCTTTAATACTCGCGTCGGGAATATTCAAAATGCAAAAACACTGAAATTCTAATCAAACAAAATTGTTCACAAGTTGTTTGTACATCGACCACTGTGTTTCCCTTAAGTAACACTTTTCGATTTTGTTGTATCACTGTTTCGTCGCTTCTTCCACAAAAAAAAAAAAAATAAAAAAAAAAAATCAATCCAAGAACAACAACAAGAAAAAAATAGTTCCTGCCGCAAACGAATTTCCTCGTTTCTTTTGAATTATAATTGTCCTTAATTTTTTTTACATTGTAAATGAAAATGCGTCAGAAACTTTAAAACTGGAAAAAAAAAACAAATATTGTCGTTCTCCTAGTCACAAAACAAAAGCAAAAACTAAAGAGAACGAAAGAGAACTTTGCTACAATTTATTTCCTTCGTCAAGTTAACAGCATTCGCTTCCAGAGCAAATAGAGAGAACAGAAAATATGCCGAATTCCAATTGTTTAGCCAGTGATAAAATGAACTAACACAAGTTGCAGCAAAAACAAAATATAATCCAAAAAATGAACTGTGATCGTAGGTCACGTCGCACCTATTAAATACTAAATGAACGCAAGAGATTTTGAGATAAAGCCAAAACGGGCACATTTTTTTTGTATTCTTTTTTTTTTTAATATTTGTTGCGCTTTTGGAAGTGAATGCTTCGGCCAGTTGACGAGGAGAGGAGAGGGAGGCAGGTTAACGGTTTCATTTTCCTTTTTATATATACAAAAACAAAAGAACACAAGAAATTTTCTAATTTGCTAAACTTTTTGAACTACTGTGCACAACAACAAGACATTTGTATGAAACGTGTAGCAACAACAACAACAAGAACAAGAACAACAAAATGGAATATTAAATAGCAATTTAAAAGATATAAACGAAAAGTGCAATTAGAATTTTTTAAAATATTGACGCAACAAATAAAAAACAAAAACAAAATGAAAATGAAAAATCAACAAAAGTGCATTCAAAAGATATGTAAACAAAATATAGTATTTAAACTATTGAACAGAAATTGGGCAAGTAACAACAAACAAACAAAATACAAAAACAATTTAAGGCAAAAATATGTTAAAAAAAAAACAATTTTTTCTTCGAAAAAAAAAAATGGCTGTGATAGAAATATAAGTTTTTTTTTTGCTTAAGAGTTATTATTACAACAACAACAAAAAAACAAAATCAAACAAAATGCAAATCCAACATAAACATAAGCATACATATATGTATATGACGATCTATCTATGTACATAAAATAGTATATGAAAAGCATTTAGTATTAGTAATCAGAAGAAGAAACGTAGAGAAAAACAAAGATAAAAAAAAAACAAAGCAAAGCAAGTTGCAAGCGGAGCTTAAGAGCGAGCGCATCGCTCGCTCGCTCGCACTCGCATTTTGACACTTCGCGCTCACGCTCGTTCACTATCGCGCGCTCTTGAACGCTCTCTCTCTCACTACGTGTGTCTCTATCATGCAACTTTCGCTCGCAGCTTTCATTGATTTTATTTTCGCATTTCTTTATCAAAATCGTAAGCTTTCGTTTCTGTTTCTGTTTTGGTTTCATTTTGTTTTTGTTTATTGCCTAGTTTTGTTATCCGTTTTTCAGCTGCAGCGCCAAATAGAAAACGCCTCAAAAAAAATATTAAGATGAAAAATTTCAACAAAATAAATGAAATGTCTACAATACAAACAAAAAACCAAAAAAAAAAAAAAAAAAAAAAACAAGAAGAACCAACAGACTTGATGAATGCTGGCAATTACCAACTAATTATTATTAATATATAATTATGATCATTATATCATTATTATTAATATTAATATTATTATTGTATTCTTTATTACACTTTGGCGGGGTGTCGTTCCAAAGAATGTGGCGCATCATCTTAAGCGGCCAGTCTTCTATAGCCTAGTTATACATACATCAAATATCTAGTATATATACTATATACATACATACATTATTATTAATATTACGATTATTATTTAGTATTGTTTTAATTGCCAAAAAAAAAAAAAAAAAAACAAACAAAAAAATAACAGAAAAAATATGATTAATTTTAATGGCAAAACAAAGCGCATTGCTTAAGCTTAAGCTTGAATTTAATCTTTTTTTATTGTTAACAATCCGCAAAATACCACACACATCATTTTGTTTAAAAATGTTAATACTTTAAGTTTCTTTTACGATTTAAACAAATTATTTTTTTTCCTATTTTTATTGTATTATTATTTTATTTTTCGTGTTTAACTAGAAAAATTTTAGACATACTACATAATAATACTATTATACTATATGCGTATGACAATTATTTCCATTTTAGTTAATATATTTCATGCCTTGGAGCAATTCTACTAAGCGTTCAGAGCTACAAAATAAATTATATATATACATATATAAAATGCAAAAACAAATATTTTTATTTTATTGTTGCAAAGTAACATTTACTTTAGTTTATTATGGAAAATTAAACCAAATCACATGGTAATTCAAAACTTATTATTTTTCCACTTTTTGTCCACATTTCAAAGAGCAAAATGTTTAGTTTCGAATAAGTTGGCAGCGCTAACCTATGTAAGTGTGTATGTGTAACTAGTGCATGCGTAAGCAGCTTTCGTAACCTTGTTTATATTTTTTTTTTATTGTTGTTGTTCTCTCATGAGATCATCCCCGAGCTACCAAATAATATTTCGGCGATTTGCTTAACTGAACTCTGGTTTAGCTTGTGACCCAGCTCAGGGTTATTTCTATTTTTGGGGGTCAAAACAAAAAGAATAACAAAAGTTATAAACAAATGCAAAACAATGTGCCATATGCTCACATACCAAACAGAAGCTTAGCGACAGCAAGAGGGCAATAGAGTGATCGAGGGAGAGAGAACGCGAGAGGGCAACAATACGAATTGTTCCGTTGACTGATTGCATTTCGTTATTTTGAATGCCAAATTTGAAAGCTCAAATTGAATTCGCCTCAAATTCCAACTCAGGCGAAGAGAGACAGAGAGAGAGAGAGTGCGCGAGCGAGAGGAGAGTGAGGAGAGAGAGGCATTGTTTCGTTGCCAATGCCGCAGTCGTTCAACGACACGATGAGCTTGAACCTTAAACGAAACGGAACAAAAACAAAAATTCATATAAACAACAAGTTTATGCATTTGCTTATAAACTGATAAGACACAAGGTAGATGATGGCGATATTTGCAATCGATTTATCGAAATAATCAATGTCTATTTCCATATCGAAGGGAAATAGACACGATTTGTTCACAGTTTTCCTTTTTTCAGTTTTTCATTCTTTAAATCGTTTATAAACACATCAATTGAGTTTCGATAAGACAAAAAGTATCTTCCAATTGATCACTTTTAATTTAGTATTCGATGTGTAGATTACTAATAATACTGCCGTTAATGAAAAAATTTTTATAAAATACTTATATAAGCTTCCAAATGATTTGCTTCCTTTTGTTACACAGTAGATGTTTATTATGAAAATTTTGTAAAACTTGTATTTAACACATACACCCACACACACACACACAAACATACATACACACACTAAATAATACCTCTCAATCTATGGACCAGTTTTTGACACGTTCTCTGAGTAGATTTACTTGAGTTTTATTAAGTAAACTGAGAAATAAACCAATTAAAACATAAAGAAATCACAGACCACACATGCTTTCTTACTGCTATCGATAACAATCTTAGTTATCGATATCTGAACTTATACATCTCTGAACATATAAAGTACACTTTTTTACTTATTTTATTAATTTTTGTAATTTTTTGTAAGTATGTAGAAGCGCATTGATACTCATGCATACGTACAATACAATACATTCTTATATAAGTACATACATACATTTAAACATACATACTATACACACATACTTATACACATCGTAGTTGTAGCATAACGATGAAATTTAAGGATACATAAGTGCTTTTTAATGGAATATATAGACCGCAAAACGAGAATAATGAACAAAATACTTATAGTAATAAATTATTTGTAAAATAGAAAACAAATGGGAATGCGAATAACTGGAGAATACAAATGCGAAAGAAGAAAACGAAAAACATAAAAAGACAAAGAGAAATAATATTAAAACCAGAACAAAAAAATATGCATTCGTATATATATATATATAAATGTATATGTATATAAATATGTATGCATATGTATATATATATATATATATATATATATATGTAAGCTATATATACAAAATACAAAACATATATACACCATATAAAATTGTACGTATTTATTATGAGTTGCTTTTAGTGTGATAATTCTTAGTAAAAAAGACATAAGAAAATTTGCAAAAATAAAATTGATACCAAAAAAAAAATAATAAAAATCTACTTAATTTATTAACTCTATTTATATAATAGATAACTTTATTATTGCTCTCAGTTCCGCAATTGTTATAAACAATTGTTATGCTAGTCAAACTTAATTTAACTTAAAGTACATATATCTTAATAGTACAGCTGCGATTTTATCTACGGAATAGAGAGTTTCACTTGAGTTTAGTTGAGCTGATCAAATGTGATCTAAGAGAAAACCAAAAACTCACGTTAAGTAATTTTGACAATCGGCTGAGTATATCTTATCAAGTTGACCCATATCAGCTTTATAGATTAGACGATTTATCTCAAACTGTACAATGTTGCGAATGTGGGGCGAGAACTTTTTCAATTTGCATTCAATGTAACGCACATAGAGGGGAATATCATCGCTGTCATCAGTTGTTGGGCTTGAGCTATCATCTGGTATTACTGTTTGTGGACTTTCCCTGACCTCGCTTAGAACAGCGTTGTCATCGCCATTCAGTGTAATGCGTGTTGTATTGTGTTTATCGACGACAATGAGACGTTTTGGCGTTTCGAATTCAGAGCGAAACTCGCTGTATGCCGATTGAAAATTGCGTTTTCTTTGATTCTCCGATAAAAACTCTAATTCACTTCCATCCTCACTGACCTCGCGGGAGTTATTTGAGTTATTCGCCTGCAAAGTATAAGAAATGATTGAAACAGTTGAGTGTTAAGTTCCGAAAATACCCTGTAAGCGCACATTCAAACTCATAAAACGTCTGGCATAGTTTATTTAATGTATCGATAATTCGAAATCAAATTATAGATAAATCACATGCAATGCTCTTTTAACAGATTAAAACACACTTCTGGAAGTGTTAAATTTCAACTCTTAATTCTTTAATATATCGATAAGTTGTTATTATCAACAACAACCAACATGACAGAGTTAATCGATAATAAGATATCGAAAATTAACATGTATCATAAAGTGCTGCAACAACAGATTGTAACACTTCTGACAGAATAGAGGCCAAACTCTAAATTCAATAATGTATCGATAAGTTGTTATCATTAACAACAACAAACAAATACACACACATGACATTCCAAAAGCTTTGCTCGTGCGCAACATTATATACAGTTTACATGTTCTCTTTCATAAGCTCATTCACATGCGCGAGATGCCGTTGCGCCGTTCTCTTCCTCTCACTGACAACGACGTGTCGTTCATATAATGATGCATGTGTATGTGCATACAGTGGCTCATAGCTTATTTTAACCTGCACCTAAAAAAAACTTTAAGCAGCTGTGATAACTAAGTTAAAAAAAAAAAGGAAAGTAATATTAATGCATGTGTGCTTACACTCAACTGGTTATTTCGAGAGCTAATCAAAAATGCCATGTGATGAGCCCACCAACGAGGATTGGCAACACCTTTGCGATGTTGATGTCTGAAGACGGCAATTAGTGAATTCATCTTCTTCTTTACTTCCTGAACGCTTAATCCCATAATATTGGCAATCGATTCCCAAGCTTTGATTCTCACATTACGTATATTATATCCTTGAAGATTTTGATTCCATAATAAACCATGTGCCTCATAGGCCTTGATTAGCTGAACGGTGCGATTATTTTTCCACACAATCGGTTGCACTTGATCCATTTGATTCAGAAAACAGACCAACAATTCCACGACGAGAGATTGGAATGAAAAGTCGCAGCAGCAACCCAACAACTCAAACGGAAAATATGAACTGATTTTGAGAACAACTAACACACACGCACGCAACGGATGTCGAATTTCGTTTTGTGCTCTCTGTTCTAAACGAAGTTGCTCAACGGGGTACTGAGAGGCAAAGCGAACAAAAGTAAACTACAAACTTCGGCTCGTGTCAGCGCACACATAAATACGAAGGCACACACAACAATGCTAAGCAATGCAGATAGCAAAAGAAGTAGAAGCAGAGAGGAAAAGTGCTTGCTTTTGTGTTGAATTTGTATTCTTTGTGGTGGAATAAGACAGAGAGAGAGAGGTGAAGTCAGCAACTCTCTCATTGACTAAATCATGGTGTAATTATTAAGTTGAAGTTCTCTACTTTCAAAGAGCAGATATCGGTTGTAGAGTGTAGACAATGTGTCACATGCGAAAGTAGAATTTGGCTTTTGAGAGAGCTGATAACTTCGCCTCTCTCTAATTTTATACAAAAACAAAAGCAACAGAGACAAGTCGACAACACGACGTTGCCACTTGATGAAAATACTTTGTTGTGATTCTCTTTTTCGCAAAATGCAAGGGGGAAATGTTTGAAAATCAAATAGCAAATGGTATTTGCTCAACAGGTTTTTGATATTTCCAATTACTTTGTGAGAAAATATCCGCTAAAACATTCGCTTGAACACATTACATTATCAAGACATCGAAGCATTCAGAATTTTTTCCGTTGAAAATATGCCAACTCACGGGAAATTCCGGCCACATCATTCTATCCATAAATAAGTGATTAACCAAATTAAATAATGTACCAAACACTTTGTCAATAAGTTTATTTCGTTGCTATCATTTTCCTTTCAATATGCTGATCCTTGGCTGCATGGGGCACGTTGGAAAACGCTATTGCAACTAAACAGATAATTAGTTGGACAAGCTGGAGCCGGAACTGATGATCCACCGTAACCACCTGATGTCTGACCATAGCTTGCGGCCTGCGGAGATCCCAACATTGCGGTAAGCATACGCGCTGAGTATCCAGAAGATTTGTGGGCTGAATAGGCAGGAGACGCTGGTGCCGAATAACTTGGTGCCGCTGGAGCCGAGTATGAGTGAGGCTTGGGTGCTGAATAGCTTGGAGCTGAATAGCTTGGTGCAGCTGGTGCTGAATAGGTTGGTGCTGAATAGCTTGGAGCTTTGGGTGCGGAGTAGCTTGGAGCCGAATATACGGGAGCTTTAGGTGCTGAATAGCTCGATCCAGCTGGTGCTGAGTATGAAGGAGTTTTAGGAGCTGAATAACTTGGAGCGGCTGGTGCTGAATAGCTTGGAGCAGCAGGAGCTGAATAACTTGGAGCGGCTGGCGCTGAATAACTTGGAGCGGCTGGTGCTGAATAGCTTGGAGCAGCAGGAGCTGAATAACTTGGAGCGGCAGGTGCTGAATAACTTGGAGCTGCTGGTGCTGAATAACTTGGAGCGGCTGGTGCTGAATAACTTGGAGCAGCAGGAGCTGAATAACTTGGAGCGGCTGGTGCTGAATAACTTGGAGCAGCGGGTGCTGAATAGCTTGGAGCAGCAGGTGCTGAATAACTTGGAGCGGCTGGTGCTGAATAACTTGGAGCTGCTGGTGCTGAATAGCTTGGAGCTGCAGGTGCTGAATAACTTGCAGCGGCTGGTGCTGAATAACTTGGAGCGGCTGGTGCTGAATAACTTGGAGCGGCAGGTGCTGAATAACCGGGAGCGGCCGGTGCTGAATAACTAGAAGCCGCAGGTGCTGAATAGCTTGGAGCAGCTGGTGCTGAATAGCTTGAAGCAGCAGGAGCTGAATAACTTGGAGCGGCAGGTGCTGAATAACTCGGAGCGGCAGGTGCTGAATAACTTGGAGCGGCAGGTGCTGAATAGCTTGGAGTGGCTGGTGCTGAATAACTTGGAGCGGCAGGTGCAGAGTAACTTGGAGCAGCAGAAGCCGAATAACTTGGAGCGGCAGGTGCTGAATAGCTTGGAGCGGCTGGTGCTGAATAGCTTGGTGCAGCTGGTGCTGAATAGGTTGGAGCGGCTGGTGCTGAATAGCTTGGAGCAGCAGGAGCTGAATAGCTTGGAGCAGCTGGTGCTGAATAAGCTTGAGCCTTAGGTGCTGAATAACTTGGAGCGGCTGGTGCTGAATAGCTTGAAGCGGCAGGTGCTGAATAGCTTGGAGCAGCAGGAGCTGAATAACTTGGAGCGGCAGGTGCTGAATAGCTTGGAGCGGCAGGTGCTGAATAGCTTGGAGCGGCTGGTGCTGAATAGCTTGGTGCAGCTGGTGCTGAATAGCTTGGCGCGGTTGGCGCTGAATAGCTTGGAGCAGCAGGAGCTGAATAGCTTGGAGCAGCTGGTGCTGAATAAGCTTGAGCCTTAGGTGCTGAATAACTTGGAGCAGCAGGAGCTGAATAGCTTTGTGCAGCAGGCGCTGAATAAGCGGGAGCTTTTGGCGCTGAATAGCTCGATGCTGCGGAGGGCGAGTAGCTTGACTGAGAGTTGTACACAACTGGAGGTCCGTATGCCTGCACTGGAATACCCTGGGATGAGCGTGAGAACCGATCGTCCACGTTGCCCTCCGGGATGTTCAAGTCCTCGAGCTGCTCATTGCTGGCAGCAACGTACTCCGATGGGGCAAGTGCCACAAGGCAGTTGATTGCCAAAAATGTTAAAAGACGCGCTCCGTACATGTTCAACTGTCGATCAGTTAGTAAAAACTATGTAACTGCAGTCGGTTGGCTAAATCTTTTATGAGGTCGGAAACCTCAGATCAGCAAAAAATCAAATTCTCAACGTTGCGAAATTGCGCAAGTCGAAATAAATGTAATTTATGTAGTTCTTAGGTAAATTTTTGCTTGAACCAATCAATTGTCGTGATTATTATGATTTTTTTTTTTTTCTTTCATTGAGTTGGCGTTGATATGTTGAAATCGCGAATGTTCCAATTCTAAAATGTACATGTCGGAGTAAGACGGACTAGCAGATACTCTTATCGCACAACTTGTCATCTAACATGCAATTTTCCTCTAGCAAAAACTCTTGATATCTCTTTGTTCTAAACGCAAAGTTCTCTGAAATTGCTGAAAATGTTAGCCAACTCTTTGGCAAAGTTAAAGGATATTCATTTGATTAGAGTACGGTAATAATATATTTTGACATATGTCAACATTTGAGTTGGTAAGAAGAGTCTATGCATGTGCATGTTACATATGATTAATAATTGAGGTTCATGCTGAATGGACAGTATGTGTAGTATGTGGGTCAATGAAATTTGCTATTGACTTTTTGTAAGGTCAAGCAAAAACATACAAATTGCTCACACATGCAATATATGCAATAAAATGTATCTGGAATTTTGTTTATGCGGTCAAATGCAATACTTTCAAATAAAGCGTTACAATTAAATTGCTTTCTTTATGTTAACTAACATTTGAGCGCGCTGTTAACAATACCGCCATCTGTTGTTATTAACGGTAGACGAACGAAACATCTGTACATGGCGATTAATCGATATATTTGTGTTTTATTTATTATCGACATCTGGCGTTTACTTCCAAATCAACACGTCAACGCTTTCTTCTTCTTCTTCATTTTCCCCCAACATCTGAAGACGGCGGCTATTTAGCCCATTTATTAATGTTCATTACAAAGGTTTTATTGAAATAAAACGTCAATAACTGAGCTTTACTTTAAATAGTTTTTGCTGCAGGCGGTGTCAACCATTTAAGGAATACATTAAATACGACATGTAAGTTCGATTTACATTTGTGTGCACAGTTTTTTGAGTGTAAGAGAGGGGAAGCAAAGAGGGTTACCGCAAGATTGCTTTACCAGCTGCTTGCGTTGGCAGAAAACGAATCGAAATGTGCTGAGAATAAGGAAGCGAACGAGACGTTGGCCAAAAAGGTTATTGCTCTCTCTCACGCGTTTTACCAAAATTCGTAGCAAATTGCTTTCGATTTGTGAATATATATATATATATATATTTTTTTTTAAACTAATTTTTTGTTCTTTTCTTTTATGCTGTTGCTGCACGGTAGTGACTTGTCAAAATGTTGAGGAACGTGACCGGCTATTGCCTGTCCATGCTGATGCTGTGCATCATTGCATTCCATACGCACAGCGTTCAATCGGCCGCCGTAATGTCCGTCGATCTGGGCACGGAATGGATGAAAGTGGGTGTCGTATCGCCCGGTGTGCCCATGGAAATTGCATTGAATCGCGAATCGAAGCGCAAAACACCGGCAATACTCGCTTTTCGCGATGGCATTCGCACCTTTGGTGAGGATGCTCAGACAATTGGCATACGTGAACCGTCGGCGGCATATGGTTATCTATTAGATCTGCTTGGCAAGACCATTGATAATCCCGTTGTTGATCTCTACAGGTGAGTGTGTGTGCTCGTGTGTGAATGGGCCACGTCATGTTCAATTGGTATGCGAAACTTAAACGCAAATGAAACGCGTTGCGCTATGTCTCGCTTAGCGGGGCTTCGCTTTAGCGGCGATAAGACTTTTAGTCAATAATTCACATTACGGCCCACAAAATTCACTTAGTGGCCTCATAGCAAAATACATATACTCTTTCCGCCACAAAGTTGAAGTATATTTTTCTCCATTTTGTCACATATTTTTGGAATTATTAAATATGCACATTTCCTATATAAAAGTATAAACAACAAATATAATTGCATATTTAATAATTTAAAAAAAATGTAGATTAACTTTGTAGTGGATGTTTATGTTTAACGTTACGTAACATATAGCGGTAAATATGCAATTTATCGATAAATCGATATAAATTGATTATATTTTGTAATTCACCAGGCAACGCTTCCCATACTACACCATTGTGGGCGACAAGGAGCGCAATACGATCGTGTTTAAGAAGAGCGACACCGAGGAGTTCAGCGTGGAGGAGCTGATCGCCCAAATGTTGGTGAAGGCCAAGGAATTTGCCCAGGAATCGACACAGCAGACAATCACCGAGTGTGTGCTCACCGTGCCCGGCTATTTTGGCCAGGCCGAGCGTGAGGCCCTCCTTGTGTCAGCACAATTGGCCAACTTGAAGGTGTTGCAACTGATCAATGACTATGCGGCTGTTGCACTCAATTATGGTGTGTTCCATCGTGGCGAGATTAATGAGACGGCACAATATTTCTTATTTTATGACATGGGAGCGTATAAGACATCCGCTGCTGTGGTCAGCTATCAATTGGTTAAGGATAAGCAGACAAAGGAAACGAATCCCGTTGTTCAAGTCCTTGGCGTTGGCTATGATCGTACCTTGGGTGGCTTGGAGATTCAACTGCGATTGCGTGACTATTTGGCCAGTGAGTTCAATGCGCTGAAGAAGACAAAGACGGATGTGACCAAGAGTCCACGGGCATTGGCCAAGCTCTTCAAGGAGGCAGGTCGTTTGAAGAACGTTCTATCGGCGAACAACGATCATTATGCACAGATTGAGAATCTGCTGGAGGATCATGACTTTAAGCTGCAGGTGACGCGCGAGAAACTGGAAGAACTCTGCGCCGATTTGTGGCCACGCACCACAAAGCCATTGGAGCAGGCGCTGGCCACATCGAATCTATCGCTGGATGTGATCACACAGGTTATACTCTTTGGCGGTGGCACACGTGTGCCGCGTGTTCAGGAGACGATCAAGCAGCTGATCAAACAGGAGCTGGGCAAGAATCTAAATGCCGATGAGTCGGCCACAATGGGAGCTGTGTACAAGGCAGCCGACTTGTCCACCGGCTTCAAGGTGAAGAAGTTTGTCGTCAAGGATGCTGTGCTGTATCCTTTGCAAGTGGCCTTTGAGCGTGATCCTGGCGATGGTGCCGCCGTCAAGCATGTGAAGCGCGCTCTATTCGCCCTCATGAATCCGTATCCCCAGAAGAAGGTCATCACCTTCAACAAACACACGGACGACTTTGAATTCTATGTGAACTACGGCGATTTGGATCGTTACAGTGCGGAGGAGATTGCTGCCATTGGTAGCTTGAATATCACGCGTGTCCAGTTGCAACAGGTCAAGGATCTGCTGGAGAAGTCCAAGAAGGATGTGGTGGACAATAAGGGCATCAAGGCGTACTTCTATCTCGATGATTCGGGCATCTTCCGCTGCACGGGCGTCGAATATGTTTTCGATAAGCAAAAGTTGGACGAGGAACTGGATGAGGATAGTACGCTGGCCAAATTGGGCAGCACCATTAGCAAACTGTTCACCAAGGAAGCCGAAAAGGCTTCGACCAGCGATGATAGCGGCGATCAAGCAGCTCCCGAAGAGGAACCCACCGAGGAGCCAGCCAAGTCCAAGGACAATGCCAAGAAATCCAACGATGGCAGCGAACAAACTGCCGGCAAAACCGATGAAGATGCCAAACCGGATGCCAAGAATGAGACGCTCAAGCTGGTCACCGTCAAATCTCCCGTGTTGCACAAGACGCAGCTGCAATTCACGGCTCCATTGAGCGGTTCCGGCTACGATAGTTCGCTGGCGAAACTGCAAGCAATCAACAAGGTTGAGGAGCAACGTGTGCGCTTGGAATCCGCCTTCAATGCCCTCGAATCCCACATCATTGAGGTGCAACAGAAGCTGGAGGAGAAGCCCTATGCCGACTGTGCCACAGCCGATGAGAAGGAGAAACTGCTGGCCGAATGCAGCAGATTAGCCGAGTGGCTGTACGAAGATGTGGAGAATCCAAAGCCAGAACTCTACGAGGATAAATTAGCGAAACTGCAGAAGCTATCGAATGTATTCCTCGCTCGCCACTGGGAGCACGAGGAGCGTCCCGATGCCATTAAGGCGCTCAAGGGCATGATCGATGGTGCTGAGAAATTCATGGTCACGGCACGTAATCTCACCAAAGATACCAATCCCGAAAAGGATGTCTACACCCAGGTGGAGATCGATACGTTGTCCAAGGTGATCGATGAGACGAACGCTTGGCTAAAGACTGAAACCGCCGCCCAGAAGAAGCTCAGTCGCAGTGCGGACGTGCGATTGACTGTCAAGGATATAACCGATAAGATGAGTTTGTTGGACCGTGAGGTCAAGTATCTGGTCAACAAGATCAAGATCTGGAAGCCCAAAGTGAAACCCGATAAGGAGAAGAAACCCAAAGAGACTGAAGCCGGTGATGAGGCAGCTGCGTCACAAGGCAGCGGCAGTGGAGACAACGATGAGGCCAATGCAGAGCAGGCTGAGGCACCCAACACGGATCAGGATGCAAATCAAACACAGAATGATAGTGAGACGGAGGAGGCGCAGTCGCAACAGGAGGTGGAGGAGGAGGAGCCAGTGACTCCCACGGCCACGCAAACGCCCACAGCTGAAAGCAATACGCCACACAGCGAGCTCTAAATCATGACATGTATACAATATCACCAGTAAGAGAAACAGAGAGAGGGTTAAAGAGAGAGAGAGAGAGAGAAAGAGAGCTAGAGTCACAGAGAACGCAGGGCAAAGGAAGCGTGTTTTGCGTGGGGCGGGAATCGAAGTGTGCAAATGCATTGGGCAATGAGATCAGTATGTGATTTTTGTACTATCAAAAGGGGAAGGGGGTGGGGTAATGTCACAAAAACAAATCGACAATCGTTAGATGAAGAATGCAAAAGATTGATGGGCTGAATGATGGGAAAGGGGGGGCGACTCATCTGATCTGCCACGCCCAATGCATAACGTGCATCACACAAACAACAACAACATCAACAATATAAACAAAAACGCGTTCAATGTATTTTTTAAATTATTATTTTGTTCAAACTAGCTAATGGCGGGGTTAAATTATGCTATAATACTTTAGTCTAAAACTAAAGAAATTTAATGCAATTACATAATATAAAATCAAGTTTCATTCCGTCGTGCTTTAAGTTCTTCATTTGATATGCCTGGATATATTATCTAAACTAAACTAAATAAAAGACTTGAAGTACTCAACTCCCCCTTACATCTACATATATATACATAGTACATTTAACAATATTTATGTGCTCCCCAAAATCCCTTGAATATGAAAACATGTAAAACAATACAAAATAATTAAAGAATGAAAATTTAAGAAAAAAAAACAATACTGGGAAATAAGCTCAATAATAAAATCAACAAAAACAATTTAGCATTACTGTGTATGTCATAAACTTTATTTTCTAAGTGTCAGAAATGTGCAAAATAGTTTCTTGAAATTATAGAAAGTGGAGTATTTTAGCCATTACGCTCTTGGTAAAGAGCACACGAGATTTCGTTTGAAAAACCTCAGCCGCTTCCATGTAAGTCTGTGTGAGTGCGTGAGTGTGTGTGTGTTGTTATATGTGTGAGTACATATGTCCAGGAAGTGATACCAGCTGATGCTTCAACACCGAATTCCGATGCCTATTATCGATAGCATTTGTCACTCGGCCAGCACTGCGTCTATAGCTTCTATCGATATTCAGTGTTAAAATAGTTATTCCAATTATTGCGTTTATTTTAATACAATATTAATATTTCTTGATAAAACAACATTTTTTTAATATTTCATTCATTTGTTACGCCATCAAGCCATCAAGTAATTTTAATTTAGAAAATGTTATGCATTTTATTTTTGCGATTGTTCACAATGTTAGCATTTTTCTTGTAGTGGCATGTCGGCCACACTGTTTTGGCGAGAAATATCGTCAGACGTTCGCGGAAGACGATGTACATAGATTATAATTCCGGAGACTTTAACACGCCTACGTGATTGCTAAAGATTCGGGAACATATTTTAGTTAAATCTATCATTTAAATTTTTTATGTGCGCATCAGCGATAACTTATATAACTTTCTGACTCCCAAATAATCATGGAGTTATAAACACCAAGAACAATAACAAAAAGGCAATTCGCGTCCACACAAATACAAGTACAACAACTGCGACACACAAAAGCCATTGCCACAAAAAATATGGCGAAGGCGAATTAGTGCAATCTTGCAAACTTTCATATATATATATATACATACTACAT
This sequence comes from Drosophila funebris, assembly GCA_018901825.1. Lineage (NCBI taxonomy): Eukaryota > Metazoa > Arthropoda > Insecta > Diptera > Drosophilidae > Drosophila > Drosophila funebris. The sequence goes on along the minus strand of JAEIFK010000675.1, from coordinate 245,718 downwards.
ACAAACATAATAAAATATATTGTGCACAGGTAAATGCCTGCATAATGTAAATGTATGCATTTGTCTGCATACCATACATATGTACATGCATTCATACATACGTATATACCGTACATGTATATGTATGTTTGTGATCTATTGTAATGTTTGGAGGGTAACGAAAACATGTGTATGTATGTACGTTCGTACATTTGTATGTAGTGTTCATGGCAAGCAATTGATTTTGCTCGCCCTGAGATGGAAAGAAAAATCATTTATATTGCCACAGTAGCCAAGCAACAATTTCGATAGTCCAACAATGGGAATTTTGTTTAAAACAATGACGAATCTGCTTCTGCTGAATGGGGAAACCGATTTGCTAGGTAGATCCAACGTTTACGTTTCCCTTGCATACATATGTACATATACGTGAATGTATGTACGTATGTTTATTCATACATATGCATGTGGGATAGTGCAGAGTGCGAATTTCCTTTCGATAGCAACGCAAGCGCACCGATAACTTCTTTCGATTGTCATTGCTGCTCCGCTGACTGATTCTGTTGCGGCTGCTTTCGGCATGTACATACATACATATATGCATATGTACATTTGTTGTACGTATATTTATGTGTATGCGCGTTTGTATATGTGAGTCGCTTGCACGGCGACGGCGCCTGTCTGGCGAAAGTGATTTTTCAGTAAAATTTCGCAGCTTCAAGTCGTCGGACGGAGTGGAGTGCAGTGCAGGCCGATCGGTCCGGTGGAGCCAAATTGACGATGTCGTAAAGGTGCCAAGCGGGCGTGCGACTGACTCCGTTTCTTTTTATTATTGTCTGTGTGTTAGTGTGGAGTCTATGTGCGTGTGTTTGTTGTCTTTACTATTTTCTTTGCACTTGCTCGTGCTTGCTATTGTTTTTCTTCAATTTTTTTTTTGGCTACGTACATTTAGAACTTATTGCTAACGCGTTCACATTGAATGTGCGTTTTTTGAGTGTATGTTCCGTCTGCATGTGTGAGTCTGGTGTACGTGTGGGGTATACGCAAACAAAGGAGCTCTTTGCGTTTTCATCTCTCCTCTCTTTCTGTTTTGAATGTGTAAAGTGCAGGACAAGGTAAATCGAATAAAACAAAGTGCAGCATGGCGGCGATGCTGGACGAGGTAGCAGCAGTAAAAAGTCAATTTACTGCATTAGTATATTTACATACATGTGTGTGTTTTGTATGTGCGTATGTGTGCTTATAGATAAACATTAAAAATTATTAAATCCATTACCATTACGCGTTGACAGTCCGTAAATGTTCATGCCTAACGTTATAAGTGTACATTAGTGTGCGTGTGTTTGTGCGTGCGTGCGTGTATGGAGATTTTACATTAAAATTGACTTCAGCCAGTCAGTCCAGCAGCTGTCAAAGCTTGGATTTGAGGCCTCTCTCGGCTCTCACAGCTGCCCGCTGTCAACCTGAGCGTAAGCTTCAACCAGTGCACAGTGGCGCCAGAGGCGCCAAAAAAGGAAAGCACAGCATTTGGATTGTTATCTCATATAGAAGCTGAACCCATGCACACATCTGTATACTAGCATTTGGTTTGATATAGATGACTTTCAATCTACTGTGTTTCTGTCGCTGTCGTTGACACAGCTGGTGTGGTCAGCAGCATTTATAGACTTTTATATTTAACTTTCTTTGTTGAAAAGAGATTTAAAAGTTATTCTCTTCACATTGAATTTATGATTCGGAACATGCAAAGCAAATCGGCAAATAATAGAAAAAGAAAACTAAAAACAAAAACAAAGTAAAACGTGCATAAGCGCAAACACAAGGTGCGCAAGACCAAAAATAAGAAAAAGAAAATCAAAAAAGTGTTTGGCAAATAAACTTGCGAATGCAAATGCGAAAAAGGCAACGCAGCAATATTAGAAACAAAACGTCAACAGTGGTAAAAGTTGTATTAGGTAGCTGTTTTTTTTATTACCTGTTTAAAATAGTTGCTCATTTGAGCCAAAACAAATTTCCATATATATGTATGTATGTTTGTATGTACCTATGTTTGTGTGTAGTTTTTATTTTGTTTGTAACTATTGAAACTAAAACACGTGCTTTTATCGTTATCGCTTTAAAATATACAGAGTGAAACCAATCAAAGGACCCAACAAAAGAGTGAAAGAGCAAAAAAGAAAGAAGGAGGACATTGCTCAAAGTCAAAGCACTAGCCAAATAAGCAAATCGCAACAACAAACAGAATAACTCTGCACAGCGAAAGGCAGCAAAGAGAGCAAAAGCGTTGTCACTGTAAAAGCTGAGCGTATGCTGTGTGGGGGGGGCGCTGAAGACCAATGCGCTGTGGTGGAGTGATGTGAAGTGCAGCAAAAACAAACAAAAACAACAACATCCACAAGGAGAATAGCAAACAGCCAACAATATCGGAAAGAACGCGAGCATGGGTTGTTGATAATGATGATGATAATTATGATGAAGTTGTTGCTGCCAGCTGCTGCGCTCTTGACATTATAATATAATCTACCTCCAACAATAATAACATAAGCAAACTTCATAAGAATAATATCAGCAACAACAAAAACAAGAGCAGCTTTGTAGCTTAACACACAGCAAAACGCCACCTACCGTCGAGCATACGCACAAAACAAGATTGCGAAAGAGTGCAAAGAAACGAGAGTATGACAGTGAGAGAAAGGGTCCTCATGTAACAACAACAACGACAGCAACTACAATAATAAACACAATACAATAATAACAACAAAAGCAATAATAAAAACAAAGCAACGAGACTCCGAGACGCTTGCATTGTGCATTAGTGCATGTGTGTGTCTTTGTCTGCATCTGTGACTGTGTCTTAGTGGTCGTAGCTTGCGGTGCTGCTTCCCCCTCCTGCCCCATTTCCCTCCCAAAACAATCGGACGACAGCTCCGGTGGGAGGCGAATCCGTGACTGACTATTGTCGTCACGTTGCCTTGCCCGCCAATATGGCGTGCCTTAACACACTAAAGCAAGAAATCAAAACTCTGGAGAAAATCTTTCCGAAGAATCACGAACGCTTTCAGATACTCAATTCCAGCGTAGACGAACTTTTGTGTAGGTTCATCGATAAGAATGGCAAGCGTTACGACATACATGCGAACATAACGGTAAGTAAACGCCAAAACAGTTATCTTAAAACCAATATACCGTGTATTATTCTATCTATATACGTATGTACGCATACTAGATCTATAGCCTTATCATATATGCGGTAGCTTCTGATACCCCATATACCTAGCTAACTGTGCATGTACTACATACATATATATGTAGGTGCCTGCCCCAATGCTGTTTATCAATTGCTGCAGTTGGAAACCGTGGAATTCGGTTTCGGTTTGTCGATGAAAATTTGAAACTTCAGATCAGTGTACTATATTGTGTTTATAAAGTTGTTTCTAATGAATTTCAATTTCTACGCAAGAACTCGAATTTCACACAAATCAGCTTTCCCATATCGTATTTAAATTGTAAACATTATCAATTGATTTCCCACTTGAAGAAATTCGATGACTTTCTCATTCAACAGAATAAAAGACAAACAACACAAACAGAAAACTTAACGAACGTTGAGTTCTTCCTGGCGCAGAACAACAACAACAGCAACAATGAGAGCAACTGCAATTGCTTGAGTTTGTCAAGTACGGTAAATTTCCATTTGCCTTTTGTTGTGCTCAGAATTAATCCTCGTTTTGAAAGCTCTCTTTGCTACGCTCAAGAGCTTTCTTGCACTCTCAGCTTAGCCGCAGTTCAGCCACTGTCTGTCTCTCTCTCCCACTGTCGCAGTCTCAGCTGCTGTGCGCAATAACCTAAAATGTTGCTTTCACGTCAATTTTTTTGATCCCACTTTTCGTTGTACCTTTTTGCCTCGTTTTTGTCGTCAATCTCACTCACATACTGTGGATAGTTGTTGTTGTTGTTGTTCATTCTTATTTTTAGGGGGCAGCGTGCTTCAATAATTTATGATTCATTGCCCTGTGCGTTTGCAAGTTGCCAACTTGCCAAGTTAGCTGCTGTTCCGGCTGCCCGCTGGCTTCGAACTCTGCGACTTTGCGACTCTGCCTTGGTTCAACGATCTAATTAAAGGTTATATGTGTAATTTCATTGACGCTGCGGATACAGCTTTTGTGTTATACTCTTTGTTATTGTTCCCTCTCTCGCTCATCATCTTGCTCTCTGCCCTCTCTCGTTTAAGCACATACACATTCTTACAGTAAGCAAATCTTTTGACAGTATCTCTGATTTACTTAGTTTCTGTCATTTTCTTCTTCTTCTCGTTGTTGTAGGAAACTTATCCATCATCGCCGCCAGTTTGGTTTGCCGAGAGTGAGGAGACGAGCGTTACAAATGCTGTACAAATCCTTAGCAACACAAATGGCCGTGATAATCACGTGATTAATCAGGTAAGTTCTTCACCCGCATTCCCCCTATCATTTTACAAAATGTATATTTAACATTTTCATGTATTATCCATAGGTTGGCATATTGCTACGTGAGCTATGCCGTTTACACAATGTTCCACTGCCACCCGATATTGATAATTTAACGCTGCCGCTGCAAACACCGCCACCCTCCGCATCGCCTTTACGCTTGGATCGTTCAGGCGGCGGGGGCTGTGGTGGACCGGGGCCACATGGTAACGAGGAGACCGATTCCGATCAGGATGAAATTGAGGATCCCATCGGTGAGAGCGAACAGGAGAGTGAAGGCGATGAGGATTTGCCACTGGAAATGGACGATGTGCGGAGTACAAACAAAGTGAGTACAAATCCCTGCCTTCCTCCGTACCTCCTTCCCTCCCTTTTAGTTCTTTAGTTCACATTTACATTTATACTTGCAGAAAGATGACATGGAGGTGGAACATTTAGCGACTTTAGAAAGACTGCGTCAAAGTCAAAGACAAGACTATTTAAAAGTATGTAAAATCATGAAACTTTAAAGAGAAAGAGAACTATGATCTATTGTTGGATCTATGATAAATATTCGAAATTTGTTCAAAGCACCTATCTCTCACTCACACACTATTTCCATCTCTGTTTGATTGATGCATTTGCACACAGGGTTCAGTTTCTGGTTCCGTGCAGGCAACAGATCGCCTGATGAAAGAACTACGTGATATTTATCGGTCCGATGCGTTCAAGAAGAACATGTACTCGATTGAGCTCGTCAACGATTCCATTTACGAGTGGAATATACGCCTCAAGTCTGTGGATCCGGACAGTCCGTTGCACAGCGATCTGTTGCAGCTCAAAGAGAAGGAGGGCAAGGATAGCATACTGCTCAACATACTCTTCAAGGAGACGTACCCCTTTGAGCCCCCCTTTGTGCGTGTCGTTCATCCAATCATCTCAGGTGCGTATGCAACTTCTCTGCCATAATCTATAAAATTGTTAAACAAAAAAAGAAAAGAAAAATATGAAAAATAAAAACCAAAATGATTGGGATTCGTTACCAGGTGGCTATGTGCTAATCGGCGGTGCCATTTGCATGGAACTGTTGACCAAACAAGGCTGGAGTTCCGCCTACACGGTCGAGGCCGTGATCATGCAAATCGCTGCAACTCTGGTCAAGGGCAAGGCGCGCATACAGTTTGGTGCCACCAAGGTACGTGTGAGATGATGAGATCCCTCGGTCATTTGATCATTTGCTAATTCAATATGTATCTCAACAATTATTTATAAGCAGGCGCTTACCCAGGGACAATACAGTTTAGCACGGGCACAGCAAAGCTTCAAATCCTTGGTGCAGATTCATGAGAAGAATGGTGAGAATAATCCTGACATCAAATCAATTGTTATTAACCCTGTTGTTGTTGTTGTTCTTGGTGCTAGGTTGGTTTACGCCGCCCAAAGAGGATGGCTAAGATTGGTTGCGGTTTATGGTTTTTAAATGGACGTTTGCCAAATGTCGTCGCCACATTCAATCAAAAAGCTTTCTTTAAACAATCAAATCAATCAGACACATGGCTAGATACATCCATCAGAGAACAACATTATCATCAGTAGAGGCAACGTTAACGGATACGGCATGGAGAAGAAGAACGATAAGGAGAAGCAACAGCAGCAAATTGAACCCGCCATTCATAATTAATTAACATAATTAACGTTGCAATTTGTTTACGTTAAGTTCTGTAATTTGTGTATAATTGATATATATTAAATGCATAATGCTTATATATACACATGAATACATATATAACCCCTCTAACCCCTCCCCACACCCCCCTCCTCAAATTACACACACTCATAAATACCTATATATGAGCATATTATACAAATAAGTCGCAATTAAGATTGTAATTATCATTTATGTTACATTATGTTCTATATATCTATATATACACACATATTTATATATATACGTATATATATATAAATATATACAAGCTGTCTGTGTATGCGTGTGTGCTTTGGTATATGCATGTACATGTATATGTATAGGTGAAAAACTGTATTTGTATTTTCCGTATTGTCCTTGCATTATTTTGTTAATAATTATGCTTGCTCCTCCCCCTCCCCATCATCCACCTCCTATCAACAATATGCATAAATTGCTTTTTGAATTACATACATATATAGACATATATTTAGAATTGTAAACGATAAAAACTTGTACAGTTAGCAACAATAATTAACAATTATCGATTATGATTATGATAACGATAACGATTGCGCTGGCAATGGGCGAAAACGGCAGCAGCGTTGTGTAAATGTAAAGACAATATATGTATATATCAATATATATGTATAATGTATATGCATATGTATATGTATATGTCTGCACATGATTTGTATATGTATATGTAAATGTTACGATTGTCGCAGGAGTTGCCTTTTTTGTTTTAAATTTAAATTAATTGAAATTCTATTTTAATTACTTTTTTTTGCCCTCTCTTTTGCTTGTTCTCTGGCGTTTGATTAAAGAAGCAAAATTGCACACACACACACACCCACACCACATATACACCCACATACGCATACCTTCAGAGCCACATACATACCTATTTGTAAAATAAGTTAAGTCGCATAATAATTATACATATATATATATATATATATATTATATACTAATATTTTTTTTAGTTATAAACAAAAAAAAAGTGTGTAACTTTATTTTTCTCTCTAGACTTAAGGGAATGCGATTGCGGATGTAGTTATACAATTATAAATACATAAATATATATATTGAGATATATATATGTATATATATTAATATGCATATGCATATATATATAAATATATATATATCTATATCTATATATACATATGTAGCATATACAACTAGAGAAGTTAACCGTTAAGCTAAAACGAAACAAAAAAAAAAAAAAAGATGAGCATAAGCAAATTCTAACTGTAAATTCGTCTTTCCAAATAATCGTACTATAATGATAAACAATAAACAACAAATTAATTCAAATGCAACAAGAGAAAAAAAAAACGAAAACATTAACATAATAAGCATAAAACTTGCTGTTTTTTTTTTATTATCATTATCATTATTATTATGATTATTATTATTATTATTATTGACTTTTCTTACATTATTAAAGCGAAAGTAATTTGAATTTGTACAACTTTCAACTGAATTATGCATGAAATGGATTAAACATATATATATATATATATATATATATATACATATATATATGTAGAGTAATAGCATTTCCGAAGGAGATACAGATCGAGGACATATATAGAAATTCATTAAACTAAGTGTTAATATTATTGTATCTATTGTTTAATCGACAAAGACCACATAATTCTCGGCCGCCTTGGAGGGCTGCATCCTTGCTGGCTTCGCCTCCATGTAGCTGACTTCTGTCGTCGACTCGTTGTTGTCCAACGCCGCACCGATGATCATCTCTAGCGCTCCCTTTAGCTGCAACAGTTCGCTGGTTAGCCTAATCTCTGCCTGCATCGTTTTACTCAGACGCTCCAAGGCGACAAGCATCTGTTTGCTGTATGCAAAGACTTTTGTATCGAACACATCCATCACTGTGGTTGCTGCATTCAGCAGCGGGCGCATGAATCGCACCTCGCCTATGTGGGTGCATAGGAAATCAATAAACGTGATCATCGTCTGCTCAGAACGATTTGTTATTGCCCGATGCAGGCCATGACGATGCAACAGCTCTGTGATGAGGGCCACAATCACCTCGGGCTGATCGTCAATGTAGAGTGGAATTAACACCGAGTCCAAGGCTTTCTTGTAGTCATATTTCCTCAGATGCTGATCGAATATCTTTAGTCCTAGCCTCCTTCTTCCCCTGGTGGCCACGTGATCCACAGGTGTGGTCAAATTTGCTGGTGCCATTTTCTTGCGCTGCTTACGCCTATGATTGGACTTGATGTTCTTCAGATGGCTTGGTTTGCTGTCGACAATCATGCGCTTGATTGACACCAGGCCATCAACCATGCCAACAACAACAGCTTGATCCTTGGCAGCAACACCCAAACTGACCACCGCATTGGGATAGGTTAGCGTATGTACCGTCTTATAAGTACTCACATCATAGATCTTTACATGCCGATCCAGGCCGCCGGACAGCAATCGCTTACCATCGGATCCAAGGCGTAAACATGTCACGGTCTTGTGATGTTGAGACATTGTTGTCAGCAGGCGACAACCACTGATCATATCCCAGACTCGCACGTGTGTGCCGCCAGCGGTGATGAAGATCGAACCATTTGGCAGGAACAGCATCGATTCTACGGGACTGCCATGGTCCAGTGTGCTTGTGATTGCATCCTGAATGCGTGTATCGTACAAATTGATTTTGCCATCATAGCCGCCGGAGATGAACATGTGACTTGCCTGCGGATGCATGGCACCGGCGCGTATATAATCCGTGTGCGCATCCTCATATGTTTGAACCACCTTCTCGTTGGCCACGTCCCACAGACGCACCGACTTATCATCCGCAAAACTGGCCAATTGCAATTTGTCGGCGGTGAAGAATGTCCGATGTACGGGTGCCGTGTGTCCCTTGAACAGGCGTAGAATATTCCGACTGGTGGTATCAAAGAGCTTCACATGTCCCTCCTCGTCACCGGCAGCTAACAGACGGCCGTCCTGTCGAAACGATGCTCCATATGCCGTTTTTTGGAAGCGTGATAAATTCTTGACCACAAGCTTTGTCACCAGGTTGTAGATTTGCACTCGTACCGAGCATGTCAGCACAAAGTTGTCGGGATCACTCGGACTGAAGTCCACATAGTCGATTGTCGAGTGTTCCTTGAGCAATTCTGGTTTCTGTTTGGTTTATAAAAGTAATTAACAGTTTGATATCATTAGCGTTAGTATGCTTACCGCCAAGCGATCCCAATAGATTGTGTCGGGTGTGACAACATCAGCTTTTTGTTGAAACCGCCGCACATTTGTTGGCTGGAAACGGTGCATCCTTTTAATATTATGTTAAACAATTGGCGTCGACGCATGCACGTGGGGGAGCAACAAATATGTTGGACTTACAACCGCCGATAAGCTAATATCGATAAATCGAAATAAGCGCAAGTCGGTCACATTGTTTTGGTCGCATATCACTGGATAATAGCGTTATTTAAACTATCAACAATGTAACAGTCGAACAGTATCCAAAATCGAGACATTAAATGTGCATATATTTAATATAGTATTAATTATTTAATGCGTATATTTTTAATTTTTATAGCAATTGCATTTATTGCTGTTGAATGTGCATAACAGGTTTATGTTAAGTTAGTGTACACTTAACATAACTATGTTATCGAATTGCACAAGTACTCGATACTATATGATAAGTATCGATACTAGAAGAGAAACAGCAACAACAACAAGAAGCTGGCACATTTATTTACAAACTAATTTGTTTAACGTGTTTCGTTAGCGCTTTATGCGAATTGCTGCTAAGCACAGTAAAACGAGCATGCGTGATTGACTGAAAGTATTGCATGCGGTAACGGTGCTGCGGTAGACAAACAACAACAATAAGAATAATAAGAAGAGAGGCGGCAACAACAACAATAACTATCAAATAGATTCAATTTTAATTGAAATTTATCATCGCTCTGGGGCTGCTGGTGTCGCTACGCTTTCGTTTCGTTTCGCTTTAATATATTTCAGGCACTGTCAGTAGTAAATGTCAGAGTGACATTTCCTCAACCCCGCCTCCCCTAGCGCACATCATCCATCGTCTCCATCCTATCACGATAAACTGGTGAATCTTTTAATTAACCGAAGATGGGCCTGTGTCAGGCTTGATGAACAAAATAAAAAAAAAATAAAAACATTTAAAAAGATGTGGCACAATTGAAGGAAAATATCAATTGGCAGTAATAAATGTGCCTAATACAATTGAATCAAACGCGAAACGATCAATAGTCGTCAACAGCTGGAGAAGAACGGGTGACCACGATATCTCGAGCATACAATATGGAGGACGAAATCAATGTGGATTTCAATAATGAAAAGACAGTGCTGTGTGAGAAGATCATACGGGACATAAACTCAGTATTTCTCAAGGATGCCGATTTGTAAGTAATTTGAATGTCATGGAAATCGTAGTTTTCTTATAAGTTTTATCATTTGCAGATCCTCGTTTGAAATAATACCAAAGGAGACAAATTGCAATAAGTCGCCGGTGGTGCATGTGGATCACAATCTGGGCTTGGAGTCGTGGTGTGCCCAACATGTCTATGACCATGCTCATCGCACGCTTATCTCGCATCGACGCCAGACAACGCAACAGCAATTGAGGACACTGCAACAGCAGCAGCAGAGTGATGCACTGGCCAAGTACCTGAATGTGGCGCTATTGATTAATCCAGATGTGACAACATTCTGGCACATACGTCGCCAGCTGGTCCAAAAGAATCGACTGAGTATCAACAAGGAGCTGCAATTCTCCGCCCTTGTGCTCTCCATGAAGCCAAAGTCCAACGAGTCGTTCGCCTATCGCCGTTGGCTCTACTCCTTTCAAAGTAAGTCCAGAGTCCAAAGCAATCATATGCAAGCCAACTAATTGCTTTGCCTTTACAGGCGCCGATGCCATTGATTGGCCACACGAGATTAGCATTTGTGAGCGTGCCGCCGATCGTTGTGCTGGCAATTATCATGCCTGGTCCCATCGCCAGTGGGTGCTCCAGAATGCCCCCTGTCTGCTGCAATCGGAGCTAATGCGAACAGAGAAGTTTATACGCAAGCATATTAGCGACTACAGCAGCTATCATTATCGCCAGGTGCTGCTCAGTCGTGCTTACGAGCTGGGCTTCTATATGGTAGATGACTCACAGCCTCAGCTGGCCAGCTTAAGAGAGCTCTTGGCTCAATATGAACTCAAGTCTGATGAGAATGCCGAGACGGATATGGAGGCGGAGGCAGATGCAACCGAATCGCTGCTACAGCTGCTATTGCCCAATCTCAATCGGAACAGCATTAGCGTCCAGCGATTGCAATCGTTTCTCTTTTGCTGCAATGTGGCTGCCCATGATATGCGACTGTGTGGGGAACAGCGAATAATGTATGGGCCTCGAGATTGCTTCGAGCTACATCGGCGTGCCTCGCTCAAGTTTATTGTGGAACAGTGTGTGCGTCTGTTGACGGGTCTGGCCAGCGGTCTGGGACTGTATCTACCTGCAGCCAGCGGAAGTCAGGCCAACGAGTTGCAGTCGCAGCTTCGTAAATTCGATTACGATTCGCATCCATTTCTGGTGGCAGTGCGACGTGTGGAGCATAAGCTGGGCGAGAAGCACAAGCGTTGGTGCAACCTGCATCTCAATTTCGGATATCAGGATCAATCCAAATCCTAGATGTAGTTCACACTCGAATCGCTCACTTGTTCAAATCACAAATCACAAAAGATGCAAACAAAACGCAACGCACTCACGGAGGCTGTTCGTTCTCAAGCAGAATCGAAATCATATATATGAACATATAATCTAAACTAGTGGACCATCTTGTTCTCCCCCCCCCCCACGCACACACACCTCTTTGTAACCTTGTTTAAATGTTAAGATTAAGCTCAAAGCAAATCATTTAGCAAATTCTCAATTCAAAAACCGTTCAACATATTAAATTCTTAAGTTTGAACTTGATTTATACACACACATACACTCACATATATATATATATTTATATATATATACATATATATTTTTTTTGTTATATAGATTTGGATTGTTTAACAATAATTACTAATGACAGTACTTTGAATCGTTTGAGGTTTATGCGCATCAAATGACAATTCTTTTGCATTTCAATCGAGATCAATAGAAATTCAGCTATAACGTCTCGATATATACATAAATATATATAATTATTGAATGCTCTGTTAGTTATAACTTATAAGTACGTAGTTGTACTTGTAATTAGTAATGATGATGCTCTATTTAAATTGAATACAAGTCACAACAATTTGTATTGCATGTTTGTTAGCCAATTTGCAATTAGTTTTAAATAAATTCAACAATAGAAAACTTATCTAAATCGATGTGTTTTTAATTTGTTCTTAAAATATCTTTAGCTTTTGAAATTGCATCTGATATCATACAAAAGTATTTGTTATTTCGCTTTAATTAAAAAATATCAATGGAATAATCTTCACGTTATTTGAAAATTATTTTGAAAAACTTTTCGAATCGAAAGTTACATTTGATTTCAAAAACTAAATTATTTTTGAAGTTGTTCTTTATGTTTTGCAAAAAGTAGTTGTATGTTTGTCACAACTTATAAAAATTATTTAAAAAATGTTTTTGAAATGGCATTTAAATCTTTCAAAGATATTTGAGTTCAAATATTGATTTCAAAACCTTCAAATAAGCTTAAATTTAAATTAAAAATTTAATTTAATAATCTCAATGGTTACATTGTAATGCAAAAAAAGTTTGTAAAATTTTATTTATATATAATTTAATTTTGAGGCATTTTGAATTTAAATTTTAGGTTTGCTTTAGTTTAGGTTTTTGCTAGTCTCATTTTTTATTCAAAAGAAATTCAATTTTAGATGAAACCAGAAAGACACAACTCCTGTCACTTTCTATGGGAATGGGGAATGGGGTGCGAGACATTGCCTGCTGCTAATATGGGCATGGCATCAACATCAATCACTGCGCATGTCAGCTGCTGGCAAGGGACATTCGCACGATGCCGAGATGACAACAACAACAAGAACAATAACAACAGTAAAATCAGCAGCAGCAGCAGCAGCAAGCAGCAAAAGCAGCAGCAGCAGTAAAAGTCGCAGCAGCAGTAAAAGCAGCGGCAGCATCAGTGGGTTTGGCTTTGGTTCAGTGCGCTATTGAGGGAGTTTGCGTGAGGCTGAGCCTTGTTGTCGACGAAGACATAGAACAAGCAGAGGAAGAAGAAGACGAAGAAGAGATTGTCGACGAAGAGGAAGAAGTAGGCAACGAGACGAGACAACTAGCACAGGCTCAGGGCTCAGGCACAGGAAAAGCAAAAACAGACGCAGCCAGACACAAAACGGGAACGGACCTTCAGCTTAAGCGCAATTGCTGTCAAATCGTCGTTTTTTTTTATAAACAATTTATAAGGTAAGCGCATAAATAAAATAGTTAAAGTCCAAGCAAATAAACATTGTACACAAGCTATTAACACACCCTTGCTTACCTACATATATGTATGTATGTATTTACGTATGCAATGCATGTATGCGTCTATAGTGTGTGTGTGTGTGTATGTGTATGTGCTCAAGTGTGCTATCGCTGTCTGTGTATGTGTGCTTGACTTTTAAAATATTAGTTTTTCGTTTTTCTTTTTTTTTTTTATTATAGTATTTGTTATGTGTACGTTGGCTCTCAGGCCTGCCCGGTCGATGGGGGATAGCAATCAGTTAACTACGCCTCAGATGTTGCCATAGCCTTGGGGAGTCAAGTCAGTCTTATGTCCGAAGGTCGTGCGTATTCAAATTACTTGCAAATCTCTTTGACAGTTCACAAGTCCGGCAATAAATGCAAATTAAAAGAGATGAATTTTTAAGATGGCTGCATTTACTGTTAAATATATGTATAGACACACATACACACACACAAATTTGTCAGGTGCCATGCAGTGAGCTTTTTGGGTTCTTGTTCATGAGCATTTCTATGTTTGCGTGTGTTTTGTGTGTGCTTCCAATGGACACACCTGATGATTTTTTCTGTCGAAGTCTGTGCGTGTAGCCGAGTGCGAGTGAGATTGAGAGAGAGAGAGAGAGAGAGAGAGAGAGAGAGAGAGAGAGAGAGAGAGCGAGCGAAGACAAGACAAGCAACACATTGGCATTGGCCCATTAACTATTTATGCACACATTTGCATACACACGTAAATAATCGAAGTAAGTTTGTTTGCATCATGTTAACGCTTTATTTTTACGCGGAAGTGAAGAAAAACAAACGCGTACAAGATAAATCTGTCGCTTTTCTCGAAACTCTTCAACTTGTATGCAAATGTGTGTACTTTATTATCATTAACATTTTGCAGCATTCGATAACATAATTCAAATTGTTTACAGCCCCCTGCCACCCACTTACTTTACAGTCTAGAATCAGTGCAACATATCGATAAATAGAAACAGCAACTGGTGCATATCCTTTTCATCAGAAAAAAATAAAATAAAAATAATAAAAAAAGAAGAAAACATCATCATCGTCATTGAATTGAACAGTTTTGCAGTGACTGCGCTGCTGCTGCTGCAGTTGGCAGCGGGCAGCGAGCAGCGGACAATGAACTCGCTAATGGAGTAGCCCAAAAACAACAACAACAACAGCGCGACAACCCATACATGCACACACACTCAGACAGAGTGTTGTTTTGGAATGCTTGTGCATAAATGCAGGCAACGACGACGGCGGTAGCAATGGCCACAACAATGATGACGATGACGATGACGATGACAATGACAACGAAGCTGATGACACAACAGAATATCAAATGCTCTAGCAGTTAATTTCGTACACACAACAAAACAACAACAACACACGCATATAAATTGCAAACATTTTGAGTCATGGCCGCGCTGTGGTTTCCGTTTCCGGACAAACGACATAAACAACAACAACAACAACAACGATAACAAAGGCAACAACAAAAATTGAGCTCATCGTAGTTACACTCCAAGCTGCAAATATTATTACGTGCAGACGTAATCGTCACTGAGACTTGCGCAATTTGCAAAAGGATTAGATTCGAAATCAGTTAGAAATGGGTAGCTTGCCGAATCTGCATGAGCTGGAGGAGGCCGAACGGAAGCGGGAGAAGCGCAGGGAGTATGAGCTGCTGCTGGAACAGCGGGCGAGGGACACAAGTCGTGAGCGGGAGCGTCTGTCCATGTTTGCGCAGCAGCGTAAGGTGAGTTCGATAAGTGATCGTTATGTCATCGATAAGTTATGAAGTCGACTGCAATTTGCAATATACCGTTATAGTATCTATAAGTGATTTTGCAAACAATCAATTACAATCTGCAATGCTTCGGCATGCTATCGATAAGTTATCAAATCAAGCGCAGCTAACAATGTTTCGTGTGTTATCGATAAGTTAAGAAGTTGATTACACTACAATTGGTATTTTGTTGATAACTTAGTGGAATGCAATCTGCAATTGCATCGTTAAGTTATCGATAATTTATCAAATCAAGCGCAATTTACAATGTATCTTATTATCGATAAGTTATGAAGTGGATTTCACAACTATTATGTTATCGATATATTGCGTAATAAATTGAAATTTACAAAGCATTGGTATGTTATCGAAACCTTAAGTAAGAAAGTGCCATTTGCAATGTATCAATACGTTATGTTATCGATCAATTCTAATCTGCAGTGTACGTTATGTTATCGATATCAATATCGATATCATTTACCTCATTTTATATCTAAATCCTGTTGTTGTTGTTGATGTTGATGTTATTATTGTTGTTTTGTTGCAGCAATCTTCATATAATGCGTACATCATGGCTGGCCTGGGAATCGGAGGCGGTTCACTAAGTCTGACAACGACGGGAACGAACACGTTGACAGTCAATGGTCATGGCGGTGGCAATGGTGAGTTAAGTAGTGTGACTGCCACCAAGAATCAATCGACATCCACAGCAACTGTGGCGGGTGCAACAACGACAACAGCAACAACGGCATCGGCAACAACAATGACAACGCTGAGCGGCTTTGCAATGCTGGGATTAGCGGCAAAAAAATATCCACATCCATTTCATCCACACACGTATCAGCATCAGCATCAACATTCCCATCCGCATCATCATCAACAGCAGCAGCAGCAGCAGCAACAGCAACCACAACAACAACAACAACAACAACAACAACATCAGCATCAGCATCGACATTCGCTGACCACACGACATCGCGTGCTGAGAACAAGGACTCGCAGCTCGGGTGGGGCACAAAATATCTGGGATGAGCAGATGATGGAGGTGAGTGTGTGGGCGCAAATAAACGTAAACAATATTGCACAAGCATTGGCAATAGTCCACGTCCAAGCCACGTCCAGGGTTGGACTCCTCATTTATTTATAGAATTCGCTCTTGGCCATAATCAAAATTGTCTATCTGCCTCGAGTTCGCTTCAGTTGCAATTCATCTCAATGCCACTCGGACCACAAATGTCAAAGCAAACAAACCAGATTAATTTATACGCCGTAGTTGCATAACAAGTAATTAAGTCGAAAACAGAAACGTGTCCTGCCATCGGGGTCCATCTGATTCATGTGATTCATGTGATTCATTTGATTCATCTGGGGATCTTTGCATGCCACAATTGACATTGAAATGACTGAATTTCCATAGGTCAAGGCCAACAACAAATTGCAGCAGCATTGACTTACCCGCCATTTCCCACACATCAATTCTAGAAGATAAACAACTGTGGAACATGTTGAACTGAATTAACTCTTCCAATTAACAGTCTATTGAGGAAGAATTTTCATTTAGAGGCAGTATACTATTCTAAGAGTATAGTTGTTTATATAACTTTAAGAAACTGCGGAACGTTCGGAATTTAAATAACCTTTGAAAAACGATTCTATGAAACGTGTGGAATTGAAATAACCGTTAATATATAAATGGTATATTAAGGAACAGTCTGTACTTAGGGGCGGCTTATTTAATAACTCGTCAAAGAGCCAAGTTCTTCATAAAAATTCTAAAAACTATTGAACATGTGGAGCTCAAATAGTTTTGGAATGGTTGGAATCGAAACAGTTTTTTTTTTTTTAAAGTTCGTGTCGACTGACTGACCCACGTTCTTTCGCAATGCACAATGCAAGTGCAGAGCACTTAATTCCCTAATAACATAATAAACAACTGTGGAACGTGTGGAATTGGAATTATCTGAATTTGAATTGATTGAAGAACTGATAATTGTATAAGTTAAATTTAGAGATATAATGCTAAGCTTAAGACAAGTTCACATAAGCTAATAGGCAATATGGAACGCATGGAATTGAAATCCCTTTGAATTACGTTTGATTGACAAAGTGAAATTATGTAGGAGCCCATTTATATTTCTTTTGAGTTCACTGCAGAGTAGCTCACATAAGTAAATAAACCATTTTGGAACGTATGGAACTGGACTAGCTTATGAAAATTAGAATTGATTGGCAATCTGACTACAATAAAAGTCAGTTTAATACATTCCTTAGAAGTTTATTTAAGAATAACTCGCATAACAAAATAAACCACAGTGGAACGGGTGGAATTGGGATACCATATGAAAATACGATTGGCTGATAAACTGATCTATGTAGGAGTCTATTTAAGTGATAAGCGCAGCCCACATTAGGTAATTCGAAACTGGGGAACGTATGGAATTGGAATAACCTATGAAAATTAGGATTGATTGACGTACTGACTACGATTAATATAAGGCAGATTAAGATATACATTATGTAAGAGTTCACTTAAGAGTAGCTTACAATAAGCAAATGTGGAACGTGTGGAATTGGAATAACCTAGAAATTGCGATCAATTGATGAAGCAGCTAAACATATTTTTTCCCTGTCCAACATTGTTTCCTATTCACTCAAACTTTCCCCTCATGCCCCAAAAAGTATGCTATAGAAATTGATTAAATTAATTATTTATGGATATTGTTATTAATTATAACGGGTTAAATCATTTCTACTTGCAGCACCTGACTGCATACTCGCCATCGCCGATATCTACGCGTTCGCATCGAATCAATCCCGTGTCCTCGTATCAAGTGCAGGCGGCATTGGCGGCATCGCGACGTCGCGAATCGATCAACAGTTCGATTGGGGCAACATCGATAAGGCGATTGATTACGTTAAATAATCGAAATTGCCGGCACAAGGTGCCCGCCCATGTGCGCCAGAAGGTGTGGCGTCAATTCACCTGCCTGAGTGTGGCCCACGGCTTGATGAGCGCCGTCCTGTTGCCCGTGATGGCGTTGCAAGGCTCAAGTTCCGTGTGGCATCATCGAGAGCAGTGGCTGCAGATTGGACCGAACATTGGATCATTGCTGTTGAGTGCGTTGTTCCTGCTCGCCGCCGGGATGAGCCTGCCCAGCACGCGACTCATCCGTCGCTATGGTTATACACCATTGCTGGCGGGGAATTGTTTGGCCGTGACTCTGTTTCTATTGTCGCATCTGTATGCCTCCATATACACCTTGTTGCCGGCTTATCTGTTGCTGGGATTTACGCTGAGTGCTTCAAACAGTTGCAAGGCGGCGTTGATTGTCCATTATGGGGGCAGGTTAAGTTGCTCGCAGCATGAATGCGCCTTGGGTGCGGCACAGACCTTGACGCAGACGCCATCGGATGCAATGCACGAAGAGCACAAAATGTTCTGCAATCGGGATCAGAAGGTGCGTCGGTTGGCCCGTTGGTTTCGCGCCTCACAGGATCTGGGCTTCATCTTGGGTGCATTGTTGGCTTCCTTCCTGCTCGCCTGCAATGTCAACGATTGGAACTGCTCGACGGCGAGTGATGATAATAAGGTGAATGCCACATCTCCGACCAACTGGCCACAGCCCGAGGACTTTTACAATCGCAACGAGCATGGCGAACGTATCTGCGGTGCCGACATGTGTCCTCTCCAGCAGTCGCAGTTGCAGTTCACCTTGTCGAGTGACAACAGCACATACTCCATCTACACGGGATTCATCGAGAGTGGCGCTCGTGCTGGCGGTCAATCCTTGCTCTGGCTGTATGTGGCATTGTCCCTGATTGCGTTGTTCCTTTCTCTAATCCAGGGACGTCAGGGATTTGCCACAGGAAGTAGGCAAGAGCGTGCCGCCAAAGATGTCACCGATACACTGCTCTTTGCCGGACCCTTGGCCTACTTTGTGGGCACCGAACAGAGCTACATGCTCGGCGACTTTCTGCGCGCCTTTGTCTCCTGCTCCCTCGGCATTGGCATGATTGCCGGCGCGCTCGTTGGCATGGGACTGATGCAACTGATCGTCTCCCTGCACGCTCAGCATGTTGTTGCGGCACACCAAGCGCATTGTGGTCATCCGTGAGTAGACAATCCTCTCCAGAACTAAAGACGACCAAAGCATCGCTTTGGTCCACTTTTCAAGCTCCATTTTCAATCTTTTTATACTCTGTACTCAGTGGCTAGCGAAGCATTATAAGTTAGTGACAATGTTTGTAGCAGTTAGAAGTGGAATTATGGTTATTGATTGTTATTTTTTAATGGGTACTGAGTATTTTATAATAGTGTTTCACTGTCGAATACACTCCACTTTATCTTAGCTTTCTTATTTGTTCATATGTGTATCTCAATGTTGCACATACTCGACTGTTGCATTCAAATTTATTGGTTTGTTCATTTATGTTTGTATATGTGTGCTGAGTATTCCACTGTCGAGCACACTCTGCTGAGTATTTTACAGTGGAACACACTCGACTGTAGTTATATTTTCTTAGCTTACTTATTTATTCATATTTGTATTTTGCATTTATAATATTTTTCATAAATGGACACTGAGTATCTCAAGGTCGAGCATACTGGACTGTAGCATTCAAATTGGTTTTGGTTTATTGGTTTTGTTTATTAATTTTCATTACAATTTGTTGTATATAGGTACTGGGTATGTCACTGTCGAGCATACTCGACTGTTGTTTTTTTTTAGATTTCTTATTTATGCATATTTTGCCTTTGTATTTTAATCCTTATTCATAAATGGACACTGAGTATCTCAAAGTCGAGCATACTCAATTGCAATCATAGAGCTAATACTAATCGCAATTTTATGACCTTGCAGTGGCTGGATTCTTCTTCCATTCGTGTTTGCTGCTGGCACTGTCCAGCTGGAAGCCATCGAGCGATGACAGCGCTCTCTTCTATGTGATAGCCGCTTCTTGGGGCGCCTGCAATGGGATGTGGGAGACGTTGCTGCTGTCGTTGGTGACGCTCAATCACGTGCAGCACGAGCATGTGACGGAGGTAACGGCACCGTTGCAGGCGTTACGTTTCCTTGGATTGGGCATAACATTTGCCGCCCATGGATTTCTCTGTGAATCGATGAAGATCATTGCATTGGTGGTGCTGCTGGTGATTAGTGTGCCACCGTATGCGATGCTGGAGATGCGACTGGAGGCGCAACGCAAGGCGACGCTAATTAGCTTATGACGCAGCTACTTCAGCTAGTCCCGGAGGCGGGGCACTGTGGCACGCACCCATACAATGTGAGATGGCTGCAACATGGTGAGACTCAACGACGCGCCGCTGACTGAAATGTTCCTCAGTTAACAGTGAAGCAAACCACGCAGTATTCAAGTGATGCAAGTGATGGGGGAGACGGGGAAAGTGAATGTAAATGTGAATGTGAAAAACTACAGTATTTTTGTTTGTCAAAGATATCCGGGCAAAAGCTCTTAGTCCATGCCTAGAGATTAGATCCAAGTCCATAACTCTACTTAACATAGCACGTACAACTGTCTAACCCATTATGTGTGTATGTACTTTGTAACTGTAATTCTAATTCTAAATGTAAATCTAAATGTAATTCTAATCAAAATATGAAACAAAACACACACACACACACACACACACACACACACACATACATATATACACATACCAGTGCCATCAATGTTGTTCCAAAACTTTTGCCGAAACTTTGACGAAAGAAAGCTCCACTGAGCATAGAGATAGAGATAAAGATAGAGAGTGAAAGTGAAAGTGAAGCATGTTGAAGCAAAAAAAGCCATTCAATGAAACTCATTCAGTTTGTAATGGCAAAATGATAACATGATATCATTTAATTAGCCTTAGCTTAAAGGATTATACTCGTAGATGTATATGTATTATTAAGCGACAACTTTGTGCCATCAAAAATGTATTCCTCGATGTAAATCTAATCGTAATAACGTATATACACATATATGTATATATATACTATATGCTATATATATGTATATTTACCTATAGTCCTATGCATGTCTCTAGATCCTAGATCCATAAAAAAGAAAAAACAAAGAAACCAAGAAATATCTTGATTTAAATTTCGATGCCGAATAAATGTAATGATTTTCAATGTTTTGACGAAATTGATCGGTTATCGATATTGAGAACATGACTGAGCATCAATTTAACAGCCAACACTTGAAAGCTCTGCAAAAGCTGTGAACATGATGAGACACGAATATTTGTTTTTAGCTCCTAGAAATGTATTTGTATTTTGGATGTCAAATCGTTGTTCTAACAATTTCATGATATACGTATAATGTGCATGTGCGATTACTGTTAAGCAGTGTTGTCAAATGTCCTTAGGTTTCGTTAAAATAATAAAAAAAAACTTTAAACAAAAAAACCAAAAACAAAAATCCCTCAAATTATAATGCATCACAAATATCCAATTGATGCTGATGAAAGAAAATAAAATGAAATGAAATGAAACGAAAAATTTTCCAATTCCCCCCTCCCCCCACACACACATTTAAATGATAAATTATATAATCAATAGGATAGCAAAGGTGAAAAATCCTAAGATCTAAGAACAATGTTAACATTTTATGCCGTTGATAAGAAACAAACAACAAAAAAAAGGGAAAAAAAACCAACAAATTTTTAAACATTTTGTAATTGAAACTTTACATGCAACAGTTATCGGATCAGAAAAGAACTATTTGTACTTATATTACGAAAACGAAAACCAAGGATATATATATGTATATGTATATAAATATTATCGGAGCAGTACGTTAAATGTTATTCATTCTTTTAATTTAATTTTTTTTTTGTTAGCATTCATACAACATACAAATGTTTACGAGGGTATTCGGAAATCGGTACTCTTGAAATACTTAAAAAGGAAAAACAATAAAAACACTGTTAACCAAATTACCTTAAATAATTCAAAGAAAGCCAAATAGGTAAATGAATAATGAAATAAATAAATAAATAGTTACTTCTGAAATTAAACAAAATGTTAAGCACATTCCACACACACTTACATACATGCATATAAATAATTTATAAATAAATAAATACTTATTTATATGTGTACAAATTAAATAAAGCGATTATCCACATTAAACTGTTGCTCGCTTGTTGTTGTCGTTGTGGTTGTCGTTTAATTGAAAATTAAAAAGAGCTTTTCATACGCCGCATTACAGCGCCAATTAGTGACGTCATCAATCAAGCATTCACTCGCTCTCTTCTTAAGCAGTTGCTTTACATTGGGCATGCTGTGGCTGGCGTCAAAGCTAGAGCCGTTAGAAGCGCTCTCTCTCAAACCGGTCAAAGTGAGAGAGTAAATCGCCACTAGTTCGTTCCACAAGCTCCACAAGAGGAACGTATTCTAAGCAGAGCTTATTAAACGCCCCCCACTCCCCGCTCAAGTGATGGCAAACAAAGCGATAAAGAGCATATTGAAAACTAACTGTGAGTGAGTGCGAGTGGGAGAGAGTGTGTAAATGTGTGTGGGGTAAACAAGCTTTGGGGGCTTTATCAATTGAACGGCGCGAATTTGGACACAGTTGTTCAGGGAAAACGTAGTGGATCGCATTGCAGTGTGAAGAAGCGTGGACGTGGACGGGGAAAGCGAAAAAGAAAACAAAGACGAAGACGAAGACGATAATGACAACAAGACAGGGCCTAGAACTAGATGCTATGCTAAGCGAATTACAAAATTGGTTTGAAACTAATCCAAATCTGCCCGAAAAGATACGTAAGTTTATCGTTTAAACTTTGATAGACGCACGTAGTAATACTAATAAATGTCTTAAGCTTTAAAGCACATGAATGGGATAGGTTGGAAATGTATTTAATATTTAGATATATATGCACATGCATATGTATAAACGTAGAACTGCGCATCTGGTAAACCAACTACATACTAACGTTCCCAACTATATAGTATAGAAAATGGTTATGCCCCAATGAACTGGGAACTGATAATTGTTATCAATCTGGCATTGAGTATTGTAAAGATAAATCCTCACATGGGTTGGGTATAGATTACATAGATTGCACTCGCATTTCCTGACTTTTAATAGATAATACTATAAATGTTCTAATCACTGATTACAGAACCAATTGTACTACATCGTTTCCTCAAGTGCATGCACTATGATGTTGACAAGACTAAAACTATCATCGAACTTAACTATGGTCTGCGGAATAAAAATCATCATATATTCATAGATCGCAACATGGACGATGAGATGACAGCGAAGGGTCTTCAAGTATCGTAAGTGAGAGAGAGAAACAGAGAGAGAGAGAGAGAGAGAGAGAGAGAGAAAGAGAGAGCGCTAGAGACAGCAAGCTTTATTCTACATATATCTCATATTTTAATGAATGCTCGATCTTTTGCAGAGATCTTCTCATACTGCCGGGCTTAACACCGGAACGCAACAAGCTGCTATTATTCCGCATGGCTGACTTTGATCCCAGCACGGTAAGCTTACGATATCAAGATAAAGATAAGATAAAGTACACAAATATATATATAGATAAATATATATATAGATAAATATATATATTCTTGATCAGAATGACGAGCAAAGTCGATATAGTCCTGGTTCTCTGTCTGCGCGTCTGCCATCTGTCCTATGCCATCTAGTCTTACAGTCTTAGAGTACATATGTCGGCACTGACCGGATCGGTCTACTATATATCATTTTATATATTGTTTATGCTGTATATAAGATTAAGCTTGACAAACTTTGTGATCTCTCAAGATATCGCAACCAAGCTCACAAATTGTGTATTTTATAATATAATATAAATACATGTATATGCATATAATATAAGTATATATACTGTTTCAAAATCGGACTCATATAACATATAGGTGCCAGATTTCTTAAGTTTCATTAACTAAAAACTGATTACTTAATGTTAGTTTCTATTTAAATTCTTTAAGAAAAATATGTTTCTCTGCAAGGGTATTAATACTTCGGCGTGCCGCAGATAACTCTACTAGTTGTCATGGGCATTACTTAAGGCTCTCTGCTTCTTACAACAGCGCAACAGTGTGGAGGAGACAAAAATCTTTTTTATGATGACCGATGCACGCTTCACAGAACCGGACATTGAGGCGACCGTCGCGACGCTTGGTCAGGATGGTCAGGTTGGATTCAGGACAGAGGATTTTGATGATGCTCATATTGCGGATGGCGATGTACAGATTGTCGATATTGATGGTTATACGATGCGACATCTGGCATATATCTCGATCTTTGTGCTGCGCGTCTATATGAAGTTTCTACAGGAGGCATATCCATCACGTCTACGCGCCATACACATCATCAATTGCCCCTCGTTTCTCGATCGCATGATGGCCATGATGAAGCCCTTCATACGCGAGGAAGTCTACCAAATGGTGACATCTACTAACCATGCTTCCAATCAAAATCATCATAATCATAGTGCTGAATTCTTTTCAACTCTAGATCAATTATCACACTGAAGGCATGGAGAGTCTCTATAAACTGGTGCCCAAGGATATGCTGCCCGTGGAGTACGGCGGAAAGGCTGGTACAATTGCCGAGATCAAGGCACATTGGTTGCGCAACCTCAGAGAGAAGACGTAAGACTAAATGAATTGATATTTGTGATATATATATATATATATATATATATATATACGATTTCAGCGCGTATCTCAGCGATGACAAATACTGGAAGATTGTGTCACAGAGCAAAAGTCGTTGGTCTTTGTTCTAATACCCCTACTCCCCCATAAGATGTATGATCTATTGCCGAATTGTGATTATTAACTTAAGAGTGAAAATTATAATATCTATTGTCTAGTATATTTAGTGTCTTGCCTTGATTTTACTTTTTTCCGAAGTTCGGAAACAGAAAAGTTCTAATTTCTCAACAAATTTATATAAATTTCCACTTTTTTTTTATTTATTAATTTTTTAAACTTTAAAAGAAACAGAAATTGAAATTCTTCTTCTCATTTCTATGGAATTATAATTTGTAATAGTTGCACTTTACGAGGCTTTACTGTACTATTTCGAAAAAGGGAAACTTTCCATTTGATTTTATACATGTATAGTTGAATTTCGTAAATACAGAAATATTTGTATATAATTTTATTTATTCAAAATTGATGTAAATGTCTTCTGATTGTGATCGTGGCTTGGACTTCCGAAGATGGAGACATTCGGTGCTCTACTGCAACCCCATAGCCAGCAACTGCAGCAACTGGTGATCATCCTGAGTGGCCTCAAGCTGCTGCGTTACCTCAAGCTTGTCCAGCTGCTGAAGTTGCAGACGTGTAGCGACAGTTTGTCCCTAAAGTCATTGTTGGGTTCCCTAATCCTTGCTGTGCTGGGCATGCGTTTGGCTCAGCTGTCTGAGAATCCCATGATGCTGCACATCAATAGCATGAGTTTGCTCCTCAACTTGATATTCTTGGCCATATTATATTGTTATGCATCGCCGGATTACAAGTCTTCCGTTTGTCGTAAGCTGCTCTCGATCATCATTGTGATGGTTCTTTGTTTGTGGTATTCCCACGTCGAGGATGCGGCGACTGTTAAATGTTTTTTGAGCATTGTCAGAACAGGAACGACATCGTTGCTGATTGTGATGGGTCTGTGGCAGGGAACTGGTGCCGTTTTGGGCTGCTTTATGTCCATGCTATTAGCCACATCGAAGCTGCTTTATGCCATCTCCATGCTGAACACGTTCATGTTGTATCAGAGTCTATTTGTGTTCTGCTTGGATCTGTTGCGTATTTATTATGCTCTCCATGATCTGTGTCGTCGTCGAGGCTGTTGCCTGTTACCTGCTGCCCCAAATCCCTGCAAACATACATCAACAGTGGAGCTGAGAAGTGCATCGACAATGGGCTTGATGGGTGTATCAACTGTTAGCCTAGGGGATCCATCAACTGTGGACCTGAGAGGTGTATCAACTGTAGGTCTGCAAAAGTCAGCAATCGTGGGGCTAACGGATTCATCAATAATGGGCTTGAAACACTCATGGTTAGCCCTAGGGTATTCACAAGTCGCCTAAAGCAATTCATTGACAAATGACCTGTGAGGAGGTTCATAGCCAAGAAGCCCAAGGAATCTATCGATAATATGCCTCAAGTATTGATCGACAGCCTAAGCGATCCATCGATCCAACTGGCCTTAAAGTTCAATCGACATTGGTCGCAAGAGCTTCAGCGCCAAGGAGCCCAAGGGATTCAAATTGCTTAAGGAGTCCATAGACATTAAAATCGATCGCCAATCAAATTAATGTTTATGTGCATCATTAAATCTGTTGTATCTGATCGTGATGATAGCCCTAATGTTGGTTATTTAGTGTAAAATACATTGTTGTCCATAAATAACTGAAGTAACTCGTATTTGAGCACTATTCGATTCATAATTGTTGCAAATGGTTTCGCTATCAGTTGATCACATTTTTTGTGGACTGTTTGAAGAGGGGAATTCTACGTGGGTGAATTCTAGGCACGACCCGGTGATTAGATGGATGCGCAGAAGCTGTAACCGCACAAATTTAGGCACTATTAAGCGGCAAGCGGCAAATGGTAAATGGTAAATGACAAATTTTAAATGTATGACAGGAAAGCAATTAAAAAATTACGTGTTTAATTGACAGACAGAAAGTGTATTTGACTGCGGCTAACATACATAACATATACGCATACATATTGGCAATATCAATCAATAATCACATTTCAATATGAATCAAATAATCGCAATAGTCTCGACTCTCGGACTCTCAGCAGTCGAGTTCCGTTCAGTTAAGCAGCAAGCTTCAAACGCAACGGAACAGCGCACGCAGTTGACAATCGATTGCGATTTTGAATTTCGATAAGCGTTCGATTACGATTCACCTGAAGCATGAGCAGCGATAGTGAGAGTGAAACTCAACTGAGACGCGATCGTGATTTAGCCGAGTTGTTCGAATGGTTTGAACAAAATGACAATCTGCCGAATGAAATTGGTAAGAACAAAAAAAACAATTAACTTAAGCTGATGTAATGCCGAAATGGGCGGAGGGTTGAAGAGAGACGGCAACCTACTAAAATTTGAAATGTTGCCAGCGAAAAAAAAAGAGTAAACACTTCTCCATGCACAGACAGAGACACAGACGTCAGTAATATACTTAATGAGGTCGTTTGTAGGCAGAGGAGCGTGTCGGATACATTTGATGGCCCACTGCTGGATGCCCGTTACGTCATAAAGACATCAATTAACGCTTTTCCATGCACTTGCAGAGCCTTTGCTGCTGCGTCGCTTCTATCAGTGCATGTACGGCCATGTCGAGGACACCAAGAAACTCATCGAGGTGAACTATGCACTGCGCCATAAGCATCCTCATCTGTTCATCAAACGGGATCCCCTGGACGAGGACAGTCGTCGCACCTTTGACTATGCGTAAGTTAAGTTCAATACTTATTTGGAAATTAAATTTAGATTTAATTCACAGAGATATTCTGCCGCTGCCCGGACTTACGCCGGATAAATATAAGGTCTCACTCTATTGCTTCCGAGACTTTGAACCATCCAAAGTAAGTTCAATCCTTGCCGTAGACAGTAAAGATAATGCTGCTTTCTCACTTTAGATGCATCATACAGAGGATACGCGTGCATTTTTCATGGTCACGGATTGTCGTTTCATTACGCCCGATGATCTGGCACATCCCGATGTGCTATCGGAGGGCGAAGTCCAGATATTTGATATGAAGGGCACAACGATGCGTCACATATCGCGTCTTACCATAAGCACACTGCGGGCTTATGTCAAGTTCCTACAATTGGCATTCCCAGTGCGCCTTAAGGCCATCCACATGATCAACTGTCCAACGTATCTGGATAGGATTATAAGCGTTGTGAAGCCATTCATAAGCGAAGAAGTCTTCAAATTGGTGCGTTCTTGTCTTCTCTGCTGTTAACCATTTGAATTTCGTCAATTTCCCCTTTTTTTTTAGATACGCTTTCACACGTCCAACATTGACTCACTCTACACTTATGTGCCCCGTGATATGTTGCCCGAGGAGTACGGCGGTGCTGCTGGATCACTGGCCACTTTACGTGCTGAGACCCAGAAGGTTTTGACCGAGCAAAGGTTGCACAGCTGCCACAAATTAAATTGCATTACACATCGTTAAACTCATGCTTTGCAATTTCAGGGACTATTTGATGAATCCAAATCATTGGCATGTTGAGAAGCCAGAGAAACGTAACAGCAAATCATGGAAACTATTTAATTAAGAAACCCCAAAGGAGCTAGCAACTCTTATTTTTTTTTAACTGTGTATTTTCTTTTTAATGGTGTAGTTATGTACTTTATATCAATCTTAATAATTATTTAGTATATATATGTATGTTTCTTTAACAAAAATGTGACTTTAATTATCGCAAAAAGTTACTTTTGTATTTATTCATCAGTATATATTTACTGGTGCTAACGCATTTTCCAAACTGTTTTATAACAAAAAATTGTTAAAAGCCACGTATAACCGTTATATTTGACATAAGCAAATTAAACATGAAGAAAAAAAACGAAACATTGAATGTAGCCCGCGAAATTTAAAAGTTGTATTATTTTTAAACAAATCTTGTGTGTAATATTTGTATTAAAAAGTGTGATTTTTCCTTAAGCTGTTATTGAATTGAAATAAATGAAAACTTACTGCATTTACGCTGATTCTGTCGGAATACAAATTTGTTTCACAATAGTTTGTTTTCCTATATAAACTTTATAATAATAAGTAACACTTCTTTGTCCACAAAACGGCTTAACTGTTTAGTTATCGATTACTTGGCATTCTGCCACTGAAAGGTGACACACTTATCGTTCACTCGATAATGCGTGGTGCCGTGTAATGTGAATGACAAATTAGTAAGAAGAAGGCGCGCAACTAATTGACACATCTCTAATGCCGTGTTTATTTTGAGAAGCGACCACAAAACACGCACTGCAGATTATTCGCATAATTCCCAGACGCATCCAACAAGTTGAAACGAATTAAATCGCCAACAGATCATGGATCGTCCACAGAAAATGCCCAAAGTGGCAAAGGTGAGTAACACTAAGCACTGCCTATTGCCAAGCTGAAGGTAAACGTTTTCCGTTTTTAGGTCAAGAATAAAGCGCCGGCCGAGGTGCAAATAACGGCGGAGCAGCTGCTGCGCGAGGCGAAGGAGCGTGACTCTGGAGATACTTCCACCGCCGCCGAAACAAAAGATTTCAGATCCAGCCGAATTGGCCGATTACCAACAGAGGAAGCGCAAAACATTTGAGGATAATTTAAGGAAAAATCGTATGGTGGTCAGTCATTGGATCAAATATGCACAATGGGAGGAACAACAGCAGGAGATACAGAGGGCACGTTCCATATGGGAGCGTGCGTTGGACAACGAGCATCGCAATGTAACGCTTTGGCTTAAATATGCTGAAATGGAGATGAAGAACAAGCAAGTGAATCATGCTCGTAATCTGTGGGATCGTGCAGTGACCATAATGCCGCGTGTGAATCAATTCTGGTATAAGTACACCTACATGGAGGAGATGCTGGAGAATGTGGCTGGAGCACGACAAGTCTTTGAGCGTTGGATGGAATGGCAGCCAGAGGAGCAAGCCTGGCAGACTTATGTGAATTTTGAACTGCGCTACAAGGAGACGGATCGAGCACGTGAGATCTACGAGAGATTCGTCTATGTACATCCCGATGTAAAGAACTGGATTAAGTTTGCCCGCTTTGAGGAGACGCACGGCTTTATACATGGTTCACGGCGTGTGTTTGAACGAGCCGTGGAGTTCTTTGGCGATGATTACATTGAGGAGCGACTGTTCATAGCGTTTGCCCGGTTCGAGGAGGGACAGAAGGAGCACGATCGTGCACGTATTATCTACAAGTATGCGCTGGAACACCTGCCAAAGGATCGCACGCCAGATCTGTTCAAGGCGTACACAATACACGAGAAAAAGTACGGCGATCGAGCTGGCATCGAGGATGTCATCGTATCGAAGCGAAAGCATCAATACGAACAGGAGGTGGCCGCCAATCCGACCAACTACGATGCCTGGTTCGATTATCTGCGGCTCATCGAGGCCGAGGGCGACAAGGAGCTCATCCGGGAGACCTACGAGCGTGCCATTGCCAATGTGCCGCCAGCGAACGAGAAGAACTATTGGCGACGCTACATTTACATGTGGATCAACTATGCGCTTTATGAGGAACTCGAGGCGGAGGATCTCGAGCGCACACGTCAGATCTACAAGACCTGCCTGGGGCTCATTCCCCACAAGCAGTTCACGTTCAGCAAACTCTGGCTGCTCTATGCCCAATTCGAGTTGCGTTGCAAGCAGCTGCAGACGGCACGCAAAACCCTCGGCATGGCCATTGGCATGTGTCCGCGGGACAAACTCTTTCGGGGCTACATCGATCTGGAGATACAATTGCGTGAATTTGAACGCTGTCGCCTGCTCTACGAGAAGTTCCTTGAGTTTGGGCCGGAGAATTGTGTCACATGGATGAAGTTTGCCGAACTGGAGAACCTTTTGGGGGATACAGAGCGTGCTAGGGCAATTTTTGAGCTGGCCGTGCAGCAGCCACGTCTCGACATGCCTGAGTTGCTCTGGAAGGCGTACATTGACTTTGAGGTGTCTCTAGGCGAGACGGAGTTGGCGCGTCAGCTCTATGAACGTTTGTTGGAACGCACTCAGCATGTGAAGGTCTGGATGTCGTTTGCCAAGTTCGAGATGAGCATCACTCATGGCCAAGGTCAAGATGATGGCCAAGAGGATGAGGATCTGAATGCACGGCTTGCACGTCGCATCTACGAGCGTGCCAATGAGATGATGCGCCAACTGGGCGACAAGGAGTCCCGTGTCCTGCTCCTCGAGGCATGGCGTGACTTTGAGCGCGATGTCAACGATGCAACTTCACTGCAAAAGGTTCTGGACAAGATGCCGCGTCGCATCAAGCGGCGACAGAAGATTGTCTCCGAGGATGGCGTCGAGGAGGGCTGGGAGGAGATCTTCGATTACATCTTCCCCGAGGATGAAATGGCACGACCCAATCTCAAGCTCCTTGCCGCTGCCAAAATGTGGAAGAAGCAAAAGGACACGGAACTGGACAACCCAGCTGAGCCGCAAATTGAGACAACAACAACAACATCATCTCCACCTCCTGCTCTCGAGACAAACGATAACTAGGCAATCCTCCACGTTGCCATGTTTTGTGTTCCCAACTCCGTTTTAATCCACAATAGAATAAATAATTCAACAACAATTCCACTGGGTGTTTCCTTTATATCGGGAGCTTACTGTGCTCATACAGTGACTAATCGTGTGTGTAAACCTTGCATTAGATGTAAGTATGCTATGTATTTGATAAGCCTGACATGCTTAGACCCTGTACTTTAAAACTGCAAAAGGGTCTGCTAAGTATGTCGTAATATGAATGAGCATAACAACATAGACTTGGTCAGCATCAATAATCGAATCTGACAATTCGATGGCAGAGACTATAAGAGCTAGAGACAGCTCAATTATACATATATATCCTAGTAGATCAAGATTAGTTGAGAATTTCCGCGACCAATAACTAAATCTTTGTACTCGTTGCATGTGCGTTGCAACGAATATCATATATAAAGACTATAAAGATCATATATGTATATTGATGATCAGCATCTCAAAGTCTTTAAGATCTAAAGCAACCAAATTTAATACACAGACTGCTATGAACCCTACGCACATCAAGTCGGTTTCAAATTTTTTGCACGGCCCCCTTTCTCTTGAGTATATCTAGTAAACTAAAGTCCAGTGAAGACTGCTAGAAGTTTTCCCCATGAGAGCATTATTTGTGGCAATTACAGTGACTCGACAAACTCGAAATGGCAGACCAAACACCCAAAGTATTGAATGAAGTCTAATTCAAATTATGTTTTGTTGAATATGAAAATCATTTCCAATCCTCCTCGATTGACTACTAGATCATAGCATCCTCATATAATAATTTGTTAGTTATTTAGTTGTTAGTTTAATTAGTTCATGCATATCTTTGTTAGCTCTAAGACTACGCCATCCTAGCAATAAGGAAGATGGAAGGAAATATGAAAAAATGTCGCAAACTTTGAATTAGAAGGGCATATCAGAGAGCTCTTCTTTTATTCCGGAAATTAACATTTCCTTTAATTAAATAATAAAAGTTGTTGATTGTTTAAATCGTAGAGTTTTCAATTGCTAATAGCAATTAATATATATATATATTTATTATATATATAATTATTATATATAATTCTAATGCAAATCTATGAATATTTAAATAGTGTACCGGGTATTTCCAAGTCGGAAATACCAGATTAGTTTCTTTTTCTTGTGTGTTGTAAGTGATATACATACATATAATGTGAGTTTATTTCATTACTGCGATCTCTGTAAGATATTATCTATGTCGTTTCGACGTGTACTTTATAGCGAGGTACTGCTGTGATCAGCTCATGATCGAATTGTGTAGAAACTTGGATTACTGTGAACTTTACTTGGCACGCAGCAACAGGGTGAAGACGGAATACGTGAGCCTATTGACCTAGAAGTGATGAAAAGATAGATAACTATATAAATGTAGATATCAAGATATATATGCATATGAATGTAGATATCACGATATATATGCATATGAATGTAGATATCAAGATATATATGCATATGAATGAAGATATCAAGATATATATGCATATAAATGTAGATATCAAGATATATATGCATATAAATGAAGATATGAAGATATATATGCATATGAATGAAGATATCAAGATATATATGCACATGAATGAAGATATCAAGATATATATGTATATGAATGAAGATATCACGATATATATGCACATGAATGAAGATATCAAGATATATATGCATATGAATGTAGATATCAAGATATATATGTATATGAATGAAGATATCAAGATATATATGCACATGAATGAAGATATCAAGATATATATGCATATAAATGTAGATATCAAGATATATATGCATATAAATGAAGATATGAAGATATATATGCATATGAATGAAGATATCAAGATATATATGCACATGAATGAAGATATCAAGATATATATGTATATGAATGAAGATATCACGATATATATGCATATAAATGTAGATATCAAGATATATATGCATATGAATGAAGATATCAAGATATATATGCACATGAATGAAGATATCAAGATATATATGTATATGAATGAAGATATCACGATATATATGCATATAAATGTAGATATCAAGATATATATGCATATGAATGAAGATATCAAGATATATATGCATATAAATGTAGATATCAAGATATATATGCATATAAATGTAGATATCAAGATATATATGCATATAAATGAAGATATCAAGATATATATGCACATGAATGAAGATATCAAGATATATATGCATATGAATGTAGATATCAAGATATATATGTATATGAATGAAGATATCAAGATATATATGCACATGAATGAAGATATCAAGATATATATGCACATGAATGAAGATATCAAGATATATATGCATATGAATGTAGATATCAAGATATACTCGTATGTATATGCATATATGAGGATGTAGAGTTATAGCTGTACCTGCACAAAGGTCTCCAGCGTGATCGCTATGTAGCCCCCAGCATAGATGTAACACGGTTTTTGGGTGCGCATCAAGGTGATGATGAGATTACGTTTGAACTGGGGCAACTGATCCAACCAGTTGCAGTCATAGAAGGCATCGAGGAGTGCCTCGCTTTGGGTGCGCATGCGATCTCCAAAGTAGCATATGATGAACACCTCCAGTGTGACGGCTGTGAAGAAGACCAGGGAGAGTATCATGGCGGATAGATCATTGGAGTCGGCAACGTAGAGGAAATGCATTGCCACCGTGCATTGAACGGCAGCGGAGCAGACCAACTGGGCCATGCAGGCAATCGATAGAATCTTCTGGATGATCACATGCAATCGCTGTATGTTAATGTAATCCTCAATGCAGTCACACAGCTCCAAGTACGAGATCCACTGATGCTTTAGCCGACTGTTAGAGGTGTGGGGCATCGGTTGCGTATAACCAATCCGACGGACACGCAACTCCAGTGCTCTCATGTGTCCCGTCAGAATGCAGAGATATGCCGGCGGATACGAGTCATTGGCACAATCCTGCATCGCCTGCACAATTAAGCCAATCAATTGATACACATAGATGAGCACATAGGCCAAATCATTGCATTGCCAATCGACGCCAAACCACGCCGGATACAACAACTGGCGATTCCGAGCAATGGCCACCCGGAAGCAGCTCAATGCGGTGCCAAACACAAAGATGCCAGCGAAGGTGCGGAAACTGCTTTGAGCCGTCGACACAGCCTCTTGGAGCACTTCCAACTCCTGCTCGTTGTGCACCCTCTTGGCCCGCTGGTCGAGCACCAAGAGAATATCCTGAATCTCCCGCAACTGACGACGCACCAGAAACACATTGATGAACTTCAAATTGGCCACAATGTCCGTGATTGTGATGGTCAGATTCTCGCAAAGCTCTTGCAAACTGGTTGTGAAGATGAGCTTGGCGAGCAGCGTCAATGGGAAGAGCAACGTGACCAGCACATTGATGAAAAGGGAGCGTGTGAGGAACTGCAGACGTGACATGCCCGGCGGTTGCATCAATCCCATCAGTTGCCAGATCCACCAGTGATATCTAACGGCACTGTGTGTGTTCAGCTCGAGTTCCTCTTCCTCTTCCTCTTCCACTTCCACTTCCAGTTCGAGTCCCATCTTTGTCTGCTCTTTCTGTCTACTTAGTTGGAACTTCATTGACATCTCCAGCTCATCTCTCTCTCTCATTCC
The DNA here is from genome assembly GCA_018901825.1 of Drosophila funebris. NCBI lineage: Eukaryota > Metazoa > Arthropoda > Insecta > Diptera > Drosophilidae > Drosophila > Drosophila funebris. The sequence goes on along the minus strand of JAEIFK010000675.1, from coordinate 210,435 downwards.
CGACTCAAACTCCTCTTCAATCTCTAGCTTCTCTTTCTCTCTCAATCCCAACTCTAATTTATGTTTCTCTCCAATTCCCATCTCAATCTTCCTTCCCACCTCGAACTTCTTTCCCATCTCTAGCAACTCTTTCACTCCCATCACTCCCCCTAACCATCTCCAGCTCGTCTCTCTCTTTCATTCCCACCGCAAACTCCTCTTCAATCTGTAGCTCCCCATTCTGTCTCAGTCCCGTCTCGAACTCCGCTTCCTTCTCCACTTCCATGTCTAGTTCCAGTTGTAATCCTTTCAACTCTTTTTGTCCGCTTCCGCTGTCTTGTTGCGTTTCCACAGCAAGTTCCTTGATTACCTTTTGAGTTTCTCTGTGCATTTCCGAGGCTTTTATAGTCAACAACGTGTGTCTTTCAAGTGTCCAAGTGTCCAGATTCTCACTGGGGATGCGTTGGTCATTATACAATTATAAGGCATCATTTAGGCCAAAACAAATGCGAAAAGTTTTGCAAAACTGTCTTGGGCCCCCCACCCAATTAAACTTTCGTAATGTATTTTCTGTTTTATATAAATTTTGTTTTTATTTCTCAAAGTTGATCAAGTTTCTTCTTTTTCCTTTTTTCCCCCTTGCACGGGGTGTGTGTGTATGGTGTGTGTGTGTGTGTGTGTGTGAGAAAGAGGTTGCCTACACAAACCGATCCAATTGTAGGGCTATTTGCATTCCCGATGCAGTTGACGCAAATCAAAACGACAAACGGTGTCCAATTATTTTTAAGGTCCTTTAACTTATTTAACACTATGCAACAAAATATTACTTTTTTTGGTATATTTTATACACTCTTTCCGCTACAAAGCTTATGCAAAGTTTTCTGCGTTTTTACACATTATTTTCATTACTGAACTATGTACATTTATATTGCCTATACATCGAATGTCCATTTTTAATACAAAGAAAAATGTTTAAAAATTTAGAAAAATGTACATATATTTTATGTTGAAAAGACTGTAAGTAACTAAACTTCATTTTGTACTACAACTTGTGATTATCTTTTTTTAATTGAATTTTTTAAATCTGTTATTTTTTTGCATCTTTTTTTAAGATGTGATTGCATTTATTTTAAACATAACTCAAGGATTTCAACACCAACACTAAAGCGTTAAAAGCTTTTAAATACTTTAAAGTTAAACAATTGATTTAACAATTATTGCAAGTTTTTGATTTCTTGTGCGGTATTGCTTAAAGTTTTCTTTACCAAGTAAAAGCACATTTTAAAATTGTAACTCGTTCTTCAATTTCATATGTATATAACGTTGCGTAATAACCTCTATCTTTATGCACATTTTTCTACGTTTTTCTACATTTTTCTATTATTCAATATGCACATTTGTGGTTTGTACAATTCCCAACAATATTAAAATTGTGCAAAAACGAAGAAAATGTCATATACATGTGGCGGAAAGAGGTTATAAAGCTTATACAGCTTAAGTACATTTTTCTCAGTATTAACACATTTTTTAGATTATTAAAATAAAATATTTGTTGCCTATAAAATTTCCAACTTACTTAATTTTGTAATAATGGGAAAAAACGTGACAATACGTAGAAAAATGTATATAAACGTTCAAGTGGAAAGAGTGGTTTAATCGCATTATTAGCAGAGCTTTGGAATAACCCTGAATTTAACTATAACATCTATACGAAAAAGGTTTTTTAATTCGATTGAGATATTTGTGAGTTATGATCAAAAATACCAGATTTAAAAAATTAAATTTAAAAAAAAAAGTTGTAATATTATAGAGTTTTGTATGCAATTCCTTGTCAACTGCGGCCCCAAATTGAGTAGAAAAAAGTCGTTTTGTTAAGATATACATATAATTTAAGGTTGTCACCTTGTGTAATAGGCAACTAATGATATGCTATGATACAATTGTGTGTGTGTGGGTGTAAGAGGGTGTGTGTGTGTGTGTGTGTGTGTGTGTGTGGGTATGGGTGTGCGCGTAAGTTGAAGGATAACAATTGTAAATGGACAGAGAGTTGTGTAATTGCTGCAGATGGGCGCGTCTTGAGAGGGTAGAAGGGAAATACAAATAGCTATAAATGATACTAAATGTTAAAGCAATTGATGACATTGACAACAAGAAAGTTTTCTTTGTATGACAGTGCTATGCGAAGTTAGTATTTTTTAAATACCAAAAAGAGGAACACAAGGAACAAAATGGGAAATTGTATGCAATTCCATTTGCTAATTAATTATTATTAATATGTAATAATATTACTATGTTTATGCACGCCCAACTTGAAAATATAAGCAAACAAAAAAAAAATAAAATAATAATGGTAGAAAAGTATTAATAATAATTATATAATGTGTGTATATGTGTTTTATGTATATTTCTATAGTTCAATACATATGTAGTGTAAATGTGTATATATGTGTGTGTGTGTGTGTGTTTGTTGTTTTTGTTTTCTTCTTTAAATCGAATTTACAATAATCTCAAGATGCCTATGACGAGTATATAAATATGTATGTACATAAGAATTGCAAGAATTGAATTAATCTAATAAGCAATTAATGAAAGATATTGCATGAGGCTAATGTTAATGCTAATGCTAATGTTAATGCGGGATTCGAGTGGAGAGTGGAAAGAGGACGAATAACGAACAATGATGAACAGATGGAACAGGTAGAAGTGGGCGGAGAAAGTGAAAGTGAATGAGAAGGAAAAGGAAAAGAAATAAGAACACAAAAACAAAGAGTCGATGCACACAATGAACTCAGAACTTAATTTGTAATTTTTAAGAATTAATTTAAAAATACAATTAAACAAAAATCGAATTTTGTTTGTTAACAACACTCGAACAATTGCAAGCTGAAGTGAATTTCCTTTGCACCAATTAGATAATATATATATAATTATATTTCTATATATTTCTAGTTGAATATATATAAATATGTATGAATAAAAGGAAATATACTTCAGTTGTTATGTGAAATATTAACTAGGATACAAACTGGCATTCTTAAGGACTTATTGATTTTAATTTTTCATATTTTCTCATATTTCTCAATTGTTTTCTTCATTTTTTCATTTTTTCTTTACTTAACATTTAACAGACAATTACGTTACGTTACGCTACGCTACGTAACGTTGATGTTACGTTACAATCAACAATCATTTGATTTTGAAGCAATTTAAATTTAAAATAAATAATTAATTAATTATGTAATTAATAATATTATTATATTAAATATTACATTTAATGGAGGCATTGTTACTTAGTTTGTTTCAAATTGTTATTGCAATTTACAGCTATTTGTTGTTGTTTTACATTATGGTATTTATTTGTAGTTTGTAATTTGTTATTTGTTATTAAGCTCAGTTCTCAGTCGCAAAAAACAAGAATACGACACAAAAGTTGATTTGGCTTTGACTTTCTCAATAGTTATTGTTGAATAATTGAATTTGTTGTTTGTTTTGTTTGCCATTTAAGTTAATAATTATATTATTAAGTTATTATTTTCACAATTTGTTTGTTTGCTTCTTTAGTTTCAGTTGCAGTTTTCTTTTTCTTTTTGTTGTTTAATTTAAATTTATTTATTTACATTTCTATGAAGACAGTTCCTGTTCTGTGTCTTTTGTTGTTGTTGTTGTTGTTGTTCTTGCTGTTGTTGCTAATTATCATTTAATTCGGTTTGATTTTGGTTTTTTGTTGGACTTGTTTCATTTTTTGCATTTCCGACCTTAGCGACGGCGTTCTGATTGGAATTTGCATTTTTATCATTGTCTTTGTCTTTGTTTTTGGCATCCTGCAAAAGAATAATGTATGTTTCATGTATGCCAACGATATAATAAAACAATCTATCTAATTAATTGGTATCCACAATTAACAATTAACGATTGACGATTTACAATTTACGTTTATCGATTAACGATTAACAACGTCTCGATGGACCGTTAACATTTAGCAATACTCAACGCTTCAAAGTTATCAAGAAAGTATCGAAAAAACAATATTAGATATAATAAACGAGTAAACAAGCTGTCGATGAACGATCAAACAGATCAAACATCAGTTAATGTTTAACAATCATCGATGAGCTATTCAAAAATGAACCATAATCAATTAGGGACATCGATTAACAATCAGCATCAGCGATCAACGATTCAGTCATCGATGGAATGCGATCAACGAACAACAATTTATGATTAAGCATCATCTACAGTTATCGATAAGAACTCGATTTCGATCATTGTAAATTCAAATTCTTGTAATCCTCAAGAACTCAACGAAACAAAAGCGCAAAAGGAAATCAAATGGAAAGAAACCGAAACAAGTGTGTATGTGTGTGTGTATGTTATCGATATATATATATATACATTTTTAAATATGTATGTGTATGTGTGTGTGTGTATATTTGGTTGAATCACAGAGTGAGAGAAAAATATGAAATTGAAATTGAATCCGAGATGGAAATGAAATTGTGAGATGCGATGAGATGAGATCTTCACCCCCTTCAGCTGATGAATGATAAATGAATAGGATGAAGGAATGTGAAGTGTGAAATGGGCAGGGAAAGAATAAGTAGAAGATGTAAGAATATTGAACATTACCTTGGCCATAACTGAAGCGGCCTCCTGCTTTAGATACTCCTCCCGTGCTGTCTCATACATGGAGACAAATTTATCGCGCTGCACCTTGAACTGGGCAAAGAGCACGTCGTCTTTGTTGCCCTTCAAACGATTCTCAATGTCCAGCTTCTCATCGTGGACGGCACGTATCTCCTCATTCACCCAGGGCTTGTCAATGGGATATTGATTTACAAGATTCTTAAGCGTCTTGATGGTACTCTTCCCCTTGACCGCCTGTTTGATCAGTTTCGCGTTGGGTTTCTTGATCTTGCGACCATTGAGATTACCATTCATGTGGACCATATTGAAGGGACCGGGGCCAGGTGGCATGCCCCGTGGACGCATGCGTGGTCCCATCATGTGCGGCCCCATTAGTGGCGGCGGCAATGGCGGATGATTGGGCACTCCGCGTCCGTTGCGACGCATAAATGGTGGAGGAGGCGGTGGTCCGCCCATTGGTGGCATTGGGCAGCGCATGGGCGGTATGGGTGCTTGAAATGGCATCGGTGGGAATGGTGGCATTGGGCCACCACCAACTGGTCCCGGACCACGGCGTGGACCCATCGGTCCAGGACCTGGACCCATCGGACCCATCATATGACGTCCAACGCCTCGATTCGAGGCGCTCATTTGTCCACCTCTGTTAAAGCCATTGCGTTGCGGTCCATTGAAGCGATTGGCGTTCTGTGAATGAAAACGCTGCTGAGGATGCTGCCAACCATTGTCGCCACCAGAGCATCCATGCATTGGCATTGCCATATGCATTTGCATCTGCATTGGCATTGGCATCTGCATCTGTGGCGCATATTGCGAATTGTGGCCTTGCTGGTGCTGTTGCTGCTGTTTATTGCCTTTCAGCTGTTTACCTTTCAACGTTTTCTTTTTACCACCGCCATCGGTTTGCACCACCGATCCAGACGATGAATTGCCGGTTGGCGTGGACTGTGCACCGCTTGGTACCGCTGGTACTGTGGGTTTGGTCGTTGGTGCTGGCGGTGCTGGTGTTGGTCGATTGAAGTCAACATACAGCGGATCACTGGGCATCTGGCAGGATGTGTACATCAATTGATTCTGTGCCTGCACCTGAGGCCGAAATGGTTTGCGGTACGGTGCAATTGCAGCGCGTACATTTTGACGCTGTTGCTGATGCTGATGCTGCTGCTGCTGTTGTTGCTGCTGCTGCTGTTGCATGGTCCGATTCGGCTGGAAATGATTGTTTTTCGATACCATTTAAGATGCAATTGCGACAAATTTGAATTTGAAACACTTCGCTCTGACCGACTGTCAGAGATGAAAAAGAAACACAATTCTATCACACGCTTAAATGTGTTGCTAGCTAAGTTGTAGTTGTATATTTCATAGAGATGAGCAACAAATTGACAGCCTGTGACTGTCAAATTTATCGTGTCGCCAACTGCAGCAAATCGATTTGCGCGCAAATATTGTAATCGCTGCGCCATTTAAAATGTTAATTCAAAAAATGATTAAGCTGCACTTTTAAAAAATATGGCAGTAAAATAAAACTTACTATATTCATTAATTTGTTATGCTATATTTTGAAAAACATAGTTTATTTGCGCAGAAATGTTGTTATTGCTGCGTCATTTCAAAATTTAATTCAATAACTATTTAACTGCACTTGTATACAAATTTACTGTAAATAAAAAATTTCCTTATCATTTGGTTTGTATATATATGGTATATGGTATATTAAATAAATACCAGCAGTCTCACAACAAAAACAGTTGTAGTAATATGTATTCATTTAAATTCAACGCATTTAGCATTATAGCTAGGTTTCGTTCAGCGGTCATTACTAACAGAATGTGGTATTCGTTTTACGGCATTTATACCTCAGTTATTCGGTTTCAATGTAGGCTAACCGACGTAACAGGTGTATTTTAGTTTTTTTTAATAATAATTCAAAATTAATTTATCGTTTAGAAATTGATTATTATATCGGAGGTGTGTACACACTGTTTTCTGCGCAAGCTCAAAACAGCTGTTTTGTTTAGCAGCTCAGCTAGCGGTCTGTCTGTGGGCGTTGCAGCTACACCTACAGCTACAACTGCAACTACAACTACAACTACAGTTACAGTTGCACGTACACCTACACACATCCTACTTCCTACATCTATTAAAAATACCAAAGGAAACGGTTCGCAACACAACACACAACGACGACTGCAAAGTCGCTCGTCTATAAGTGAAATCCGTGCAGACGGAAAACCAAAGCAAACAATAATAACAACACAACCACAATTTGTGAAACAAGATTTAAAATGTTTCCGCACCTAAAAAGTCAACGCGTCAATTTGCAATTGTTGCAGCAGGCGGCCTGCCGCCAGTTGGTGCAACAACTTGAATGCATCGATGGCTCCAAGGTCATTGTGTTGGACGAGGCAATGATCGGGCCGTTGGGATTGGTAACCAAGCCAAAGCTATTCACAGATCGTGGCATCAAGTTGCTAGCATTGAGTCCAGAGATGCGTTTTTCCAAAGAGTTGAACAATATTATTTACATTGTGCGGCCACAGGTGTCATTGATGGATCACCTGGTGACGCATGTGAAAAGTAATAGTCAACATGGTCGACAGTTCCATATCTTGTTTGTACCGCGTCGTTCCTGCCTGTGCATTAAGCAGCTGGAGGATAAGGATGTCATTGGTGCATTTGGACGCATGGAGGAGTTGCCCTGGAACTTTTTGCCAATGGACTCGGATGTGGTAAGCATGGAAATGTTGAATGCCTATCGTGATGTGAGCATCGATGGCGATACTACTTCGCTATATCAGGCGGCCATTGGGCTGGTCCAACTGCAGCGTCTCTATGGACGCATACCCAAGATCTATGGGAAGGGAGCGCAGGCACAGTTGGTCTGGGAGCATGCCAAGCAGTTGGCCATTGACGAGAAGTCGCTCTATAATGGGGATAAAGGTGCCATCGATCAGTTGATCTTATTGGATCGTGGAATAGATCTGCTCACTCCGCTGGCCACACAGCTCACCTATGAGGGTCTCATCGATGAGTTCTATGGCATCCGGCAGAATCAACTGACGTTGCCGGCCGAGCATTTCCCAGCGTATTATGCCGGTGCCGGTGTTGAACCATCTGGAACTGCGACTGCGCCAACCGGCGAGCAGCCGGAACGTTTGCTCGGCGACACCGAACGCAAGACCATCATGCTGCATTCCGGGGAACAGCTGTATGCCGAGTTGCGCAACAAGAACTTCAATGAGGTGCACATATTGTTGGCACGCAAAGTGAAGGAGTTTCAGGTGCAGATGAATGTCAACCGGCAGGAGCAGTCCGTGCAGGAGATCAAAAGCTTTGTGGAACGTCTGCCGCAGCTAATGGAACTGAAGAAGGCATCATCTGAGCACACGGCCATCGCTGGTCTCATCGTTGAGAAGCTAAACCTCTACACCTTCAGCGATGACCTGGCCGCCGAACAGGAGTTCATGATCTGTGCAGACATCGACAGACCCAGCGCCTACATAGAAGATCTGATTGCACGCCGCACCGAGCTACGGAATGTGCTACGCTTGATATGTTTGCAGTGTGCCGCCGCCTCGGGATTCAAGGAACGTGTGCTCAACTATTACAAGCGCGAGCTGGCCCAGGTCTATGGCCTGGAGGTGCTGCTAACCATTAGTAATCTGGAAAAGGCTGGCCTGCTCCACACCCAGACCGAGTCACGTGCTTATGCCGTGTTGCGCAAGGTAAGCAAGAACTTCCAACTGACGATTGCCTTTCACATTTCATTCATTCTTGCAGACCCTTCATCTGACCGTAGATGATAGCGTTGAGGTCGAACCGAAGGACATTAGCTATGTTCATAGCTTCTATGCACCGTTGACTGCTCGCCTCGTCGAGCATTCCTTGAAACCTCTGGGCTGGCAGACGCTCAAGAGTCAGATTAACAATTTGCCCGGTCCAACGTTTGAGGATTTTCAGGTGCAATTGATTGGCATCGGTGGACGGCATGGTGGTGGCGCTACCCCAAGTGAGGTATCCTTGTTGCATGCCCGCCGTGTGGTGCTTGTCCTATTTGTTGGCGGCTGCACGTTTGCTGAGATTGCCGCGTTGCGTTTCCTAGCCGCCCAGGAGGATAACAATGTGCAGTTTGTGATTGCCACCACGAAGATCATCAACAAGCACACGTTCCTTCAGAGCGTGATGGGCTCGTGAAGGCATCGCCTGAGCCGCTTGGAGGCACATCGCTTATCCATCAGCTGCGGCTTGACGCGTGGACGCAACGCGTCGATCCCATTGAAGCCATGACCAAAGATGTGCCAGCCAAAGAAGCAACGACGCAGCGTTGGATACAAATCGGATGCGGAACCGGAAGCGCAATGCAAGCATCAGCAGAAGCGGAAGCAGAAGCAGTAACGGAAACCAGATTAGATACAAATGATAAAGATAAAGATAATGATGAAGATAAAGATGATAAGAAGAGAATGATATCTATATTTATATATTCGCATATATGTAAATGTTATTTTTCTACACACACACACACACACAAACACACACGATACTAAGTAAATTATTGTATTATGCCGGCATAAAATAATCTTTAACTAACTATACCATTATATAATTATATATACAAACATGCGTACATACATATATATATATATATATATATATATATATATATATATATATATATATATATATATATATATATATATATATATATATATATTTTTATATGTGAATAACTTGTAAGTGCAAAGGCTTTTGCAATTCTTTATGTGCATGATGTACGTGCATCATGTGCATGTAAAACGATGAATGTATATGTAGATAAACACATACAAACACACACACACACACACAGCAAATACCATTAAACACATGAACTTTATAGATGTTAATCAAACATGAGATATTTATATATATATACATATATCCATAAACATATGCATAAATGTGTGCACATACATACTATATAGTCTTTAGATATGTATATATATACAATGTCTACAACCATTGTAAAGTTTATTGTAATCCCCAGACGATATCAGAATTTGTGCTGGGATTGAAAGAGATTATTCCCTAGGGATTTGCTTGGTATACGTACATTCCGCGATCAACTTATCGCTACTATGCCCATATATATACCATATATGTCTATATAATTTTCGATGAATTATATTGTTAAACCCGCATATATATATATATGCGTATATGCGTACATATGTATGTGTAAACTCTCTATGTATAACTTTATTGAGTTCAATAAAATGAAAATATCAAAATCTTTGTTTAACTAATTTACTTATTTAACTTTATGATATGTATGTAGAAGTATTATATTTATAGCCTAGTAACGCTCATGACTACAGAGACTTATGAGTTTTCTTAAGATTAAATTAAATTGCCTATTGTTGCTCTATAACTCTGATATATAGAAATTCCCCTATATAAAGCAGCTGACTTACCTCGAGTTCATATAGATTCCTTTCTATATTAAGCTAATAACACTTTATATAACACTTTGATTACCTTTAAGGAATATTCATCATGCTTCTTTATAGACATATCTTTGGTAAAGAGACGCGTTGTTTTATAGAGATTCTACAGATGCCTTAAGCCATTTCCCGAATAAGAAAGTGAAGTACTAACACTTTATACAACTATTTTCTGCACAGAGATTATATAGGTCCAATGTATTCCCCTTAGGCACTACTACTACTAATTTATAAAAGTATCTTCTGTCAAGAGTTGCTTAGTGTTATAGATATTGGTATAGATTTCTGGAGGCATTCCCGTAATCCAGATGTTTACTTACCTTAAATAAAGTTGTAACTAAAACAAAAACTACTTTTCAGCATAGATATTATATATATAGATGCAATCGCTTGCACTTAAGGCATATTCCGTATAATTTCTACCAAGTTTTAGAGTCTTTCAGTTATTCCGCTAATATAGCAAATACTTTTGTCTAGAGAAGAATGGAATGGATGCCAGTTTCTGCAGCTGTCTTCTTCTCTAGGGTAGCTTTTAGAGTATCTTATCTATGCAGATGCTACAGATACTTTGGCATAAGCATCCTCAACCTACTTTTAACAGATTTGATAAATATACAACATTATGGAGCTTCGTAATACCCTAAAATCGAAAGTGTCCTTCATGCAGGCATCGTTCTGATCATGCTTCATATATAACATGTTATATGTTGTTGATATTTTGTTTGTATTTTCTTTTTGTTGTATTTTTATTTTATGTTTTTTTTTATTGACGTGTATCAATTAAATTGTTATTCGTTTTTCCACTTCAAAAATACAATTTATTAATAATAATAATAATAATTATAAAAAAAAAAACAATTTTATAAACATAAAAAATATTACATATGTATGTTCTATGTTCTGTTCCCGTCTGCCTCCTCCTCCTCCTTCTCCTTATCGTTCTCCTTCTCCATCTTCTTCACACCATCGCATTTGCACTCGCACTCGCTCGTTCTCTCTCACGCTCACGCTCACGAACTGTTACTGTCTCTGTCCAACCCACGTTATGAGGAGTTTATTATTCTCTTTGAATTTGTTAATTTCAGTGATTGTTGTTAAGTTTTTTTGATTAATCCATGTAAAAGTAACTACAATAATACTAATACACATTCAAAATCATTATAATATATCTCATAATTATCATCATAACTATCTCATGTATTATATCATATTAGTGCCACCCCAGGGTCAGTTTTATTTTGTTTATTTCTTTTTTGTTTGTTTGTTTCTTGTTTATTTTCATACATATCTAAACCATTCGCTCACGTCTTTATCGATTGATAAAATTATTAATTAATTGCTAACGGAAAAAATGTTTTGTTTTTTTTTTTGTGTATTTTTTCTTGTTGCTTTTGCATTTTATCATTTGTTATCATTTTGTTTACTAAAAATTTTATTGCTACAAATGTTAAATTTTATATCTTAAGATCCGGGGGATTGTGTTTCTCTGTGTGTATGTTTAGGTGTAAATGTGTATGTGTGTGTATATGTATATATATATATAGATTTATTTTTTTATGTATACGACAACAAAAAAAGAACTTCTCACATAAACATAAATTGTAATTAATTAAACATTCATATGCATTTAATTTTCTATACAATTTTTATTGTTTTTGACTAAGCATTTTGCAATTTGCATTAATTAAGTCTATAATAGGCTTACTTTTAGTTATTTATCTTTTTGTTTTTGCATTTTTTGTTTTACTCTTTTTTCTTAATCCTTTTGTTTATAGCAAGTTTGAACGAAAACGTAACATAAAAAATAGAAAATTTTGAATTCAACAACATGCAGAAATGGCGCCAAGCAATTTTCCGTTAAGTCAAGTGTGCTCCTTCCAAGGATATGGGCATCTTCGGAGTGGAGGAGTTCCTTGCTCTTGCTTCTCTCTCTCTCTCTCGCTTTCTTCTTCTCCTTTTCTTTCTTCACTGCGATTGCAGTCGGGACGATCTCGGAGAGTACACGAACTCGTGTATATCCGGTTAAGAATCTTTTGTTTTATTTTCTTTATCCTCCACTTTCACTTTTCCTTTTGTTTTTATTTTTGTCGTACTTCTTTGAATTGCGAGCATTTTATCGGCTTTTTAACAAAACACAATTTCAAACACTTTCTTTTTGCAATTCACGATAATTGTTTGATAACAAAGATATTAATTAAATTATTATTGTAATAATATCAAAATTTCTAAATAAAACTTAAACATTTTGTTTTTTTTTTTTGTATATAATTTTGCGATAATTTTGTTGTTTCTTGTGTGATTTTTCTGTCGATTTGTTATTGTTATTGTTGTTGATTTGTTATTGTTTTGTTTTATTTTGTTTATGTATGACAATAAAGGCTTACATTTAAATTATGTATTCATTGTTGATTTTTATATATTTTTTTTTAAATTGTGTTAAATGTATTATATTGTTTACTTTGAATTGGTTTTTTCTTTTATTTTAATACAAAATCTTTGCAGCGTCATTGTTGTTTGTAACGATTAGAAAATACTTGTATGTTGTTGTTCTTGTTGTTATTATTATTATTATTGTTGTATGCAATTATTTGTTTATATAAATTTCTTTTTCGGTATTTTTTTTAATTTAAATTTTTTTTTGCTGCTACAAAAACGTCGATTGCTTTTGTATTAAATATTTATTATTTTTATTGCTATTTTTTAATTGTTGTTGTTGTTAGAGTTGCTTATGTCGGGCTCTGTTTGCTGTTGATGTTGTTGTTGTAGTGTTTGCTTTAAAATTTCCATTAAAATTATAATAGTTTATATTACTATATGGTTGCTGTTGTTGTTGTTGCTGTTGCTGCTTCTGCTGTGATTGTTGTTGTCTATGCTATAGCGAACCAGCCGGAAAACTTGTTGAACTATTGCTATGGGCTAAACTAATCATGGAACCAGACAAACTACCCTCCTCATCCGGATAGGTCTCGCGTGATACCTCAGTTAGTGATAAAGTGCTGTAAACAAATTGAATCATTAATAATTGATTAATATAAATGTGCTTGTGTATGTGTGCCAGAGTTGTTCATTGTAGTTCCATTAAAGACCAAGTCCACTAGTTCAAATGAACGAACTAAACGAACGAGAAGGATCCTCAAATGAGCAAACGAACAAGTTTATCACTCCATCGAATGAAGAAATTAACTAGATCACAATTAATCGTCGATGTTCCAGTTCATTTGCTCATTCCTTATGTTTATTAGTTCATTTGATCAAATTTAGTGAGAACAAGAACAATGCAATGAAACAGCTCTAATATTTGTATGTGTTGCATATGTGCGTACCTGAAACCTAAGGCTATTGATTCATTATCAAAAGCTTCCAATTCTTTAGCATGCTTCTCGTGTTTCATACGCAAACGCTCGGCACGTTCCAGATTGAATTGCTGCAATTCGGCATCCATCTATGAAAGTATATAAAGTTGAATCTAAATGGAAATGCTGCAGATTGTGGTTCTCCTACCTTATTCTCCAACAGGCCACGCCGCACGCTGACACGATTCTCGAGCTCACGACGCTCCCGATCGCGCTGCTCCTGCGCCTGCTTCTTGTTCTTGTTCTGATAAGCTGTGAGCATATCCAGTTCGTATTCCAATTGTTCATTGGTACGTTGGCACTCGATCACTTGACTCTCGTCCAGTTTATAACTTTGACTTTGGAACATGTCGGAAATGCTTTGTTCATACTGTAAAAGAGAAGCGAACGTGAGCATATGGATATGTGCATTCATAATCCTCGAGAGGATCGCTTTATCACCTGTTCACCCAGCAATGTCAGCTTGCGATGCTTCTCCTCCTTGAGCTGCTTGATAACCTCCTTCTGTTGCTCTTTTGGTGTCGTTTGCAGCACTTGCGCCTTATAGCGTTTATATTGTTTTGTTTGCGTTTTGCACGTCTCGCGAAACTGTTTACGTATCTGCAGCTCCTTTTGCTGTAATAACAATGCGATTTTAATTTTAATTGCCATTTCAATTTCAATTGAAGTTCAGTTTAGTTGATGCGAATTGCTGCCTTCACACTCCTTACCTTAAGGCTCTTGGGCTGTTGTCTTAGCTCGAGGGCATGTTTGCGCACCAGCTCCTTTTTGATGCGATCCATGTAGTCTTTTTGATTGTGCAACTCCGTGTCGTGTTGCTTGTTTATCTGCAGATAAAATATTAGATTAGGATTAACCTTCTGGTATGTGTTTAATGTTGACTCACCTGCTCCTCGCGCAACTGATGCACGCTCTTCTGTTGGCGATACTCCAGCTCCTGTGTCTTTTCATGGTGTTTCAACAGCATGCCGTGGGCCTGTTCCAGCTGTTGTTGCTTCTTGCTCAGCTCCTGATAATGATAAATATGAAATATATTTGCAGTTTAAGGTTGATTTCATTCGCTTACATCGCGAAACAACTGATCCTCGAGTTCGTGCAGCAATATCATGCGTCTTCGCTTGAATTTCCGCATCTCGAGCTCAATGTATTGCTTCTGGGCCTGCAGCATGCGTTGCTCCTCCTGTGCCTCGTGCTGCTTTAGATTATCCTTTTGCGATTGCAAGGTTAAATCACGCTGTCGCTTTGGCGTTGACTCATCCATGGAGAGTTCACGTTTCCAGCGCTCCTTGTTCGCTTTGTATTCCTTTTTGCGGTTCAAATCGAACATCTTGCGATCTCCCTCCTGCTTCAGTGTAATCTCTTTATGTAGTTTCTTCTCGGCCGTTGTCGTCTGCTTCGAGCGTCGCTCCAAATCCTGCTGATGCTTGGCCTGCAACCGGACGTTCACTTAGAGATCTGACTGACAACGGATTAATACAAGGGATTCAAATCTTACCTCGAGACGTTCCAGTTCTCTGGTGAAGTTATGCAATAGATTATCATACTCTTTGTCCAGCGCCGACTTGTGCGTTTCCATTTCGACCTTGCACTTCTCCTCGAGCTTCAGCAACGTCGCCTGATGCTCCCTTCGCATACGCTTGTATCCCGACATTTGTTCGTGCATCTCCTCCTGCATTTCATAGATTGGGCAAGCGACACAAATAATGTACATATGAAACAAAAGCAAATTAACAACGTGTTTGTGTGTATGTCAGGTGCACTAATAATAATAATAATCATAATAGCAACAACAATAATTATGATAATTTATAATTATAACTTACAAAACTTGCGTCAAGCGCCCAATCGGCCTTAACCTCGAAATGCGCAAAATTAAAGCAAGATAATATCATACTTATATTTGCAGCCTTAGAGGCTGTGTATAATCTTTGTATCACTTTCTGCTTCAATATATTGTTTTAAACAATAAAATAATAACAATTAAAAGCTACTAACAATTAACTTGAACTATTTCAAATAGCGCGTCATAAAACAAAAGACAAAATGCGACAAATGGCGGTCGGTCTTGATTCTTGCCATAAGCTCAAGCTAGCTGCGAGTGTGAGAGTGCAAAAGTGCAGTGCGAGAGAGAAAGATTAAAATTGAGTGGAGTAGTGTGTGGCAAATAAAGCAAATAGATATAACGGTACAAGCAGCAGGAGCCTTACAAATACGTAGTTGTAACTAATTTGAGTGCGAAGTGAGGAGCGAGTGTGATTGTTCATGTATGTACATGTCTGTGTGTGTGAGAGTATGCTCTTCTGCCAAGGTGAAAGTGTATGTGTGTGTATGTCACTTAATTTGCAAATAAGTCTTTGTTCATTGCATTTGATTACTTAAATATTTATTTCGCTTTTTATTGTCATGGACTCAACCCACACACACGCACATACAATAATTAATATACATGTACGTGCATGCACACTAATTACTATTATTTTCTATTTTCTATTTGTTTTTTTTTTTTTTTTGTTTAGGAAATCACACAGGAATAATGATTTAGTTTTTGATCTTGGCTTTGCTTGGGGCTGTCACAAATCTTGCCCTTCGGGAAGAAACTGTCATCATGGCCACCATAGTCATCAGAATCCGGCTCGTTGCCGCAGCAGAAGCAGAAGAAACAACAACAACAACCGCTGCTGCCGCACAGATGTGAACAGAAGTTATAGCGCGCCTATTTGTTATGCGGGAGAGTAGAAATAGAAACAATAAACAACAACAAAGATTGCATGTAGTAGTAGAGAGGAAAAAGTTAGAACGAAACGATTGGAAGTAAAACGAACGAACGAGCGAGAGATAGAGGACGACGAGCAAAAGCAACGGGAAATGACAACAATGACTAGGGTGGATAGGCGACGGCGGGGGCGACTGACAGGACATAAAACACACACAGCATACAAGAAATCATAGAAAGAGAGGAAGATGACAGCGATGAAAGGCGAGCGAGTCGATAATCGATACAATTCGATTGCAAACGATCATTTGTAACGATATTGATGTAAATGCAAAGCAGCCCTTATTATAGTCTACACTACACAGCTACAGTATATTCTATCACACACACACACACACACACGCACATTCATACAGCATAACGTTATAAATGAATTATTGTTGTTGTATATACAGTGTTGGCAATTTAGATAGGAATTTGGTCCTTAGTGGTATGGCCAGCACTGTATGTTTGAAAGCATGTATCTATGTATCTGTGATCCATGATGTAAGATCTACGTTAATACTAATGGACGCACCTGCATATGCTCTTTCTGTTGTTTAGTTACAATGCTTGTGGTTCGTATGGTGGCAAAGTTATTGGGGCCATGATCGTTGACCGCATTGGAGATGGCTTGCTGCGAGGATGCGGATGTTGCCGCATAGACAGCCGCTTGGGCTGCCGGAGTCGATAGATATCGTGGTCCAAGGCCTGGCAAGCGATGATCACCGCCAGCTGGTGAACCACCAGTGCTGCTACCGCCGCCACCACAGACTGTGTTGCCGGTGCCAAGGCCACCGTGTCCAACCATGCCCAAATGGGGTGGCATCACTGACATGGGAGCGGCAGGCGCTGGTGCCGGGACTACAGATGCCGAGTTCGTGGGCGTCACATTGTTGTTCATGCTGTGCATTATGTTGGGCAACGGTGGCAGATTGCGGTGACGCGACGAATTGCGGGAGACCGCGCCACCACCGCTCGACGTCTGTTGCTGCTGCTGTGCATTTGACCAATTGCCCAGATGCTGTTGCTGCTGCAACTCGCGCTGATGATGCATGGCGGCTGCCACAGCCGCTGCCTGCTGTTGATGATGCGCCCCGATATGATGGTGATTCTGCGCTGCAGCTGGTATGGAATTCGACGAGGAGCTCTATGGATGGATTATGTTAGATTTCGCGTAATACTTTGGTATTCGATTGGCTCTCACCTGACTACTGGCCGCCGATACACCCACAGAGTGGATGGAGTGTTCGGAAGTAATACTATTGCTCTTGCTGCTGTCACCGCCCGCATGATCGTCCTGCTGATCGTCGGTATCGCCGACGGCGCTCTCCGTTTCGCAGGTGTCCACCATGAGTATCTTCTTCATTTTGCGATAGTTAAGGTTATCCAATTCACGCACCGCCGACTTGGTGCGTGCAATCAGCTCCAGCAACACCGTCTCGGATCGGGGGCGTGTCACGTAGGCGTGTTGCAACAGTTTGGCCGATGAAGGTCGCTCCGCGGGCATCTTTTTGAGGCAGAGGTCCACAAAATTGCAGAATGTATCGGACCAATCGTTCTTCTAAAATATAAATCGATAACTGTAGATGATATATATGCTTGTGTTTGATCGTCTAGTGATAATTACCGGCAACGTTGGCGATTCGTTCTGTGCAATGTGATAAAGTGCGGACATGGCATTCATATTGAAGTATGGAGGTTTCCTTTCGGCCAACTCAATGCATGTGATGCCTAGTGACCAGACATCCACTTTGCCATCGTATTGACCCTCGTCCATTGCGAGTATAACCTCCGGCGCCATCCAATATGGCGTACCCACAAAGCTATTCGCCGGACATTTAATGGCCGCACTGCCAAAGTCCGCCAATTTGACAACGCCATTATCCGTAAGGAGTATATTGCCTGCCTTGATGTCCCGATGGATGCGTCCCAATGAATGCAGATAGCTTAGACCACTGAGCACACCCAGACAGATGGCAGCGATCTCATCCTCGTGCAATGGCTTCTTGTGTACCTCAATGATGTCCGAGGCGGAGCCAACGCAATATTCCATCACCAGCCAGGCTGTGGATTCACGCAGGTAACAGCCCTTGTATTCAATGGTATTCGGATGATTCAATTGACGTAAAAACCTGCAAATAGTTATCACAATTCGAGTATTGAATATGAATACGAGTATGTGTATTGATTCAATGTGAATATTACCGTATCTCCTTCAGTATATCTTGCCATTTCTCTTGGCTCTGCTTGCCCGTATACGACATCTTCTTGATGGCCACAATCTCCTTGTTGAGATTGCAGCGGGCATAGTAGACGGCACCGAAGGAGCCATGGCCAATTTCGCGCAAATCCTCAAAGATCTTCTCCGGATCATGCTTGTTAAATAGATCGGCTATTTCCGGATCTTTGAGACTACCAGGACGTGCCGATGGCATCTCTGTTATTCATGTTATACCTCCCACCAACTCTCTCGCTCGTTCTCTCTTTCTCTTTAGTTGTGGAACTAACAACTCGTTTGTTTTTTCTATTTACTATTTCCCTTTTTCTTATTGTTGCAGTTATTGTTATTCAATATATTTCTGTCTGTCCTTCGCCTCTGTTCATGCACGAATCTCATTCAGCTCTGGAAACGAAAGTAATTGAAAGTTAAAATACAGTTGCATGTGTGAGGGTCTGTCTATGCACAACATGTGTGAAAAAAGGAGACTTTAATTTTATATTTTGTGGAGCATTCAAATCGATCAAGTGATTCACACACTCGTTCATATGTTGGTTGATTTAGCGCCTGTCACACATACATACGAGGGTGTCTACATACGCACAGTTACATTCACTCACACACACGCACACTCATATCTCATTCAGTATTCAACACGAACAGAACGAGGGCCAGAGAAGCCGCTTATCAAAAATGTGTGTGTTATTTTTATTGTTCTTTTTGTTGCGCTCTTTTGGCACTATTTTCACCAAATCCGTCATTCACCGTGACTGAGAGAGAAAGAGGGGGCAAATAACGGTGCATCATCCAGCTACGCATATTTGAATGCCAAAGAGAGTCAGAGTCTGTCGCATGACTCCACACACACACTCAACACAAATCTCTGACAATCTTATTTATGTGTCGAGCTTCAAATTAAAAGTTAGTTGGTTAAGCTTTTGTTTTGTTAAGCAGACGAGATCAACACACGTGCAGACATATCTGTATGTATAGCATACTAAAGTTTATGTATATGCCTGCGTAATTCATAATGGGCATGAAATTATTAGCGGTACTTATTTATTGCCCAGCTGCCGCATGCAGACAATAAAAAAAGGGTTGCAGCACTTGGTATTTTTTTCTCTTTTCTTCTCAATGTTGTTGGTAT
The DNA here is from genome assembly GCA_018901825.1 of Drosophila funebris. Taxonomy (NCBI): domain Eukaryota; kingdom Metazoa; phylum Arthropoda; class Insecta; order Diptera; family Drosophilidae; genus Drosophila; species Drosophila funebris. Next base: position 190,859 of record JAEIFK010000675.1, on the reverse strand, counting down.
TGCAACGAAAATCATGCGATTTGTTGATTGAACTTTTAGCATTTTGCAATCGTTGTGCTAATTGTTTAAACTATGTGTTTGATTTGTTTGGAATTCTTTTTGTTTAAAAGCGAAACGGCAACACGCCTATTTTTCATACACACACACACTATTGCACGCACACAGAGTCAGCCATGTCTCGTTCTCACACACAGACGCGCATGCATGTGTGTGTGTGCGTGTACGTTCGGTGTCGGTTGTTGTTTTGCATTCGCCCCTTCTTTTTGTCTCTTCACTCTTCGCTTTAGTTTTTGAGCTTGGACGCAGCATTCAATTTAGCTTTGTGTACCGTTGCTTTTTAATTTAATTTGACGGTTCTTTGTCTTATTATGCTCGCCTGTTAATTTTCGTTAATTAATTTGATTTAATTTATGTTTATTTGCTCCGATCTTTTTTTTGGGTGCGGACAAACACATACAAGAAGCAAATCGCACGACGCGCTGCGACTCCGTCATCGACAGCGACGTCGCTGTTGGCAGCCACAGCCGCTGTTTTTGTTGTTGCTATTTGACGGCAATTTCTGCTTGCAATTTTTGTGGCCCTTAGATAATGCGAATTTATTTTTCTGTTGTATATTTTTATGTAATATGGGTCACTTGAGACTTAAGGCAATTTTTTACAATTATAAATTGTTTTGCTTGCACATTGCACACACAAACACACGCACACACCGATAGCAGTTATATGTAGACGACTATGGTGCGTGCTCTTTCTCGCTGTGCGACTGCGGCGCACTCATACTCACACCCGCACACAAGAACACACACACTTACACATTTGCCTGCCAGCACCAAATGCATGTAAAAAAAGATGATAAAACTATGGAAAATAGTGTTTTCCTTACATTTATGCCTCTTACTTTTGCAATTAAACACTTCTTGTTAATTTATCAACACGGCTGCGGCATTTTTCTTCTGCATGCGTCGTTTTTCTTTCACGTCAGATCGGCCTCTGCCTCTGCTGCTGCTTCTGCTGCTTTTGCCTGCCTGCCTGATGGTATTGTTTGCTTTGCTATGTTTCGCCTTGCACTGCACACGCGTTGCGTTTTACATATTTACACTTGCAATGCATTCCGATTAAAGTTTCAGCGAGATGTGATAAAATAAATTCGCTTTGGTCATTGCATTTAGTTTTCCAATTTTCCTTCAATTAATTTGTATGAGTTACGTACATATGTATATGTATATATGTATTATTGTTAAGTGTTGTGCAATTCGTTTTTGCAGAATTTTGCAACAAGTTGGCAGCCCTTCACTTTTAAAATACTAGAAAAGTAAAAATACCATAAATGTTATTAGCAGAAACGTCCGGCGTTAACAGCTGCTATTCATTCCTGTTACGTTTAACAGTCGCTGAATGTTAGGTTTGAATTATATTTTTACTTTCTTCCTTAATGATCATGAAAGCTCTCCAACGAGTTTAACTTTTAAATTAAGGAACAAGTGTATTGCTTAAATTAAGCAGTTTTTATTTTCTACATAGTTTCAGTCACTGCTATCAAAAACGAAAACTAAAATTTTGGATCATAGAGATCTCTTGGTTTTTCTCCCATTCTTCCAAATGTCATGCGCACAGAATTGAACGCTCTGTGGACAAAAAGAGGAATACTTAATGAAGAACGCGGCAAAAGCAAACCAATAAAAATAGCAACAACAACACTAATCAAGTACGTATGGGGGAGAATATGCCTCACTCACACGTCACACGACATTCGTATATAAATATAAATACACAACATACATACATGTATGTAGATGTGCTGAAAGCCCGAGAGAATGTTGGAGCCGCTGAGCGCCAGAGAAGTTATGGCGAGATGGAGAGCAGAATAAGAAGAGAAAGATAGGCACGTAGCGCACAACAAAAGCGTCGCTGCCGTCGGCGCAAGGTAGATTGTGGCCCACAATCATTTTTTTAGTATTTAAAGAACAGTCGGGCAAGCAAGTAAAAGGCGCTGCGAGAGCGACAGCCAAAGCGAAAAAGGCAAAAGTTTAAAGTAAATAACGGGCAATACATACACATGTGTGCATACATATGTAATCGTACCTATATATATATATATATATATGAATGTACATAAATATATGTATGTGTGATGGAAACTTATGAATCGTTCAGTTGTCAAAATTCGCCTTAAATCAGAAGCTAAATTGCATTTGTCATCACAGGCTTCGTGATTGTTTTGTGTTCTTCAGTTTTTTGTTGTATTTTTTTTTGTTAGCCAATTGTTGCTCTTTATAGAGCGCGTCTGTGTGTGTGTTCGTACTAGCTGTTTGTTGCTACGTGCGAAGAAATGCAAAAGCTACAAACATGATAAAGAGTGAAATAAATATGCATGAAATAATAACAATTAATAAGAAAAGAGCCATGTGAACATACGTACATATATCTACATACATATACACATGTACTTGTGTGTGTGTATATACATTATCAAAAATTGCTACCAACATGTGTGTGTGTGCGTGTCAAGACGTTGAAGCTTTAGCTCTGCTTGCCCTAAATTAAATAATATGCGTACAAATAAACATTTACATATGTGTACCAATGTGTAGATATTTTTGTATAGGTTTTATGTCTTAGCTGAAATGCGCGCGCGCGCAACATTCTGCTTTGCCTGCGTGCGTCTCGATCGTTGCTCCAAATTCAGAAGCTGTAAATGTACCACAGTGGGGCATTCAATCAGCCCATGGGGACTGCTGTTGTTCTTTGTGCTGCTGTTTTCAATTAATGATTTCATTGTGTGCAGTAGCACATTAACAACAATCAAAATGCAAAGCATTGAACATTTAATGATAATAATAAAAAACCGCAACCGCAACACAATTTATTCCTCTTGCTTGCAGTTAGATACTTTGAACGAGCTGCATTGAAAGTTCTCTCTCAGCTCCTCTTCGCCTGCTTCTTCGTTTCTCTGTTCTTCTTGTTTTGCTGCAGCTTCACTGCACAGCTGTCAACAACGAGAACGGCACCCTTGTGTATCGATAAATATTCATTACAATTTATGCATATCGATCGATTAATTATAGCAGATGAGCCCACTTTAAAATGTTTTTCGAGGCATCAAATGAACCTGTTTCGATATTCGATATCCGTTTGCATATGCATGTGAGTGCGTGTGTTTGTGTGTCTATGGCACTATTAGTTGCAACAATTTGTTGACCATAAATGGACACACTCAGTCAATAAACCCCGCGTCCCACACAACACGCAGTCACAATAATATTATTGTTTTGTTGCTTTTGTTATGAATTTTTAGTTTATTTCTGTGTGTTTTTATTTTTGAGCATTTTTGTTGTTGTTCTTGTTGTTGTTGCAGCAATCAATCGCTAAATAATGCCATAAGTGGCATACATTCAATAGAAATGAATGCGCACATATTTCTATATTTGAACAAATATCGATATATGTACATATTTATAACTACACTGAGAGAAATGCTGTTATACAAAATTGTTATAAATCTGTTGAAAAATATGCATTCCTTTATTTATTTTAACTTCTTTAAATTTATTTGCACTCTCCCTTAGCGCACTTAGTTTTCTCTCAGTGTATGTGATCAGCAATGTAATGTGAACGATTTTCCGTTGTGTTGCGAACATAATTTTCAAGTATTTTGATTTAACAAGGTGCTTTAAGCGCCTTGGCGCCAGTTTGCTTTGATGTGAGGCAGGCACACCCACACACTCACGCACACACCCACCCACCTGTCTAGCGTAAACGGAACTTGTGTTTTCAATGTCGTTTTTTCTTATGCTTTTCCATTTTACACTTTCTCTGTAAATCATTGCCAATTACGAGGTATTGGCAAAGGGTGCGGAAACGGACCTTTCAATGATATCGCAAATGTACCGTATTAAGCAGACACACACACACACACACACATATACATTCACACCTACATACACCCATACACGCATAGATTGTAAACAATGCGTCATCAGTGTTGTGTCTGTCGACTTTGTCCCCCTTTTTGTCGCCTTCCCTGAGTTAACAGCGACAACAGTGAGACAGAAATGTCTCGCAATGACCTCACAGTGTGCGTCATCATTAATGAAACAGCCAAGGGAAGCAATGAACAACAACAGAAGCACAAGAAACAGATGAAATTGAAAACTAATTATTAAAGCAGACGCCGCCCCACATTTCAATTGAAATTGAAATTGAAATTAAAGTTGAAATTGAAATTGAAAAGGCAACAATCTTCATAGAGATTCTCATACTTGTAGCATGTTTCTACAGGTGTCTCACTCGTATTATCTTCGACCTTAATCTGCAGTGTGTACAGATAACACACACATACACACGCACACACACAAGCAGACAGCATAGATACATTTCTCATCTGCAACCGAAACTTGTTTTTGTATTATTATTTAAGCAACTGTTAGAATAGGTTATACTAAGTATTAATATCAATATTGAATTGTTTATTACAGAATTCATTGAATTGGCTCGCCAAAGAAGAATAACGGCAATACACACACACACACACATTCACAAACACACACACACACACACAGAGAGATTGAGGAGCAGCTCAAGAAGCCAATAAAATGCCTGTCTTCCACACAAAAACCATCGAGAGCATATTAGATCCTGTTGCCCAGCAGGTAAGAGCGAGACAGAATGCGAGAGTGCGAGTGAAAGGGATGGGGAAACGTGGGTAACTGATTAACAAATTGATATGCAATAAGTATTAGTGATGATGTGTTTTTTATACTAGCTATAACTACTCTGCATATTGGCGCCCAAGAAGGTAAATTTTAAACGAGTGTTACGCCCCCTTTTATCGCCTCAAATAGAGTTGAAAGTAATTTGAAAGCACGAAATTTATGTGTAGTATTATACAAGTATTTTTATGAGATCTTCAAATAGCCAAGTAGAGTTCGTTTATGCGATGAAGTTCACGATAATGTTAAACAAAAAACTGCATAATACTTAGTTGCTATTCTCGATATTAATAATTTAATAATTTATAATTTGTAGCTGAATACAAAGTTCGGTATTTGTGCAAATGTTCATGGCATAAACCTTGTTGACAGTAGTTAAGCGAATAGTATTAATTTAGTATTTTTATGAGACAGCCAGACAATCAAGTAGAGTGTACTACGTTTATGCGATGAAGTTCACGATGTTGTTGAACAGAAAACTGAACTGCTTAATATTTTGTTGCTCTCTTCATATTAATAGCTTTTGCAATTCGTTGCTGAATGGAATATTCTGTTTTTGTGCAAAATGTTCATGGCATAAACCTTGTTATAGCTAATGTAGTATAGACTTTTTTGTTCATAATAACAATTTACTTACCTGTCGAGCGCAAAAATAAATATGATATGAAAGCAACTCGTCAGCTGTGTAACATGTGTAGCTGCAGCCTTTACAAGTCGACTATATGTATATATATACACACAAATATATATAGATATATATATAATTCTATATATAAAACGACATTTAGGACCCATTTTCAATTTATGATCCCATGAAAAGCAACAACAACAACAACAACGACAAAACTTTAAGATGCGTCGCCTTTTGTTTTTGTTACTTAACAAATGGTTGAGTCTATAAATAGATGAGGTGGAAAATAATAATAATAATAATATGTTGTAGGAGAAGAAGAAGCAGCATGAATGAAATGATATTGGACTAAACTGAACCTGAGGACAAACGAAATTTTAATTTCATAAAACAACAAATGAAAACAAACGAAAACTGAAAATGTAGAAACAGTTGACAAATAGCAACGAAGACGACAATTAGATATCCTATAAATCAGAAGAATACTGAATACTTATTTACTTATTATTACTATTATTACTTTGACTATTACTTATCTAGATAATAAGCTAGAGTTAGAGATTTATAATGAAGTCATTTGATTTCGATTGAATGCTTTAAATTGATATTGAAACTGATCCACGAAATCTTGTATCAAATCAAATAAATACTGTACATTTTTAAACTAGACAGCTTGGCTATCTATCGAACTATCGATCCGTACTTATCGATAGTTTCACGCTTTAAGCTTTCTTGTTAATCCCATCACTTTCTCCTCCCATCAAGTTGATGGAATCCCAAGACAATTTGCTTAATGCGTTACACATGTTGTGCTTGAGTTTGAATACCCGTTGAAAGGGTATAAAGACTAGAGATTCATATTCCAAAAATAACTGCATAAAACACACACACAAAAAATTGAAAAAAATGAAGAGAAGAAAAATTAACAAAATATACAAAATACAAATAAAAACATTTACGAGGCAAAAGGCATGAAAATGAAATCATTGCGATCAAGAGAATGAAACGAAACAAGCAAGAATACGACAGAGGGAAAGAGAGAGAGAGAGAGAGCGAGAGTGGGCAGAGGGTGGAGTGGAAGAGTGGAAGAGCATACAAGGTGTAGGTGTAGGTGTAGAAGGTGTAGTCTACATAGGCGCTGATGCGGATGACTGAAGATTATAGCTGAGGGAAAATTGTGCCAAAAAGCAAACCCAAAGCATTAGTCATCGCCCAATGAGGCGAATGAAGACAGCAGCAGCAGCCAAATGGGTGGTGCGGTGGTGCGTATGGAGAGGTGGCTTGAATGGCTGGCAAAAGGCAAACAAAACGAATTAAAAATGATCATTCAGCACATCAATCAACACATTGATACACACACACACACACACACACACGCACACACTCTCACAAACATCGATAGAGTGAAATAATGAGATGGGATGGTTAAAATTAGATACGCTGGCAAATTGGTCAGCCAAATGTCCCAAGCGAACCACTGATGGATCACGATGAACATTGCCAACATTTTTGAGCTCATATGGAAACTGCTGAATAGGGATGTGAAGCGGGAAAAGGCATTAAATTAATTACATAATTAATTCATCAAGAGAATGGCCAAAATTAAATTTTAGCTTAATTAAATGAATGCGTTTCCCCCTTTGAGTGGTAAAATATTCTCTAACATAATCTTTAACACTCGCAATCTTCGGATTAGGGAATTCAATAGAGAAAACATTAATTACAATTTATGCAATTAAAAAGGGAAATTGAATTCAATAATAATTTATATTTTTTGGTGTTCATGTTAAGTCAAATCTGCATTTTAATTAGGAAATATTTACAGAAAATAGAACTGAACTAGCTGAGTTAACTAAATAATCGTTTTGGTAATTTTAAATTGAAACTTTATATTTGTCATCTTCATGTTAAGTTTAAATGGAGTTTTGTCAGCTGCATGTTAAATAGAAATTGTTAAAGAAAAATATATTTACTGTACATTCTAAAGATATAAATAAAAATAAATAACTTTTTAAAGTTAAAGTTAATTTTTGTCATCTTCATGTTAAGTTAAAATTGTTTTTTCTCAACAAATGAGAATCAACAGCAATTTGGCAACACTCTGGCCACACTTAAGAACAGGTTAAAAGAATGTTGCAAGGTGGCAACATTGAACATATTTAACACATATAACAAACTTAACCACAAGTTAAAGTTCATGCTAAAAATGCATTTACTTATTCTGTAAAATATTTGCAACTTTAACTAGAATAATAAGTACAGCTAAATAGAAATCGTATTGCTAGTTAGACAAACAGGTTCCACATCATCCACAACATCCACAGCATCCACAAAGCGATTGCTTATCAGCGTCTATCAATGTGACTTGACTCAAGTCAGCTGATCTTTCATTGTCAAAGCGAGAGCAACTTGTGGGGGCGCAATTCGTTGAACTGTTCATGCCTAAAAATAGTCGAACTCGATCTTCGATTATTGCCAATAGAGCAGGTGCTGATGTCAAGTCCAAGTCCAATTCCGATTTCAAATCCAATTCCAATTTCAATTCCAATTCCGATTCGATTACCAATTTCAAGTCCAATTCAAAGCCCACGCGACATTCGTGTTGTTTGCGATCGATGCCGGTTTGTCTGTCTATTTGTCTATCCCGTCTATCTGTCGTATCAGTCTGCTTATGGTCTTGTCGATAAAGAGCTGGTGTCTAGCGTTGTCATAGCTCTGCTTTTGGCTTATGCCCCAATGACACTTGCATCATTTGGCAGCTGAAAGTTGAGTAAGCCGGTTTTGTTAGATTAAGTGCGAGAGCAGCAGTTAATATTAATAAGTTCTAATTATTTATAATTATTTTTTATCTATTTATTTTTTTGTTTAATTTTTTTTTTTGATTATTTCTTAATATGTTTTATAATTTAGGTTTCAAATGAGACTTATCAAATTTAAACTTAAGCTTCAACGTATTTAAGTATTTTGATTTGATTTTTGAATTGAAGAGAACATTTGAAAACTCTAGGCGTGAATGATTGAACTAAATGGTACTCGTAAATGAATAACTTGAATAGGATTCATTTTGAGTCACTTTAGACTACAGTCATATGTAATTAGATTGTAGCGAATGTGAAATTTGAGTTGATTACATTTTAATAGTTGTTTGCTTTGTGTCATCGTTCAGGTATCTCGCTTGGTCATACTACATGAGGAGGCCGAGGATGGCAATGCGATGCCTGATCTCAGCCGTCCGGTGCAAGTGGTGTCGGCGGCAGTGGCGAATCTGGTAAAGGTGGGAAGGGAGACGATCAATAGCTCGGATGATAAGATATTGAGGCAGGATATGCCGTCGGCATTGCATCGCGTGGAGACTGCCTCGCAGTTGCTTGAGGAGGCTTCGGATATGTTGCGGGCAGATCCCTATTCGGGGCCAGCGCGCAAGAAGTTAATTGAGGGAAGCCGCGGCATACTGCAGGGCACCTCCTCGCTGTTGCTCTGCTTTGACGAGAGTGAAGTGCGCAAGATCATCCAGGAGTGTAAACGTGTCCTCGACTATTTGGCCGTCACCGAGGTGATTGGCACAATGGAAGAATTGGTGCGATTCCTCAAGGATCTGTCGCCCTGCCTCAGCAAGGTATCGCGTGAGGTGAGCGCTCGCGAGAAGGAGCTAACCCATCAGGTGCATAGCGAGATTCTGGTGCGTTGCCTGGAGCAGGTCAAGACTCTGGCCCCCCATTCTCATCTGCAGCATGAAAGTCTACATTCACATTGTCGAGCAGCAGGGCAAGGGTGCCGAGGAGGCGGCCGAGAATCGCAATTATCTTGCCGCACGCATGAGTGATGAGCTTCAGGAGATTATCCGTGTGCTCCAGTTGACCACGTATGATGAGGACACCAGCGAATTGGACAATCTCACCGTTCTTAAGAAGCTCACCAATGCCATTAGCAATAAGATGGAGCTGGCCAACGAATGGCTTTCGAATCCCTATGCTCTACGTGGCGGCGTTGGCGAGAAGGCTCTTCGCCAGGTCATTGATAATGCCAATGAGATCTCCGAACGTTGCCTGCCCCAGGACTCGTATCCCATCCGCAAGCTGGCCGACGAGATCAGTGCCATGGCAAATAATCTCTGCGAGCTGCGACAAGATGGCAAGGGTAACTCACCCCAGGCGGTTGCACTGGCCAATGGCATTCGTGGTCGCCTGGGCGAACTGCAGGGCCTTGTCCGCCAGGCTGTGCTCGGTGTGGACAAGGCGGGTGTCCAGCAGACGGCCCACACGATACAGGGACGTCTGGAGCAGGCTGTCAAATGGCTGCAGAATCCGGAGATTAACGATGGTGGTTTGGGTGAACGGGCGATCAATCTGATTGTCGAGGAGGGACGCAAGGTCGCCGAGGGTTGCCCTGGCCATCAGAAGGCCGAGATCATGCAGCTCTGCGATGAGGTGGAGCGTCTCAAGCGTCAAGCGGCGGGCAGTGGACCCGCCGCCAAGCAGGCGGCTAAACAACTCACCCAGAAGCTCTATGAGCTTAAGGCGGCCATACAGAATGCGTTGGTCAATCGCATTGTCCAGGACTTCATGGATGTGAGCACACCGTTGAAACAGTTCACCGAGGCGGTCATGCTGCCAGAGGGAACACCTGGAAGGGAACAGAACTTCAATCAGAAATCGAATAATCTTCAGGCGTTCAGTGATCGCGCATCGAAGACATCCCGCATGGTGGCAGCAGGTGGTGCCTGTGGCAATAAGAAAATTGCCGAGATTCTCCTCTCTTCTGCCGCCCAAGTGGATTCATTGACGCCACAACTTATAAATGCCGGACGCATCAGGATGAACTATCCCGCCAGCAAGGCGGCCGATGAGCATCTCCAGAATTTGAAGCAACAGTATGCGGATACGGTTCTCCGCATGCGTACGCTCTGTGACCAGGCTACCGATCCCGCTGACTTCATTAAGACGTCCGAGGAGCATATGCAGGTGTATGCCAAGCTCTGTGAGGATGCCATTCATGCTCGACAGCCCCAGAAGATGGTGGACAACACCTCGAATATCGCTCGACTCATCAATCGAGTGCTGCTTGTGGCTAAACAGGAGGCGGACAACTCGGAGGATCCCGTGTTTACGGAACGTCTCAATGCTGCCGCCAATAATCTGGAAAGATCCCTGCCTGCAATGGTTGGCGATGCCAAGCTGGTGGCTACCAATATAGCCGATCCTGCTGCAGCTGCCGCCTGGAAGAAATCATTCCAGCGTCTCCTTGGTGATGTCCGTGAGGTGCGTGATGCCATCGCACCACCACAGCCGCCGCCATTGCCAACATCGCTGCCACCGCCCATCCCAGAGCTCAGTGCTCTCCATCTCTCCAATCAGAATGGTAGGTTAATGGATGATCTAATCCTTTGTGTAATAACTCATTCCTCTCCTCATTCCACAGCTGAACGTGCTCCACCACGTCCACCACTGCCACGTGAGGGTCTGGCTCCAGTGCGTCCTCCGCCACCGGAGACGGATGATGAGGATGAGGGCGTGTTCCGTACCATGCCACATGCCAATCAACCGATTCTGGTAAGTGACTCCTCCTCCGCTTATTTCTCTACCTTTTATTTTAACTTCTACTCTTCTACTGCCATCTCTAAATCTTCCGTTTCCTCTACCTCCCCTTCATTGCTTCCTATATATTAATCTCTATTTCTATCTCAACCTCCTTCCATACTTAATCCTCTACAATAACCTCCTCTACCTTGTCTTTACCTCCTTCTCTATCTCCACTCTCAACCTTCATCGTTTCCTACCTTCTCCTTCTTCTTGAACTCTACACCACTCTCCATTTTTGTGCCTCCCCCTGCTTAGCTTCTACCACCTCTTCTATTTTCTCCTTTCTATATTTTCTTCTATTATCATCTGTAGCACCACATCCACTATTGCTTCTACTTTATCCTCTTCTCCCGACTCTACCTTTTTCTTTTTTACCTCTATTACCTTTTCATCCTCTTTGTCCTAAGCTCTGACATCCTCTATATCTGTATCTTCCCCGCAATATTTTCTCCAGCCTCATCACTGTCTCCCCTCAACTACTTCTTTATTTACCTATCTCCCAATTTTACTCATTTACATATTCCTTCTGTTCTTTCGCCTGCCGTGCCTTTTACTTCTTTTCTTTACCTCCCACTATTCTTACGCTCCCTCCTACTCTCCTTTCCCTGCAATTTCCTTGGTCCCCTTCTTTTGCATGACTTCATCTTACTTACGCTCTTCTATCAATTGCCAAAGAAATCCAATTTAACCCCAATCTACTATGACTATTTCAGATAGCGGCACGTGGTCTGCACCAGGAGGTGCGTCAGTGGTCCTCGAAGGACAACGAGATCATTGCGGCCGCCAAGCGGATGGCTATACTGATGGCCCGTCTTAGCGAACTGGTGCTATCCGATTCGCGTGGCAGCAAGCGGGAGCTGATTGCGACGGCTAAGAAGATCGCTGAGGCATCCGAGGATGTGACGCGGCTGGCCAAGGAGCTGGCGCGTCAGTGCACAGATCGACGCATTCGGACGAATCTGTTGCAGGTGTGCGAGCGTATTCCTACCATTGGAACACAGCTGAAGATTCTGTCCACCGTCAAGGCGACCATGCTGGGCGCCCAGGGATCCGATGAGGATCGTGAGGCCACTGAAATGTTGGTGGGCAATGCCCAAAATCTGATGCAGAGTGTGAGTATTAAATGGAGGAACAACTCAAGTAATTCGATTGTTAATATACCTCCATTTCCCCTTTCTTTCTATCCCCTCTCCCCTTGTAGGTGAAGGAGACAGTGCGCGCTGCGGAGGGAGCCAGCATTAAGATACGATCGGATCAGACCAGCAATCGACTGCAATGGGTGCGCCGCCAGCCCTGGTATCAGTACTAATGCCCCCGAGGGATGCTATAGCCAGCTTTCAATGCCCTCACCCCCCCCCCAAAAAATAAAACGTTCGTGCCTTTCGTGTAACATAAACTAAACTAATCTTAAACGAAACAAACAAACAAAAACTTTAAAATGAATTTCAAAACTACTTTTAATAACTTTAAAAAATAATTACGCGCCAAATGCTCCCAGACTTTTCCATCGTAGGTTTTCCACATAAGTTTCCCGCTCTGTTCTGATAACTCAAACTCTGATTCTCGAAACACTGAATGTATTGAGTGTGTATTGAATACCACTCATAATGTAATCACATTGAGCATTCAGAAAACTCTGAGTACTGAAAACTCTGTTCCCATTTTCTTTAAACACTTTTATCATATATGTCTTCATTTTTTTGTAATACTATATTTATATTTATAAACTTAATGTTTAAGCGTGCAATAAATAAATGTACATACATACATACAAACACACACACACACTTACACACTTACACACACACACACACACTTATACACACACACATACACACACACACAGACAGGTGCAATGTATATATATAAAGCAATTGAGAAACTTGAGAAATGAGCAAAGCACTTGAGGGAATTGAGTTAAGCACCTTAAAATAAACCGTCAACTTCTCTGGCTGCCGCCGCTAGAAGAACATGAAAAAGAAGAAGCATTTACAGAGCTAAAAACATAACTCTCCCCCCCCGCCACACACACACTCCATTATCCCCCCAGTCTTTTAAATGCCACCCCAAAAACGCAACTTGTTGGAAAAGTAAAAGCCACAACTTGTTGTTCATTCAACTTTGACTAACTTGAAAATGTGCGAATACACAAAGTATAAGCAATGAATATGCGTCTGGCAAATGAATACAAATTGAGTGAATATTGAGTGCCTTATTCACATTGTACTTGCATAGTTAATAAACTAGAAGTAGTTGCCACCGCTCCCCCCTTTAACAAACTAAGCCTAAAATGATCAACGCGTTGTGTGTCATGTTCAAGATAAAAAACAAAAACAATAAATAACTGAAATAAAAACTATATCAAATGTTAACTATTGTATGTATCTTTATATGAATTTGCTTTGAATATACTTGTTAAATGATGAATACATTTAAAATACATCTTATTTCTCTAGGTGTTTGTTTATTTGCTTTATATTCTTTTTGAAATGGTTTCTAAACTAATTTCGATCGATGAAGTTTATTTATTTTAACTGGATTTACTTAATAAATAAATAATGTATTGAATTGTATTTGAAAATGAGTATGAAGACACTTGTTGAATGATGAATCATTTTGAAGTGCTTCTTATTATGAATATGAATGCTCTTCTTGAATGATGAATACATTTGAAGTACAACTTATTTCTTCAGAGCTTAAGATTTCATTTCAATAATTTCTTATTTAAAATGGTTGCTAAATTGAGTTTGATTGCTGAAGCTTCAATTGGATTCAATTCTCCATTGATATTTCTTATATGGATCTATATATCAATTGTAAAATAAATACATATTTATTTGCTTATTATTGAATACATTTAAAGTATTCTAATCTACTTTGAATTTACTTTACTATTGTGATAAATTTGTTTGTTAAATTTGTTTAAAATAACATAATGAATAATGCAAATATTTAAAGTATTCAAATCTGAATTTCATAGGCAATTTCTGATCAACTTTGCTCTTGCAATTGTTTAGAAATTGCGTACGATTATTGAAATGTGTTCAAAATACACATTTTCATTTATTTTCAATTCCTTGGATTTATTAAAGAAAACTTGTGAATATTAAATCCATTTGCAGTAAATTGCTTAAGATCATTTACTGCTATCAATTTCCCAATTGTTTTAAACATTTTGTTAAAGCACTTTATTCAGCTTTACGCATTTTTCAGCATTTCTTTTAAGTCGTTTAAAAAGTGGACGTCACAGCATGGCGTATACGTAATATCCTGATTGCGTATACGCAACGTTTCACATTGCAGTTACCGACAGGTAAAAACAACAAGAAATACTGTTGTTTTTGTACAACCGACAACTTGATACTCTTGCAAAAAAAAAAAAAAAAAAATGAAAACAAAGTTTTTAATTTAATTTAAATAAAATATCTGGAATATTAAAATTGATTTGCAGATCAAATTTCAATGTTCATCTGATTGTTCCTAGAGCAGGTATATGTTATAGGAGTCCGATCTTTAAATATACAGCCTGCGAGATTCTTCCTTCTAAACGTTGATTACATACATACATACATATATATACATACATACATACATATATATATATATATATATATATATATATATATATACATATATACTGATCGTCCACACACATTCCACATTCCATGATAAAGTTATTATATCCTCTGCGAGTTAAAGGAAAAAAGTGTTGCCTACTTTCAGGCGGTCGCATAAAATTCACAATAGAGGAAGCCGACAGCGGCAGCGGCAGCGAGAGCGACAGAAACGCAGGCAGAAGCAGCGACAGCGTCGACAGGTCATCCAATTTCCATGGTTGGGTGGCAGCTGGAAAACTGGGGAAATTGGAGAGGCCGATGGAGAGATGAGCGCGAGAGAAACAACTCGACTAATTATAGATGCTTCTTGCTTGCAAGTTGTTGCCTCGTATCAACGCGCTCCATCCCACCGCCCCCTATCGTGCCCACAGCCTGTTGCTGCTGCTGCTGCTGCTGCAGAGGAAATCTTGAATGAGTGGAGCAACTGAGCAGCGTCAATCGGCCGAAAAGTATTGGAATTTGGGGTAACGCGTCAGTTGTGATTCGATTATCGGCCAAGAGGCAGCAAGAGAGTGTGAGAAGGAGACGGCAAGCGCGTGTGTGAGAAAGGAAGAAAGAAAGAGATATATAGAGAGAGAGAGAGAGAGAGACAGAGAGAGAAAGAGATATTAGATTATTCAATTGGAATGTCGCAGTTGCAACAACTAACCGAGGATGTGCCACAAATGGCCATAAGTGCCTCAACACAGGAGTTGGCCTCATTGATCGATGACCATTTGGGTGAACTGCGTCCATTGTCTCCGTCATGGCGTGTGGCAGACTCTCCCATTTCGGGGCGTGGCATCTTTGCGGTACGTCCGATTGTCAAGGGTGAGGAACTCTTTCGGGAGCACACATTGTTGGTGGGTCCAACGGCGCATCGTGGTCGCAATTTGCGGACTTGCATCCACTGCTATCACTTGCCATCTGGCGACACGGATGCCACAGCTTTGTGCAGCGCCGGCTGTGGTTTGCCCGTGTGCCAGGCGTGTGTGGCAACAACGCGTCATGCGCTGGAGTGTCAACTGTTCCGCAAGTGGCAGCCCAAGGATGCCACTCGCATTGATCCTCGAGCATTGCGCATCCTCAGTGTGGTGCGCTGTTTCTTCCTTAGCGACACGCAAAGGAAGCTACTCTACGCCTTGCAAGCGAATGCTGATCGATATTACATGCGGGAGGTGCAACGTGCCGCCGAATGCTTTGAGCACTTCCCGCGGGATCCCGATATGTTGGAGTATTTCTATCGCACCATCTGTGCCTTCAATACGAATGCCTTTGAGAGCCGCTGCCAGGTGGATGGACACGAGATTGTTGGCCGCGCACTCTTTCCCCTCGCCGGCATGCTCAACCATCAGTGCACGCCCAATGCCGCACATCACTTCCAGGATGGGGAAACCATTATCGTAACTGCGACTGAGAATATTCCAGCGGGTGCTGAGATTACCATGTCCTACACGAAGCTGCTGTGGTCCACGTTGGCTCGCAAAATGTTTCTCGGCATGACGAAGCATTTCATGTGCCAATGTCCACGCTGTCAGGATCCTACGGTGAGTTTCCGAACCCCAAACCCCGAACCCCAAACCCCGAACCCCGATCCAAGTTCCCCATCTTATTTTCAACTCTTTCCACTACAAACACATTTAAGTACATTTTGCTACATTTTTACACGTTTCTCTTTATTTGTATACCCTTGCAGAGTGCATAATAAGTTTTGTTACGAAATGTGCAACGCCTTAAAGGAGGCGTGGCAGATCCCATAATGTATTTATATATTCTTGATAAGTATATATATATAGGGACAAGTTCGTCTAGTCTCTCGACTTTAAAGCTATTCAGCTGAAACATGAAACCTGAAACATGTCCATGTCGGATCTAGATTACTATAACTTATAGACGTCATAGGAAACATCGGCCACACATCAATGTTTAGTATACAAAACTTGGTTGTGGCTTGAGTTTTCTCAACCAAACTCATGAGTTGTGTATCAACTAATATTTTATAAATTCTCATTAAATTTGTTTAAGATCGTATTACTATCGAATCTATCGATCTATTGAAAATTTAATGTTTAGACTCTGTATCTAAAAAGTGCATAGTCTATTAAGTTTGTCAAAAGCGAAATGAGCGTAACAGGCAAAAGGATATATATATATTCTTGGTCAGCATCAATAGCCGACTAGATATAGCCATGTCCGTCTGTCCGTCCGTATGAACACCTGAATCTCAGAGACTATAAGTGCATGTTGTATTTAAAGCCTTTTGTTTTCCTAGAAATTTGAACTGAAATTTGTATTGAAGATCTGTCTGCAAGGGTATCAAATCTTCGGTGTGTCGAAGATAACATTCCTTTCTTATTAAAACATAACATTGGTTGGCTAAACAATACAAGTGTGTCCATTCACCCCGAAAGTTTACAGTATTTTGAATCATTCATATAATAATTTATCGATAAACCGAAACAATCGTCACAAATAACAGCTGATGTAAACAGAAAAGGTGAGCGTAATAACATAATTGAGTTCTTTAAATACAAACAAAACAAAACACATAAATAAATATGTGAAAAGTGTGTAGCAGAATGTAAGTCTAGTGGAAAGTGGCTATTGCATATCTTTGCCACAGTGTCCGTCTTGTTTGTCTGTCCAAAGTGGCTGCGAATGGTGCAACGTGTCGCAATCAGCGTGTGCCACAACCAAAATAGACACACACCACATGCATCTACATCTATGTATGTCTTTTGCTCTATCTGCATCCGAATCTCTGGCAATGTGGGGCACAATATATCTCATCATCAATGAGGCGACTCAATACAACGCAAATTACCTAACAAAGGTTCATTCACCTGCTTATTCAGCGATCATTCATCTCAAGACTCATTAATAGTTCGAGAATTAGGCAAAAATGAGACTTTCTGTGGCGCAGCCAACTTAACTGCCCTATAAATATAATGTTTTCTCGTTGTCTGGCCACACTTAGCGGTGGAATAGTTTTCATTATGTCTGGCAACGTTACGTTGCATCACTTGATCGGTATATCGATTTATTGGGACATCAAAGCTTAATGTGAATACTTCTTGAGTGTTTTTTTTTTTCGAATAGATTGTGGCTTGTGAATAAGGTAAGTGTATTTAATTGTTTGAATGCTATGAACTGAGTTTGAAATGGAAAACATTCACTTTCCAGCCAGTGAATGCTGAGAAATGCAAATGAATAAAGTTGATACTCAATGCATTTATTTCTATAGGAAATGAATTGTTTGCTTGTGATTGGAAGTTTGATTCGATGTTATAAATGAATGATCTTTTTAATTATTTGAAGCAAGTGAATACAAGTTAACAGGACAACTACATTCACTTGCATGTTGGTCAAATTATTCATTTATTCAAAAATTGTTTACATTTATTATTTGAATACATTTTGATTATATAATTTTTTTGAAATTTTATGAAATAAATATAAAAGAAATGAATGCCTTTGTTAGCCTTAAGTAGGCAATCGATCACAGCTTCGATAGTCAAAGAACTAGTTCGGGTGTTGCCACCCATTTCGATTACTTAAATCCTTTTGACAATAGCTCAGAGTTGATTTTTAGAGCACGTGTTTAAAATTGAGCTTGGATTAACTCACTCAAAAGTTCGTTTAATCACTGAATTGTGAATGGGTGTACATTTCTATTTTGTTTGAATAATTATGTACATTCAATTACCGGGAGATATTCATATTGTACTCTTGTGCCATTCACACCATTCAATTGCCATTGAGAGTCATTCAAAAGGCAAAACACAGACACAGAACTGTTGAACATGAATGAATAGGCAAATGAGTGAATGAATGAGTGAATGAGTGAATGACTGAATGACTGAATGGATGCTCTGAATGACAACTTGTTGCATGGCTAAATGGCTTTCATCTTGTTTCGCTTCTGTCTTGGGTTATGTTGCTTTCAATGAATGCGCCTAATTCACGCACCTTCCCTTCCTTCCATTCACCCTCTTGGCATTCCACCTGCTCTTCCCCCTCCTTACCTGTCATTGTCCTCCCTTGTCGACGTTCCTGTCATAATGCATATTCCTATGGGCCTGGGCAAAGTGCCAGTTAGAGCTAATGGAAGCCCAAACTAGTTCAAGTACAAATACACACGCACACAAGCACACACACACACACACACACAAACACAACACATGCATATATACGCACAGCCTAAAACATAAACGCACATGAGACACGCCAGGGGGCGCTGTTAGAAATCTTAGGATAGCTACAAAGCAAGGCGAAAACAACAACAACAACAAGAGAACGAAAAGCAACAACAAGAACAGCAAAAACAACAACAACAATAAGCACAACAACATGCACACACGGAATACGTATTTCATTTAATTTTTGTCTTTTGCTTTCTCAGTTTTCTAGCTTTTTTTTGTTTACTCATTTCTCTCTTTTTTTTTGGTTTCTCTTGTTTTTTTTTCTTTGTGGTTTTTTTTTTGTTTTAAATATAAACTTTCTGCGAGATCTTCAACAGAATGAAGCACTTTTTTTTCATTTGCTTCTATGATTTCAATAAATTTTTAGTTTTTTGATGTTTTGGAAAGAAATTTCTAAAACGTTTTGTCAATTGATTTTTGAGTAATGTTCAAGGGGCTGAAGCTGGTGAGGGGAGACGGGGAGTGGGCAGGGGGCAGGGGGCAGGGAATTGAGTTCATGGGCCAAGACATAAACGAAGAGTTCAACTGATTAACGAGTTGGCGTTTCCGCGCATACCCTGTATACATAGGGTAGCATAAAGTTAAAACTTCTTTTTCTGAAGATTGAAAATTGAAATTTTAATATTGATAGGGTATTTGTATTGCCTACTTCAGTTACTGCTTACAGGGTATCTGATAGGCAAGTTAATTTTAAGCAGTTAAGTTCTTTTACTATTTATGTATCTACAGTTATTTACAATCTAGTAATTTAGAGGGTATCTAAAATGTGTATATGTTTATAGGGTATACATACATTGGTACTTTCTTAATTCTTAATTAAAGCGTATGCAGTATTTATTGGGTGTATGCATGTGCATGTGATACTGCAGTCATTACAGGGTATTTATAGCATATATGCATTTCTTAATACATGAATTTGGAGAAAACAAACAACATGAGTGTAATATGTGCAGAGCTTAGGCTTAGCTTGCACTGATAACACTTTACAGGGTATCTGTTGAGTCGAATATAACATAAAATTAAAGAATTTCCAACGAAACGAAACAAAGTGCGAAAAACATAAGTTTTCTTTGTAAGTTCATTACGGGGTATCTGCTGGTTGAGCATGTATGAAACACGTCGCGTATACGCAATGGGATTGTGCGTGTCTTGTGGCAACATGGTGACAACGTGTGGCAGTCACCTGCTCGACCTGCTCACGTGTCATGCGATTGTTGTTGACGTTGTTGTTAACGTTGTTGTTGTTGTTGTGATGATGACATTGGCATTGTCAGTTGGCCGCATCACGCAATCAGCTTTTGGGGCATGCCTCTAATTTATGAAGCGTCAACACGCATTCGTCACCTGGAGCAACTTCCACATACCGCCCTTGCCACGCCCCCTTATGAGACAGACTGCACTTTTTTTTCAGAATCTCAGAAGCTTTCACTCTCTTTCTCTCGTGCTCTCGTGCTCTCTCTCTCGCTCTCTTTTTCGAGCTGCCTCAAGCTTCGAACAGAAGGAAGCCGCAAAAACGTTGATGTTGCCACGTGACGCGTGATTCTTGCTCCGAGCTCGTGTTGCTGTTGCTATATGTATTTATAGGCGTCTCATAACCGCAGCACAAAGGCGGCACCCATAGTGGCACAAGGGGAGTGGGGATGGGAAGGAGGGAGGGGGGGGGGCTGTGGCGCTTAAAGGGGGGCGACAGCAAATTGAAATGACAAATCGAAGTGACAGGCAAAGGCAAGAAGCAAGCTCTAGGGCTCTGTGTAGGCGTAGGGGTAGTATCAGGAGGGGGTAGGAGTGGCGGGTGGGGGGGGAGACTGGGGGGTGTTTTGGCCTGTCATAGACGCATTGTTGTTGCCTTTTTGTAGCCAACAATCCAATTGAATGCAACAGAAAATTGAATAAGAGTCAAAAGCAAAAGCGAAAGCGGCTTTACGCATGCATGTGTGTGTGTGTGTGTGCGAGTGTATGTGTGTTTGTGTGCGTGTGAAAGTGTATGTCGCGCCTTGGAAAATCATATTTTCTTGTTGTTGTTGTTGCTGTTGCTGCTGCCTCTAATTTGTATTTATACCCAGCACTCAATGAAAAAACGGAGTGTCATAGCTCTGTGCAAATGTTTGTAACCGACAGGTATTGCTGCTAAATAATCGATTACACTATCGATATTATAGGTATATTTATTACTATTACATTAATAGCTTTAACTTTAAGTTATATATTTAAATCAGTAAGAATCTGATTTTGTATTTACTGGAATAACTTTTTTTGCTAAATTCTAATGATTTTCTTAGTTGTTTCAATTTGTTAAAATATCTATTTTTGATAACTCTGAGAGCAGGTAACTCTGACCCTATAAAGTACAGTTGTGTGTGAAAAACCAATAATACAATAATTATAATAATTGCCAATATTTCCAATTATTTTCAAACATTTAATTTTATAAAAAAGGAATATGCTTATATAAATCTTGGTATTTTCTTCTTAGTGAGATAACTATTCAGCATTTTCTGAAGCTTACGTTATACATTTCCTTTACAATTTATTGAACTATTTTTATTTGATATTATTTAAATATATATATTTCAATAAATATTAAAATTTTTTAATTTTTAATTCTGTATTTGAATTTTGTTTAAAATGTTAATTAAACATTTTTTTTATTGGTGTTGAGTTTATTATTTTTATTAATTCGATGTTAATAAATAAATATGAAAAAATTAGTTGTACATAAATATATAAGTTAAAATAATATATATAAAGAATATATAATAATATACATAAAATATTACAAAAGTTAATATAATTATCATTCATATTTTTAGTTTAGTTTAAATTTTAATACTTTTTTTCGACTAATTTTATATATAATGTTTAATGTATGCGAGTGTGAGTGTGCAATTACGTGTGCACAGGGTATGTTGCAGTCGAGCACACTCGACTAGAGCGAGCTTACTTGTCTCTAGTTGCGCGCTGCGTTTAATGCTCTCTGAGGGCGTCGCTGCCCAACGCAAACGACGCTGACGTTGCTGTTGTTGTCGCTGTCACTGTGGACGCCAACGTCGACGTCGACGCAAAACGTTTGAGGTCTCGTCTCGTGGTTTTGTCGCCAGCGCCAACGTCGCCTTCATCACTCGCAAACTTGCCGCGCGTCGCGTCGCTTCGCGTCATTTTGTTGTTGTGTTTGTTAGCTTTTGTGGCCGATCCTGGCCAGATAGAGAGAGAGAGAGAGAGAGAGAGCGCGAGAGAGAGCGAGAGAGAGCGAGAAGTGCTGTAGCGAGACGACAAGTGACCGCATGGATACAACGGCCACGATGCTCGCCCACATGGCGCCAAGTCGGAGCACAACACCCGACCAATTGGCCCGTCTCATCGATGTGCACTTGGGTGACCTGCGTGAGGAGTTGCCCAACTGGATGTTGGCACCATCTCCAGTTGCCGGACGTGGTGTGTTCGCCACACGTGACATTGCCGCCGGCGAGTTAATCTTTCGGGAGCGTGCTCTCGTTGTGGGTCCCACGGCGAGGAAGGGTTCCCAGCTGAACACGTGCGTCTGCTGTCATCGTTTGCTGGCCACCAAGCAGTTCCTCTGCCGGCATGGTTGCACGTTACCCGTGTGCGGCGACTGCGCCGATTCCACGGCACATCGCAATGAATGTGAACACTTTCAGCGCTGGTTGCCCAAGGATCTGAGTGAGGAAAAGGAGCCGGAGAAAAAAGAAATTGATGACAAATTGGAAATCGAGAAGGAGTCAACCCTGGATGCAGTGAATCCACTGTCACTCCGCATCCTGACAGCGGTGCGTGTCTTCTATCTGAGCAAGGATCAGCGTGATCTAGTCGACGCCATGCAGGCGAACGCAGAGCGTGGCTATCGCCAGGAGATCATCAAGGCGGCCCAATGTTTTCGCAATTTCCCAACCACCGATAAGCCCTTCATGGATCAACTGTTCCGTGTCGTGGGCGTCCTCAATACGAACGCCTTTGAGGCACCTTGTCGCGTCGACAAGCACGAGACGCTGCTCCGAGGTCTCTTCCCCCTCACGGCGATCATGAACCACGAATGCACGCCCAATGCAAGCCATTACTTTGAGAACGGAAGATTGGCGGTGGTGCGGGCAGCGAGGGCTATACCCAAAGGTGGTGAGATAACCACCACATACACGAAGATCCTCTGGAGCAATCTCACGCGTGGCATTTTCCTCAAGATGACCAAATATTTTGTCTGCGACTGCGCAAGATGCAACGACAACTCTGTGAGTAGACGACATCGGCCTTTCCCCTTTAATCCCAGTCAAAGGTTTAGCATGAAGAACCTCCTGAGATCCCAAACATTAACGCATGTGTTGAGAAATGTGAGGGAATCTTCGGAAAAAGTGAAAAGTGGGGATTCTTCTGAAGAATTTTTGAGAATCCTTTGATTAAGTTGAAGAATATTCGGTAAAGGATTCTTCTGAAGAAGTTGTACTAGGATCTTCCGATCAAATTGAATGTGGAATATTTTAAAAGAAGTAGAAGAATCTTCTGATAACGTAAAGCAATGTTCTAATGTAGAATATTGAAGAAAAGACTCTAAGTCTGAAAGTGGAGGAGTCTTCTAAAGATGTACATGCGCCTTGGGGGAAAAGTGGGCATTCTTTTTGAGAAGTATTGTAGAAGAATTCTCTGATGAAGGAGAAATGTCTTTTCAGGCAGGGCAAAAAATACTCTGGTGAATTAGAAAAGAAAGTGGGGCAGTCTTCGTTTGTTTTCGGAAAAGTAAGGGATTTTTCTAAAGAAATAAAGGAATGTCTTGATAAAAGAGAAATAATTTTCTTCTAATGTAGAATATTTTGAATTAGTAAACGATTCTTCTGAAGAAGTAGAAGGATCTTCTAACCAAGATTAACTATATTCTGATGTAGAATATTCAAAAAGGTAATGGATATTTTTAAAGAAGTAGAAGAATCTTTAGCTGAAGGAGAAATCAGAGTGTGGATGAAGTGGAGAAATATTCTGAAAATGACATGAGTTTTCGAAGGTGAAGAATATTTCGACAAATTAAGGGATTCATTTGAAGAATTAGAAGAACTTTCCGATAAAGCAGAAAATCCTTTCCAAGGCGTAGAAGAATATTCTGAGGAAGAATTTAAGGAAAGTGTAGGGGAATTTGTTTAAAAATTAAGATTTCTTCCGAAGAAATGCAAACATCTTATGAAGGAGTAGAATGATTCTTATGAGTCTTACTAATGAAGTTGAAGAATCTTTTTATGTGGAAAAGACTTTTCATGAAGTAATTGGATCATCTGAAGATATTGACGTACATATTGAAGAAATAGCAGAAGATGAAGCAATATGCAGGTTTCTTTTACATACATTTTAACAATAGTTTCTGCAATAGTAAAACCCTATTTCAAGATCTACAAATAGAATACTTTAAGAATATAAAAGCAGCTTCCCAAAGCTTTTATGGCTTTGGAACAAAAAACTCTCTTTATTTCTTCTGAAGTTTTCAAGTAAAGAAGAATTACCCAAAATTACAAGAGATTTATTTTCTGGAAGCTCATTTATTTGATCCAAGTGGCAACACTACATTTTGATGTTTAAGCTTAAAGCTCTCTATATCCTCAGCTGCGAAAGCTTTGACTTTTGAAGCTTGCCTTAAATTTATCTTAAGGCATTTAAGGTTAAATATTTCCAGAATTCAATGAAAGCTCTTTCGCTGCATAAAAGATCTTTATAATTCTATATGTTTATAAAAAGATTTTTATATATATATGATATATCTATGTATTACATAAAAATAAATAGTTTACGCTTTGAGTTAAGAACTTAGTTTAAGATAGTTTTGCAAATATTTAAAGACTCATTTATAATGAGAAGAGATCCCTTTTATATGCCCTATATAATTGGATTCCATTCAAGATCATAAACGTTGCCCTCGGGCATGATCAACATTTTGCCAGACATAAAATCATTATTGGAATTTTTTAAATGTTTTCTGAATTGTTTTTGTCACGCGAGCAAAAAATATCTTTGAATAGATTCGAAAGAGTCTACAGCTGTCACAATATTGTGTGTGTGCGTATGTGTGTGTACGTGTTTTATCTGTATCTCAAACTGTAGCTGTATCTGTATCTGTAGCTGTATCTATAGCTGTAGTTGTAGTTGTAGTTGTAGTTGTAGCTATACCTCTATCTCAATCTGTAGCTGCAATTGTATTTGTATCTCAATCTTCAGCCATACGATTAGCGTATGTAAATATGCTAATAAGCAAACATATGTATGTATATAAATATATATGTATGTATATGTATGTATGTGTGTGTATCTATGCCTACATAGTATCTGTTGGATTAGATGAATAATAACATTTGGCAGAGACATGACAAAAATGCGCTTAATTAGATTAGTTGCATGATTTCTGCATGAACTTGCGCTGATGATGCAGAACTGAATACCTCTCACAAACACTATACCTGCCTCCCACCCACCATCTTGTCGTACCCCCCGCATCGCTCGTTGTTCGTTGTCCGTCGGGCGGGAACATGAGCGTGAGCTCATTAGTGCAACATGACCAGACCCAGACCGGACCCGGACACGGACCCACAACTGACAACCAATAGACAGCTAAGACAGCTGCTGCCGTTCCGTGGCCAGCGGCGCAATGACAAGGGCAGGTGTGGGGGTGCTCAGTTTTGGGGTGGGTTGTGTATGTGTTGGGTGGTGGGTGGTGGGTGGTGGGTGTCATTTTCGTATGCCTCACCACGCAATGTCGCAATGTCACAATGTCGCACAATGTCCCTTGTTCCCAGTCGCAGTTGATAGTCGTATGACAGTTTTACCTCCCCCTTTCAATACCCTTCTGCCCTCACCTTTTCGGACCCACCCCCCCACACACCATCACCCACTGCGCTGGCAGGTTATGCAAATGACACTGCCGAATACGTAGAGCAAAAGAGAAGCGGGAATACATGCATACTCGTGTTGGAGAATGCCACGCAGGTGAAGATGAACGACTTCTTAATGCTCTACACTAACAATTGAAGGCATACCGTTGCTGATAGACTAGCCATATACTCTGTAGTTAACACATATAGATTGTAAGGCGGCACAAAACACAAAAATTCCTAATATACCTACAGTAAAGGATATCTACAGGTGTATACAGCTATACATTCACTGATTATTATGAAATTGTCAGAATAGTAAGTTGATATAAGAATATATAACTGTACATGAAATCAAATCTCTAGCTTAACAAATCCCGTTGTTATTGAGAATTAAGAAATTCACAAAAACTACCGAAACAAATTCAAATTTATATCCAAACTTGAGCTCCTTTAATAGCCACGATCTATGCTCGAGAACGTTTAGAAGTACGTTTGTATGTCTGTCACAGTAATGTGCTTAAACTATGTACACCCTAAGGTGGTCATTCAATATGCACAGGGTATAAATTCTTTTTGTAGGCATTTTCTATGAACTGCGTATAATTACCTTTGAGTTAATGTTGAATTAATAATCGCTTATCGATTCAAATGCTTTTAGCAAAAGCTTTGTTTGACTTTACGAACTTTTGTACTTATCATTGAACATTGGTGAGTGTACTCAACTAGGAGATACCCTATAAGCAGCTGTAAGCTGGAGGCAATGTTTGTATTATTGAATCAAGTACTTTAGTTGAAGTATTTGCTTGCAACTTTATTCTTATTGCTATATTTGTCAAAATTTGGGGAGTGTACTCGACTTGGGGATACCCTGTAATCAGCTTAAGGTGGAGCTTATTGAATCAAGTACTTTAGTTGAAGTATTTGCTTGCAACTTTATTCTTATTGTTTGTTAAAATTTGGTGAGTGTACTCGACTTGGGGATACCCTGTAAGCAGCTGTAAGCTGGAGGCAATGTTTGTATTATTGAATCAAGTACTTTAGTTGAAGTATTTGCTTGCAACTTTATTCTTATTGCCTTTTTTGTTAAAATTTGGTGAGTGTACTCGACTTGGGGATACCCTGCAGGCAGCTGTAGTTTGGAGAAAGTGATCTAACTATAAATTTAAGTTTTTGTTTGCAACACTATTCTTATTCTCAAATTATTTAGCTTTGCTGAGTTAAGTCGACTTTGGGATACCCTGCTGGCTGCAGAAATTGATCAAACTATTAATTGATGACAGTTATTTTATGTATTTGTTTGCAATTTTAATATTATTCTCACATTGTTTAGCTTTGGTGAGTGTACTCGACTTTGGGATACCCTGTGGCAGCTGTGAGCTGTAGAAAGCGATCGAACTAACTGCTGTTCTTTCAAAATGCTTTCAACTTTATTCATATTCTAATAATAAGTAAAATTTATTTAGATTTTGGAAGTGTGCTCGACTTGGCGATACTCTGCACACAGAGAAAATAGTTCGAGACCTTTTCTAAACTATATAAATGTATAATCTATGCCTGTAAAAAGCTTTCAGCATGGATTCCAATTTTACTTTATTAGTTTTCTTGCAGCTTTTAAGTTCTCTCATTTCTTGGCTGCATGGTCACCCTCTGAAGGCTTATCTACATACTTTTCTAATGCTGTCTGTCTGCTTTTTCCACACTCTCGTCATTTAGGAGAATGGAACATATCTGTCCGCGCTGTTTTGCCGAGAACAGGGATGCAAGGGACTCGTAATACCCGTTCAGACGAAGACTCTGCAACCGGATTGGCGTTGTCTCAGCTGCGAGAATGTCTTTCCACACGCAAAGATGGCACGTTATCAGGACTTTGCCCTGAACACGATCAACAATCGGATCAACACGTGCAGCGTTCGCGACATGATTCACTTTATCAACGATCTGTGTCCAAGATTTTGTCCATCCTCGAACTATGTGCTGATCGAGGCCAAGTTGAATGTGATCTGGCGGATGACACGACTCGGGGCCTCGACGGAATACACGCCCGAGGAGTTGGCCACCAAGGATCGTTATCGGGAGGAGATATTGGCCATCTTGCATAAGCTCGGCGCCGGAGAGTGTACGCTGAAGAAGCTCATCACGGAGGAGATACAGTGAGCGCTAAGAGTTGACGGATCCCCTGCCAGCTGTATGTATGAGTGAGTGTGCCTGTTGTATGTGTATGTGTTGTAAGCGTTTTGTGTGTGTGTGTGTGTGTGTGTGTGTGTGAGCTGGTGGGATCAGCTGTTGGCCCAGTCAATTGTTGTAGCTAGTAAAAATTGTATTTTTTTTCGCCTTTTTTTTGGAATCTCACTAGAAATATTATAATAAAAATGGAGCTCTTGAGAAGAAACTGTTCCCCTGTTTTGGCTATGAATTATGGATGTCTGACAGCTGTCAAAAGTTATAGACAAAACTTTGAAGTATTTAATGGAACTTATTCCGAAATGTTTTCGTGCTTCTCATCTGCGTTTTCCAATGGAATTTCAATTAGCGTGGGTAATACGTTAAAATGTACTCTGAAGTTCTGTGGAAAATAAATGGTATTTTGTAATGCAATAAAGGGGAGAGTAAAGCTAAGTGGATCGTTAAGGTGTGTAGTGCTTTTTAGTGCGGATGCTATAGAGTAATAGAGATAACTTTCAAGTGCCATCTTAATCGCTTGTAATTGGAGCTACTATAGATGCATATAATACTAAATAGGGAAAGCAGTATATAGCTGAATAACACAATATACAATTTACTATTGATTGAGTCAAAATTGAGTTGTTATATAAGAACACTCTTTCTATTTGCAACTATAATTGAAGAAGCATTACTAAAAGTTGATTATAAACGAAGTAGATGTATAAAGCATAGCATTTGGCGATTTAGCTACAGATCAAGTAACTATAAATTATAGCATTTGTTACAAAAATAGATCTACTTAATATGCATACATATGTCTGCGATCCATCCAGCGACAAGCTGGCCAATGAATTGGTTTAAATACCTTTATGACGTCTGGTATTTGCAGTATGTTAATGGGGGGCTTTCAACTGTTTTCATGAATAAACATGCACAGCCTTGAAAATGGAAAAAGTGCGAGTTAAATAAGTAGAAAGTGTTCTGTGTACGTCTTCTTCTTGTTTTTGTTGTTTTTCTTTTCTTTAATGCCATAACAAATATCATATAATAATTGTACAAATAATTGTCAATAAGCTAAAAAACTAAAACAAATTGAAAAAAAAAAAATACACATAATGAATATGCTTATACATATATACATATATATACACTCATATATGTATATACATATATATCTGTTTATAAGGCCATAAGCAGAGCTACTCGCAATTATTGCTGATGTAAAAAGAAAATAACAAATTGTTTGTTTTGTTCCTGTTTCACTTCCACCTTCTGTCCTCTCCCCACCATCCCTCTTCACCATCGTTTTTGTTACTGTTTATAAATAATTTATGGCTACAGCTATTAGAATACATATGTACATATGTATGTCTCTCTGCCTACTTACATATATTTATCTCTATTTAAAATATAGTTTTTTTTTTCTGGTCAGTTTTTCTTTTTTTTTTTTTTTTTTAATAATTATTATAAAAATTTGTCTTATAAAAAAGCGGAAAAAAAATAACGAAAAAATGTAGGTAAATAATTAGAATAATTAACAATAATAATAATCGTAAATGTTGTATAACAAAAAAAGTCAATAATTGGAGTTGAGCGTTTTGTGCACTCCCCACATCCTGTAATCCCCCCTAAAGTCCCACCCAATATTTCCGGGAAAAGCGAAACTAACTGAGCGCCAACTGCTCCGCGTTGAGCTTGTGGTCCGCCTTGTTAGCCTGATAGCGCTGCAGGGGAGGAATGGCGAACATGACCAGGCCACTGAGGGCAATCATCAATCCGGCCATAAGGAAGGCAGGTGTATACGAATCCGTTATGTCATACATCCAGCCTGACAGCGAGAAAAAATATGAAAATGAAATGGAAAATGATTAAGTTCTACTTGTAGTCCCATGGGGTCTGTCTTACCGCCAATGGGGGGGGCCAATGAAGCTGGCGATACCCTGGAACAGCAGGAGGAGACCAAACGCATTGGTCAGCTTCTCCAGACCGAGCAGATCGACGAGTATTACGGATGTCAGGCCCACATAGGCACCGATTGTGAAACCAAACACCGAACAGTAGATCAAAAGTGAGTTGTAGTCCATGCACAGTGGCACCATTGCTGTGGCTGCAAGTTCAAAATTCACATTTATTAGGGTGACCATATATTCAAAATATTATAAAAACAAATATTAATATGTAAATATGAAAATATGACAAACATACATATACCCTGTTCTGACAGAGAATATGTACAAAATCTATACTCAAATGCCCTGTAATATGTGCATTGTAAATAGGGTATTATTGTTGCGTGCGGTTGAATGTAACAGCTAAATGGATAATGTATAATGTTCTTATAGAAAGTGTATAGTAAATGCTAATATTATACCCTGTACTTCTGGAGAATGTGTTGACTGAGATAATATTGCTTTGGACAAATGTCTGCTTCAGCCAAAACAATGCGTATACAACTCTATAAAGGAAATACCCTGTTTTTATGGGGAAGGTGTGAAAAAGTTTAATAGGCCACTTACTGAAAATGAGTAAACGATGCTATAAACGCTTTCTACATAATAACTTATATCTATACCCTATTTTGGTTAGCAATTTAGTATTATACCCTGTATTTGTGGATAATATGCAGACGAGAGCAAGCAAATGTATGTAACAGGCAAATGAATTCATATTCAACTGTTTTAATGCCTGTACCGTCTTAGTATTCCTGTAAAAATGTATTTATATACCCTATATTTCTAAGAAAAGAAGAGAATTGTCTTAAGGAAATGCATAATACATATAGAGGAAGTTATCTTGAACTTTTGGATATACATCCATATCATAAACAGCATCCGTATATCCAGAAACATGTTCACCCTAAAAACTTTCCGCTTACAATACATAGTATAATAGAGTATATTAGAGATAATATCATTAAATGTAGCATACCAATACTTTGCTACACTCTTCAACTATTCTGAAAATTTCATCTTGATTGCAAAATAAATTCTCGAATTATTTCGAAAACTAGTTTTCATAGGAAGCCAGGCTAGCGTCATCTAGCGGGAGATGCCTACAAGTTCGTTGCTCGACTGACTGACGGACTGTACTTACCGATGCCGCAGGTAGTGAGGCAGACGTTGTACACGAGCAAGCGATTCACCCACGGCTTGTCCGCAATGTAGCCCAGTATGATGCGTCCCACGGTGTTGGCCACGCCGATGGTGGCGATCAGGAAACTGGCCTGCGTCTTTGAAATGCCAAGTGTGTCCGCCTGGGCAGCCATATATAGATAGGGCAAGTTGAAACCGATGCTGGTGCAGAAATTCGAGACGGAGAAGATGACAAAGATGATGTCCTTCAGGAGGGAGAAGTTCATCATTTCGGCGAACGTGTCGCGAGTTTCCTTCGAGCAGCTGATGCAGCCACAGCATTTCGTCAGCTCCTGGGGATGCAACAAAAGAACTAGTTACATTTTTGGAACTTACTTTTTCATACTTAACGTTAATCGTTTGAAGAACAAATTCTATGGGTTCACTTGAGCTTTCTCGATTCCAAAGAACTGATTCAGTTTGCAAGTCTACTTTTGAATTAGTTCAATTGAATGCAATGAACTAGCTCCTATCAGACAAGATCGCTTTACTCGAAATAAATATTTAAATTTCTAAGTTTGAACTAGTTTACAAGTGAGCTAGTTCATCAGAAATTTGGAACAATTTCGATTAAGAAATTGGTTCTCTTTTCTTTTTTGATACAAAATGTACAAGTTCACCAGCAATTTCGAACTAGTTCGCTAGTGAGCAGTCTCACATCTGACGTAATTCCCCTCAATAAACTAGTTCTCCTCTACGCTATATTAGGCATGACATGAATGAACAAGTTCACCAGCAACTTGGAACTAGTTCACTGGTTAGCCGTCTCACATCTGACGTAATTCCGCTTAAGAAACTAGTTCTCTTTTACTCTATATTAGGCATGACATGAATGAACAAGTTCACCAGCAATTTGGAACTAGTTCGCTAGTGAGCAGTCTCACATCTGACGTAATTCCCCTCAATAAACTAGTTCTCTTATACGCTATAATAGGCATGACATGAATGAACAAGTTCACCAGCAATTTGGAACTAGTTCGCTAGTGAGCAGTCTCACATCTGACGTAATTCCCCTCAAAAACTAGTTCTCTTTTACTTGACATGAGCTCAGCTAAATCAACTCACAGGCAATTCACAACTAGTGAGCCAGTTCGTACTGCTTGGAACTAGCTTAAATGAATCGAAAGTGCTGCTGTTCATTGGCAGTTCATCGTGCCCTTAAGTAGCTTTTTTTGAAACGCCTGAAAACAAGTTCTTAATTCAAGGGCGAACGTGTTTATTGGGTTGTTGGGCATTGGGCATTGGGCATTGGGTATTGGGCTGGGGGTAGGGGTAGGGGTAAGGTTAGATGGGTATTACTTGGGGCAATACGCACGTCGATTTGCATATGGGCATGTAAGTGTAGATTATGCTAGTTTATTGACCGATGATCTAGTGAATAATGAATAATTAAGAGTCCACGACGGATTGCGCAACCGGGTTGCAATACCTCGGGTGCACAATTGTCGCTGGCAATTAGTCTGCCAGTGTGCATAAGGCGATTAACACGTGGATAGGGAGCTAGAGAGCTGGGCTATTGGCAATCAGAAATGGGACAACTTGAAGAATTCTATGAGAACAGTGAGATTTTGGTCACCGGCGGATCGGGTGTTGTCGGCAAGGCTCTGATCGAGAAACTGCTTCGTTCCTGCAATGTGAAACGCATCTATGTCCTACTCCGGTCCAAGAAACAACTGAATGCCGAGCAGCGTCTGAACAAACTGCGACAGGCGAAGATCTTTCAATTGTTGCGTATGCAGAAACCCAATGAGGTTGACAAACTGATTGCCATACCGGGTGATGTATCACTGCCACAGCTGGGCATTACTTCCGATCATTATCGGCAGCTGAAGGATGTCTCCATAGTCTTTCATTGTGCCGCCACCGTGCGTTTCGATGAGCCCCTCCGTGTGGCACTGCAGCTCAACGTGGGCGGCACCCTTGAGGCTCTGAAATTTGCGGAGCAGCTGCATCAATTACGCATCTTTGTACACGTTTCCACCTTCTTCAGTCAACCCTATCTGAAGCGTGTAGAGCCCAAGGTGAGTACGGCATAAGCCCTTTATTTCCTATTGAATTACCCATATAGTTTCTCCGTCTTCTCACCCCAACCCGCAGTACTATTCCTCACCCATGGACTGGCGTCTCTGTCTGCGTCTGTTGCACGAGATTAAAGACGATGGAGTTCTGGATACGCTGACCTCCAAGTGAGTCGACAAACACCCTTTCCTTTTTCTTTTCCTATTGTTATACCCTTGCAGAGGGCATTATAATTCTGCTCCGAAATATGTAACGCCTTAAAGTAGGCGTGATAGATTTCACTAAGTATAGTATATATATATATATGCTTGATCAGGGTGCCCAGCTGTGCCTATATAGCCTTTCCGGCTGTTCCTATGACTGTCTATTTCTATGCAATCTTTGGTTTAGTTTCGTCTGTTTGGAATTGATCGGATGGGATTACTATATTAACAAGCGGATCAGTCGAACGCGCGCGACAGTATAGTACCCTGTGCAGTTTTCTAAATTAAGTATTTTGATTATAATAGAAGTAAGAATATACTAACGACACTTTATATAGTCTAGTGTCGCAGGCGTTCGCTGTCTCGCTCGCACACATGTGCTGCGTGCAAAGCAACATTTCTTTTCTGATTATCTTTCTTAGTTATTGACCGATCTTAATGAAACTTCCAAGACTCTTTTAATATGATATTCTTTACGCACAGGCCGAGTTTGAAGAGTCTACTCTGAGAAATGCGGTCATAATTTGTTTTTTTTCGTTTTGGTATACCCTCGATCTGGAGAGGGTATACAGGAGCCTTCATGCCAAATTTGGTGACTCTAGCTCTTATAGTTGCTGAGATCGACGCGTTCATACAAACAGACGGACCGACAGACGGACATGGCTCAATCGACTTGGCTATTGATACTGATTAAGAATATATATACTTTATAGGGTCGGAGATGCCTCCTTCTGCCTGTTACATACATTTGCACAAAATTATTATACCCTTCTTTGCCCATTTTTAATGGGCCCAGGGTATAAAAAAGCTGCCATAGGAACGATCGGTCTAAAGTCCATGCTTTGTAAAATGAGCATTGTTGTTTTTCGAGTTATGCAAACTAAACTTACAGCGATATTTTACACACTCTGATTAAATGGGGTGATAATGGGATTATTATATTATATAGTTATCATAGGAGCGATCGGATGAATAAGTCGTTGTTATACACTGTACAGGGATATATTAGCTTTATACAAAAAGTATGTAATAGGCAGAAGGAGGCAGAATGTGTATATATTCTTGATCAGTATCAACAGCCAAGTCGATTCGTCCGTCTGTCTGTCTGTATGAGCGCCTCGATCTCAGCAACTATAAGAGCTAGAGTCACTATATTTGACTATATTTCACTATATATGAAAGTTCCTTTTTACCATACGCAGATCAAGTTGATTTTAAATTTTGGATGCCTCTCCTCCTTCCCCCGCCAATCAAAAAAAAAAAAAAAAAACAAATAATGGACACATTTTTCAATGTAGACATTTCTAACTTAACTTAAAGAATATCATATAGAAGAAACACTGAAAGTTTCATTATGATCTGTTTATAAATAGGATAGATATTCAGAATAGAAAACAAAGAATTCAAAACATTGAATCGTTGCGCTTTATGGGCAGCATATGTGTGCGAGCGAGACAGCGAACGACTGTGATACGTGCAGACGTAAATGAAGTGACGTAACACTCAGCTTTTTATGGAGTATGTATACACATGCAATAGTTTGGTGCTATAAGCATGCAAAGAATTCATATGCTAAATGAAAGTTTCAAAAGAGTATTATTTAAATACCTATTATGTACTTGCTTCTATTATTGTATAATCAAAATACTTTTATTATTGTTTCTTGAGATATTTTAACTAATATATCGAAAATTGAAGTGGTTTAACAACATTTTCTTTAAAGAGATTTTAACTCAATTAATTAAAACCTTTTTTGCTTAGTGTTACATTATACTACAATTATGTATAATGTAGGGTATCTGCATGAGTATCACATCATCGGCGTGCCGAAGATAACTTTATTTCTTGTTTACTAAGAACCTTCCCACAGACTGACCGTGGGCTTTCCCAACACGTATACCTTTACCAAGAACCTGGCCGAGTCTCTGATCAACGATTATCACAAGCGCCTGCCCGTGCTTGTCTATCGTCCATCGATAGGTAATTGCAATTGACAATGCTATGCTTGATTTTAACTCAACATTGTAATACCTTGCCTAGTGCTATTTTCTGTACGTGAACCTCTGCCGGGCTATGCACCCTCGCTGATGGGTGCCATGGGTCTCTTCTCGCTGGTGGGCGCTGGCTTGCTCAAGACGGTCTACATAGGGCATGACATTCATCTGGATATCACGCCGCAGGATATGGGCATCAAGGCATTGTGCTACTATGCCAGTGCTGGCTATGAGGCTTATCGTGAGGGGTGAGTAAACCCCTCCTCTCTCCTAATTTCAAGTCTAATTGAACGCACTTTGCAGTCCGCCTAAGGAGCTGCTGGTATACCAGACATCCTCAAAGACGCACATACCGCACACCTTTATTCAAATGGCAGAAACTATGGATGATTTAGATCTTTGGTATAATGGAGCATTCCTTAAGAATCTCATGGTGCCCGGCTGTGTCTATACGGATAATCGTTTCGTTTACAAGTTCCTTGTGTTCACCAAGCAAGTTCTGCCCGCATTGATTGTTGACATGCTGTTGAGGCTCTTCGGACGTCCACCCGCCCTCATGGGCATCACCAGAAAGTGTTATCACACGCTCGAGGTGATGAAACCCTTCATGTTCAACAACTATGACAGTCCCGGCGCCACAGATATCGCTGACATTATTAAGCTAAACAGAGAGTAAGAGAGTTCAATCGATCTATGCTCCGTTGGAGCTGATTAACTACTATCCTACTGATTTCGCTTCTTTTGTAATTACAGCACGGAGTTCGATCTATGGGATGAATATGAATATGCTTCATCGCATGAACGTTTAGTTTCTGCCTGTAAGAATATGATCCTTAGCATTCGACATAATTTGCTCAATGAGGATCCGAGCACTCTGCACCGAGCTCAGTTTATTATGCGCTTGTAAGTTATTCTTGACTCTCCTGTTATCTTCTGATATTTTCCGAAACCTCTCGATACATTCACCTTTTTTCCGATACTTAATACTTTGTAGATTTCCTGATACACCTCGAATATTCTCAACCGCTATTACTTCTATTCATACATACGATTGCGTCTCTAAAGTTTCCATTGCTTCTCGAAACATCCAGCTACTTCCTTATTTTTCCTGACCCTCCTTGATCAACTTTCAATGCAAGACTTCCTGTTAGTTCTTGATTCATTTTGATTACTTTTTGATTCTTTCTTCTTAATACTTTTCCTCCTTTACTTCTTTTTATCTTCTCTTTCTTTACTTTACTCTTTACTCATGAATGATTGCCAGCCTTCCTTCTTTCTCTTTCTCTATTTATCTGTTTTCTCTATCTATTTGAATATAGCAAACAAGTCATCTATGCTGCATTCCGCCTCTATGTGCTCTACAAGTTCCTAAGCTGGCTGTGGTATCGCTTCCTGGTCTAGTTATCTATCCATCTGGGTAGCAATTGTTTCCCGGAATATTTCGGCTTCGGTTTATCGGAGAAATGGTTTTTTTTGCTAATTTCTAAGTAGCCTAATAAATATTTCGTTTACAAACAAAACACTAATTGTAAATGTTGTATAAATAGGAAATATGTTAGAAATTCGGGTAGATAAACTCAAAGGAATCCTTAAATCAAGGATTAATAAGGAAGTGCAAAGTGGAAGCTATTCAGGGACTTCGTGAAACCCTCCTGGATGTACTTGTTCCCCCGAAAGCACTGATCTATCGGAGCTACAGGGTGTTTTTCAAATAGGGGAATATGGCAATGTTGGGTCTTACCTGACT
This sequence comes from Drosophila funebris, assembly GCA_018901825.1. Taxonomy (NCBI): domain Eukaryota; kingdom Metazoa; phylum Arthropoda; class Insecta; order Diptera; family Drosophilidae; genus Drosophila; species Drosophila funebris. The sequence goes on along the minus strand of JAEIFK010000675.1, from coordinate 154,028 downwards.
CTGGCCTAGCGGATGACTCTGCCGTAGAGAGCCGTACCGCTTAATGGCGCCGGAACCGGAACGCGAGCGGGAGAGATCATTCCGTGAGCTGGCATACTCGGGAATATTGTGTAGTGAGCCCTGAAATGGGAGTATCGGGTGCGAAACTACTATTACTATTATTGGTGGAAGAGGGGAGCACCGATCTTACCTGATAAAGCGCATCTGGTCGATACATGGTACCGCTGGCGCTGCGCTCCCGATGCGAATCCCGCAGTGGCATTAACTGCGGCTGACTGGCGAATGTCCGGGCGATGTCGTCATTGCTGTTGCTCTTCACCACCGTCGTGGGGGTTATCACCGCCTGACCATTCACAAGTCCCAATCCATTTGAGTTGTTGTTCTAAGCAAAGGAAGATCGGAAGTTTAGCAGGCTGAGATCGTAACAATTTCGGAGTTCACTTACCAAACCCGGCTTGAGGTTATGTCCCACGCTGTTGGAGCGACAAAGTCCATTGCCAGCACCGCCCCCAATTGTTGGTACATCTGGGCGCTGTGGCAGCTGCAGATACTGATCCGTAACGGGCTTCGACTTGAGCGGTTCCAGCTCAGCGGGTGTCGTATTTTGATCTTTAATCGTCGCCTTCTTGGTCTGCTTGGATACCTTGGGCGCCTTAGGTTGTGGCGCCTCCAATGGCCGAAACATGACACCAAATATGATGCAATTGAGCATTAGACCACCAATGATTAACATCGCACCACGCCAGCCATAGTTCCCAATCAGCATCTCCGTCAGAGGGGCAAACACAAAGGTGCCAAATCCTGAACCACAAACAGCGATGCCCGTGGCAAGGGAACGCTTCGCGTCGAAGTATTGCGTCACACTGACGATGGCTGGTAAATAGATGAGACCGAATCCCAGACCGGTTCCAAGGCCAATGGTGACTATCAACGTGGCCACATTCTGGGCAAACATGCTGCCAATTATGCAACCCGCCGCCAGAAGTGCCCCCGCAATGGTCACCGCTCGGCATCCGTACCGATTCACAAAGGACGAACTGATGGGACCTGCAACCAAAAGGATTCCGAATTATCTCAACTGAATGAAAGAACCAATTGCTGTCTCACTTACCTGATGAAAAGGTTACGCCCACCATTATGGATGCTATCCAGGCGGTATAGCCTTTGCCCTCGTTGAAATACGTTAGGAACTCATTGTAGAATATGCCAAAGGAATACGTCATGCCATCGGCTAAGTTGACGAATAAGAATAATCAATAGGTTAGCTTACTTTCTCATCTACATGTTAAGTGTCAGTTTAACCTATGGTTAAGCTAACAATGGTCTAAGCCAGGTCAGACAGAATGCAAAGAATGGTGACAAAGTAAGCTATAGCTGAAGTTTTATCTCATCTTCATGTTAACAGTCACTTTAACTTGTGGTATGTTGGAACAAGAATAATCAATAGGTTAGCTTACTTTCTCATCTACATGTTAAGTGTCAGTTTAACCTATGGTTAAGCTAACAATGGTCTAAGCCAGGTCAGAGTGTCGGATAGAATGATGACAAAGTAAGTAATAACTTAAGTTATTATCTCAGCTTCGTGTTAACAGTCAGTTAAAGATTAGGTTACTTTCTCATCTTCATGTTAACAGTCCGTTCAACCAGTCATTAAACTAGCTAAGATATCATCCCATCGGCTAAATTGAGGATAAAGTTACCATAGTTACCTGAAGATATCTGTTACTTTCTTTCTTAATGTTAACTGTCAGATTAACATTTGGTTAAACTAGCTAGGACATAAATTAGATTCATATATCTGCACGAACAAGAATAGTTAATAGGTTACCTTATTATCTCATCTTCAAGTTAATAGTCAGTTTAACCTGACGTTAAACTAGCTAAGATATCATGCCATCGGCGAAATTTTGGATAAAGTTAACAATAGTTATCTGAAGTTATTTTGTTATCTTAATGTTAACTGTAAGATTGACATGTGGTTAAACTAGCTAGGGCATAAAACATGTCTAAGTTCACGAACAAGAATAGTCAGCAGGCTATGTTCCTATCTCATCTACATGTTAACAGTCAGTTAAATAGTCAATAGATCATATTCTTCATGCCAATTGTTAAATTGGAGTAAGTAAGAGTAAGTAGTAAGTTTATTACCTTGTCATTTTCAAGTTAACAATCAGTTTATTCTGTGGCTAAAGTATTTAATAGGTCATGGCATCAGCTAGGTAAATAATAATGAGTTTAACATCTGGTTTTACTAAGGTATAAATGCCAAGCATTCATCTAATTGACGAACTAAAGACCAAAGGATTATATATATAAATAGTTTTATCTGCTAAACTAAATGATAAAGTTAACATTGGCTTTAGCGTCAGGTTAACGGAAGCGTTTTTTATACTATTTGTTAGCATTTCATTAAAGTTGCTAGTAGTATAAAAGTTAACAATAGATTAAGCTTCTTTCTTTAAATAAATGATTGTATATAAAATAGATCAGGTCCAAGAATTCTCAAGCACCTTAACTTGCAGTTAAATAAGAACAATAATAAATAATATGTTCAAGTTAACTTTCACTTAAACGATGAAAACTTTCTGCAATTATTTGCGATAAATTCACACATATGGCAACGCCAAGTCACTTTCTGAAGCCAAGCATCAGTTGCAGACAACTTAACAAGCTGGCGTTGCCACACCTCAAGGATATACCTCCGAAAGCAGGCAACAAAAATCAATTTATGAGCATCAAAAACGATGTCATAAATCAGTTTAGTTGGCATTTAATAATAGTTAAGAGAGAGAGAGAGAGAGAAAGAGAGGTAGGGAGAGATAGAGAGTGAGAGACAGACGTGTTGCTGTTGCTCTTCTTCTACCTGTTTTTGGTTATCAGCAATGCTACCTTCATATATATTTATATGGCTCAAAACTAACCCAGATAGGACCCCAATATTGTGGAGCTTCTTGTGGCCGGGACAATTAGCCGATTGATAAGATTAGTGGGCGACCACTTGGCCAATTAGCCAATTAAAAATTATGTATTAGGCCATTACATTGCTGGCATGGCCATAACCTCGATGCCCTTACCCTTCCCCTTCCCTTTCCCCCCTACCGTTCTCTATCTAATTCAGCGTCTAATATAAATTTGTTCCTCCATCATAAATCAACTGTTAAATAACGTTTTATGGCTTGCGAATGGCATAACAACAATGAATTGATTTGAACACTTTTATGGTTATGCCGGAGCGGGGTACAAGGGCGTCACGAGAAAGAAAGAGGGGGGGGCGATTGGGGAGGGAGTGAAGCAGAAGCCGGTCAAGGTGTTTTATTAGTTTATGAATGCAGTTGCCAGGCAGCACATAGAGAAAGGCTCTTTCTTTCGACATCGTCATCAAATCAAGAATCAAAATCCATGCACAGTGGTTGCCAGCCAATGAGAATGCCATGAAATTCCACATTGATGTTTATCATTAACGTTAATAATAATCGCTGTTTGAGTTGTGATTACTTCAAATGAAAAGAGCACTTTATCTATTAGCTTTAATTTAGCACTTCAAGTGTTTTCAGCTAATCATATCAGTTCAGCCTTTTGATAGAGTTCGATTAATATATTAGATTATACGTGTGCACAGATATGACAGATGCTTCAGAAAATGCTTTAAGTAGACACTGCAAATATTTATTACTTTATTTTCTTAATTATTAATTTTTTTTATTTATTTTTTTTTTAAATAAAAAGTATTTCTTTTTATAAATATATTTTGATAGCAGAAGTAACTAAAGTCTATATCTATTAAACTTTCTTAAACTGCTTAACTTGAGAGTTCTCTAGAGATCTCTGGACAAAACTAGCTAATTAAACAGATTTTATAGGAAACGATATTATATATACTATATGGATTCCCATTTATTAGTTATGTTCGCGCATTTTACTCATTTCCTTAATCAATTCGATTCAACTGAGATATGGAATATGGCACAGCATTATCTAAGCAAGAACTTTACACTTACTATATATATATATATATATATAGTTATATGATTAGATATCTTATCGCGTTTAGTTGTTGCCTTATTTGATTTGCTGTAATTTGAAGCTGATATTCGCAATGTAAATCACATTTGCCCCACTGTGCAATGGCTAGTTAATTGCCTGTGAATTGTGCACTTACTGACTATGTGAATCATGAAGGAGGCAAAGACGACAACCCAACCCCAACCACCATCGGGGGGCGTGGGCATTGCATCCATTTCCATTTCACAGTTTGCGTTTCCATTTCCCGGCTGCTGCTGTTGTTGTTGTTGGGATTTTCTTCGTGCTGGCGGTCCGTGCACCATTTTGTTGCTGTTGTGGAATGTGTGAAAGCACCGTGATTTCCTCTCTCTCTCTCGCTCTTCACTCTCCTCTACTTCCTTCTTTTGTCTCTTGTTCTCGTTCTCGTTCTCCTTCTCCTTCACTTGCTCTGCTTCCCGTTTGAAGTTTCCTAACAACGCTGCGACTTTGACTGCAGCGGCTGTTGCGGCATGTTGTACGTGACGCGTGTGTGGGTGGGCAGCAACTGAAATGGAATTTGAAGACAATTAGAAGACATATCCACACACTTAAGCTACAGTAAAACATCAATCAAACAACTGCTAATCCAGCTAAATGCTAAATGTCTATATATAAGTTTGTATCAAAATAGGAATGTATTATGTTTAAAACTCAGAAAATATATACTAAATATAATATGATAAATTTGTACAGATAGTTTCCGAAATCGATAAGTACGATCGTTTATCGAAATGTACAACAACTTCCTCTTTTCAAATTCCTAAATGGAAATATAACTAGCATATGTTTAAGGGAATGGAAAAATCGAATCGTAACATTATTTTAAGTTCGTGTATAATAATTTTAAAGAAAATATTTAAGATCGATAAATATAATGATTTATCGAAATTTAGAATAGTTACTTCATTTCGTATTTATAGAAGAGCACAGAATTTGTGCATTGTCCATCACATCTTTATATATCTTTAGGCGTCTTACTTTTTAAATGGGATATATCTCTTATACCTCTTGAGATCTTCATTATATTTAGTTTGTATATCAATCAATCGACTATTAACCAAATCGATATCGAAGCTGCCTTGTTACATACTTAATATTGTGTAATTCTTTACTTATGGGAATCATTATACCTCTAAAGATGTTCAACATATAATACTATTATATTTAATACACTACTTATATACGATATTATATCCAAGAAGTGTGTAAAGTTGACTGAATGCTCAAATGGTCTGTGAATTCTATAACTGTTACAAATTGTGATATGAAATGCAATATGCTCGCCTGTGTAGCGCACATGACGTACGATGACATTCAGAAAATGCAAGGAATGTGATTGGGAATGGCAATGGAAATGGGCAGTGAATTGGACGTAGACTCGGACTTGGGCCATTGCAATTTGTTGATGTGTGTTGAAACCGAATCGAAGCGGTTATCAGGTTGCGTTGCCACCTTCTGAACCCCCCACGTCAATCAGACAACCAAGGGGGGCAATAGACGTAACGCTGTCAATCTCAGCAGAAGAAGAAGCAAAAGGGAACAACAAAATGACAAAGAAAGACTGAACATTTCTAGAACTGAAAATGGGCTTCGACAGCCGTAAAGCAGAGAGTGTTGTTTGCCATTGTTGTTGCCTGTCTTATCAGCGACTTCTTGAACTGCGCGGGCGCAGAAGCTTCGTCGTGACAGGGGGTTGCGAGGGGATGAAAGGTTGCTGGACATGCTGCTCCATTCCCCAAGCAGCAAAACAAATGTACAATTTCATTATTTTTAATGAAACTTATTTATAAAGCAGCTCTTCTGATTATCAGCCCATCCCCAGCTAGTTTAATGTGGACCCCCAGCGTCAGTCAATAAAAATGTACTTATACTCGTGCCATATACCCATATGTATTCTCATGCGCACTCACATAATAATAATCATAATAATAATTATATTAATAATAACATGGCCATTGAATTGTTGAAAAACAATCACAAACTGAGCCAAAGTCAAGCCATGTTTATGCGTACACTCAATACGTGATATTCACATGGTGCGCGTGTCGGTAGACCTCGGACTGCCAACTTGCTGTGTTGCTACAGCCTAAAAGTTAACTGCACTGTCCACTTACTATGTTCATCGTCCACTGCACTGCCCACTTGCTATGCTCTTCGTTAACTGCACTGTACACTCGCTATGTTTGCCTTTGGCTGCGCTGCCAACTTACTTTATTCCTTTAACTGTATTATCAGCTTAAACTGCAGTTTCAGCAGAACTGCCAACTTGCTTTATGAATTCTGCTGGACTGCCAACTTAATTTCATACTTTAACTGAACTTTTGACCTGATAGCTGTGCAGATGTGGGCTGCCAACCTGTCTTGTTGTAGTGTCGACTTTATGTTATAGTTTCAGCAGGATTGCCAACTTGCTGAATGACTTCTACTGGACTGTCAACTTATTTACCTATCTCAACTGAACTTTTGACTTGATGTGTGTGTAGTTTCAGCAGGACTGCCAACTTGCTATATGACTTCCGCTGTCATCTTACTAGTAAGCATTAGCTGGGCTACCAACTTGCTATGTGTGTTTTAGGTTAACTGACAACTGACTTCAAACTCCACTTCCAACTGCTAATTTGCTGTGTTCATTTTGCTGATCACCTGGGCTGCCAACTTGTTGCAACTGAGGAAGTTGTAACTCACTTGCTAAGTTTAGGTAACTGTTGTTTGGACTGCTAACCTGCTAATAAGCTGTGCAGACTGTTGGTAATTTATCCACAGTAGGACTGCCAACTTGTTGTCTAGACATAACTGTGCTGTAAACTCGCTAAGTAATTTTAGTTGACTTGCCACTTTTATTTTTAAGCTGCCAACCAGTTAAATAGCCTCACAGCCTACATATTTTTTCACAATGGAACTGCCAACTTGTTATCTAGCTTAATAAACTGACAACTTGTCACGCACAGCTGAAAATTATGTGCTTCTTCCGCATGCATGTGTTATAAGCATATTTTCGATGATAACAAAATGTGCCAAGTAGTGTCATATACTCAGTACCAACAAGAGAAAAGGGTATGATATACTATTGTAAGAGGCAAGAGCAGAATACTGTTTATTATTGAATTTTGGATACTATTTGAGAAGCAAAAGGTTGTTAATATATTTTGAATATTATTTCTGAAAATGTTTGTTTAATTTTGTGGTCTTTACAAGTGCCAGCTGCAGGGTAACAAGCAGTCGAGCATACTTTTAACTGAGAGCAATTCAACTGACGTCAGCTGGTTAAGTGCAGACATGCATAGTTTGCTTTACATGCCTCACACACATGCACAAACACACACACATACACACACTCACACACACATGTATATACATATGTATGTATTTATGTATGCAGACATGTGTAAGCATGCTCAATCTTGTTGTTGTTGTGGCTGTTGTTATTGTTGTTGCTGTCGAGTAAAAACAATGCGCAAAAGTTGCAACAATGGCAAACGATAATAATAATGATACGATAATGCAAATGCAGCAGAAAAATGGCTTGACAAGGGGAAAAGTGGGGCATGAGGAAGTAGAAGAAGAAGCACGAATAGAGAGAGAGAGAGAGTAGAGAGAGAGAAACCTCAGAATCATAAGCACAGTTAAAAGGGAAACTGAATGCAAATGGAAAATTGAAATGGGAACAAAAGTGTTGCCCTCCCTCCTCCCCCCCATAATCCGCCCCTCTGCCACCACAACTATCAGCAAATATATGTATGACAACAGTCGCGACAACAACAACAACAACAACAACAACAAAGTCTAACTTTAAGCAACAACAAAGGCAACTTGATTAGAATACAGTTCTGGGCCAAACAAGGGGCGTCTCAGGCAACAACAACAACAACAATAACAAGCATAATAACAACAACTAAAAATCATAACAGGAAGCGGCGCCTGCTTTACAGTGACAGTGACAGTGACTCACACGTCACAGTCACCAGTCACAAGTCACAAGTCACTAATCACCAGTCACTTCACGCAGCGGCGCTTTGTGCAATCAACGACAATTAAAATATTGTATGTTTTCTAAGAGTCGCAGGTACCGTTAGCGCTTACGCTTAACACCCCCTACACCCATCACCACTAACCCCTCTCTCTCTTTCTCTCTCTTTGTGCTCGGCTTAATCATTGCGTTGACAACCACAACAACCACAACTTGTGTGTGGTTTGAGTATGAAATCAGTACGAATTGTTGACCATGGCTTTCAGTCGGACATGCGGACATATGTACACATACGTATGTATGTATGTGCATATATGTACATATTATATATAGATAACTGTAGGATGATGCTCCTAATCTCAAGCAACAACACCGTGTGGCGGTCAACTAATTGAGTGAGCTCTCAGTCTCTGCACCGCCCCCACTCTGTACTCATCTGTCATAGACATGTGGATATACTACATATACTAAAGCTCGTAACTTCATTCATTACAGTCTTTAAACGCCCCCACTTGCACATCAAAATGATCAAAAGATCCGCAACATTAGTCACAATTCCCCACAAGAAATACATAAGCCAAAGAAACATACATATATATATATATATATATATATATATATAAATATATGCACGTAACGTCTTAGTAGTTTAATTGAGTATAATGTGCATTAGGTTATTAGGCCTATCTTTAATTTAATTTCCTCACGCAATATGGAACAGCTTTACTTGCGCTATTTAACATGTTAAATATTATTATTATTATTATTATTTACTATCAACTTTCATTAGCATTAACATGCTGAAGTCTTTGTAATAAAATTAAGCATTTTGGAACAAATTCTGTTTATCGATTTCTACAGCAGGAAAGCGGCAACTGAAGCGTGCAATAATGTTATACCCTGTACATATGTATATTACGTAGAAGCAAACGTGACAGACCCTAGAAAAGCATTTATGAATATTCTTGATCAGTATCAACATCTCAACGTAGACACTTCTAACATCACAAGTGCCTAAAGAAAAACCAGTCGAAAACGCTACAGTCGACCGCAACCGACAGTATAATACCCTGTACACTTCTCTATAATAAACTCTGTAGTTTGATCTGGCAACTTTTTCAGTACATCTCATTATTTCATTGATTATTTTATACAAATCTCTGCATACATTAAGTCTAAGCTTGCAACATAATTGTCGGACAACTGTATGACATTTAAAGTGACACAACACTCAGCTTTTCGGCGAGAATGTGTGCACTTGCAAAAGCTAGCAGCTATGAGCGGACTAATGAATTCTAATTGTCATTTCAAAATGTTCAAAAATTTTCTTTCTACTTTCTTTTCTGAATGACTTCCTTATTCCTGGACCGATCATTATGAAACTTTCACATGTGTTTCTAACTTAACTGAGAGTTTCATCAAGATCGGATTATAAAAAGTGCAGATTAGCTGCATTTTATGACTCTCAGCTAATTTAATGACAATGAAAATAATTTGTTTAATGCGATTCGATGCAGATGAGAGAATACAATTCTATTTGTAATTAAAGAACAAGTTTTCTATACTAGGTATAACGATTTTTATAACTTCCATTTACTAATTATAAATAGAATATCAATTGCGTTTTCTTATTCAGATGTAAAGCATTGAATGCAAATTACTTTAGTCTATTTTCTTGATATGAGAGTAGTAAATATAAGGAATAAGTAAAGTGTGAAAACATTATGTAATTAAATATTAAAGAAAACAATTAGTTGAAATGAAAAGCTTCAAATTGGAAATACATAAAGTATAAACATTTACAATATCAAAAACTTTATTTGAAATCCAAATATTTAGATAAAAAACAATTTTTTTTAATTTTAAGAAATCTTCTTATGAAAAGTCAGTAGCGTATTTGAATTTTATTGAAAGCTGTAACTTAATAATTGAATATTGTTATTATTATTATTATTATTATAATTATTATTATTCTTATTATTATCACTTGCTTTTAACACTACGAATTTGAAAGAGTTCAGTGTACAGTAAAAAGTAACAGCTTTGTTCTGTGCAAACAGTTCACCCGCTTTTAAAGCTTATAGAGTCTGAACTGATATCGGTTTTATTTAAGCAAAACATAGTTCATATATTAGTCAGTCTGTAGTCAATGTCTGATATCAGAAGTCGACAGAAGTCTCTTACACTCTGCCTGTCTTTCGCTTTTTATATTAGTTACTTACTGTTTATATATCTATCTCTCTCTCTCTCTCTCTCTCTCTCTCTCTCTCTCTCTCTCTCTCTCTCTGCGATAACAGCTTCACAGCGAGCAACGCTTGGGTTTATCTAACTAAAATGCTTAGAGTCGACGATGGTTGAGTCAGCGGAGTGGCTAACTAGCTTGGTGGCGGCATGAAGGGGTCTGCTGAGGGGGTTGAAACGATACTCGTCATGTGTACTGTGTACTGTGTACTGACCTATCCCTAAATCAAAGTTCAAACAAACAAACAACAACATGTATATTTAATACCCTTTCAAGAAGTTGTATAATAAATTCACAACAAAATTTTAAAAAAATTATATAAATAAAATTTCTTTTTAATTGAAATAAAAACAAATGAAAAGCGTAGAAAAATCGTGTCATACATGGGACTTTTTCCCATATTTATATATAATTTATTAAATTAGAAATTTATAATAATATAAATTGTATATAAAATAGAATAATTAATTAAAATTTTGAGTTTTCATTGAGATAAAGAAACAGCAAATTTGCTCATACTAAACCTACTTTTTCGACATATTAATCCAATGACAGCTAAGGTATAGTAGTCTGTAATTGACCCTGTAACAAATGCATCTGCATCTGTGAGTTTCAGTATGAGTTTTCTCAAGCAACAACAAAGTTTCACATAGTAAACATTGATTAAACAAAAGGACAGTTATCTGTGTATATCGGCTCAGTGTGTCGCATTGATCAAGAATATATGTACATATATGTGTATACTTTGTGGGATCTGTCACGCCCTTTTTTAAGGCGTTGCTCGTTGCTTGATCAAATTATAATACCCGCTGCACGTAAATTATATAAAAAACGACAAATATTGCAAATTGGCAAACAGCAACAAAAAGAGAGGGAAGAGAGTGTGAGATTGTGGAGGGGAGGCGAGAAGTGTAGCAGGAGAGAGAGAGAGAGAGAGAGAGAGATGGTGGCTGTGAGAGGGGGTGGCGGGGGCTGCAGTTTATTTGTTGCAGCTTTTGCGTTGTTTAGTTGCTGCTGCTTCTAATGATGTTGCTGTTGTTGTTATTGTTGTTGTTGTTGTTGTTGTTGCAAGTCATTGAACCCAAAATAAACAAATCAAAATGCCAATGTCGTGAGTGCCAAAAAGCTCAGGTGGTGGTGGGTAGGGGGAGAAGAGAGAGTAAGCATGCAATATGCGAATTAACGCTACGATTGCCGGTCAAAGTTCAGTGTGCAACTGAAATAGATCAATAGAAGAATACCTGCATTCACCCCCCTCCCTTCTGCCACGTCGGTTTGCGCTCAAGAGTTTTCTCACCTTGACTACCGCATTTGCTTGTTGTTGTGGAAATGCAGGAAGCAATGGAAAATGGAATGAAATGACATTTATGAGGATGACAAGTCTTCGGGGCGATTGCGGAGGGAGCGCAAGGAGAGAGGGGAGAGGGGAGAACAACAGAAATAGCATGTCGTAGTTGCATTTTCTTTGCTTCAATCGCTTTAAGATTCCTTTGTCCATATTGCTATCACTCTCGCTCTCTTCTCCGTCTACGTCTCCCGTCTCTCTCTCTTTCTCACTGTCCGTCTGTCTCTGTCTGTCTGTCTGCCCGATATGCACTTGGTTCATTATAGATAGCATTAATTAGCATTTTATTAATTTACACGTCTGTCGCATTCGAATTGTGCGGTCAGAGAATTTAATTATTTTGGCCTTGGCTTTGATTTAACGCCAACATCAATACCCCCCCCTACACCACACCCCCTTCCCATTCACTCTTTACCTGTCGAAGTGTGCGTCCTTTAGGCCTGCCTATTAACCCACTGCCATCAATTGCAATTACTGCACAATACATTTTCATTCACAACTTTTACGTTTTCCACTATATTTTATTTGAGGTTAAACTCGACTTTACGCTTGGCTAATATAGAAAGTATTTAATAAGTACTGTATTTAAGCTCTCGATTTCTTAAGTTACTGTAAAGATATTAACATGTATTTGCGCCTATTCATGTTCAACTATATTTTATTTGAGGTTAAACACGATTTTATACACAGATCATATTAAAATTGCATTTTAAATTTAATCTATATTTTATTTTTTTATTTATTTATTTAATTATTATTTATTTATTTTTTTATTTAATGTGAAATTCTTTGCTTACTACTTGTGCTGACTGTAAAGATATGCATAACTTTTCACTTCAACTATATTTTATTTGAGGTTAAACACGATTTTACAATACAGATTATTTTCGAATTTAATTTTTAAAATAAATTATTTATTTTTAAATTTCTAGTTTTCTATTTATGTTATCTTTAAACAATATATGCACATTTTAAATTTAAACTTATTTAAATTTATTTACTTTTGAATTCATTGTTTTTTATATTTATATTTTTTATATGCAAATATAAAATATAAAAAAAAATAATAAATATAAAATATAAAAAAATAATAAATATAAAATATAAAATATTTATATTAAAATCAATAAAATATTTCAATATTTCTTTAAATTTGAAATTTATATTCGTTGCTTTTATTTTCTACTATATTTAAGTTGAGGTTAGACCCGACACTACATATAGATCATATACTATAAATTTAATTAAAATGTATTTAATATGAATAATATGAATATAAATATATGAATAATAATTAATTATTTAATAGAAAATTTCTTTAAATTCGAATTACTCGATTTATATTCGTTGTATATTTCTTTTCTACTATATTTAAGTTGAGGTTAGGCCCGATCATATACTATAAATTTAATTAAAATGTATTTAATTTGAATAATAGAAATTAATTATTTAATAGAAAATTTCTTTAAATTAAAATTACTCGATTTATATGCTTGTGTTTTCTATTCAACTATATTTCAATTGAGGTTAGATCCGACTCTGCGCACAGATCCAACAAATATCTAATTGGAAATTATTGAAATTAAAATTGCTCGCTTTCTATGTAATTGAACTTTAAAGACATTCCTTGCTTTTACTTGTTCGCTTTCGCTTTGCACATTATGTGCTGTATTTTTGGACTTAAGATAAGATATATGAGAGGAGAATATAGCATGCATTATAATGAGGCGTCACAAATATGAACTCTATCGTTTTAAATGCGGATTTTGCTTTGTTCTTGACATATTCGTATCGCTTTTGCAGGTTCATTGCCATCAGCAACAGCACTTAATGCCAGCCTATTTGGTAGGGGGAGAGGGGAGAGTTCCCTCCTGTCTCTCGGCCGTTATCATTGCAATATCGATAATTCACATAAGCACTGCACTCACACAACCACAACCACCTGCAGTGAGAGGGGGGGAGGAAACGTTTACCATTTGTTTACCACATGCACACACTCCCCTCACAACACACACACACACACCTCCTCCTTCTATTGCCCTATATAATTTGTGTATTTTTGGTTGTTTATACCCTGTACAGGGATATATTAACTTTGTGAAAAAATGCCCGTCTGTCTGTCTGTCTGTCTGTCCGTCTGTATGAACGCGTTGATCTCAGCAACTATAAGAGCTAGAGACTTCAAATTTGGCATGAAGGTTCCTCTATACCGTCCGCAGATCAAGTTTGTTTCAAATTTTGGATACCTCCCCCGCCTTCCCCCGCAAATCGATCAAAACTCTTTATACCTTGTTTTTAAAGAATACTGTTCTGAAACACATGTGAAAGTTTCATAATGATCGGTCCAGGAATAAGGAAGTCATTCAGAAAAGAAAGTAGAAAGAAAATTTTTGAACATTTTGAAATGACAATTAGAATTCGTTAGTCCGCTCATAGCTGCTAGCTTTTGCAAGTGAACACATTCTCGCCGAAAAGCTGAGTGTTGTGTCACTTCAAATGTCGTACTGCTTGCCGACAATTATATTGCAAGTCTAAACGTAATGCATGCAGAGATTTGTATAAAATAATCAATTAATTGTGATTTACTGTAAAAGTTGCCAGACAAATCTATAGAGTACGTTTATTATAGAGAACTGTACAGGGTATTATACTGTCGGCTGCGGTCGACTGTAGCCTTTCCGTCTGGTTTTTTTTTTTGAAAATGCACGAGTTTTAAAAATAATTTGTTGTCTTTTGTTCCCAAATGTTTTCTTTATAATATTACATAGATCTTACCTTCGCTCAGTCTGTGCTTAGAGCTGAAATCGAACTTTGTTGTTTATAGTTTAAAACTTGTATTTTGTTTGCTTTCCCTTTGTTATTAATTAATCTATTTTAATTGTTGCACTTTTTGTTTATTGTGTCCTTTATATATTTTATTATTTTTATTAGATTCTTTTATTTTATGGGCAAACTTCACTTGGCACTCGATGCTCGCTGCAGAGCTGCTGATTTCAAAGTGAATACGAGAGCTTGATATGAAACGCGGTTTCAAAAATCGAAAACAATAAAAAAAGTATATAATATATATATATGTATATATATATAAGTATCTATATATGTGTGTACGTATATAGAGTGTTGCCGACAGGAGCGTGTAACTTTTGCCGAATTCTTGATAGGAGGGGTAGGGGCGGGAGGAACACTACTACACGATGGGGAATTCTTCCAGAACTTAATTCTGGAGTGAACACAGCCGTTGTCGTTGTCAGTGTGCGGCCGATTAAAATAAAAAGAATCATGAGAATGTTCAGCGAGCGACGTAAATCTACAAATGTCTCTCTTTCTCTCTTTCATTATCATTCTCATGCTTGCTTACGCTCCCATTCATTTCTTATCACTGCGAGCAAGAGAGATGGAGAAATGAAAACACACAGAGTGGCAGAGAGAGGGACAGAGAGGGGGACAGAGAGAGAGAGGGAGAGCAACGCATTGGACACAATCAGATTCGAATTAGAGACTCTTATCATAGCGATTTCGAATCATTAATTTTTGTTGTACTGCTTTATAATATGATTACTTTTTACTCCACATTGTGGGGAGTTATGTGCGTTAGAGAGGGGGGCTGGTAACTGTGTATTAGAGGAGTGTGGAGTGGGGGGGGGGGTGTTATGCAGCTTGTGATTAGTGTTAAACTTTAATTAACAACTTTTCTCAACATTTATAGAATGAGCCAAATAAATATAATAACTACTCTCTCTCTCTCTCTTGTCTGTCTGCCAATCTGTCTGCCAATCTGTCGCTTTCAACGGTCATTGAATTTGGCAAACTTAAAGCTCAACAAACAATTCAAATTTATAATAAAAAACAAATTGATTTCAAATATAAATAAATATAAAGAGAGCTTTAAGCTCTATTAAAATAAGTACATCAATTGTAAAAGCTTTAAGCTTACACCTCTGTAAATTACAAGAAATTTCACTAAAACTATTTTTACTTTGTTATAAACATAAAGTTACAGTTACATTTTCTACAGGGTATTTGTCGTCGGGGCTGCCCAGTTAACAAATCTTTCACTATGGTTTTCAAACGTAACACATTTCTTTTTGTCGTATTTAAGTTTATCTAATAAAAAAAAAAAACTATTTGCAAATGTTTTTGGTGGAGCAGCTCGTCGCACAGTGGGACCAACTTTATTGTGACAAACTCTAATCACCCCCAAAAGTTATGAGTTGTAATGTTATGAATAAAGTTAATAGTAATAATAATAATAATATTTACGTTATGTTGTTTGAGTCTACATATTTCATGAGGTTTGTCCCACTGTGCGCTCGTTTCGCACTGTGCGCCTAATTTATGTGTAAACGATATTAAAATTGATTTTAGGCAAAATACTTTTGTTGATAGCTGGTCGCATGCTTTGGGCCATGATTAATAGCTGTGTGGGCGTGGCGCGGCGAGAAGGCGGAATGACGGCAACGTCGATCGCTGGCCGAATCTTTGGTCTATGCCCTGTCACTTGGTAGTGCCATCGATTGTCTTATCTCCGACATCGCTATTGCCCGCGTTTAATCAGTCCGAGACCATCAAATTATTTAAATGGGGAGAACTGCACGGCGAGCACAGGAGCAGGAGAGTCGACGGGGAGAGAGCCTCGGGTTTTGGGGTGCGCAACTCGTGATCGGGCCGAACATACATCGATCTTTGCTTCTCCTTCTCCTTCCCCAGCACCTCCTCCATCTCCTTCTTCACCCTCTTTTCTGCCTAGTCTTCTAAGTCCCCTGAGCCCTCTCGACCCCCCCACACTACAGACCGCCGTTGCCGTCACACGATTTACGATCGTCGTCGTAATGCGACCTGATAAGCGACCAGGCTACATACGAGTGCCGAGTCATTGATAAGCGAATTCACTTTGTGTTGTTTCGCTTCGATTTCAATATACGAGCAATCGCACACAACTTCTGGCAAAACAAGAGTGTAAAACTTCCATTACATCAGCAAATACATCAATACCCTAACCCAATCCAAAGCTTAAAGCATTATTATTGTATACCGCTGCGTTAATCGATACAATTATCGATAGATAATAGATAGTTGTATCAGTGGCTTTTGTGTCAAGTCTGCTTTCTAAGCTAATATGCTCAGTGCAGACTTCGAAGTTCTCACATATAGCCACAAGCACAGCAAAGCTTAAAGCTTTATTTCTGTTAGCAGCACGGCAGATCGACAGATTTATCGATAAATCGATTAGCTAATATAGTCAGTTTACACTTCCTTACACTTCCTTAAAGCACCGCAAAGCTTAAAGCTTTCTTATTGCTAATTGCAGGGCTGATAGATACATTTATCGATAGATCGATCGCCCGAATGTCAAGTCTATTATTAATATATTACGCTCACACTCCAAAGTCCTTAAATCGTTTAAAGCTCAGCAAAGCTTAAAGCTTTCTTATTGTCAGTTGCAAAGCTGATTGATACATTTATCGATAAATGGATCAGTTGATTGTTAAGTCTTGCCAATAAGCTAATATATTCACGTTGCTCTCCCAAGTCCTTAAATATAGCTTAAAGCTCAGCAAAGCTTAAAGCTTTCTTATTGTCAGTTGCAGAGATGATTGATACATTTATCGATAAATGGATCACTTGATTGTTAAGTCTTGCCAATAAGCTAATATATTCACCTTACCCTCCCAAGTCTAAAACACAGCGAAGCTTTATTAATGTTATTTGCAGAGCTGACAGATACATTTATCGATAAATATTTTGCTGTCGCGTCTAGTCTCGTCACGCAGCTGATACGCCCAGCTTACCCTACCTTTCACCATCTATAGAAGCTGCAGCTTGCAGTTGCTAGAGCATTCAATGGGACAAGCGATAACAATATCGATAACGATTGCGAGATGCAACTGGAGCAGAACCGAAATCAATTACAAAACGCACAGGAGCGGAGTTAGCCAGGTGAGGGTTAAAGGAATAAGGCGCCTTTGCGTTAAGTGTCAATGTGCGATATTCACTTGCTCTGTGTTTCACTCATCATTTCTCATTAAACAGAGAATTTTGAAGAGTCTATTTCATAGTTGGTAAGTCGATAAGCTGGGATCGAGACTCAATAGATAATACATTTCGTGCAGCCCTCGCCTTTATATTTATGCACATATACACATCAATTGAGCAACACATGCGCAACTACAACTGCTGTGACCATGGAAGATTTGCCGGTGGATAAGCCAAGATCAACAAACAGTCCGAAGCCAAACTGGTGCTGCCTCATGGACAATCTGCCCACTCAGGGATCTGGGGACGGGCCAACGCCGTGCCAGCCAACAAAACTGTTCCAGTGGCTGTCGGACAAGAATCTGCCGCAATTGGAGGACGAAACGCCACCGACCAGCTTCTACGAGGTGCTGGAGAATGCCGAGATCGCGTTCCACTGCACGCAGTGTGACAAACTATTGGTGAGCCTCAATGCGGAGTCACTGCAACGTACAATTGGCACCCAGACCCAGATGCTGAAGCTGATCCAGGCGCAAACACAGACACAGGCACAGTCGCAGAGCCTTAAGCAGTCACAGGAACAACCAACACAAGTCCTAACACCACGAAGGCTCTTTCAGCAACAGACTCAAACTCCGTCTTCGAGTTCGAGTTCGACTCCGACTTCGACTGCGACAGCGACCTCTGCTCGAGCTTCTGCGCAGCCAGACCATGTGTCCTATCGACGACCCTATGCCACGCTGTTACACGATATGTGGTTGCTGCGCCAACGTTCGTTGTGGTCCCTGCTGAAGACCCTGCTGCTGTGCATCTCGCTGCTCAACGGTGCCTACTTGCTCTGCCGTGGCATCTGCCGGCTGGCCATCTTGCGTCGCCTTTTGTTATCCGTTAAGCCATTGGCAACACCACCGCCACCGCCACCACCACCGCCACCAATCTCGGTGACGAGCTCGTTGCCAACATTCCTGTGGGGCCAACTCTGTCGGCTGGCCAGGAAACTGCACATCATATGACCGCAACCGCTCCTGGATATTAAACACGCACACACAGAGCGCACAGCGCACAGCGGGATTGAGATCGAGATAGTGTTTTCTAAAATAGTTTTTTCTATTTTTATAACCGGGCTAAGTCGGGCTATTTAAAGCCCCCGCTCCCGGTTGTGATCACAGATAGCGTAGCTCGCTTAAATGAAGCCCATTTCCGATTGTTCCCTGCTTCCACTCCTGTTTTTCCAATTCATCTGCAGCTGTGTGTGTGTGTGTGCGTGTGTGTGTGTGTGCGTACAGTCAACAATAACAATTACAGAGACTTAGATTACCCCTGGACCTGTTCCAAACATAAATTTCATTATGTACCCGCGACGCCAACGAAGATAACAACGTTGACACCAACTCAAATTTACGGTCAATACTCACAGCTTCTCCAGCTCCGCACCTCTCTTCTCCACCTGCACATCTCATGACACACATATATATGTATATGAAATACTCAATAAATACAACAATTGCACACGAGTTGCAGTCGCAAGTAACAACTTTACAGTCGAGTGTGCTCGACCGTGAAATGCCCGGTATTTAACTTTAAGTTGCATTAAAAAGTATTCCCAAGTACACACACACACACACACACACACACTTCTCACAAGCTGCGAACACTAGGTGGCGCCAAATCAAAGGTTAACTTCTGTTTTTATCAGCATACACAAAAAGCCTGTTGAATTGCATGCCTAGCAAAGGCAGAGTACTTCCTCTATACACCTGAAGATATCTAAAGTTTTAAGCGAGCTTATCTGCATAGGGTATACAGCAACCTGTATAACTCTTATAGTCGCCGGGACTAACGCACTTCAACAGACAGAAGGTCAAGTCAAGGCAAAATCAAGTTGATGTTGATTAAGAATATAGCTTAGTAGAACAGAGATATACATTATGCTGAGTGTAACAAACGTTCTCAAGCGTATGAAATGCACCCTTTCAAAATGTACAGGGTATACAGAGAGTGTAAGCGGCATTAAAACTTAAAGAAAGTCTGCTTGAAATGGAATTTATATAATATGTGCAAATTCGTACTTAGATCAAGTTCACACGTACTTTAAATCTAATAATAGGAAATATACTCGATTATATTTCTAATTTCAAATAAATGCAGGTCATTAAACATTTACACTTTCGTTCGAAGACAATCTCTGTGAACTTAGTATACATTTGATACTGCCTAGGAATAGATTAAGGTACAAAATTATTCTCGAAGTCTATGGGAAATTCCATTCGGATTTATAGGCTGAATACCAAAATCTGGTCAATGGCCGACAGATTTGCTCGAATCCAGACTGTCGAAACTTTGATAACGAACACCTTTTACATACGTTTAGCACTTAAGTTCACTCATATATGTATATATATATATATATATATATATATTGTATGTAGATAGATCAATATATACATATAGATTTTATAGGTGCATTCACTTGCAGCGTCGCGACACTTCGTCCACAATGGAACTTGAGGTTGTCACTTGAGGTGGCACTCCCAAGGTGAATCCCATAATTGTTCGCCTTGAACAGACTCTTGGAAGCATCAAGGATTAGTGTTAGCCGGTGTTATCAAAACATGTGCACGACGACGTCAATTTGCACAGTAGTAGAATGGTATTTTTATTTCTGAAACGTTCATAAACGATCGATTCGGATAAGATAAGCAAGTCGAACATGGTGTTTTATGGGTTCATCTTCAAGAAACGAACTACACAACGACATCGGTTAAAAGCACGTGCTCCAATAACAAATATTTTCACAAATTTAGTATTTATTAGTTTTGTATTTGTCTGGGGTCTGAGGTTCATTTAATCTCTATATACATATGTATGTACATATGTATGTATGTATATTATATTTGAACAAGTCACCGTCAAGGCTAAAACATAAACACGAGACTTGCAATAAGATTTTGGTTCTCTCTCTCTCTCTTAAAATGGTAAGCGCCTCAAAAGAGAGCACTTGCATAGCGCTTTATTTTATATTCGTAATCAACACATATATATATATGAATACTATTAATAAGTTCTTTAATCTAAGACAAACTTTATTTCTTCAATAAGTTGAGATTTCACAACTGTGTCAGCTGATCGGCTTTCGCTCTCTCTCTCTCTCTCTCTCTCTCTCTCTCTCTCTTCCAGCTCTGCCAGACTTCAGCCCATCAGTACATACATACATATGCATATACATATTTACAGTCGCGTCCGTTCACAGCAGTCAGTTTGTTCACTACATCAACATTCAAACTGTTTATGATTTTTTTTGTTGCCTTTACATTTTTCTTTGAAACTAAAAGATTTTCAATTGTATACTATTTACAGTACTCCTTGCTTATTCACAATGTCAAGGTCTCATTCCCATCCAGACACGACTGTATTTATGCTTGTGCTCCTCAGTATCCCTCAAGCTCTCCTTTATCATTACTCATAATAACATTTAAATAGAATTGATAAACAAACGCAGCTTCCGTGAGTTATAATAAAATTAATAGTTAAATTGTAATTTTATGACAGAAAGGATTTCCCATTGTAAAATAGGCTGCATTCAACATGGAAATTCATTTTTGCTATTGAATTGATTACTGCAATTTGATTTGTCTGTTATTGTCGTTGTTCCTGTTGTTGTTCTTGTTGTTCTTTATTTGTCAATCAGCTGTCATTGTCATTCGTTGTTATTGCTTTCAATATGTGCATCGAGCATGAAAATGTACATTTTCTTCATCGTCCTCCCCACTCACCTTTCCCTTGACACCACAAGCTATAACCGATGACACGTGTGCGAAGAAGTAATTCAAGCAAATTAGCTGACAAAACATGAGAAACATATGTACTTACATACGTACATACGTATGAAAGCTCACAAACTATATATGTATATTGTGCATACATATGTACTTGTGCCTGTGTTTGTGTATGAGAAGGGGCATTCAACAATCAACGGCAAATTGTTGATAACCATTTTATTTTGCATGCACCAATACAACGTCAACTGTGACAGTAACAACAACAACAACAACAACAACAATAACAGAAATGACTGCAGCTGCAATAACAACAACTTTGAGTCAGCGCAGCCTAAAAGCAGGCAACGGTTCTTAAGAACTTTAAGAGCTTGTAAGCGCACAAAAGCTGAATGCACTGCCTGCTTGCACTAGTCCCGTTATGAGCGCGGGACAAGGGCACAGCGATAGAAAGATAGCAAGTGAGCGAGCGAGCGAGTGTGTGAGCGAGAATGATGCATATGATGCTGGCACACAGGTCACTAGGGTCGTTTGCAATGTTGCTGCTTTCTATTTAACATGCACTTGTTCATTGTGCCGCATTAATAATGTAAGCCGCTGCACATGTGAGTGTGCTTGTGAGACTGTGTGTGTGTGGGTATTGAGATAGATGTCGCACCTGTTGAGGTCTGCCTGCAGCAACATGACAGCAGAGATAGCTCAGATAATAACCAACAGATTGCACATGTATGTATATATGTATGTATATAAATGTGAAACTGTTGAACTAATTATGTGTGCTACATACATACATACATATGTATGTACATTCATTTACTACTATAAAAGGCACAGGGAACAGCAAAAAGCGCATTGGCCATGCCACTAAAAGTATCCTCTTTTCGCTTAAATTGAATTGCATTCTGCCATTAAATTCATGTTTTACTGTACTTTCGCTTTTGCCTTCACTTTCGCTTCAATACAAATGCTGCACGTGTCGTGTCTCGTGCCAGTCATTCTGTCTGCTTATAACTCTGACCCCATCCCCCCCCCAGCCCACCTCGCTAACTCGTTCTATCATTCTGTCTTTATTTGTATGGTTCAGTGTGCATGTGTGTGTGTGTGTGTGCTTCTATATGTATGACAGGTGGTTTTATCGATGCAGCGCTGCCATTTGCATGTCCCTCACTGTGGAATCTTTCTATCTTTGTCTGCCACATAAACTTACAGTCGCTGCCTTTCTTACTGAGCGGGGCCACTGTTGGGTCAGTAGGACGAGTGGGGCGGGGGTTTGAGTGTAAGGGGGGCACGTGCCACGTGACGGTTGCTTAAACGTGGGTCGATCTTTTTGACTGCAGGTCACGGACACGGACTAGCGAAACGATGACGCGGCGCAACGCGGAACAGGCACAGCGCGCAATCCAATTTGTTCACGTAATTAATTTGAAGGCTCGCGCTAATTTGGATAACAACAAACAATTAGTTCGTTTAACGCAATTTTGTCACGCACACACGGAGCCAGAGCCACAGACATAGCCACAGTCACAACCAGAGCTGTGTGCCAGTGCCAGAGTCGGAGTCGAAGCCTTAGCCCTAGCCGGCCGGATCTGGTGTCGGAGCGACGACCGACCTGCCGGACCGACCGGTAAATTTGAAATCCGTGGCCCGTCGGCAATTGCCTAATGTGGATACGGATGCAGACAGACAGGCGCACACGGCGACTGACAATGCCGCAGTGGCCGTGGCATTTGCGCAACGGCCACCTGAGGATTTGGCGGCTCTTAGTTTTCTTTGCTATTTTGGCTGAGAGTGAGACGGCGAGCTTTCACCTTTCAAATACAGCGCCGTTCAGGAAGCTTGAGAGCTTCGATTGCATAAAGCTTTCCAATTTTTAAATGTCATCGAAAGCACACAACGATACAGGATCTTCTCCTCCAGACTCTAAAAATAAGCATATTTACATGGATACACATAAATTTTAAAATTTTATTACATTTATTTTGTTAATTACATTTAATATGATCAGATGACATTTACGATGAGTATATATATGAATGATGAATAAGTAATGTATGAATTGAGTGAAAAATGTGTTGAAAATGTGCAGCAATCGCTTTGCTATTGTCCAGCGGCTTTGCAAACTATGGCTCGCCGCCTACGGCGCCTTCTTCTTCGTCAATGTCCACCCAGCCGTCGTCGCTCAGCTCAGCGATGGTGTCAGTCTCATCCACCACAGCTTGTACGCTAGTGTCATCCTCGGTGGAGCCAGAATTAGTGTTGCTATCAGGAATTGTTGCTTGTGTCCATCCAGGCATGTTATCGCGCTCCCTCTGTTGCCTTTGGGTAGCCTCCGTTTCAGATGACGAATCGCTGGCTGTCGATGGAGCAGTTTCGGTGGCAGTGACTGTCACCGAAGATGCCCTCCCAGCTTCAATGGCTGCTTTTGTCTTATTGCGCCTTCGAATCGCTTCATACTCTTCCAGATCCGCCAATGTTAGCTGGATAGTTTGTAAATTGCGCTTTAACATAATTTTCCCACCAGAAATTGTGCGCGTCCCAGAAACAGTTATAATACTAGGCTGCCACCCAGCGGGAGCACCTTTTTAAAGCGCGCGGCAGAGATGCCAGCTTTTCGATGGCTCATGGTATCGAAAATTACAATTTTTTATAGCAAACAATATTTGTTTTTAATTATTTTCATAATTTGTATATATAATCACTATTAATTTGAAAAGGAATGATACCCTTTATTTTGCAAGTTCAAGAAAATATATTTTAATGTATATCAAATATTTTAAATTAAATCGATATCTCACTTCTCGATAACATCATCGGCCGACCGCCACCCACCTACTTTAAAGTCTATCGCTGCCAAGAAATTGTTTTTCAAATTCAAGTTTGAAAATGTAAACCACTAACTACATGTCCCATACTTTCCATTTCCAAAATAATATGAAAATTTATGCTGTGAGATAAAAAATTCGATTTAATCAATATGCTTTTCTCAGCCAAATAGAGTTCAGTTGAACTATCACAGTGAAACAGCTGTTCACCCTTTTGACGTTGCGCTGAGTCGCAATCTCCCTAAAAAGTGTTGTAATGCCAACTCAATCATGTAATAATCTATCGATGCTTATAATCATTTTCTTTTTAAGTTTTTTTTTAAAATATATTGATAGAATTGTAGTAACGTTTATTGCTAATTAGCTTCTGTATCGTTGATCCTAATATATGATTCTAATTACATTTTGAAAAGGCGCTAAAACTAAGCTTGACGTGATCAAATCGTAATAGACTTCGAAACCATATTGTCTGCTGTATAATTCTATATGAAAGCCTTAACTGACCTATTTCAGTGATAATTTTAACTGCCTTTCACGTCGAATGACATCTTATCATTTTATTTTTATAATATTGGGAGGAAAATTCTGAATTCTGCTGTGACAGACAGATGCCAACAGGTCAAACTCAATTTCATGCTAATCTATTCTGCTTGCATATACAGACTTATCACATTGAACAATAGACAATACCGAAAGGGCAGTTAGTACACTTTAGCTTTCTGCTAGATCAGTAACAAGCGGAGAATAATGTTAATTGATTATTACAAGAATTTTAAGCTAAAAGGGGAATACTAAAAATTATTATGTAAGTCTCTTGAGTTTCTTTTTTATAATAAAATAATTTGTATGTATACAATTATTTAAAAACGTTAATTTGTTGTTTGGTCATTTGAAAACACTCTTATAAGATTGTATGAACAGTGTGTACATGCAATGATTGTTACCGATATATTTTTGAATTATGTGTCGTGTAGGTACACACTGGTCGATTGTTCTGCTGAGGGGGTGGGAAATTGCGCATGAAGCGCAAGAGCGCTCAAAGAACTTCAGTCTCCTGTTATCCTGTAACTGCTAAACGTTCCCTCTATGGCATATCAACATCGTATGCATAATCTAGAGGGTGTGACCAAGTTGAACGACAAAAAATTTTCATACTTTGCTCAGTCTTCGGAATGTGAAGTTCCTGCAGGACATTTATGTCGACGACGTTCCACGTTCCAAACAAAAAATATATATAACAAAAAGAAAAGAAACAATTTAACCGAATCAAATACGAATCATAAATAATTAATGAAAATGCGAAAATCTTGTTAAACCAAAGTGTAACGTCGGCATTTGCATTTACGTTTCGTGGCTGAGCCTGGCGAAAATTAAAAGTAAGAAAAGAAGGATTCTGAAAGCGGCGAACGCCAGAGCTTTGTTTGTTGTGAAAAATTGTGTACCCATTTTGCAAAAGGGAGTGTTTTTGTAATATCCTCCCGTAATGCGACATGCAAAATATGTAAACTATGCAAACTATGTACACATATATATATTCATATATATGTATATATATATAGTATATAATATTACATATGTATATAAATATATATTTCAATCGATGCACATACTTATATATTTTTGTGTATGTATGTGTGTTGAAAAGTGTTGTTATTATTCAAAGCTTGAGTTGAAGCTTCATACTGGGATGCGTGGGTGTGTGTGTGTGTTTCGCGTTCGTGTCCTAAAAAACTAGCAATATAAATATGTACATATATATGCACATATGCATGTATGTATGTACTTGTACATGTATGTACACACACTCACATGCGCCCGCGCCGCTATGCGTTGTGGGCGTGTGTGTGGGTGTGGGAGTGTGTGTAAATTGTGGGTAACTGCGGTCGCATTTCAATTGGAAACTGTCAAATGTTGCAATGCCCAATTGGTCAAAAGCTCAAAGCCGCAACTACAACTAACTAAGCGCAAGATGCTGCGCTGCCCGCCGCCCGCAGTCCGCAGCTTGCTGCATTTCGCATTTCTCTTGTTGACGCTTAAAGGGGGTGGGGCAATTACGAGTGCGTGGCACGAGCACAACGCGAGACCGAGCATAAGGAATAAGGAAACAGCGAACTTTTAATCAATAGATATACAAACACACACACACAGTCATATATAGACACACGACGACGACGATAGCAGAAACAGGACAAAAGCAACAATAACGTGAGCAGTAACAACAACAATGAAAAGTATATCAGTGTGAGCGCGCAAGTTGATGAGAGAGCATTGCGAGAGAGACAAGCAGTTGGACTGAAAACGAAAGATAGAGAGAGAGAGAGAGAGCGCGCCAATAAGAGAGTGAGTAAAGTGAATGAGTGCGCGCCTGGCCGTTACCTTTTTACCGTTACTCGTACTCGTATTTCGTACTCACTGTCGTTGTTGTTTTTGTTGTCTACAAGAAGAGCAAATGTTGAGGAAGAGGAAGACAAGTGAACAAAATTGCTATTGCGCTGGGCAGCGGCAGCGGCAACGACAACGACGACGACGGCAGCGACAGCGACAGCATCAATAACAGAGCGAACATGAATACGAATACAGTGTGCGGGTGTTCGCCGGAGCTGAGATTTAAGGGTGTTTGTGTGTTCGTGCTCTCTCTTTCGGAGTGTGTGTGTGTGGGCAAAAGAATCGTTGGAAAAAAATGGGAGCAAGAACGCGTTGCACAGACAATTTTTAATTAAAGTGCAGGAACATGGCAGGAACTCAATCTGGGTTTTGAGCGTACGCCCACATGCTTATTAAATAATAAAGTCCATGCCCACAGAAGCACACACACACACACACTCACGCAGACGGACACACAGCGACAGACAGGCGCACACACAGTTTACACACATCGATGTGAACAGCCAATCGTACCGGACACTCGTGTGTTTTGTTTAAACAGTGAAAATGTGTACAAGTTCTTTATGCTCATAATTATACAGTAGTATTTCCCACTCATGACTGTAAAGCTAAGCAAATATGTGCTTCCAATAAGAATTTGGCAATGTTTACAAAGCTTAAATTGAATGACTTGTAGCGTAAGGAAGATTGTCAAATGCAAATGCAAAACTTGTGACTCTTAGTTTTGTGAAAAATGGTTGGAAATTTTAAATGATATTCATATGTATGTGTATATACATATATATATATATATATATATATATATATATATATATATATATACATGTATAGTACATTATTTTCTTAGAGAATATGTATGTATAATGAAAGTGAAATGCACAGGAACTTGAGCATTGATAAAGATGTTCTTTATCATTTCATTACAATGCATACACACTCTTATCTGGTATCTAAGTTCGTTCCATATTCATAAGTATATCTATGTATGTATATGTGTATGTATATGTATACCACACAATGTAAACCACAGTTGGAACGTGCCAAAACCACGCCTAAATTCTGTTGAATGGGCCACACATCCTTGAGAACCTTGTGAACTAATTGTATTTCCTTGTCGTCGTCCCTCCCCGCTCCCTTTGCTGTTACAGTGTGCGACAATTTGATGTCAAGAGTTTAAAACTCTGCCCCGAGAGCACGACGCACGACGACGAGGCACCCGTAGGAGCACCGCACTCCACTCCGTCACCATCATTGTCACCGTCACCGACACCGTCACCGTCACCCATCATCGGCATCGTCATCGTCATCGTCATCGTCATCGTCATCGTCAACGTCATCACCATTCTCCATTGTCCATACTCCAGTCTCCATACCTCACATCAGTTGCTTCACATACGTGGACCAGGCAGCACTTACCACACAGTAGACTGTCAGTCCCAAGTCCAGGATGGGCGACTATCATGATTTTACGGATCAGTACAAGGTGCCAGTGATAGCCAAGCTGCTGCACGCATTGCCCCACTACAACATCACGTTCCACAAGATCAACAGCACGTTTCGGCCCAATGATGAGATCTATTTGGAGGTAAGTAAATGATCTATGATCTTCACAGTCTGTCGGGGATTACATGATGAATGGTGAAGCAGAATACAAAAAACTAAATAGCATCTATTTGTCAATATACCTGGCAGAGATACGATTTTGTAGGGTATTTGCGGTACATCAGAAAGCATACTAAATGTATTTAAAAGTTATAATTATTCTATATGGTATTGTCTATCTCAGAAATCATATATAATTCAATATTACTTAAATATTCAATTAATATTCATAATAAAAAAGATTATAACTTTAAGAATACCCTGTAAAAAATGTAAAGTTTGAGAAAATATTATATTATATAATATCTGTAATTATCTGACTATAAGTAGATGTTTTCTGGTCTGCTTATGGCACATTTGAATATTTACAGGGTATTTAAGGCGCATGAGTGTTTCACAAAGCATCGAATGAACTTATAGTTAGTCCTAGTTAGTCCTTCAGTACTTCGTCTCTGAAATATCAGAAAGCATACTAAATGTATTTAAAAGTTATAATTATTCTATATGGTATTGTCTATCTCAGAAATCATATATAATTCAATATTACTTAAATATTCAATTAATATTCATAATAAAAAAGATTATAACTTTAAGAATACCCTGTAAAAAATGTAAAGTTTGAGAAAATATTATATTATATAATATCTGTAATTATCTGACTATAAGTAGATGTTTTCTGGTCTGCTTATGGCACATTTCAATATTTACAGGGTATTTAAGGCGCATGAGTGTTTCACAAAGCATCGAATGAACTTATAGTTAGTCCTAGTTAGTCCTTCAGTACTTCGTCTCTGAAATATCAGAAAGCATACTAAATGTATTTAAAAGTTATAATTATTCTATATGGTATTGTCTATCTCAGAAATCATATATAATTCAATATTACTTAAATATTCAATTAATATTCATAATAAAAAAGATTATAACTTTAAGAATACCCTGTAAAAAATGTAAAGTTTGAGAAAATATTATATTATATAATATCTGTAATTATCTGACTATAAGTAGATGTTTTCTGGTCTGCTTATGGCACATTTCAATATTTACAGGGTATTTAAGGCGCATGAGTGTTTCACAAAGCATCGAATGAACTTATAGTTAGTCCTAGTTAGTCCTTCAGTACTTCGTCTCTGAAATATCGAAGAGTCTTAGTTTAGTAAAGGAAGTCGCAGAAAGTATAGCAAATTTACTTTTTTCTGTTCCTTCATTACTCGCTCTTCCTTAACTGTTTGTATAAGTGCAGTCAAAGAAAGTGTATGCCAGATGCATCAAGTTCCTCTTTAGTCTAACTTAACAAATGTTTAGTTCTTTAGCATAAAAGATGAGTATTCCTTAGTTTTTAATATAGAAAAATGTATTATTTTATAATTATAAGTGATGCATATTAATTCTTCTCTCTCTCTCTCTCTCTCTCTCTTTCCGCTCTCTCGCTGTAGAGCCTGGGAATCTTGGGATCGGTACCGGCAGCACTCTTAATTGTCTCGCTGCTGGGTCTGCTTTTCTACTTGATGACCCGCTGTTGCGATCGGAAGCCGCGTCCTGCTCACTCGATAACCAGCTTGAAGGTGGCCCTCTCCATCGTTACGGTGATGTGCTGTGCGGCAATTGGATTGGGATTGTATGGCAATGATGATCTGCACAATGGGCTGCTGGAGGTGCTGACTGCGGGACGAAAGGTTGACAATTTGGTGACAACGATTAGGAATCAGACGCACATATTGGAGAACACGCTGACCAATCGCATCCGACCGCAATTGGTGGAATTGGCGGATATCTTTGACCAGCCGGTGTCCAATCAGACGGCACTCTCCAAGCTCTTTGTCTCTCTGAACATTGTCCAGGGTAATGTGACGTTGGCCACGAATGCGGCCAGTGATATCCGGCGACCTTTGATGGGCATCTCGATGACGCACTTCCTCACTGTGAGTAGATCTTGTTGTTGCAACCAATTCACAGTCATGTTGCCTTTTCCATGCACAGCGCGGCGATCAATGGGAACTCATTCGTTGGCCAGGCACGGTGGCAACTCTGGCCCTGCTGCTCGTCCTCTGTGCCGTTCTGCTGGTGGGCGTGGCACGGCATTCCCGCTGCGCCTTGATATTGTTCAGTGTGTGCGGCCTACTGGCCGTCACCGGCTCCTGGTTGATGTCCGGCCTGTATCTGTCCTCATCGGTGGCTGTGGGAGATTTGTGCATCAGCCCGGCGGACTTTCTGGTCTCCACGGCACCACGAGATCTGCCCACCAATGTCCTGCTGCACTACACCCAATGCGAGCCAGGACACACCAATCCCTTCACGCAACGTCTCCGCGAATCGCAGAACTCCCTGAACAATGCTCGCAGTGCCATGGCCACCGTGATGAAGATCTCCCTGGTGCTGTTCAAGAGCTCGGGCCTCCAACCGAAACTGGGCGCCGTGAATGCGGATTTGAATAGCAGCGAAAGATTGCTGACCCAATTGACCGCATTGGTCGACTGCAAGGCGGTTCATCATAATTTCCTGGCTGCGGCACGTGGCCTTTGCGAGGGTGGACTACTTGGCCTGGTGTTGATGCTGATAGCCAGCTTTATAGCCGCAATCTTGCTAACAATAATGGTGTGGGTTGATTCGCACACGTGGATCTATATACGCAAGCGTAATGATTATGCCCAGGTGGATGAGCCATCGTATATATCACATCCGGCGCCACAGAATCATCAGCAGATGATGAATGCGGCACGCACGTTGCCGCGCAACCACAACGGGTAGGTGTTAATTGATCCCTAGACTGATCCCATTGCAGCTTTTGGATACCCCACACCTCTAATTGCAGGCACTTCAGTCCCCCCGTGATCAGCGGCTCCCACACGTTGCAGCATCCGAACAAGCGACAGCAGCACGAGATGATGGCGCACGCACACATCCAGCAGAACATGCGGGCAATGGGCACCCATACGCTGGGTCGACTGCCGTCGCATAACCACAGCCCCACCCATATGACTGGTAAGTCCAAAATCCGACAGAAATCCAGTAGCAGCACCACAACCACAACCACCGACAACAAATATACACACACAAACACACACACATCATACCATCACTAGCACTATTAGCATCACTAGCACTTTCCCCTCCACCACAACACATTTCCCTCCTCTCAGTCTTTGATTTACTATCACTTCCCTTCTCTCTCTCTCTTTCTCTCTATGTCTCTATCTCTTTCTCTCTTTGTTTTACTATCCTTCTCTTGCTCTTTGGGGCTGATTCATTGAGTGTGTTGACGACTTATAGCTAAACTTAAATTAGATCACACTCTTCTGTTTTCCTATTCAAAAATCTGTTATATAACATAGAGAACATAGAGAGCAGTTAACATAGTCTTCTTCCTTTGGAACCATTGCGTATGATTATCATTTATAAATATATTTAAAGTAGCTCAAACGTTCCTTTGATAGTGAAAGACTACTTTTGATTCAATATTATCAAAGCTGTATTATTAACAGTGTCTTATTCGACAGTCTGTTAATTAACATAATGAGCGGTAACATAACCTTCGCTCTCTTCAAACGTTGATTGCAAATTGCATTTATAGATATGAAATGAAATATATATTGTAGATTTAATAGTTTTAAAGGTTTTCATTCAAAAATCTGTTAATTAACATTGTCTTCACACTTTTGAAGCGTTAACTGTTCCCTTGATTTATAGCTATCGTTATTTCAAAACAAAATCACACTCTTCTTTTGTCGATTATAATAAGGTAAATATTATATATCTAATAAAATCCAAATCTGTAAATTAGCAAAGAGAGCAGTTAACATTGTGTGTCGGTCTTTTGAAACATTGAGTGAATATTTCATGTAGGAAAACTTCTTTCAAACTATGTTAAACTCTCTTAATATTTGAGATATTTTTGATTATGCAAGTGCAAATGTTCGAGATTTGCAATTCTTCAGCTTCAATTCTTCAACTCTTCAATACAGCATTCAAAACATTTGCTTTTTCTAGCTTACTCTTTGAGGGTTAAACGTCCCCTTTGATATGATGTTAATTAACATCATTAACAGAATCCATCAGCTGTTAATTAACATTATGAGAAGTAAGTTTTTACAGTGCGAAATCTTCTCTACAGATGCCTGTAGTCTCTTTGAGGAATCTGAATATAGTACTTTCCGAAGGGGTTTCACTGTAGTTACATTCTCAGTGGGTTTAATCTTATACCTTCGCCTGTTGATATCCATCTAATTGTCTCATCTCTCTCCGCCTCCGCATCCGTTTCCGCATCCGCATCCGTATCCTCATCCGCCTTGCTAATTGTGTGTACATTTTAGGTCCCAATAACGGTAAATATGCAACCCTAAGCAAACAATGCAAAACTTTGGAAGCCAATGACTTTTACTGAAAATCGTCGCCAGCCGCCGCCGTCGCCGCCGCCGCCGCCGCAGCAGCAGCCGCTTCTTCCGTACCGCCGACGACCCAGGCCCAGGTGGCCCAGGCCCATGCACATGCCCAGCAGCAGGCACAACAGGCACAGCAGCAGCAGCAGCAACAGCAACAACAATTGGGACCTCAGCCAATCTATTGCCATCATCCGCACCAGCATCCACATGCCCATCCCCATGCACATCCCCATTCACATTCGGCCGCCGTTGCCGCCGCCGTTCAGCATCAGCATGCCATCTATCATCAGCAGCAGGCTCAGGCCCAGGCCCAGGCGCAGGCACAGGCTCAACAGTATGGAACATATACGACGGCAGCGGCGGCACATCATGCCCAGCAGCATCATTTGCCGCCGCCGGGTCAGAGTCAGATTTATCAACAGATTCCGGCCCATTTGGCGGGTCAGTTGGCACAGAATGGTAATCCGCATTCGATTTATCAGCCGCTGATCAGTCAGGGTTCCATCTATGTGTCCAATTTGGCGACAATGCGACGCCAGAATAGCCAGGGTGGACCACAGATACCTGCGCATCATCATCAGCCGCCGGTGCAGGCGCAACCGCCGCCAAATCCGCATCATTCGCAGCAACAGACGAATCCGCATCCGCATCCACATCCACACCCGCATCCGCATCCCCACCAGCAACAGCAGTCATCACAACAGCCACCGCCGCCGTCACAGCAACAGCAGCAACTGCATCCCCATCCCCATCAGCTGAAGTCGCCGCAACAGCAGCAACAGCAGCAGCAACAGCAACAGCAACAACAGCTGCCTCCAGATGTGGCTGAGGTGGTGCCAATTAGCACCACCATAGATACGGGCATCTATGATCGCGATAAGCAGATCTACAAGTGCTCCACATTGCGGCAGGGCGGCAAATTTGATCCCAAGTACAAGCCATCAATATTGAACTGTCCGCTGCCGGAGATTCCCAAGGATGCGGAACAGCCGAAAGTGGAGTCCATCTACCAGCAGCAACAGCAGCATCATCAGACACAGAACTACTCCAAGTAAGTTGAGCTCCAAATTGGTGCGTCATCTCAATACGTCTCTTGCAGAACCTTGCAGCGGCCACCGATGAAGTTGCCGCCTCAAATGAAGGCTATACCGCCACCACGAATTGGCACGCCCACCTCCCCACCGCCCCCGGCGGCACAGCCCGCCCAGAGTCTGGGCGATGGCGCAGCGCAGCTGCAGAATGGCGGTGGCGGTGGCAGTGCCAATAATGATGACGCTGCACTGCCTCCACCACCGCTGGAGGCACAAACGCATCTGGGCAACACAGTAGATGCCACGCCCCCCCCAAATCACGGGCCCAGACAGCCAACGGCAAGGCGGCCAATGGCCACACCATGGCACTGCACAATGGCGGCGCCGGCGTCGCTGGATCAACTGCAGCAGGAGCTGCTCCCGCTGGCGTCATGGACGATGACGATGATCTGCCGCCGCCGCCGCCGGCGATAACAGATGAGAGCAACTATGCGGTAACAGAGCTGTAAGAGGGAGGGAGAGAGAGAGAGAGAGAGAGAGAAAGAGATAAAGCTCTTTTTTTGGTTCTTGAAAAACTTAAAAACTTTCACAGGCAGCAAAAACAACAACAACAACCACAAATTACTCGACTTGCTACTTTTGTATATATAAAAGCAAACGAACAAACACATGCACAAATACATGCATAACACACACACACACACACACACGAGCAAACACAAATGCATAAACATACAAATATTTACATAGTATGGACACATTCTTTTTGATAATAGACATTTTTATGATCTCCAAATTTTATGGTAACACTTTTTAGCTGAACAGTAAGAAAACAACAACAACAACAAAAACAACAAGCAGATGAAGAAGCAGCAAAGAAAGCAAGAGAATAACAAAGAACAAGAAGAAGAACAAGCAAATTAATTATGGGACAACATATTTGTATTATATAGCGTTATATAGATATACATATACATATACATATATACATACATATATATATATATATATAAATATTATTGGGAGTGCATGTAGGCAGGAACTACTCCTAGAAGAAGCAACAGAAGGCAAATATCGTATTAACCCAGACTCTCCCCCCTCCCTTGCCCACCCACGAAAGCAGCAGCAGCAGTAAGAAAAACAACAACAACAACAACGCATTTAAAAACATACTACGTATATACACATACATATATACATATACATACATAGATAAGCTAACGGGATTAGAAGTATGGGGTAACGAGGGTAGTATGAGCACTTTTTAGGCATTTGTCGAGTCAATTTTTTTCTGAATAAAAAAATAAAAAAGAAACACAAACAAAAACATACGGCAATTGAGAAAGAGAGAGGGAGACAGAAAGAGAGAGAGAGAGAACGAAAGAGATAGACACAAGTATGCAGCTCAATGGAGATGTAGGACTTGTTGGTATTTTGGGTTGTGCGCCAGGTGAAAAATACATGCATATGTATGTGTACATACATGCATGTATGTGTACGCCTGGCAACGTCACCGGTTCAGAGTTCAGTTCTGACCTTGCGATTTTATTGTATTTAATCGTAAACATAAGCTTAACATGAAATGCATTTATTACAAATTAAATTAAATTAAATTAAATGAAATTAAACTAAACTAAAAACAAAAAGTACTTAGCACATTCGAGTGCATATATATACACATATACATGCATACATATATATATATATATATATATATATATATACATATATATAAATATATATATAAATATAAATATATATATATATATATATATACATATATGTATGTATATGTATATAAATATATCTATATGTAGCTATACAAGTAACTGTATATTTAATAGCAGTAGCTAAAACAAACTAAACTTCGAGCGTAGCATAAAGAAAACAACAAATCATAAAGTCCACTCCCCAAAACCACCCCTTAACCGATCGATTGGAGAGCGTGTGTAATCAGAATAGCAATATTAAAGAAATAAAAGAACTGCCCCCGCAATCGGCTGAGCCGAAGCGAACCCAAAAACCAAAAGCGATGATCGAGAAACCAAACTACAATGTTATAGTGTAAACTAAAAATATGTATATATACATACATATACATACATATATATATATATATATATACTGAATACAGCAAATGATTACAACATAAGCGAGAGAGAGAGAGAGAAGATGGTCGAACAATGAAATACAAATAAAGAACAATTAACGATTTAACAATTATTAAGTTAGCTAGCGGAGTTGTTAGTGGAATTTTAAAAGCGTGACCAGTGTGACCAGAGGCCAATCAACTAATACAGTCGCTCGCAACACTGCCCACACACACACACGCACACACACACATACAGACAGACAGCTTGTAACAGTAAAGCTAAGGATTGAATTGTTGACCTACTACTGTACACTATATACAGCACATCGGAATGATCAATTGTATATCTATACACACACACACACACACACACACACACACACACACACACACACAGACATTGATATATATATATACATATATATGTATATATATATACATATATAAAGAATTCCATTGCGAACAATTTATTCGATAACAACTGAAATTTTTAAGTAAACAATACATATGTATAGAATCTGTAAAGTAACTTCAATGGAGAACGAACCTAATCAAGTTTTTTTATTCGCTTATATACAATTAAAAACAAGAACAAATACATAATGTTATAAATTATTGATAGATAAGTGCAGAATTAAAGCAGATTGAGCAGATTGAGGGCAGCGGCCAGCATAGAGTATCAAATGCCCCTTCCCACTCTTTTTTTTTTTTTTTGTGTAACTCTGGAACTAGCAAATAGCCACAGATTCTAGGCCTTAAAAGTGTACGAGTTGAACTACTTACAGCATTGAGGTTAGGTATGGTATGGAATGGAACACAGCGGAATGGAGTGGCATGGCATGGAATCACAGCATTAAATGGAACGAAGCTAGTATATACTACATATATATATACACACATATATAATATATATATATGATTATTATTATAAATATATATATATATATATATATATATGTATATATATATATATAAACACATACATATACATACATATACTATAACACATTAGCTCGTAAATATATTTCTGTGTTAAATGTTGTCATCGTACGCGTTGTAGTTATTAAAGCGAACAAAATATGCAAAAACGAAAGCAAAGAAAAGAAAATATTAAATAATACAAAAAAAAAAAAACGAACGAAACTTTTAGGAGCTGAGTAAAGTGCGAGTCATGGTAAGATCAAGTTGTACAACATATACCACTCATAGTGTATATGCATTAAAACTTAGTTAAACACAATGTAAAGAAAGCAACAGCAGCGGATGAAGCTTAGACAAAACCCAAAAAAAAAAAAAAAACAAAATAAAAATAATATAATAAAATATGAATATAAATAAAAATAAAAATAAAAATAACAATGTTCGAGATTCTTGTAAGAAAGAAATAAGACAAAAGAAAAGAGAATTGAAAACATATTTAAGTATTTGGTTATTCGCTTTGTCAAGTTGTAAAGATCGGAGGGAAAGGAAGGAAGTACGAGTTCGGTGCGGGAACTCCACAGATTGTAGGATTGTATGGCATGGTTGAGTATCTCATGTAGAGAAACTACAACAAAAATAAAGAACAACCAAATAATAACAAAGACAAACAAAAATATATAAAAATACAAAAGAAAAAGACAAAACAAAAAACGGCACAAAAAATCCGACAAATTTCATTCAAGCAAAAAGCGGCAAACGTAAAAACGCTAAAAAAAACGACAAATATTAATAAAAATAAAATAAAATTATAAAATTCAATTACATGTCGTGTGTTTTACTGGGAATCGAATGG
Source organism: Drosophila funebris (assembly GCA_018901825.1). Taxonomy (NCBI): domain Eukaryota; kingdom Metazoa; phylum Arthropoda; class Insecta; order Diptera; family Drosophilidae; genus Drosophila; species Drosophila funebris. The sequence goes on along the minus strand of JAEIFK010000675.1, from coordinate 116,599 downwards.
AGTTCTATGGATAATGAGCTTCAATTTGTGTGGGAAATGTATAAGTCTCACTTATTATGCACTCTTTCCACTGTCAGCACATTTTCTTAAGTTTCTCTACATTTTGTTGTATTTGTTAAAACTAGCAACAAATACAATTTATTTATTTATAATAAAATGCAGAAAAATTATTTTGTAATAAAAATGCGATTTTTACAAAACATAATAAATGTAATTTTTAAGTAGAACCCTAACAGTTTAATTCTCATTTTTATTGACTTTTTCCAATTGTACAATTTTGAATTTCCTTCGAAAATAATTTGTTTGTATTGTCAGCTGGCAATTTGGAAAGTTTCATTGAAATCGGTTTGCAAACAGTGAAGTTATGCCAGCGAAGAGACTTAAGCGACGGGCAAGCAGTACTAGCAGGCGCTGCTTGCAAGCAGTGTTAACCAGCGTATAGGAGATGTCCGCTGCACTGGAATACGAGCAGCACAGCAATAGTTGCAATAGGTCTATCTCTTGCTCTCTAAATTAAATAAAGAGAAATGCATTTAAAATGTCAATTAATAATATAAAATTAATTAATTAAAAAAATTAAGCAATAATGCTGTTAATTGATGTTCATTATCATTGTGCACATTTTCAGCAGCATACTTTATTTCAACTTGTCGTATAATAAATATATATTTGATGTTTCATATACATATATACACAAAGCTATGTATATGTATATATATATATACATATATATATATATATATATATATATATATGTGTGTGTATGTGTGTTTTGCAAGTGTATTTGTATATTAATTAAATTGTTTGCTTTTCATTTCACTTAGAGCCTAAACAAATTAGATTAGAATAGTGCAAATTATTGCTAGAGACAATTGCGTTTCTCGATGATTCAATTAATAGGTACTTGCATAATAATAGTACATAATCATAATAATCATAATAATAATAATAATGATAAAAGTAGTAGAAGAAGTAGAGGGGACTATGGAATATGTTCTGTAGAATGCAGTGCAAAACGCTCAAAGCACAAACAACATCAACAACAATGCAGCACATAAACAATAATAATAATAATAATGATAATAATAATAATAAAACAAAAAAAAAAGGTAAAGAGGGAAAACACATTGAAAGTAAGTTTAGATAAAAGATAATACAATAGATTGATTAAGAATATATATGTAAATGGATATAAAAGCAAATGTGCAAATATTATGTCAGGACACTCGCTGAAGGACTTTCAGCGCTGATCCTGCTCTCGTCTAAGATTTTTCTTTGGAATTACATAATTGCATTTGGAGTTTTTCTCATTTCTTTTCGTTTTCTTTGCTGTGGCTTGTTTAGTTGCTTGGTTATGTAATTATGCTTAATTAAGTTATCATTGTTTTATGTTTTGGTTTGCAAGATACGGGGTCAGTGTGTGTGGGAGGGGACTCGAGGGGGGAGGGGGTTGTCCTTCATAAGCATTCAATTATTGTTTATTGCACTATTGACCGCCACCAGCTCCGGCACCGACGAGGATCCAGCACTGCTCTGGCTGACGGTGCGCGCATGATCCACATGATTGCCAGTTGCATTGATTGCTGTTGTTCTTGTTGTCGTTGTTGCCACAGCGGTTGCTGTTGTTGCCATCGCTGCCGTTGCCGTTGCTGCTGCTGATGCGTCCGTTGCTAGTGCTGCCTCAGCTGCCTCGCCAGTCACAGGCTCCACGGTGGGAAACACAGGCGACGACGTTGTCGATACGACAGGCGTCTGGATCATGGGCGTTGGCGGCGAACGATTCGCTGGCAATTGATGAGCTGTTTCTCCCGACATTTGCATGTGATATCTAAAGCGGAAGCAAGCGTTTGGTCAGACACAGAGATGCGGATGCGATGGATTGTTAACTTGCTTGTAAATATTTTCGGTACTCTCGACAACGCCCTGGGTCAAGTTGAGGCTGCGTCCTTTGATGCCCGATTCCTTGGCGGGCGGTGACCACCAGTTGAAGACGCGTCCCACAACGGGCACATGTCGCAGTATGCCCTCCTGCCACAGTTTCTCCTCCGATTCGCGCTGCAAATCCGCCGTGGCCGCCTCAATGCCCTGGAACAAGTCAAGTCAAGTCCATCAATAGCTGTTACAAGTTACATTCAATGCCATTTGTAATCTTACTTTCTTCACAATCTCCGACATGGTGTCCAAGACGCGTGAGTTCTCCTGCACGCTTTTGCCAACCGTAACCACCAAATCGAGCAGCTCCGCCACCTCCGTCTCATGTGTAACCATTCCGAATCGCACACAGATTAGACCGTCCGTTCCCTCGCCCAGCGAGAAGGCATTGTCCGTTGATTTGAGGGCCTCAACCAGATCAATGTTGAGCTTGTTCAGCTCGGTTTTAGCCTGATCCGTTAGCAGAGACTCCCAGCCTTCGGGCACAAAACGCACACCGCCCATGCCCGCCCATTCGGGGAGTGGCACCAGCCTCAGCACCTCGCTGCGATCGACCAAATGTATAAAGCGCGCCTTGTGCTTGATTGTGGCACGCAGTATATCCACATGCGCCTCCAAGCTCTGGGCAAAGCTCTCTAGATTCTCCGAGCTGGGCGGCTGCTCGCCCAATCCCAGCTCCAAGGGACAATAACGAATGCAACTGCCATGCGTCGGATGCTCAATCACCTCAAAGTCAAACTGAAAGCAACCGAGATGAATGAGGATTCCGAAGACGCTGGCGATTACTTACATTGGGGCAATCTCGCTGCAGAATCTGGCCAAGCCAAGAGTTCAGACGATCAAAATACGAGGCATTGTTAACTTTCTCCAGCGGCTTCAGACCCATTTCAGCAGTTGCCTCCACGACGCCTGAGCTAATTGGAATGGTTGTGCTGCCATCAAATTGATAAACCACAACTGGAGCAGCTGCATCAAACAAGGCGTTCACATCAAAGGCGCTATTAATGATGTCCGACAATGCGGCGCCCGTTTGAGCACCCGGCGTGTGACTCTAAATGGTGCAAGGAGGAGCAGAGATGAGATTGGGATTAGCTTATGTTGGTAGAGATTGGAAAGAAGGATTAAGGAAACTAGAATGAATATCAAGCAATACAAATGGATAGGTGGCATATCCGGAATCAGGTTTCTTTACCAGCACACGAATCCCCTCGCATTTGGAGGCGATCTCGAAGAGAATACTGCATGTTTGGAATGCCACGTGCAATCGCTCGGCAATTGACTTCTTGCCAAGCGCCTGCAGGCTGGTCCACAGCGAGAGTGCGTTCAGTCGCCTGGAGAGGATTGGATCCGATTCGAAGGCACTTAGCGCACTGTTCTGGAGCGGACGATGCAGCAGTACGATCGGCAGACTGGGCACACCCAACCAGCTGCCCAAATTGAGGGCCATCGAGTGGAGCACATCGTGTACATTACCGGGATTCTGGGCACAGACGAGAGCGGCCAGGCCATGTCCGCTGGCATGGAGCCACATGTTGTGCGCCTTGCATACATCCCGCAAACGTTGCAGATTGTCCACGTAGCCGCAGAGCGAGGCACCAATGTCGGCCACAACCAGCAGGGGAGTGCGACTTGCGGCCAGATCGAGTTGCACCTGTTTCTGCAGTTGCGTTAGATCCATTGTGCCATACTTGTTGTCCTCGGGAATGACCTTGATGGCATCCAGCGAGATGCCCAGCTGACGGCAAGCATACTGCAACCGCACCGGAGTCGTATTCTCCGAGATGTAGAAGCAAGGCTGGGCCAGAGCGGGTATGCCGCCCTCCAGGAAGCCTGGACATCGGGCGACAATTGCCAGTCGAACGGTGCGCAGGACGGCATCGGCATTATCAGCATGGAAACTGCTGGCGGCATTCGGGAAATGAAAGAGGGTGCCCAGCCAGCGTGTGGCATCGCCAGAGATGCTGTTCGTCACGCGCAACAGATGCTGGCGATCCAGGTGCGACAGGTAGGCAACAATGCTGTGCGAGATGAGCGCCAAATGGGAGACATCATCGAGCGCGGGCAGTGGAAACTCGGGATCATCATCGCTGTCGGAGTAGGCAACCAATTGCTCCAGCGATTTCAATATATCCGACGGCACACGATGCTCCTGCCGCAACTGTGTGGACAGCACAACATCCGCAGCTGCCGTTCGTTCCCGATCCCCATTCCGATCCTGGGCCAGTGCCAGCTGCAGCTGAGTGTCCCCATCGCCGCCAATGTCGCCGGCGGTTTCGGTGATCACTTTGCTTGGCGAACCCGGCACCGCCTTCACATTCTCGAGGCGTTGCAGCACCTGAGAAGAGCGCAACTCCAGCTCTGCCAAACCGGAGCGTATCTACGGCATAAATAAACAAACGGAACACGCATGATCAATGATAACAATAACCACAAAGTGTAGCAATAAAAAAATATTAACAAATAAATAAAGAACATTTGCTGCTTGCAAGACAAAACAACAATAACAACAACACGTTGACGTGTCTTAGTCGTCGTCATCAAATGCCAACAACTTACGCTGGATGCGGCAATTTCAGCCACGGCTGGTGTCGTTGTTGTTGCTACTGCTGCTGTTGTTGTTGTTGTTGCTGCTGCCGCTGCTGCTGCTGCTGCTAATGTTGTTGTTGTTGCTATCGTTGATGCTTCCGTTGTTGACGGCGACTGTTGTGGCTGCTGTGCCTCGGCAGGGCTTAGCTCGTCATCAACTCCAGCCGCAGACATATCTAATGGTTCGCTTTTGTATAATTGTCGCTGCTTTTCTTCTAGCTTCTGCTTGTTTTTCTGTTATTCTAGCTGATGTGGAGTTCCAACTATTGAAATGCCCCCAAAATCGAGTATTTCTCAATTAACGTTATTGCGGTCACACTGCATTCAAAATGGTAACGCCATGCAATCGATGATTCGTATCGATATGCTCCAGCGATTAACAGCCAAGTTGGCAGCACCAACAATGCAATTGAGCGCACATTTTTGAAACGAACAAATGTTGTGTGCTATACTACATATGTTGCAATTGAACATGTTAATGTTGCCGCATTTTTTGCTGGGCTTTAGGGGACCTCAAATTCCATTTGCAAACGCAACGACAGCTACTAATGCGAATTTGCAGTTTGGCATTAGTTGCGACATGTGTTTGCCTTGGCAACAAGCACTAAATAAAATGCAACTTTGGCGAAACTCAAGCAACATATGCGACTGGATTATACGAACATGGGACATGAAATGGCAGCTTCACTTGATACGATATGTATATGTATGTGCACATGTACACATGTACATACATAGGTATATACATACATACATACATATGTATGTGTGCTTTGGCTTGTTTGCATATGTATGCATGTTGACTGTGTGTGTGTGTGTGTGTGTTGTGTGTGTGTTGTGTGTGCCTGTAGCTTTTCACTTTATTCATGCATAAACTTGCTGAGAAAGTTGCACGCTTGCTGTAAACTGCAAACTGGCTGCCTGCTGAAAAAGTTGCCGTGGTATTGGGATTTGCAGCTTCTGTTGTTGCTCTGGTTGTTGTTGCTGTTGTTGTTGTTGCAGCTGCCTCCACGCCCACAACACATGCAAATAACATATCGATGCTGCTTTTTCAAATAAACACAAACCCCCTCCCCCTCCCCCTCCCATTCCACACACCCCTTCTTTTGCCACGTGTCGCCTTTTGCCTTGAAGCAAATATACACCCCCACCCCCTTCCACCACTACCCACACCCACCGCCCACCACAAAATTCTATCGCTTCGATCGGCGGGACGGCTGCATTGGTTTTCCCTTGTGGCTTTAGCGTCCGTTGTGCCGGGGATTTGCGCCGGAGCCGCCGGAACGTGCCGCTGCACATGCATCAATTTGCTCTGGCAGCCGCAAGCCCCAAAAACCCAACTAAACCCCTCCTCCACCTCTCCCCATCCTGCTTACCATCATTCGCTTTACAACACCACTCCATCACATGACCCCCCCTTTTGCAATGCCCTTTAAAGCTGCCGCCCCTGAACTCGTTCTGCTTTGTGCCGCTGTGTGTGTGTGGTGTGTGTGTGTGTGAGTGCATATATGTGTGTGTGTTTGAGTGTATGTGTGTGCAGAAGAAGCTGCTGCATAAGTTCGTTAATCATTAGTCTCTAATGCGGGCAATAGGCGTGGCACACACACAGAGACACACTCACTCACACACACACATACATACAGGCAGATCATAAATTAAACAATTTCGCTTGATTAAAACAGCCGCAACATTTAAATACACACACACACATGCACACACACACACACACACACACATAAGCAATATAAATTATGAGCACAAAATGTTGTTGTTGTTGCTGTTGTTGTATTCGGCGCCACAATTCATATAAAATTTGTTTTTGCTGCACAAATAATTGCAACCAACAATTGTTGGCTAAAAGACAAAGCAGCGTTAAAGGTACCGGAGGGGGGGGGTGCAGGCACATAAGTGCAGAGAGTGGTAATTAATGAAGTGGAAGGGGACGAAGTGTGGGAGAGAGAGAGAGAGAGGATGGTCAGATATGGTCAGTTCGTCACGTTTGTTGCCAAAAAGAAGAAAAAAGAAATAAAAAGTTGAATTGCGCTTTTTGCTGGCTGATTATATAAATTGCGTATACGCAGCGTTATGTCTAATAATTTCTGCACACACACACACACACACAGAGAGAAAGTAGTGGAAGAAGTGCGGCACACACATACATACATACACAGCCATACAGTTCTAGCTGTAACATCTATGCCAAGGTGCAAAAAAAAGGCTCAAGGCCGCAAACACAGCAGCACTTCAATTTTCCCCACACACACACACACACACACACACACACATGCACATACACTCACGCAGGCAAGGGTTACAGACTGTGCGTGTGTGCGTGTGTGAACGGCTGAGGTGCAAAGTAGTTGCCACTTAAGAGGCACACAAAAACAAAAACAAAAACAAAAGCAAAAACAAAAAAAATGTGGAACTTCAAACAGCCTTTGAAGAGCCTCTGCCCGCTGAATGGGCTAACGCAGCGAAGAGCGGGAAAGACAGACAGTAAAAACAGTTAAAGTGCGCAAACAGAGGAAGAAGCTGCAGTGGTAGATGCTGGGCGGCAGCGGGGGCAACACTTGGTTTGGTTTGCGTTCTTTTTCATTTTTGGTTTCTCTTTTTTTGGTTTTCGTTTTTTGTTTTTTTCTTACGCTTCGCTGCTCCGTCGCTTCGGGCCATTGACGGCAGATCTGTGCAAATTGACTTTTTATACATGTGCACATATGTATGTATGTAAGTATATGCATACAAACGCATACAGACGCACATACATATATGAATATGAAAGCTTAAATGAGCAGAGGTCCCATCTCCAAACTTCAACTGTCGCTTGGCAACACTGTTTTTTCAGCTCAAAAAGTAGGCAATGGATTTCATTTAATTGGCATTCAGAGCCTGCAAATTGATCGTATGCAAAGAGAAAAGCATATATATATATATATATATATATATATATATATATATGTATACAAATAAATATACATAAATGGGTGGCGGGGACGGGGTGGGGAGGGTGTCCGGATGGATGGATGGTCGGTTGATACGAGTGGCCGCTACTCAGCACAGTGCACAATGCGAAGCAGCAGGAAAAAAACAAACCATTTGTCAGGCATACAAACACAAACACGACAACAGACACATTCACACACACACACACACACATGCACAGGCACACGGTCATTGTGAAATTGACAAAATATAAAAGTGACTGCGAGTATGGCATAAAAAGCCAAGAAATGCACACACACACACACACACACAAACGCATGCACAAAGCGGGAGGCAGGCATCAATAACAGGCAAACAACAAGAAGAATAACAACGACAACAACAGCATCTACAACAACAAACAGTTAGGTTGCAAGGCAAAGTGACGCCGTAGCCGAAAGTCTGAAGGCAAAACCAAAAGGCAATGCTAAAGCACACAAATAAGCAAAAAGTGCAGGCGGCAAAATGAAAATAGACACACACACATACATATGCACGCACACACAAATGCATAAAATAACGAGGTGTGCTCCAGAAATATGCTTAATATTTCCTAAGTTAAGCTAATATTTATATAATAAAAATTCCAGAGTTTGTTATTAAATCGAAATCGCATGCGTGAAACGCTTGAAGCTAAGAGCCCATTATTTATAAACCTTGGCTTGAACAGCTGTTTTTCAACAATATATCGATATTTTATATCGATTGTGATTGTATATCGGGCTGCCTGCTCATGCGCACATATGGTGTGTACACACTGATCCGTGAATTTTTGGCGCGTTTTTATAAGAATGTTCGTTAATAGATTGTAGTAATATTTAATATAATTGTATATCAATTAATGCAATTATGCAGACAACCAAGCGTGTGCTGTCACCCAGCAAAGTGGACAACGTGTCCGCGTCATGTAAAAAGTACAAAACACAAATCAATCTTGACGCGCAGTCGAATTTGCCGGTTGAGCAGGAGAATTATGAATTTCTCTTGGACAACGACGATGACTTCGATTTGAGTGCACTCGATGCTGCTGTGACGGCAAACAAGCTCGATCTGAGCACATGGCAGCGCTGTGTGGTGCGCGCCATGGAACGTCTGCCCAAAACACACGATCTGGTGCTGCACTTGAGCAGTGACAAGGACATGGGCGATAAAGATGCATCTACAGCAGTATGCCATCTGCAAACACCTTGGAACCAGACACCCATTCAGCCGGGTGATCTTCTATCCATACAGGCCAATTGGCAGCCTTCGATCGGCAGCTACGTAATCAACAAGGAGTCGGGCTATTGTGTGATTCATCCGGATTTGTTGATATCCAGTACGACGGTGACGGGTTCGCTGTTCTGCCGTCGCAAGGCTGTGCTACAAGATCGCTTCCGCGGCGTGGATGCCACCAACACTGTGGTAAGTCCTTGCAATACATTGGTATCCCCATCTCTCCTCTCATTCATATCGCTTGCAGATGATCATTGGTACACTGGTCCATGAACTGTTGCAGACGGTGCTGTCTCAGCGCCTGCGCAGTCGGCAACAAGTGCTGGATGCACTGCAGCAAATGCTACACAGCGCTTCCCTCGCCCAGATGCTGTACGCCGGCCAACTCAGCCGTGCCGAGATCGAGCTGCAGTTGCATAAGTTTGTCGAACCCATTGTCGCCTTTGTGGCGCAGTATATGCAAGGCGTGTTGCCCTCGGTGATGCCTCCAGAGATGTACAAGGGTCGCATTGAGGAAATCCACGACATTGAGGAGAATCTATGGGTGCCACAGCTGGGATTGAAGGGCAAAGTTGATGTCTCGGTGCGTGTGCGTAACCAAAAGCAGCCCATTCCATTAGAGCTTAAAACTGGACGTGCCAGCTTCTCCATGGAGCACAAGGGTCAGCTCTTGCTGTATGAGCTGATGCACTCGGCTCTCGGCCAGGAGACGCGCAATGGATTGCTCATGTATCTGCGCGAGGGCATTGTGCGTGAAGTGCGCGACGGGCGTAACGAGCAAAGGGATCTCGTCCTGCTACGCAACGATCTGGCACACTTTCTGACACGGGATGTGCAGCTGCCTGTGGCGGGCGCGTCGCTATCAATGCCAGAGCAACCTGATAAGCTCTTGCAACCGTTTCAACTGCCCGATCCCATCTCACATCATAGCGCCTGCGGCAACTTTGCGCCTATGCCACGCTTTGTTGCAGCTTTGCCAGCACAGATGCCAATCTGGAGCTAAGCAACTCCCATCCATTGCGTCGAATAATGCCGCAAGTCTTGGAGCATCTTGGCCAGGCGGATCATGAGTATGTGCTGCATTGGTGTGGACTCCTCGCGCTGGAGGATCAACAGTCACGTCAATCGCCCCAGCTGCGCACACTTTGGACAGAGACGCCGGCAAGGCGGCAGCAGCAAGGACGTGCCATCTGTGAGCTGCAACTGCTTGCAGGGCACAAGGCAAGCTGCAAGAATGGACGCTACGATCACAAGCTGCAGCTGTCGCCAGTCGCGGACAAGGATATCAACTTGACCCTCAGCGGGGTGAGTTTCCAAATGATGGCGTGCCATGAAGCAATCTCTAAATGATGCCTTCATTTCCCATTTCATACAGTTCGAGCTGGGCGAATATGTGACCATTAGCTGCAGCTCCAGATTGGCCATTGCAGCCGGGTACATAACAGCATTGGAGGCACGCAGTCTGTGCCTGCAGCTGGAACGTGATCTTGGCCAGCGTTATGCGCAGGAAACGTTCATTGTGGACAAACATGAATCGCAAAGCTTTGCCAGCTTCAATTATACTAATCTTGGCCTGCTGCTGGCGGCGAGCGAAAGGGCAGCTGAACTACGCGCCATTGTGGTGGCCAGGACACCGCCCAAGCAGCACAAGGTGTTGCCACGTGTGATTGGCAGCAAAGGCGGTCCCATGCTGCGTCCACTCAACAAGGTGCAACAAGCTGCGGCACTGCGCGCACTTACCACAAGCACGCATCTGCTGATAAAGGGTTTGCCCGGCACTGGCAAGACCCAGACACTGGTGGCCATTGTCCGTCTGTTGCATTTGATGGAGCAGAGTGTCCTCATCACGGCCCAAACTCATTCTGCCGTTGATAATCTTCTGTTGCGCCTGCTGCCTCATGATCTGCCATTGCTGCGACTTGGCAGCAGTACGAGAATTCATCCGCAGCTGCAGGAGATCAGCGAATCAACGCTGACCGCCAACTGCCAGACTGTGGAACAGTTGACGGAGGCCTTGCAGAAACCCAGCATTGTGGGCGTCACTTGCTTGGGTGCTGGACATGCGCTGTTCCAGCATCGAAAGTTTGACTATTGCATTGTGGATGAGGCGACGCAGGTGCTCCAGCCGACGGTGCTGCGTGCGTTGAGCCACTGCAGCAAGTTCATTCTCGTTGGCGATCCCGAGCAGCTGCCGCCACTGCTGCGCAGTCGTGAGGCACGTGCCCGAGGCGCCGATGAGACGCTCTTCCAGCGTCTGGACTGTGAGGAGGCGACGGCGGTGCTCACCTTGCAGTATCGCATGAATCGCAGCATCACCAAGCTGGCCAATCAGTTGACCTACGGCCAGGCGCTGCAGTGTGCCAACGAGCAGGTGGAGACGGCCAAACTGCAGCTTGATCCGCTCAAGAATGCGGCTCTCTGGGCACAGCGTGCGCTGCAAACTCATCTAGAGCAGGCGGTCCTATTGCTGGACACATCCGACTGCTCCCAGCGTTGCCTGGAGTTTGTTGCTCGTTCAAAGCAGCTGGAAGAGACCAGCGTCTCCATCGAGCAGCATTTCGGCGAATCCGAGCCAGCTTTACAACGTAATCCTTCCCGTCGTGCGCCCAAGTACACCAACTACTGTGAGGCATCCATTGTGATTCATCTGCTGCGTCAACTGCTCGACGCTGGCTATGATGGCTCCCGCATCGGCGTCATTGCTCCCTATCGTGCCCAGGTGGAACTTCTGCGCAAGCTGGGCAGCAATCTCGGCGAGGTTGAGTTCAATACGGTGGATCAGTATCAGGGACGCGATAAGGATCTCATCATCTACAGCTGCACCAAGACGGGCAGCTCTGTGCCCGGCCAGGACATGGAACGTTCACGTGAGGCTGAAATTCTTGAGGATCAGCGGCGTCTCACCGTTGCCATCACACGTGCCAAGCACAAGCTAATCCTGCTCGGCGATGCCAAGTGCCTCGAACGCTATGGTCCCTTCAAGCGCCTCTTCCAACATATTCCCGATCGTTGTCGCCTGCAGTTGACCGAAGGTCGCATGGGATTCACCTGGCAGACGCTGCTCGACGAGCTGGGTCAGCTGATGCAGTGAATCCCATTTCCAGATCGCATTGTCCATAGATCGAATTAATGCAAAACCATTTAAATTTGTTTTCCTTTTATTTATAAATGTATCTTTATTTACGTAAATCTTATTGTTTATACTTCGTTTTGTTGATTGACTGAAGACTGATAGATTGATTGATTGACTGGCAGACTGAATTGCTGAATGGATGACTAATAGAAGTACTAAATGACTGATTAAGGGACTAATCAATAGACTGATTTATTGAGTGGCTGATTGATTATTGATTGATTGGTTGAAGTGGACTGATCAACAGTTTGATGGACTGAAAAGTGCATTGACTGACTGATTGATTAGTTGAATGACCAACTAATTAATTGATCGAAAGATTGATTGTTGATTGGACTGACTGATTGATTGATTGACGAGTGATTAGTTTATTGTCGAAATGCTTGATTAAATGTTTGATCAACATTTTGATTTACTGGCTGTTTCATCGACTGATTTATTGATTGATTGAATGGGTTACCGATGGATTTACTGAATAACTGATTGATGGGCCGATCAATAGTCTGGAAAAATATAAACGATAAACGGAGAGAATAGCAGAATGATTGATTGATTAATTGATGGAGTTATTAAACGGTTTGGTTAAATAACAAATTGGTTAAGTGATTGACCGTTTTTTTTCTCTTTGACTGACCAACACAGATATTTTGAGCGACTGATTGAATTATTTATTGAAATATTGATTGATTGACTGACTGATTGATCGATAGATAATCAATCTATTGATTAATTGACAGTGTGATAAATAGACTGATTGATTGCCTAACTGATTGACTGGCCGTCTGACACATTTTAAGTGACTGTGTGTGTGAATGTGTGGGCTATGACTCAGTGAGTATTAGTTATCAAATACTTATCGAGCACACCTCGAAATCAGAAGTGCGCCTTTTGGTTAGACAACACAAAGTGTAAAACACAGCAGAGAAATATATATATGTATGTATACATGTACATAAGTATTGAAGTGTGTGTGACTGTGTGTAATGTTCATAAGCAAGTAACACTCACACATACATATACCCACAGACCGACACACACACACACACACACACACAGCCAGGCACTAGGACAGAGACAGAGACTGAGGCGAAACCCAAAACTGTTCACGGCACCGAAAATTTCAATGAGCTACGCGCACAAATAACTATGCAAAGAAGTTAAGCTGCAGCTACAACAGCTGCAACAACAACGACAACAGAGGCTGCAACAACAGCAACAACTGATGTGGCACGTGGCAGGCTGAGGCTGAGTCTGAGGCTGAGCAAACAACTCGCCCAAAAGCCTTTGTTCCTAATGCAATTGAACGTAAAATTCCAAATGCTTGTAACATACACACAGCGAGGAGACGCAGAAGGAGAGTGGGAAACAGAAAGATAATGGGAGCGAGAGTGGGGTGTGGAGGAAGACAGTGCAAAGGAGACAAAGGTAGAGACAGAGACAGAGACAGAGATGGTAGAGCAAGGACAACAAGATGGCACGAAATGCGGCCAAAAAGAAAAAAAAAACAGAAGCTTTTTGCCTTCGAGACAAGTTTAAAATTGTCGAGACTTAAATACACTTGCTAATCAATTTGTTAAATATAAATGTTGTGTCTCTGTATAATAACAATTTAAGCTAGTTCCGACTAGTTAATGAACAGTTGCTTACTCATTTAATCAGTTTCGATAACCGAATCATTTATGAACTTGTCCTGTGATATTGAACCAATTTGGAACTCGTTATGAGCTTCTTTGGAACCAACTATAAATTGTTAATATCTTCTACAACACTTAAAATATTTGATTTGGGAACTACAGTTTAAAAGCAAGCTTTTGATTTGCTTTTAGAATATGTAGATATTAATGTTTCCGATTAATAATAAAGATTATTGTATTTTCTAATTACTTTCAGTATTCATTAAAATGATCTAAGAACAAGAAATGTCGCAACAATCTGGCTACAACTTTAATTAAATACTTATTAACTTCACAGATTTTAACAATTGACTTAAAATTACACAAATAATTGACCGCTTAATTAACTGGGCTCAAAACAAAATACGCATACGCCACGTTACCTTGCAAATTATGAATTAATTATTATTTTTACACACCATCGAGTGCATTTAAAACGTTTTTGTTTTTAATTGATAGTTAATTATTGAAATATAACAAACAATGTAAAATTATCTATTTACGTATACTATTTTTAGTGCAAACATTGTTTAAATATTCTGCATACTTTGTTGCTAACTAAAGGTGGTGAAAGTGCAGGTACCCTGTATACAGCTGAAGGGTATTACATAGGGTATTTCCAGGGCGAACTGCATAACATATTTATTTAACATTAAAGTAACAAAACTATTACGAATTTAAGAGCATGTTTAAGTAGCTGGTAACTTGTACTTGTAGTATATAACTTCAAATAAGCGATTAACTATGCAGTTAGTTAGTGTAACAAATATATCTAGCTTTGAGTCAACTCCGAAGCCACATTCTGATATCGTTTCTAGTTGCATGACAATCGTGAGATGCCTTTTCGTTGCCTCTGGTATATGCAATAAAGGCGACCTCATAAGTTGCCATGCCATGTGGGTGGGCGTTGGGCGTGGCGAAGCCATGGCACGAGTATATTGGCATTGCGAGTCGACCGAGAAACGACGACCCAGCAACCGACCAGCCAAAAACGACCCACTAACCGACCAAAACCCACCAACTGTGTGCGTTTTGTATGGAACTACATACATATGCGTGAATGTACATATGTATGTATGTGTGTTTGTTTGTCTGGTCTGCACACAGTTCTTTATTACGCTTTATACAACATTCGCAAATCCGCACATTCGCAATAACTGCATGTAAATGCGTCTGAACGAATATTCGAGTTGCTTTCTTATTGTCTAATAAAATAATAAATAATTTAATGTATACTACATATGTATGCACAGACACATTAGTTGTTGTGAATGTGCGTATCTGCCTTGGCTCGATAATTCACATTAAATGTGACCTAAGATTGCGATCAATCGATATCGATAGACTGAATACGTGCTTGCTAAGCCATGCAGATGTGGAAGTGAGTGTGCGTATCATTCTTGCTCGATAAATCACTTGTAATGCAAGGCTTGGCAACGATCAATCGATATTGACAACAGGATAGTAGAATATTCATTTAAAATCTAGAGCAGTATTTATACCAATTTCATTTGCAAATAAAAAATAATAGTATTCATAGTTGTTGCCGGTGTTGCTGGTGTTGTTGTCGTCGCAGGTGGTTGGGCAACATTTAACGTTGAGTTGATTTATTTAAGTCATCGCGGATTTTAATTGCGCCAAAACGCAATGTTTTTGTTTTTCATTCGTTTTCTGAGGGCGGCAGTTAAATGTTTATTGCATAATGGGGCTTTGCATGTTGTTGGTCTTTTTATTGTAATTTTGTTTTTTGGCTTTTACTCATTTTCTGCTCATTTTTTTTTTTATTTTCGTAGTTTTGCTTTTGTTTGTGCCCAAAGCCTTTGAACTAAATTTTCGCTGTGCGTTCTATGGGTGTGCATGTGTGTGTGTGTTTGTGTATGCGTCGGTGTGTCTGCCCACATTGTTGTATGCAGCTGCAGTTGTTGTTACTGCTGCTGGTGCTGTGGCTGCTCTGGCATTGCCATCATCATCATCGCGGTGCTTGGCAACCCTGACCTGAATTTAACTCTACAAATTTTGCGCAGTTTTTGTTGTTTTGCCTTGTGTGTGCCTCTGTATGTGCGTGTGTGTGAGTGCGTTTCGCTTACTGATTTGCCACAACGCATACATACGCACACACAGGCACACACACGCACACACACACACACACACACATATATGCACACCCGCTGCTACTGTCTGCGAGTGTTAATTTAATATTTGTTGTTGTTTTGCTTGTTCTGTTAATAAATTCAATAAAAAATTCTTCAAGTTAGTTGCAAGACGCAACTAAAGACAACTAGAGCGAGAGGGAGAGCATGACAATTATGCACATAGCTAAATAGCTCGAAGTTAAGGCAATGTTTAAATGAGGAAAATGTGGAAAATGGACAAATGAAAAGCTACTGCTGCTGCTGCTGCTGCTGACGAAGCTGTTTGCTTGTGTATCTTCATTTATGGCTGAGTTGCAGCTTAATTCACCTGGCAATGCCCGTCATCTACTAGGAGAGTCTTTTGGCCAACTGTTGTTGTCTTGGCCTGCTCCGGCTCGTGCTCCCTGAGGCTGTCAATGGACTGCAATGAAAGCCACAGACAAAAGCCTTTAAACCCGAAACAATACAAATTTAAGCTCACCCCCCATTTCTCTACTTGCCTCCCCCTACCCCCCTCGCTGGCAGTAGTCAGTCGAAGCTGCAGGTAGCCACTTGGCAGCCGATTCGAGTTGTTGTGTATGTGTGATTGCCTCGGACGGGCCATGCAGTTAGTTAGGCAATGACAATCAACTTAAAGTACTTTCCGTTCCCGCTGCCCCCATTCTAAGTCTTCAACCAGCGTCAATTCTTGGCATGGAAATGGAACAGGGACAGAGCATCCAGAGCATCACAGTCAGAGCTGGAATCAAAATCGGAGTCGGAGACGGAGACGCAGACGGAGTCGGAGGCAAAGGCAACTAGCATACAAAACCAATTTCCTTTTTATGGCAAATGAAATGAAAATTTGAAATGACCACAAAAACGAGTGACAAACACATACGAACACACACACACACACACACACATGTATGTACACAGTGATAGAGAGATGAAGGGGAACAAAGACTCTGAAAGGGTATACATGACATACAGAGAATCTGCACAGGAAATGGCTACTCGGACATCATGCGACAATGTCAGTTCTATCTCTCTCTCTCTCTCTCTCTCTCACTCTGTTTCTTTGCCATTCTCGCTGTCTCGCTTTGTTGCAACTGCCAGCAGCATTGCAGCATAAATGGCAGCCACATTAACCAACGCAACAACAACACAAAGAGACGCATCAACAGCAAGAGCCAAAAACGCGAAATTAGCCGCCAGAAACTGACCAAGTGGCCAACTGACTGCACTCAACATCTCGACTCCAGCGACTCTCGACTGTCAGCATACGATTAGATTTTCGCCCCGGGGGTCAGGGGGAAGCGCCAGAGCAGTGGTGTTAGGCGTGTCAGGGGTGTTAGAGAGGAGGGAATGGGGTGTTCGCTGTCTTCGAGCACCACAGAGTTTCGGGTCAACCGAGCAATCTACCCGCAGCGGCTTTGCGGTGGATTTATTTTATTACCCAACGCACCAAGCAACGCATATAGGGAAGGTAGCCCAGGGAGGTGGTGGGCATTGAGGGGAAACTGTGAGGTGGAGAGGTGGAACGGGGAGAGTGGGAACAGTGGGGAGACAGTTACCGAGCAAGTGCTGATGCTGTTGCTGGTTTTGCTGCCAAGTCGCCTTTTGTGTGGTTTCCTTTAATCCTTTCGGTTGTTGCTCAGTTCGGTTTCGGTTTCGGTTTCGAGTTCAGTTGAGTTGTCTTGCTCTTCTACCCAACTCCAATTCCCCCTCCTCTCTATGACCTGTGCCTCTCCCCCTGTCGCCACTTGCCGCTGCTTTGGCATCTCCGCGCATCTCATAAAACGCCATACATATGCGCATTTCATTTGATTTGATTTAATTTTATAGCCTTTTATGTGTGTGCTACTCTCTCAGTTGCTGCTTGGCTGCGCTCTGTCAGGCAGCTGCTGATGCGGAAGGGTGGCAGGGGCAGGGGCAGGGGGTAGCGCCAGGGGCAAGGGCACGGGAAAGAGGGGAAAGGGCAGAGCTTATGTATGTTGCCCTGATGCATGCCACTGTTGGCTGGAATTAATTTCATTTGATTTTTATTTATTTATGCCAATGAAAATTGTTCGCTTCTTTTTCCCTTCCTCTTTCTGCTCAGAACTTGCTCCTGTTAAGAAGGAGGAAGGGAGGGGGAGGGCAAGGGAAGGCGAATGGGATGGGATGACTAGGGGCAGCCAGAGCTGAACCAGCGCCAACGTCCAGCGAACGGATGTTCAGTTACTTTCAGGCATTTCCGCTCATATGTCGAAAAGTTCTTAAATATTTCCTTAATTCAAAACTCTAAATGCAAATTTAGTATAACTAAAGGAAAGTTTATATATTTATTTTAAAGAAAAGTTTAAAATGTGATTATTTGCATTTCATTATAAATTATTTGTAAGATGAAACTATATTTTAATCTACAAATCAAAACAAATGAATCGATATACATATATGTATATAAAGTAAAGAGTAGCGAGCTAACGAGAGTAGCACACTTAACGAAATAGGTTAAAGTAGCGAGAGTAGAGACTAAGGAGTAGTAAGTGGTAAGTGACGGGAGAAAATGAAAGCGAGTAGCCAGAGAAGTGAAAGTGGCAAAAAGCATGTCGTAAGTAATGAGTACAGAATAGAGAGTAGAGAGTGGCGAGTGTCAATGGTGAGAACAGGAAGTAGCGTGTAGCGAGTAGCGGGAGTAGTGATAACAACTAGATTACAAGGCAAGAGGCAAGAGGCAAGGAGAAATGATATCTGCGAATAGTGAACGCATTAAGAGTATGAATAGATAACAGTAGCGAGTTGAGAAAACATCGAATAGCGTACGCAACAGGAGTAACGATTAGCGACAGCTGCGAGAACAAAGCTAATGCCGAGGGAGTAGAAAGTCGGGAGAATACCGAATTCCGAACAGCGAGTGTAGGAAATACCGAGGCGAGCGTTGCAAGAATTGAGATAATGAGAGAAGAGCAAGCGTTAATGAGTAGCGAAAAGGGAGAGTTGCGAGTAACAAGATAAATGAGAAGCGAAATTTGGAAGAGGAGCGAGTATCGAGACGGCATCGAATAGGGTAATCACGAGAGTAACGAGTAGAGAGTAGAATAGCGAATAGCAATAGTAACGAGAACAGAGAGAATAGTAGCGAGAGTAGGGACTACCGGAAGTAGCATTAGCAGCGTATAGATCACAGCGAGTGAATCAGTGAAGGAAAGAAGAAATTGAGGAAATAAATACTAGGAGGGACGCACTAATGCCAAAGAAGTCTAACATTAAAGTATTTAAACTAAATATTACAGATACATATATATTTTTCTGCCTCTGACTCATTCTCTTCATCCCATCACCGATTGCTGGTGTTGTTGTTGTTTGTGGCATTGGTCTAATTTTGTTTTTGGCCATTTCGACGTCAATAGGTTCGTTTGTCAATCTGATAATCAAGGTCTCGATGGGGGACAACACAAGAGATAGACAGACAACTCGTCAGTTGGTGAGTTGTACGCTATGCTGCTGGTGTCCTGCCACCAATGTTGCTGCTACAGCTGCCAATGTTGCCGTTGCTGTTGTTGTTGTTGTTGCTGTTGCCCGGCAGCAATGAGTAGCAACAACAGTCGAGTGCGCCTATTCTTGTGTATGGCGAGTCATGTACAACGCATCATCATTTATCAAAAGCGCGGCAAAAGCTCCATTCCCCTCCCCCCGCGCGCTCAGCTACCCCATCGCCTCCTGCAATAATCCCTGCATCCCCTGAATCAGCCAAAGCAAAGCCGTCGCCATTTTCTTGTGCTGCTTTTTTCGGCAACGGCAACGGCAACGGCGATGTCAGCTTATCGTTAGTTGGTGCTGTCATGTAACGGTTAAATCTGCATGAAAAATTAATGCTGTTGTGCCTGTATGTATGTGTGTGTGTGTGTGTGTGTGTGTGTGTGTGTGTGTGTGTGTGGGGAGGGGGTATGTCCGGAGGGCCCCTTCGCTCGCAGCTATTGAAATTAGTATTGTCCTTCGGCAAGCCGAGTTGAGTTTGGCAATGTTTGCATTTAGGTTTTTTCTTATTTATTGGGCCAGGACGAGTGTCGCTTTAGCTGTTTGTGTGTATGTGTGTGTGTGTGTGTGTGTGTGTGTGTGTGTGTGTTTATATAGTCAAGTATATACACATATATATATATATGGTTGCCGGCTACTGATTGTATCGCCAGAGGCTTTCCAGAGGTTGCTCGCGTCGGTGTCGCAGCTGTTGATGCAACTGCTGTTGTTGCAACTTCTGCAGGGCACGAGATGATGATAATGGCTTATCGTGTGGCACAAAATGCGTATCGCGCAAATGTGATGTCGAGGATCGCCTATGATTCGGTATAGCCATCTCCTTCAAGGTGGGGCAAGTCTTTGGTTTGACTTGTTCTGTTGCTTTGATGCTCTCCTGTTTTGAAGCTGGTTTAATGATCTTCGATTGTTGTTGTTGCTGCTGCTGCTGTTGTTGTTGTTGTTGTTGCTGTTGCTGTTGTTGTGGCAACCTTGTGGGCTTGTTGGCCTCATCGTTAAGCTCCCTCTTAATCGGCGGCTTACTCAATACGGGCTGCTGACGTTGCAACAATTGCTGTGGCTTCTTCTTCGCCTGATGTATGTGCTGTGGCTGATTCTGCACGTGTATGTGCAACATCTCCGCTTGCATGATTTGCTGGCGATTCTTAAAGGCTCTCCTGTAGGCGGATACTTGCGAGGCGCTAGCGGCAAGTAGATGATGTGCTCCTTTAACTACATGCGGCTGCTTGGGCAGCTCATCGTCCAACTTACGCAATGCATGCACTTTTCGATCCCCCTTCGGCTGATTGGCCAGACGATGTGCCGGCAACTGAGTTGGGATTGTAGTTGGATTCAGGTTCGGGTTCGGATTCGGATTCGGATTCGTATTCGCATTCAATTTCGAGTTGACATTAGATTGGGTCGTGTCCTGTATGTAGGACATGTGACTGCTGCGACTCATCCGGTTGAAGGTAGCCGCCTTGAGTGGACTCTGCTTTTCCGTGAGAGAGTTCAACTTATTGATCTTTACCTTTTCCCTGGTTTTCAATTTGACTTTCCCTTTGGCTTGCTTTGAGCTCATGTTGCTGCTGCTCTTGTTGTCGTTGAGGATGATGTGGCGGCCGCTCCTGCTGCTGTTGTTATCGTTGTTGCTGTTGTTGACGTTCTTATTGCTGCTGTTGCTGTTGTTGATGTTGTTGCTGCTGCTGATGCTGTTGCTGTTGCTGTTGCTATTGCTATTGCTATTGCTATTGCTATTATCATCGCTGTTAGATTGTTTCGACTTGGTTCGCTTAATCTTGGCCTGGCTGAGCTTGATGCTGCATTGCTGTGATGATGGCTCAATCGTTGGCTGCTGCTGCTGTTGCTGCTGTTGCTGCGGTCGCCAGTTGGGCGCCAGCGGCTTCAGCGGCCCCAGCGGCGGTGTCGCCATCACCTGTGACTCTTGTTGCGACTGCGGCTGCGACTGCGACTGCAACTGCGATTGCGACTGCGGCTGTGAATGCAATTGCAACTGTGGCACCTGCAACTGGGGAAACTCGGAAACTGACGATGATACGAGTGTTTGCTGTGAACGCGTCTGAGAGTTGAGAGTTCGCTGTCTGTGATTCGTGTGGAGCACATTACGGAAACTCAGACATGGCTGTTGCTTTGGTATATGCTTGTGATTGCCCAGCGTTTGGATGCGTCCGCTCCCATAGCCGGGACGTCGATTGAAGGCCTGATATGTGACCGGACCGTCCGCAAATTGTATGACCTCAAATTGCCGAATGCGTTCGCCGAGCGTCTGAAAGCGTGTCTGCTCCTTGCTAATTGCGTTTGTGGTCGGAGCACATTGGCTGCTGGGCATTGTGTATGGTTTGGGCATATTCGGTAGCGGCAGCGATCGTCCGTCAATGTCAATGAGGCCGGCGCTGGCGAGGCCAAGGCCAAAGCGGGCCGGATTTGGCTCGTCATCGGATTGGCGATCGAAGCGCACGGCCAGACGCTCCTTTAGCGCCTGATCGACAATCATCAGCTTATCGGCATCCTCCTTGTGTCGAGCCAAAGCCGCCACAGCCGCACTTGATGACTTCTCAATTGCATTGATGTGATGCTTGTGGCATGGTGGTCCCTTACCCTTGGTTAACGTACTATAGCCCATGCCCAGCTCCAGCGTTGTCCTTGGCGGCAGACTCATTGATCTGCCACCATTCAATATGCCCAAATCCAGTTCCTCAACCACATCATCATCCACACCCGTCGTCGCCTGCTTATCCCTCCGTCTCACCCTGCTCAGGCGACGATTGCCGATCTCGCTGAATTCCCTATTGTCGCTGCTGTCGTTGATGTCGTTGCTGTTGCTGTTGTTGCTGTTGTAGATATAGCTTGGCAAGCTGCCAGTGAAGGACATGGAACGACGACGATTTGCCTGCATCACCGTATTCAACAGATTCCCAGAATTCGCGCATGACGCCTGCTCCGCCATCTGTTGATGATTCCTTGGATAATCCGTCCCAGTACTGGGTTCCCTGTGCGATGTCAACGTTCTCACGGGAGCTCGATTCTCCTCTCGTGTCTTGGCTTCCTGTTTTTCTGTTGGGAAAAAGGAATTTGGATGTGAACACAAGGTAAATTGTTGCTACTTTCTCTATACCCTGTAATGTGCATAAATATCAAATAGTTGCTGCTCTTTTCATACCCTGTTTGGTGTAGCGGGTTGATAGTTGCAAGTTCATTTATACTTAACGACAATAGTTCCTGCTGTCTTTATACCCTGTAATCCCCACAGCAGACAGATAGTTGCTCCTCTCTCTATATACCCTGTAATATGCTTAGCAGACATATATTATATTCTCTTTATACCCTGTAATGTGCAAAGCAGGTTGATGGTGACTGCTTTCTCTATACCCTATAATGTGAATATGAAACAGGTAGATAGAAACTTCTCTCTTTATACCCTGTAATGAGCTTAGCGTTGAATATTGGCTCCTCTCTCTTTATCCTGGAATCAGATTGCTTACAGGGTATTTGAATTTAGTATTAATCTGAAGTTGTCTTGTGATTCATTAGGCAGAATAAGGCCCAGGATCCTAAGCTTAAAAGGCTTTAAACTTAGGGTATCTGCTAGTCGAAACGCTAGAGCATAGCAATAACTTACTATAGGTAATCTTACTTAAATAAATCCAAGTTCTGTAGCTAACCAAAGAAAAGAAATGAACACACATCTGACTCAACTATAGGGTATGTGCTAGTCGCGCACATATGTCCAAATCATTCTAAGCTGGAACTAGCATAGCTGTTCGCATTTGTCTGCAGCTCAGTTGGACATTTACAATTGTTGATTATAGTTACAGGGTCCACGAGGTGTGGTATACTCACTTGGATTGTAGGGCAGCAAAGAGTTGCTGCGTTGATAATATGTCTTCACCGCATGCTCGTATAGCTGATTCGTGTTGCGCAACAACCAAAGATTCTTGCGACCATTGCCTCTCATAAAGCGATTTATTTGATCGGCCTTCATATTGTATATATGTATATATAGATCGGTATTATCGGTGACTACACCTCGTCCTTGACCTCTCCTCGAATGGGAACGCGCACTGGTTGTTTAAACACTGCACCTAACGGTTGTACATCAATTCCACTCTTTTTCACCATTGATCACTGACAAAAGCTGCTCACCTGTGATTACTCGATTTTGTCCAAGCGACTCACGTCGATCGCCTGTTTAATGCTCGTTTACTCCTCTTCACAATAAACTCGAGCAATTTGTTTTATTTTTTTTTTTGTTTCGGTTGCCTGGGAGGGGGTGGGGGAGGGGGGCGATGGTTTATGGAGGGAGGGAGGGGGGATGCTTTACTAAATGACTGAAAATATATACGTAGATTGGTCAAATTTATTCGATTCAATTAGATTGCTTTAGATTTGATTTGAATTATGTTTTATTCGAATTGAAGCCGCTTTTTATACTTTATGCAATTTAAAATCGGAAAAATTAATGTAAAGGACTGACTTTAAATACTAAAAGTGCCGAAGCGTTATGAAAAATGTTTGAAAATTAAATGTCTAACCATGTGAAACAAATGAAAAGCCTACTGATTAAAATCTATAATTTTAATGAACAAATATTTGGCAAGCGTTCACAGCGATCCATCCACGCCAACTCAGTTGTCAGGCTCTTAATGTCTCAAGCAGTTGGGGTATTTAATTAAAGCGATGTATAGATTTTTACGACATTTCTAATGAAACACTAAATTAAATAAATTTGTACAAAAATTAACAGTTTCTTTATTGAATGCGAAATTAATTAGCTTATTCAACTAGATGAAACCAATTTTTGTTGAAGCAAATTTATATTAAATAAAATGTTTAATTTATTAAAATACAGCTAAGGCAACAAGTTCAAGTGCATTTACATTATTCCACAGCAAAGATATCTCAACAGTTTTGGTTTTTAATTAACCAATACAATCACAAATTAATTCACAATAAGAAACAATCGCATAAGTCGAATCGAAGTCATCATAACTTTTGTACCTTTTGGGGCACTCAATACACGGTTTGTTTTTTTATTATTAAATATTATGTATTATATTATTTTTTTGGCAATTATTTTATGTGTTTTCTACCTCTGCTTTATTGTTGCGTTCAAAAAAAAAAAAAAAAATAATAAAAATAAATAAATAAACAAGTGCAGCAGTCGAGCGCATGCGACAGTAAACTACCCTGTGCCAATCTATATAAAATTTAAAATAATTCAAATTTTAATAAATAAATACATAAATATTTATACAAATAAAAATACATAAATATTTATGTATATGTTCAAATGCAAATATTAAACTGAGCAGTCTTGTGTCATAATATTCCCGAAATGTGAGCGACAAACTCCTTAGTGTGCATAGATTAGGCTTAGACTTGCAGCTTAATTGTCCGCAAGTGTTGGTAAATTCCACAAAGGAAGCGTCATAGCACTCAGTTGCAGCTATTCACATTTCCATGTGCTTTATGCTATTTGCGGACACAGCAAATGTGTTTTTCCTTCTTCTTTAATTTTCGAATATCTTTCTTAGTTCCCCACCGATCTTAATGGTATGTTTTTAAAGCGTATTCCTTAATCACCTATTAAATTGGAAGTGTACATTCACAAATCCAATTAGGTATTTCGATACGCATAAGAATAATTTTGATCTGTGTATGGTATACAGGAAACTTCAAGCCAAACTTGGTGTCTCTAGCTCTTATAGTTGCTGAGATTGACGCGTTCATACAGACAGATGGGCGGCCAGAGAGACGGACATGGCTCAATCGGCTCTGCTGTTGATACTGATCAAGAATATTTATATATATATAGGGGCTGCCATGTCCCTTTTTGCCTGTCACTTACCTTTTGTATAAGGTTAATACATTCCTGTTTTCAATGCTTAAATTTCCTTCCAATCGCATAATAATCAAAAAAGTTATTCAACAAATTAGTTGCCAGGAAGTGAAGCAGAGAAAGCTACACAAGCGCCCTCTAGCGTATCACTTAGCAGTCGCGAGCAGTCTCGAGTGCAGCGTTTCTGCTTATCAGAATTCGAAGTCCCAAGAAAGTGCTAGGCAAATCAGATGATTCAGTTTTACAGGGTGTCTGTAAGTCGAGTAGACTCGCCTGCACTTCACACAGTTGCTACTGCTGCAGAATTGCAGCATTGCTTATAAAAGTGCTTAAGCTAGTTTAAATAAAAAACGAATTGTGGCCACAAAATGTTGCATGCAACGTCGAGTGGAACTAAAGTTGCATTGCTGCTTTGTGCATCAGTTGATTCATTCATTAAGACATTGTATACAACCAGCATCTCTGGATGGGACAGATTCAGTTCACTTCTTGCCAGCAGCCACTTGCACTTGCCACTTGCCACTTGCCACTTGCCGCACAATAGTTGACATTGATTTATTGGCTGCTGTCACATCGCCTCGAGTCAAGTTGAAGTTGAATGGTGTTGGTAAAAATGTAATAATTAGCCGCAGGTAACACAACTAGACGAAGGGGGCAGGGTGGCAAGTGTCGCTGTGTTGTTGTCTCGTTGTGTGGCAAGTGGCAAGTGGCGAGTTGCGCGTTGCGTGCAGCAATTTGTCAAAGTTGCCCCCTGAAGTGGACATTGCCTGGATGTGCTACAAGTTCTTCACTGATGATGATGTTATTGTTTGCTTGCCTAAGCAATATGAGTGCTGTCTGTATCTCTCTCTGTCTCTCTTGTTGCATGCTGCAAGCAGTGCAAAAAGTGCAGACTTGGCTCAGTCCGGGGGGGAGGGTGGGGGCAGTGCGTGTGGTTCACAAATTGGTTTTAATTGAATTACAGTGCGTAATTTATGCATTGCTAAGCCCTATGCTTCCCTCTCTCTCCCTCTCTCTCTCTCTCTGTCTCTCTCCCTCCCTCTCTCTCTCTCGCTCTCTCTGTCTGGCCTGAACAAACAAATCGATTGGAGGCAGCAGCTGCAGTTCCTGAATCCATTGCATAGCGCTGCCTGCATAAATGTGGCCTATTTATGAACATTGCCGCAACATCCACAAAAACCAAAAAAAGAGGCCACTTGCCACAAATAGAGAGAGAGAGAGAGAGAGGGAGAGTGTTTGTGTGTGTGTGTGTGAGTGTGTGCTTGTGGGAGCGAGAGAGCGTGCAACCAAACTTTGGCAAATCTTTGGCATACAACTTCAAAAATGAAACTTAATTAATTGGCACATCATTTCGGTTAGTGAAATACCCCCATACAGCCATACCGCCACACCCCCTAGCCCACGCCCCTCTGTGTGCCACCCTCTTCATGCCCCCTTGCACCTGGTTTATCTCTTTTGGCTGGCGTCGACCTTTGACCCTTTTAATGACGCATTCTTTGTGCGTGTTGAATGAGTTTCTGTTTAGGACCCAAAACAAAATGTTGCTTTCTGCCTGACGCGTGTGTCCCCCTCCCCCCTCCCCACTCGCTGCGCTGCGGCACCCTGCAACAGCTGCTAAGCTGCCACATTAGCAAAGTGAGGTGCAAATTTTACGAGTGTCCTTTTTGGCTTACTCTTTGTTGTTGTTGCTGTTGCTGTTAGCTGTGATTCGACTGAATGATGAAAAGTTGTCTCGAGAAATGCTTTTAGCCTTCTCGGCTTTCAGCTTTTCAGCTTTTTAACAACCCCAAAACGAGGCATCCAACTAATTGGTGGGCGTGGCAAGGGCGTCCCAAATAAAGAGCAGAATGTGGGAGTGTTGGTAGGGTTTGCCCCTTCTCCCCCCACCCCCCTATCAGCTAATGCCGCTGTCCATGTGCGCTGGCCCCATTAAAATTGACATTCATTGCATTTCGGGTAATTAGACTAATTGACTTTTAACCAGCACATGAGACGCAGCCGCGACACCCGAACCCAACCCACTCAACCCACTCAACCCACTCAACCCATCCAATGCGACACCCCACCCTGCACATTAATATTGTATGCAACGCGTTTTTTGGGGTGTCGCAGCTGCATAATTGCGGGACAGAGAAATTGAAATGGATTGAGAGGGAAAGATCGAAGCAATTTGTTTTTTTCCGAACACATAAGTTGAAGTGAATAAATCGCAGTTGCGTTATGAATGATGTGTGGCGCCTTAGAAACGTTACTCAAACTCAAAACAAGTTAACATTGCGAGACATGCCAAGCAAGGGCAAGAAGCAGAGCAATGCCAAGACCAAAAGACTAAAGGGCCAAAGCAAAGGCAAACCTTAAATCGACTCAAACAGCAAAGTTTCTCAGTTGTGAGTTGCGAGTTGTGCGGGGATGTTGTGAGGGGGTTGCTTATTCATTCATTTGCTCAGTCAGCCATTCATTCATTTCCTTGATTATGTTTCTTATCAATGATAAATGAATATGTAGTACCAGCACTCAAAACTGCTGCTCTAAACTGCTGGCAAAGTGAAAGTAATACAAAGTAGTAGATGTTGCGGCAATGTCGACTCTGTGATTGCCCCTACATCTTCCTTAGACATGACTGGGGGCGTTACTGTTCCAACTTAAGCAGATAATCTTGAGAAGCTTTCAAATGATCTATTATGGCATAGTTGACTGGATAGTTTGATATCGATACTATCGATAGTTATTTTGCACTTATTATATTGGGTATCTTTGGAGTGATCTGTTGTCCGACTTATCGCTTATTTGATTGTCTGTCTAGGGTCATTTTGATTATCGATTTTCAGAGAAACTCTTAAAACATATTTTCGCTTCTCTTGTTTTAGTTAATTATCGATAGATATTATTTACTTGTTATCGATTATATAGTGATGCTTTTGATGGGACTTACAGTTAACAGCTTAAAGCTCGACATTGCAAAGCTATTAATTTATCGTATTTTAGATAACTATCAGCAATGACTTTGCAGTTGTCAAAGATTAAGTTGAGGGGGGATCTACACTGATAACTTTCGAGTCAAAAGCTCATTCCACAGCCTGCCTATTTCGGGTAGTATTTTCATTCAGCTTAAAGCTTAATATTAAACAGCTTAAAATAAATATAATTCAGGCTATCTATTGCTCTTTAAATTACATTAAGGGGAGTCTAATTTTAAACTTAAAGCTCACTATTAAGTTGCATCCTCTGCAGTTATTGTCAAGTTTATTCAAAAGCTTTAAGTGCAATTTCCATTGACAGTTCAACGGTTTTCACTAGATGATTCAAAGTACTATTATGATTAAAATAATAATTTATTATATTGATGATCTGCTGAGCTTAAAGCTCTCTTAACACACAGAGGCCTAATTAAGGAGCTTAGCAGCTCGAAATAGCTTAAAGTTCCTAATTAAGTGGCTTTCACAGAAGAGTTGTGTGTGGTAACCATGGCATTTTGAACGAGTGTGCAACTCTCAGATGAAGCGTCTATGTTCTTGGTCTATAAATGCTTCATCGATCCATGTTATGCATCGCCACATACTCGTACATGTCCTTGAAATCAATATGCCGCGCGATACTGAACCGCAAACATCAGACGCGAAATGAAACGAGGGAGTGAGGGAGGCAGGAAGGCAGGAAGGCAGGGAAAGGATGAATGAAGGAAGGGGAAAGTCAAGCGCAGGCAACTGAAGTGCAGGCGAAACTGTTTCTGACGTTTGCACCCGCCTCAATCCACAGTTGAATCGTCCAGCAGTTTGCAACTGCACCTCCTGCTGCGTCTTGTTGCCTCATGCCCGATGCCCCCATGCCCCAATGCCCCCATGCTGCATGCACCGCAGCCCGCGCCACTTGATTGCTACAACGACTTTTGGCCCGAAAAGTTCTTTGTGGTTAGGCGCTGGGGGTTGAGCTTGAGGTTCAGCCGATGGTGGAGGTGGCGGTGGAGGTGGTGGCTGAGGGATGAACGGATTCTCGACGGGACGGGAGCGCAATGATTTGGGTCTTCTCCTTGTGCTGCTCTTGTGCTCTTGAAGTGGCCACCCGGCAATTTTCCAGCACTTTAGGAATAAAATTTTTAACAACTCGCCGAGGCGGCCGCTAAGTGCGTCGACGTTTAAATTCCCAGCGGTCGCCAGCGGACGGCGTCCATCAAACTTGAGAACGTCGTCGGTTTAGTTTGCCATGGAAACTTTCGGTTCGTCGACTAAAATATGCAAAAGGTTCGCGATGTGACCTTAGACCAAATTCAACTACATCAACTGCTTCTACTTCCTCTTCAATCTGCTCCTCTTCTTCTTCTTCTTCTTCGTCATCTTCTTCTTCATCTTCTTCTTCATCTTCTGCTTGCTCTTCTTCTTTGCTTCTATTAATGATCTGCTTCATTCACCTGACATACTTATAAATAATCGACAAGGACAACAGCTTCAAAGCTTTCAAATTTCCCTTCGCCTGCCCCCGCTGCATTATTAATGCCAATGACGTTGAATAATTAGCGTTCCATGCTGCAATTTCTGATATATGGCCAATAGCTTCATCAATATTGGCCAACTAATGACGCCTCCGCTGCATCGTCATCCACCCAATCAAGCAGGCAACCAAGCGTCCAAGCATCCAGCGTCCAGGCAACCAAGCAACCGGGCATCCGGGCAACCAGCCACCCATCCTGAATGCTTCTCATCATAAACAGTTAAGCAAAGAATCAGGATAATGAGCTCGCAAATGACCCAAATTATAAGCCAGTGAATGCGCTGTAATCGTTAAACTGTTCAAGTTCATAAGCATTGCTTTAACCCACCTTTTAATCAGGGCCATGATCGAGTTTATACCCTAAAGCATAGCATCCTAGTCCAATCAATTTAGTTCTGCGCTCTTCATCCTACATTCCTCTTCATCCTACTTCATCTTGGATAATGCTTAGGTAATACCATTATGCCTTAACCCACTCCGCAGTTCACTTCCCGAGCTACTCGTAAACACCCTTCATAACATAGTCCATCAGCTAGTTCCTCCGTTGATAACACTAAAGTTTACAACTAAGCTAATGCGCAGGACTATATCCTAGCTTACTCTATTCCTTAACCCATTCGCAGACCTTCTTCGTAAGCTACTTCTTAACTTCTTTTTAACTCAGTCCATCAGCTAGTTCATCGGCTAGTTAACAGCCTACTTATACGTTGGACTATATCCTAGAAAATACCATAGGTAACACTTCTATTCCTTAACCCATGCCTTGCCTTACCCTAGAAAATAGCCTACTAGCTAAGTTATTAGTAAACCTTATCCATAACTTAATCTGTATCCTTAGACTACTCCGATACCCTTCGAGTCCTCTGCCGCAATCTCCTCTTTATGTTAGTTAGCTTCTCCATTAACTAGTCCGTCATTTAGCCCACACTTTAGTCTTTACTCTAATTCCGCCTCCAGTCAATTTCTTTGTTCGTGACTCAGTGCCCTGACCAGCTCATTTAGTTGGGTAAACAAAGTAAAATTGAGTTACCCTTGAGAGTAATATAAGAAAGTTTGAATACGTTTTGAATAGGGTATTTATGGGTAGTTGCATTATTTAGTGAGTTTGCGTGCCAAAAGGAGGGCATCAAGTAAACAGCCCAATGAAAATTAGTAGCAAATAAAATTTTAATTTTTAAGCAGCCTGAAAGTTGACCCAAACAATCCAAGGGCCTGCTCCAATCAAACGGAATGTGTATGAACAGTCGGGTAGTAGTACTATTTGCCGCGACCCCAAACGAATCAAATCGAAAGCAAAGTTGCGCCAAAAGGAAAATGAAGAAAAAAATGAAATGAAATGAAATGAAATGAAAAGAAAAAGGAAAAGGGGGAAGCACAAAACGTGTTTTCCACACTTTGGCAAGAAGTTGTGCCAGGCCAGGGAACAAAAGGGAATGGAAATCAGGAAAATGCGTGAAGAAAAGGGCAAACATTTTTGGCGACACAGTTGGCCCAGGCATTTGTCAAGCCTATAAAGTGAAGAGGACCAAGAGATGGAGGAGTGGATTGAAGATGCCATTGGCGTTTGTTGCTTTTGCTGTCAGAAGCCAAAAGAAAGACTCCACACATTGATACATGCAATGACGCCTCAATCCACAGCTCTGCTAATGTCACTCCCTCACTTTGTCACTCTCGCAGTCAGTCAGTCAGTCCGTCAGTCCGTCAGTCAGTCAGGCAGTCAGTGAAATAAACAGCTAGCAAAAAAGCCTGTCGATGGGCTTTGCAGATTTCCCATTGCTTTTGGCAATGTTAAAAGATTGGGGGAACCAGCCGACTGAGGCGAGCTATTACATATCCAACTCTCACGGGTGTGTGTGTGTGTGTGTGTGTGTGTGTGTGTGTGTGTGTGTGTGTTCGGCACAAAAGTTGGCAATTGACATTAACAAGCTGCTTCATATACTACTCACACTTACATACGTTTCTCTCGTGCAACACCAGCCCATTGCAGCTGCTCCTGCTTCTCTCCTTTACCCTCTTCCCTTTACCCTGTTCGTCTGCTCCCCCCTTCAAGTCCTGCGCCAGGACACACGCATTGCTCTTATGGTTATGAGAAGAGTGAAACAGCTGCTTGTCGTTATATTACGCTCTTTGCCACGTTTTTTTTTCTCTTTTTGACGTCTGAAAACTATCACAATACCATAATTCCATTAGTCGTCCTTCTTCTCCCTTCTTCTCCGTTCTTCTCCCTTCTTCGCCCTTCCTTCTCCTGCTGCCCAGTTCCTCTTCTCTTATTTTTTTTTAGCTGATTCCCATTGAATCTTGCAGTAACATAATATTGTTGCTGGTGAAGCGAACCATTCTATGCTTTAGACACTTCATATATTCCCGCAATCGATAGTTATTGCGATAACATTGTTAAAGGTATAAACGATAATGTGGATTGCTTTGCTACTGTAATGAAGTAGTATTGTCTTTGGTTCTTCATAAAGGTTACTTAATATCGTAGTAAATACAAAAGTTAGTGTTGTTTCTTATTTACTTAATAATCGATAACACAATCGGCTCTATAGTTGACTTGGTAAACAAACAATCGATAGCAACATATATGATCGCAACCATCGTTACCACCAACTAGATAGTCGTTGGTTTTATCTCATCCTTTCAACATTTCTCTATCCAATCCTACTAACAATCCATAAGTAAACAAATTGATCACTACAATCGATAGTAAGTAAAAGCTATACTCTAGTATTTTCTGTCTCTTTACCATCTAACTCCACAAAAAATTGATTGTAATGCTAAGTACCAATACTACAATGCATTCTTATCTATAATAATAATAATATAACTAATTAGGTATTCTATGAACAATCGACAGCCACAATCGATAACATAATCGACTCTCTAAATGCTGTTGGACCATACTATTAATTGCTATAACCGTTAATACAAACGACTCTCTGATATTACTGAGTAAATAAAACACTACAAGCAATTAATAGTGTTGATAAGTATAGCATACATATTGCAATCGATTATCGATATCGATTATCGATATATTTCAGCCCATTTACGACCGCTGTGAATGTTCTGAAACATCAATTGGAATTTAGCACAGTTGAGCTACAGTCTAAGCCGTTGACCACATTTGGACCACTGAAAACAGTGTTGGAAAAGAAACTTTTGATCAGGTTTTCTTCTTTCTTGAACTTCTTCTCTTATCTCTTAAATGCAAACATAGTTTAAATAAATTGCCACCTGATAGCGAAAATGAATACAAACTCCATTTGCAGACGCGGCACGTACACGCACACACACACACACACACACACACACACACATATATATATGTACTAGGAGGGCTGTTCTTGACATTGGCACATGGTTTCGCCATGGCTGAAAGTCGGACAAAGGGCAACGTTAAACAAATTGACAAAGGCGTCAATCTGAAGTTGACACGCCCCCTTGGCTGTTTCTTCTTCTTCTTGTTCTTCTTTTTTTTTTTTTTTTTTTTTTTTGATTTTGGGAAGTAGAAGACAACAACTTCTCGGCATTTGGCTTATCGCTGTGTGTTTGCCTGCCAATAGTTTAACTCCCACTCCCCCACAAAATGCCCTTATGCCAGATTGCGATTACGCATACGCCGCGTGTGTCACGCACTCAGCGCAGCGTCCCCTTCCCCCTTCCCCTTCCCCTCTCACCACCATCACGCTCCTCTCTGCCACATCGTTCGCTGGTTGCGCCTACGAAATGAAATTAAATGCCTTTGATTTATTTATTTATTTTTATTGTGCGTCGCCAAAGTGAACACAGGGGCGTGGCAATGGACGGAGGGGAGCGCCACCCCTCCCAGAAAAAAAGGAAAGCTAAAAATTCAGCAACAGCTAAAAAGTTTTCTATACCCTTGCCGAGGGTAATGTAATACTGTTAACAAATGTGCAAGCGCATTAAAGGGGGCGTGTCAGACCCTATATAGCATATATCATAGAACCGAAGGGATTGGATTACTATAGGCTATATACTACTATATAGTTGTAATAGCAACAATCTGTTATGAATCCAAGTTTAGTACAAACAAAACTTTATTATTTAATTACTATATCATACACTAGCTAATATAGGAATAATCAGCCGGTTTATAAATATATCTCAGCTAAACTTATAACTCTTATAAATTAATTAAAAAGTGTTCTAATTAATAAGAAGAGATAACTGCTGTGCTCTCTGCTAGTGTATCAAATATTCGGCTTCGTGCTGAAGATAACTTTTCTTTCTTTTTTTGTTTTGTTTGCTGCCTTTTTGTCTGCCCAGAGAAGGAGCTGCTGTTGTTGTTGTTGTTGTTACTGATGCTGCTTCATATGACACATGGCTCAGCTCGTTGCTCTTTTGCTTTCCCCATTTCCCCGTTTCTCCATTTCCCCGTTTCCTCTTTATTTTGCACTCCTGCAACTGGGCGCGAATTTGCTGTCGCCTTTCGCCACTGCTTTGATTTCACTTTGCACATTTCCCTTTGCTGCTCCTCTTGACCCAATCTGTATATGTAACTGTGTGTGTCTCTCTCTCTCTCTGTCTCTCTCTCTCTCTGTCTGTCTCTGTCTGTGCATGTGTTGAGTGACACTTGACAAAGTTATGACACGCCGCAGGTGAGGCAAAGCGACCAACACGTTATGATGATGACGATAATGATGTTACAGCTTCCCGATAATAATGATAATGATGTTAGTGATAACAAGGAGGTGGCTTGCAATTGATCCCGTTGCATTGCTTTCCGCTTGGTTGCCTGATCGCCGGGCTTATGGCAAACGTGTCCTGCCGGAGCCTGACCTCATTCCGTGTCCCTACAGCTATCACAACTGTGTATTTCTGTTTGTGTGTTTGTGTGTGTGTGTGTGTGTGTGTTTGTGACGTCATTACCAATAGAAGCTATAGGCTTAATCGCATATTTAAGCACACAACGTGTAATGCTTAATCGGAGCAAAACAACAGCTTAATTTTAATATTTACACTTTGCTACATAACTTTTGTTGCTCATTGTAGAGTTTCTATACCCTGTGCCCATTAAAAATGTGCAAAAAAGGGTATAATAATTATGTGCTAATGTATGTAACAGGCAGATGGAGGCGTGGCAGAGCCTATAAAATATATATATTCTTGATCATTGATTCTTGTTTACCATGCGCAGATAAGTAGTAAGCAGAGCGAGACAGCAAATGACTGCGACACAAGCATATGTAAATTAAGTGTCATAACACTCAGCTTTTGATCGATTATGTATACATATGTGAAAGCTTGCTGCTATAAGCTTGCAATGAATTCATATGTCAAATAAGAGTTTCAAAAGAGTATTCTTTAAATACCTGTTATGTTCTTACTTCTTTAACTTGATTTTAGCTTTATTAGTTGTTAATAAGTAGTCTTTACTATGTAATATAATATTCTTTTTTGTTATAAATATTTAATATATTAAATATTAGCTTGGAGATAAAGTTGCAAAAATATTTAGCTTATGCGCTTACTTTAAGTTATCTGATTAATTAAGTATATATATATATATATTATAATAAAATGAAATTCCAATTAGTTTTTCGCATTATAAATACTTTATTCTTAAAACATATTTATAGTTATATTTATTTATATTATTTTAAAATATTAAATCTAGTATTCAATACTAAATACTTTGACATTATTAATAATAATATTAGTTTGAAAATATAATTAAAATCATATACAATTTTATAATTATTTAGTTGTAGCAATAACTAATGAAGTAAATTTGATTAATAGTTCTAAGGTTCTAAATATCTAAATACCGAAACAATTAATTATTAAATGTTAACACACACCTAACAGTTTTTATAACGTGAATAAACATATAACTTTCTATTTAAAGTATAATTAAATAAAGTATAAATAAATAATAAAATCACATTTCGAAGAGAGAATTATTTATTATAGAACAAGTAGCCATTTATTTAAATAAATATTGATAAATATTTCAATCAAATTGAACAATAAAATTACATAATTAACTCTACAGATTCGCTCTGATTTCGTACTCGGAATTTGGTTACTCAAATTAATTTGTAATTGTTCGCAATGACAATGACGAACTCAATTCATATGTTGATCGGATGACAGACATCAGGCAACAATTCTACCGAAAATGTATTACACCTAGGGGAATTTATAGATTGAACCATCGACTGAGTCGTTTGCTTCCCAAGAGAAAGTTTTGTGCGTTTTCTTTTGGGAAAATTTCATGTCGCACTGAGGGACGGGGCGGGGCGGGGCGGGGCGGGGCTTGTCAACAGGTGAGCGCGACGCCTTTATGATTATGCCCCTATTTCGTCATACTCCAGTAGGTCCCTCCGCAGCCCCTTTATCCTTCTCTTGTGCGGTTGCTCTCAATGCTTGATTAACACGTTCAAATAAAACTTTGCTTAGCCCTCATCGCTCTTTCAGTTGTCGTTGTTGTTGTTGCTGTTGTTGTTGCAAATGGTGCTGTAATTTTTGTCACTTTTAATGGCAGTTTGCATGTTTGCTGTCTTCTCTCAACCATTCACCCCCTGCCCACCCCCTACCGCCCCTTCCTTCCAGCTCAGGAAAAGAGAAACTTTCACTTCGATTTGCCGCCAGGCTGACTTTTCACTCCTGCAATGTCTCTTGTCAAGTGTCTTCCCACTTTTCTCTCTCCTCGCTGTAGTCTCCTCTCTCCTCTCTCTCCCCCTCTCTCGCCACTCTGTCTCTCCTGTCGTCCGCCATTCGCCTTATTTATTCGACTTTGTGTGTGGAATTTTATTGCTTTAGCATCAGAGAGACTTGTGCAAATTATTTGTGTGCAAAGTTTTTAACGTTGTCAGTTAACGGTTTTCCCAACTTGTCATTGATCACAGAAGCTGAGTCATTGGCCCATTGGCCAGAATTATCGTTAACCAAATGCGCAAAATTCTCATCTAGGTCCAAGTTCAAGGTGCAGTCATCATCATCGTCATCAGTGTCATCAGCGTCAAGAACTTCATTAGCAAGAGCCCCAAATTAAGTTGCTCAAACACATTGGCCGCAAAGCTTTTAATTAGCAACAAGCAGAAGAAGAAGCATAATAAACGGAATAAGAAGAAGAGAGAGAAAAATAAATATGTATGGTGGCTTTTATGGGCTTTGATAAGCACAAGGCTTACATCTGGGAGCATTCGGGGTTAATATGTTGGGTTAATATGCTGTGAATATGTATTTGATGTCGTCGTCGTCGTCGTCGTTGTTGTTGTTGCCGCTTTGTTGTTTATGGCCATGTGAATTTTGATTTTAAAATCGTTTTACGATTCAATTTTTATGCTTGGGTTAACGACATAACGAAAAAAAGCTGGAACAGTGGATACAAGTGGATACTGACTTAGCCCATTTAATAGAATTTATGTTCGAACCAACAAAATTAACAACTCTTTGCGCCCGTTGTCACAAAATTGTTAATCAGTTTAACTATTAAATTTTACACTTATTTTTATATTATGTCATTTTATAATTCATTAAATATATTAATAAAATTTCTTAATAGTGATAGGTTAAATTATTTTTTAATGTATTTACTCTATTTTATATTTACATTCGAAATGACAAAGTTATTTTTAGCATTAACTGAAATTCTAAATACTCAAAATGGTATTATATTTTAATAATTAAATAATATTAATAAATAAAAATAGTTTCATAGTTATATACATATTTTCATTATATCTTTTTCTTATATTATTTTTTTTTTAAATTTAAAAAATATTTAATGACACTTTTGATTTATTATTTTAGAATTATTATTATTTTTTTATATTTAGTTACCAGGTAAAGTTTTTTAATTTTGAAGATATTAACTTTAACGAATTTATGAATTTATTATAATTTTATATATTTGTAGTTTTATAGATCAGAATTGAAAACAAATTATAAACAATATATAAACATATTTTCAGAGTTATTTGAAATAATTTTAGTTTTCAACTACAGAATTAACATTGTAATTATAGTATTAAATTTGTTTGTGTATTAAACTTTTAATTGTTTGTAATTTTCT
Source organism: Drosophila funebris (assembly GCA_018901825.1). NCBI lineage: Eukaryota > Metazoa > Arthropoda > Insecta > Diptera > Drosophilidae > Drosophila > Drosophila funebris. Next base: position 79,083 of record JAEIFK010000675.1, on the reverse strand, counting down.
TTGAATGGATTATACAATATTTAATATTACTTAATAAATATAAATAAATGTATATAAAGTATTTATTCAATTATTTTTTAAATAAAATCGTTTTTCTTTAAAGTAATATTATTTATGCCAAATTTATTAATTAATTTAGACCAAAAAAATAATTAAGCAATATTTTAGCTATAAAATTGAATGAAATATGATTAATAATTCTCAAATTTGTTCTGTGCATTTTCGAAATACAATTTTTGTATGGTCGCCTTCCACTGTGAGATCGTTTTAACGGTGTTTTAATGCGCTGCGATTAGTCCGGGACATACGTACTCGTATTTATTAACGGCAAACGCCTTCCGTCCGCGCTCCATGATGGAACATTTTTTTAATTATCCTCGCGCGGTATTTCATTTTTTTTTTTTTAAAGCCCATTACCAATTTTTCAACTATGCGATAGCTTTCTTTATGCATGTATTTTTCTTTCACTTTTTTCTTTTACTTTTTATTATGTTTTTTTTTTTTTTTTGTTGCCAGCGAGCGAAACTCAATTAGGTTGCATGCATGCGCGTTGCCTTGTCAAACACGTGGCATATGGGTTGTGGGGGGGAGGGTGTAGGGCAGGGGGTGGGGGCGGTGGCTCTGGCTTGGGGAAAGTAGGGAAAGGGAATTGGTTGGGGAATCCGACAATCCAAATCACAGCGACAACAGAAAGTACAAGCGAAGTACAGAAGTATAGAAGTACAACAATTACAAGAGGGTGGCACGAAGCGTGCTGGGTGTGAGGTGTGTGGTGTTTGAAGGGGAGATGGTGGGGGGAAGGGTGCTTGGCAACACACTAAATACCCAGCAAGTGGAAAGTGGAAAGTGGAAAGCGGAAACGGAAATGGCGCACACAGCATAGCAGAGCAGAGCATAGGACAAGCTGAGAACTCTGTGAACAGTGAGTGCTGAGAATGTGTGTCGCTTGTAATTCATACAAATAGCAAAGCTAGTGATATACCCTCTATCCCCCAATCCCTCCCCCCTCCCTGCCATCCCCTGTCAGTGCTTGTCGTGTCCTGACCATGTCAGCATTTTTAGCTGTCGTGTGTTCAAAATGAAAACCGGACTGTGGACAAACTGTGGACTGTTGGCTTCGTCCACAATGGCGCTACAATTCTAACTCCCTCCCCAGTTGCACATGCTGCTGCTGCTGCTGCTGCTGCTGCTGCTTCAGCTTCTACTCCTTCTCCATTTGCTACTTCAGCTGCTGTGGCAGCTGATGCTATACCTCTGCTCGAGTCAAGCTAGAGTTTCAATTCAATTCGCTGCGCCATGTTCATTGTTTATTTTTCATTTAATTTTACACTTTTTTCATCTTTGAGAGCTGTCTCTCTCTTTTCCTATCTCGCTATCTCTCTTTCTCTCTCTCGCTCTCTTGTTGATACCCTTGACGCCGCTTAGGTCTATGCGCTTTATGGCCCAGCCTGACAGTGTCCTTGAAAGTCCTGTTCTCTACCTTATCACTGCCACATATATCCGCATTTATTCAGCGATTCACATTGTCGAGTCCATTGGCTTTAACCTTGACAAACTGTGCTATGTAATGCCCCATAATCCATGTCCATATCAATGTTCCTGTCCATGTGCTAGTTGTCTTCCATCCCTGAGCTGTCGAACTTGACTTTGCCTTCACTTTATTTATTTTTTTTTTTTAAATTTCTTTTTTTTTTTTTTTTATTTTTGTTTGTTTTACAATTCGCAACGTGGCGCTTGTAGTGAAAATTCAATTATGGAATGTGCCAGGACTTCTCTCTAGCATTCCCATTCCCATACCCATTCCACTCTCCGTTCCCATCTGCAGCCCCATATCTTTCTTAGTCCTTGCTGGACAGTGTAGAGGGGTCTGTACTCTGTTATGGGCGTTGGCATTGCCAGCAAATTCGGCGCGTAAATGACAAAAGTTTTCGCTCGAGTGTTGATCTTTAGTTAGGTCTATATGGAGGGCATGCGGAGGGGTTAGTGGGGGTGCGTGGAGTGCGTGGGGAGGGCGTGGAAAAGTGTGGAAGAGGGCGGCACGTTCAAAAGCGTTGGGGCAACATCGTTAGCTGTCAGTGGCTGTAAGTGGCATCCTTGAAACTTGCGCTTGTGCCGCACGCAATTTGTTGCAAGCAACAACAGTAACAACAACAACAGTAACAACAACAGTAACAACAAGAACAGAGGCGAGGCAAGTGTAAAGTGCAAAGCTGCCAGTTGCCATTATAAACTAGATGAAAAAAGTACACAGAGGTCATTAAAGTCAAGCACGACTATAAAATTGAAATCTTTTCAATCTTTTCTGTATCTTTCCCCCCCCCTACTTTCGCCTTCTCCCCCTTTTGCTTACACTTTTTCCCTATCTTCCTTCCTTCGCCTTTCTTCCTTGTCAATGCAGATTCTTACGCCTGTCAAGGCAAATCGCTTAATCGCTTGACAATCGCTTAGCGTCTTTCTAGGTAAAAGTAGCTTTAATTGTTTATCACACACACTCACACACACTCACACTCACACACACACTCACACACACACTCACACACACACACTGCTACAAACGCCCCACGTCATACATCTTTTGAGCCATTAAATGTTGCAAATTGTTGTCTTGCTTCGCTTTGGCTCTGCTTGCGTTCTGGGCCCAAAATCAGGAAAGCCAATTTCACTTAAATGTTGGCTTACATGTTCGCATCAACTGTCTGTTTCGCCAGCCACGCCCTCAACAGCCTCAGCTGCGCCCCAATTGACGTTGACAGCGTTACAAAAAAAAAAAAAAAAAAAACAGTCGAAAAGTTACAGTCGAGGTGCTCGACAGTATAAGACCCGGTATTCATATCTATGCCGTTATATAGAACATATTATTACAATAAGTATTAATATAATAATACAAAGATTATTAATAGCAAGCTTGATATGTTAATTTGAGGGCAATGCTTTTCCACTCGAAAAGAATTGTATAAGCAGCATTCATATTTTCATGTAAAAAAAGGAAAAGATATTCACCACTTCACATCAAATATTTTGTAATAAGCAAGAGAAACCGACCAAGACTCGAACACAGGATCACCTGAGCGCTGTGCCAACGCTCTAGCACCTGCGCCATTGCAACTGACGTCAGAGTCTGACAAATGCGTAACATATTCTCGCATTCCTCTCATTGTCCGTTTTGCAAGTTTCTATTGCTTCAATGATTCTCTCTGAATATCGATCACTCTTAGAAGAGAGGGGGGATAGAGAGCGGCGGTAACTGAGAGAGAAATGCCGTTACTTTTTTTGCATTGCTGCATATGCGTGTACATGCATACATATATTTGAAATCAAATTTCTAACAAAACGTTGTTATTTCTTCTTCTTATGACATATTGGCAAAATTAATAACATATATATAAATAAAATAATAGTAAAAAGTTAATTTTTATAAATATATAAAAAAAAAAGTGAAATAAAAAATGGTCAGCACCGAGACTTGAACTCGGGTACTCGCACAGAATGTCTTGTTTTTGTTGTTGTTACATTTAAATGCAATTAATTGTCGCTAAAGCTGCCATGAGCTTGTGGTAATTAGATATCTTATTAACTGCTTTGTTTATGGTCCGATCTTCATGCAATTTTCACAAAATGTCCAGACATGAGCACACATTATGTGTGCCAAATCTGAAGTATGTAGCTATATATGGAGTCTAGTTATACGTTTTATTCGATTTGCGTGGGCGGAAGGGGGCGTGGCAAAATTCTAAAACAAACTTGATCTGCGTGCATACTATAGGAGTGTTGTTACCAAATTTGGTAGCTCTAGCTCTTATAGTCTCTGAGATCTAGGTGTTCATACGGACAGACAGACGGACAGACGGACAGACGGACATGGCTATATCGTCTCGGCTATTGATGCTGATCAAGAATATATATACTTTATAGGGTCGGAGATGCTTCCTTCTGCCTGTTACATACATAGCACAAATACATAAGCCCCTGTACCCTTTGGGTACCGGGTCTAATAACCAAAGAAACCCGAAACAAAAAAAATATAAATATAAAACTCAACCAAATTTTCCGCCTCAATTAATTAAAATGTTTTGTTTTAATGCCTCAACGAGTAGGCGAAGGGGGAGCGCTGAAGGGTGCAGGAAGAACCTGATGACGAGCAGTCCTTTTCTTATGCCCCACCCCCCACACCCCACCCAACTGCCTTCTGTGAGGCATTCTAATGTAAAATGCTGATTGATATTTCCCTTTCGGTTAATATCGTAGGCTTAATTTTGTTGTTCTTGTTGTTGTTGTTGTTGTTGTTGTTGTTGTTGTTGCCTCTGTTGTTGGGCCTGCAAAGACTTTGGCTTCTCAAGGTCGCACAATAAAAATGAAGTTCATCCATCATTTAGAGCGGGCAATGCCGACCATAAAGGGGTATAGATAGATGCCTAGTCAAAATCATTCTCCGAGACAAAGAAGAAGCATAAGCTAAGATGAGATGAGGCGAGATGAGACGAGATGAGACGAGATGAGGCGAGATGAGGCGAGATGAGATCCGTTGACAGCAGGACGACTCAATTAGTCGCGCAGCGCTGCATTTACATAATAAATATTTCAAGCAAGTTTATTTAATTTAATTGTTGTCGAATTTCGCTGTCGCAGTCGACGTCACAGTCGCTGTCGCAGTCGCAGTCGCAGTCGACGTCGCAGTCCACAAGCTGTGGCTGCTTGTATTGTTGTTTTTAAAACAATATGCCTCGTGGCTCATGCCTCGTGCCTCGTTAGACAAACCGCAGACACAAAGGAGGCGCACATAAATAATCATTTACAATGCCAGCAAGAACATGGCGTATAAGGCTAAAAGGAAAAGCGGAAATCAGGGAAAGCAGGGAAAGCGGGTGTAGAAGCAGAAAGGGGAAATAGTGATAAAAAGGCTTGGCTGTCAGCTTGTAATGATCGCTAATGGAGACTGTGGTGTCTCTGGTCAGTTTGCCACCTGCAGGCGGAAAAAACGTAGTAATCAAGCAGTTGCCAAACTGATAGATACCCTAGAAGAAGAGCTGTTCCTTCAAGTCGAGCAGAAATGGAGGAAAAAATGAAGCATGAGTTTGATAAAGTGTTATGGCTACTCACATAATCTTTAAGGACACTGACTGACTGTTAATACCCTATAAAACTAAAAAAATATCATTGTGGATTATCTTCGCATATTATTATCGCATAAAAGTAAAGACGATTTAGGAAGCACTTGATACATCAACTGACCTATAACCAATAAAAAAACAAGACTACTAGATACCCTTTAAATACAGAAAAGTCATTGTAAGGTATTTAAGGTAACTTAAATATGTGTTCTTGAAGAACAAGAGAAAACAGAACGAAAGTCAAGAGATAGGATCATCAACACTTGAGTGAGACTAATAGATACCCTGTAAATGAACGGAAACCATACTAAGCGGTATCTGTTCTATAAGATCAAAGTAATACAGAATGAAATTTCAGAGAGAGGTTAATCAACAATTAAGTGAGATACCCTGTAAATTTTAATATTAATTTAATATTTATTTAATATTAATTTAAAATAACTGGACACCCTGTAAATGAATGCAGACAAGAGGGGTTAATCAACGCTAGAGTTAGAATCGTAGATACCCTGTAAATGAATGAGCACAATACTAAAAGCGATACCAGTACCTTAAGAACAAAGGAAAATTGTACGAAAATCCTGAGAGATTAATAACCACCTAGGTGAGATACCCTGTAAATTGATGGGTGCAATACTAAGAGAGATCTGTTCTATGAGATCAAAAGAATATAGAAAGAACCTCCAGAGTAATGCTTACGAGGGCATTGAGCCTCGATAAATAAATAGAAACTACTGCTACGCCTAGATACCCTGTAAACTTAAGGGATTAAGTGAGAGATGTTCTTTACGGTCAAGGAAAAACACAATGAAAATCGCAAGAAGTGAAAATTAATACAGAGTAAAGAAAGAGATGAGCATAAAGCGGACTACTGGATACCCTATAAGATCGGGTAATGATACATTGATAAACGCTAGAAGTGGATGACTTCTGGAAAAAAAAGGACACAGCAAACTTAACACTGAACTATATAGAAAAGAAGCTAACCAGAGTGCTAGATACCCTATAAATTAGTAAATACTTGAAAGGTCAAACAAATGTAGACTGCAAATTGAAATTGAAATTGAATAGTTGAGCGAGATTGATGGACTAACTTAACAGAGAGAGAGAGAGAGAAGAGGAGAGGGAAAGAGAGAGAGATAATATACTCATACTCGTAGTGCATTCATCTACTAAATATATATCCCTAGCTATTGAGCTATTGTATTAGCGGCAACAATCGCGGCGATTTCACATGGCAGACAACGGCAGCATCAAGTTGCCTGCTCAGCTAAAGATAGTGTAAAGTGCCAACAAAAGCCATCAATTTGCAACGCGTTGTCCATTGTCCACCACAACGCACAGTTGCCTGCATCCCGCATCCCGCATCCCTCAGCTCGCATCCCTCAGCTCGCATGCCACTTCTCCACATTGCAGATTGCAACATCTATATGCGGTTTGCTGCTGCTGCTGCTGCTGCTGCTGCTGCTGCTGCTGCTGCTGCTGCTGTTGCTGTTTCTGTTGCTGCCTCTGTGGCACGGAGGCACAAGGGCGCGATGGCATGGTGGCACGATGGCTTTCGATAGCTCATCCACAATTCAGTCAGCTGCTGCTGCTGGAGCTGCACATGAAGCTGAAGCTTTCATTAACCTTTTTGGCATTCAACATAATTCAATTTGGCATCAAGTCGAGGCAGTTGCATGCAACGATTGCATCAACTGATTTGCATTGATGCCATCCATGGCACGTGAGTGCGAAGTGCATTGCAAATGTTCATAAATAAATTGATTTGGCCAAGCAACCTTAATTGTGGCCTTAACTGTCGACAATAAATGTAAAATTCCGAAATTGGCCCAATAAGTTGGCTAAAAGCAAAGCGCTTCCAGCTTGACCCAAATTGTTACTTAATTCGATTGCCGAGCATTTCAACTTTAGTGGATCTCGGCGTGGATCTATAGACAGACAGAGACCTTGGTACAAGATATCACGTATACGTACTGTTGCCGGCGACAGTTGAATGTTGAATGTGGCGACACGGTGCGCATGCCAGGGAAATTTTAACAGTGCCCCCAAACACGAAAAGGGAAATTCTTGTGCCGCAGCAACATCAGCAGCAGCATCAACAGCAGCAGCAGCATCAACAGCAGCAACATCAAACATTGCAGAATCAGTATGAAACAGGACTCAGAGCAGACGGCACGCGTTTCGCTTTGAGAGAGAAACCAAATCGCGAGAATCGCAAGCATTCGCAGTCAAAGTCGCGGTCGAAGTCGCAGTCGCAGTCGAAGTCGAAGTCGGAGTCGGAGTCGGAGTCGCAGCAGTGGCCGTCGTCGTTGTCGTTGCCGTTGCCGTTGTCTTGCACCCGTGCTCGTCTTACTGTGTCCGCGTCTGTGTTTGTGCGCGTGTATGTGTGTGTCTGTCTGCGTGTGAGTGTGTGTGCGAGTGTGTGCGTGTGTGAGTCTATTTCATTGTGTAGGTTCTGTGAGTCTGAATGAATACTACGCCGCGTACATTGCCTATGCCAACATAATAACAACAACAACAACAACAACAGCAACAGCAACTCACTTATAATAAGTATTTGCTGTTGCCACAAAAACAACAAGAGCAACAACAGCAACAGCAACAGCAACAACAATAGCTTGCTGCAAAAAAATATATAGAATACGTAGCAGAAAAACGCACAAAAACCGCGCACAAAACGCTTACATAAGTTTTATGTGTGAGTTGTTGCTGCTGCTATCGTTGGCTCCGCAGCTGCTAAGCGGCAATAAAGATGCACATAACTGCAGCTGCAGCACTGGCCATGCCAGTCACTGTGGCAGCAGCAATAATAAGCCAGCAAGTGCCGCGAAATTTGCAAAAAAAAAAAAAAAAAATAAAAATAAAAATAAAAAAAACAAAGTAGAAAATTTTCACAAAAATTGCGCCCAAAAAGACAAAATATAAAGGCGCGCAGTTGTTGCTGTTGTTGTTGGTGTTCATGTTGTTGTTCTTGTTGATGTTGATGTTGATGTTGTTGGTGTTGGTGTTGGTGTTTTAGTTGCTGTTGTTGTGCTCTTGATTGTTGTTATTGTTGCTGCGTTTAAGCGTCGTCTGATTGCCACGAAATGTTGTCGTTGCCTACTTTGTGGCGCGCGCGCGTTTCTTGGCATTGTTTGCAGTTGTTGTTGTTGTTGTTGTTGTCAATATTGTTGTTGTTGTTGCTGGTGCTGCTGGTGCTGCTGCTGGTGCTGCTGCTGCTGATGCTGCTGAGCTGCAAAATTGTTACACGGTCATTGCGGAGGTCGCGCTAACAAAGCTGCCAGCCAAGGCAAAGTTAGAGCAACAACAACAATGGGGCGACAATTGTGAGTCAGTTTAGGAAATTGAAGTCAAAAATTTCGTAATCAAATTGCAGCGAACAACAACAAAAATTACAACAACAACTGCAGCAGCAACGAATAACAATGTGCGGCACTTAGTAATTGTTGTTAATTATATTAATGCAATTGATCAACTTGTTGCTGCTGCTTGTTACAAACAATTATAATTCAACTGAATTGAATAAATCGCGCGCGTTTTAAACGCGTTTTCCGAGCGTTTTCCACGCGTTCTTCGAGCGTCTTCATTGTTGTTTTTGCGATAATTGTTGTTGCTGTTGTTCCAGCAATAAATTGATGTTTATTTAATCTTGAGCTCAACGTCCCGCGTACAGTCGGTCGCACATCACAAAACGGAATGAAGAAAAATGCATAAACAAAACAAAATGTGTAATAATAAAATAATTGAAAATTGAGTTAGTTTCATTTTTTTCTTCTTTTTTTTTCTATGTAATGTAAAATGTTGATATTTTTTGATATTTTTTGTTTTGTTGGAAACTGCCATAAAAATGTAAATGCTAAATGCTAAATGCGAAAATTATAATCAAATAGTGCGCGCAATTTGAGGAATTCAATGCGAAAAAATGAAAAACTTAATGCAAATATGCAGGCGGGAAGAAAAAAATTAAATACGAAAAAAATAGCATAGAAAAATTAAATAATAAAATATAAAGAGCAGAGAAAGAACAACGAACGATTTGAGCTAAGGAAACGGAAACGATTTCAGTTTTCAGCTCTTGTTCACATTGTGGTTGTTGTTTCTTTTTGGCTGCTTCCCGTTTTGAAACGCGTTTTGTGCCAAGGTAAGATTAAAGATATTTTATTACAAATACGATAGATCTAGATATGTATATATATATATATATATATATGTGTGTGTGTGTGTGCGCGCTTGTTAGTTGGGTTAGATGCTGCCATTTGCGGTGTGTAAGCGAGCCAAAGATAAGTGAATACTAATTTAGATGCACATTTGCTGTCAGGGTTGCCAAGTGCCATAAAGATTGCATTTAAATTGCCTGTGTGCAGCTCAATTGAGCTCAATTCTTTGTGTGTCCTTAAAAATAATTCGAGCAACGCTAATACTTAAATTGCATTTAAAATGTAGAACTTCCACAAGTCGCAACTGTAGAACACGATTTTTTTAACTGAGAGAAAATAGTTTTTCTTTATATAATTAATTGATATATAATCCTACATGATGATTAATTATGCCAAGCCTTTGCATAAGAAAAGAAAAAAGTTCTAGATATGACAAGTAAATTTTAATACCATGATTTATTACATTAATTTGAAGTTGACGCTGTCCAAGTCAAATCAGTTTTGCATTTGAGAATTAATTAATGTGAAGCAATTTAAAGTTTAATTTACAATTAGTGTCAACTAAATTATAATGATTATTTTTTTGATTAATGTAGAATAGAGCCCCCACAAATCAGAATGCATTTTTTTACAAATAAAATCTGTGTTAATTTTTAAATGTTTACAAATAATACAAATTAATTTCATACTTTGAAGAAATTTCAAATTAAGTTTTTTTTTTATTTGAAGAAATAATTACAGTTTAATTCCGTGCTAGTTTTTCTAAACGGAAAATTGATAATATTTATTTTTACCTAGTTCGGGGAATGCAAGAATTTTAGGGTGTAAATATTATAGGTAAAGTCTTTGGAAATATTTGACAGTCTTTAAGTCAAGAGCTGGTCCAGCAGTGTCGTCTGAGTCTCTGGGCTACGGCAATAACGAGACGCCTGGCCAGGCTGTTCAAATTAAGTTTTAGATAGGAAAGATGAATTATAAAAATATTATTATTATTTAATGTTATTTTAAGTGGAACAAAGTAGCAAAGTAGATTCCTACAGATCTGCTTACTATAACTTATAATTATTTGACAGTTTATTTTGAAGAAATTTAAAGTTGTATTTGAATTAAGTTGAATTAAGTAATAATTTATAAAAAATATTATTATTTAATGTAATTTGAAATAGAAATCAGTATTCAATTGTTATTTACCAATCAATAACAATTTGATATTTAATTATGAAAACTTAAAAAAAAACAACAATACAAATGTTCAATATTACAAAGAAATTCAATAAATAATATTTGTTAATAATTATATACATTAATTTGGAGCTCATGTCAAAGGCTTGGTTGTGTTGCGAGTCATGTATTAAATGAGAGCAAAGAGAGATATAAAATAAAAGTGTTCAGAAGTGCATTTTTCTCCAAGAGCAATGAAACTTAAAAGAAACAAAGTGAATATTTATATAATATAAATATATTTTATTGATTGTCAAATGTGCTTAACTCATTCTTGTAGTATATATATTCTTGATCAGTCCGTCTGTCTGTCTGTCCGACTAACTGTATGAATACCAAGATCTAAAATCCTTTTAAAGCTAGTGCTACACAATTTGCTAGGTTTTTGTGTATCCCAAGTACTTATAACTTTTTTATTCAATTATTTTGGACCAGATTAAATAGAGTGTATTTTATCTTATCTTGAGAACTTGAATTAATTCATTGTTCTTGATTTCGAGGAAGAAATCTGACAGCAATTCTAAGCTATCTGGCAAAGTAGCATATATATCTTTAATTCATAAATATCTGTTTATATCTACATATATTTTATAACTATTATATAACTATACAATATTTTTAGCAAATCAATAAGTCAAAAGAAAACTATGATTTTAATTTAAGCATTTATAAGTAATGCTAATGGAAACTATCAACATTTTGTTTAGTTAATTCGATTATTGAGCATTCTTATAAAGAGCAGACACTGCGTTTTACGATCTTTAATAGTTTATAATAAAATATGCAAAAGTTGTTAGGCATTTTATAATAGTTTTTGCATTAAATTTTTGTCCATTTGGAACTGAGAAATGCTAAGCGTTTGGCCCAGGTCAGCTCAACTTGGGATAGATTTGTTGCTTGTTTTGGGGTTGCTTGACATTTAACCTGGCCGCACTTTTGGGCTTTTTTAATAGACTTTTTATTAGACTTTTGAATAAGAATATGGAATTATAATGAAATCGTTTAACTATTTTCTCAAAAACTCTTTAAATATTTGACTAGCAATTTGGGTGATTGCACAGGAGAAGAGAAAGGGGGAGAGCGAGGTAGAGAGGGAGGGGCATAGAGAATGGGAAAAAGAGGGAACTTTGGCTATTAAGTGAGTTGTTGTAATGCTTGTTGTTGTTGTTGTCTTGGTCCTGACTGTGGTTGCCAAAATGGCAGCACAATTTCACATTTATTTATTTTTGTTGTTGGCTTTCCAATTTCCCACCGAACAGCACACACACACACACAGACACACACACACACATGCTCCCCTTTGGCTTATGGAGCCACTCTGCCAACTACTCGTACAATCGTGTGCCTACATTTTAGGGTTTTAATTAAATGCAACAACAATGCCAGAAGCAAACAAAACCATTGCACACACACACACACACACACACACACACACACACACACACACACTCTTTTCTCTCTCCCTCCCTCTCTATTTCTGTTTCTCTGTGTGTGGGGGTCAAGAACTGTGACCGTAATGACAAAAGCAACAACGCCCAGTTACGATTTGTGCATAGAAATTAAACGAACGGAATTAAATCATGAATTGCCCCAAAAGATTTGACATGAATTACTTGTATCTACTCGTAATGGCAATTGCAGATTAAACAAATATTAATGGATTACAACACACACACACAAACACACACACACACTCCTAAAATCATATCAGTAAATTGGCCCCCCTCTTCCTGCTTCTCATCCTGCCCTGCATAAACTCTGCAAAATTCCATTTGTAGACTTAATATGCAAGAGTCGATGCATCTAAAATGTTTACCTTGTTCAGAATCGAAAGATTTTCTAATATTTGCTCTATCTATAAATAGCTCTTAGAATGGCAGTTTATATGTTTATTGTAATGAAATTAGTAACAAACATTTACTAAGTTCATAGCAGAGCTTTCTCCTTAAACAGTTCACATGGACCTCTCTATTCAGTTGCCATACTTTATTGGATCAATTTGGACTGCTTTGCAATTAGATGTTTTGAAATCTGCACAGCAAATTTGTACGCCCAGCGTTGCCACCTAATTGCAGTACACAGTTAAGTTGGCTGCGCCTCTGCTCATCATGAAATGAAACTGCATTTATGCTCCACTCTTGTGTATAAGTGTAGTTCATTAAATGAACTATAATTAATATATAAATTGAAAATATTAATAACATTTTTCGTTCAGACTTTTCCCAATGCTTTTACATAAAATTTCCTAAGAATCCAATTATTTGCAATAGAAAATTCTATGGAAATAAGAATTTATTTCTTTATACGAACAATGAAATCAAGAATTTCTTGCAATTGCATTCTCAAGGTGCATTGCATAAGCACAAGTTGACTTTGTCCTGTGGCTCAGTGTAAATATGACATTGAAATGTCTGCAATTACACGTAAACTGGTGTAATCTGATTAAAAATGTCGTTTTATTTGCAACGCTTTTGACTATTTATGAAAGTTCTTGCCAAGAACGGTAACTAGATAATACTTGTAACCGTATTTCTTGTTAATTCCTTTATTAACTTTGTAATAAGATTAAGTTGAAGACGTCGCATCGTTTCTTTATATAAAGTGAGTTTCTTGATGCATTCATAGAATTGCTTGGCATTTCATTGCGAAGCTTTAGTAAATGTTTAACAGTAATAGAAACACTTATTTAACTACAATTAATTCTTTCAGAAATAAGTAAAGTCCTTCTCTTTTGTTTAAACAATAAGTGTAATACAAATATCGAAGTAAAATGTTCTGATTAAAAATTGTATTTATTTTCTTTGCCTTTTTATCCAATTTTTGTCACACTTTAAGCATTTGTAAGGCTTTAAATATTCCTACACAACATTGTTTTTGTTTTTGATTTTGTTTTTTAATTTAACTAAACATTTGTTTTTATCTAACGATAAATTTGTTATTCGTTATTGAACCGTTATCGTTGTCCGCTCCTAGAATTTCGACTGGGATTTCTATGGATAACAACAAATTTCATGGCACATTGGCGCTGACTACTTTGCATATTAATCGTTTTACTTAATTGTTGTCTTCTCCACCCGTCTCTTCCACGCCCCCCCACTCTCCCACGCCCCCGTTTTGAGCAACGGCAATAACAAGAAGCATCCTGGTTAGACGTGCAGAGGCATAATATACAGAGAACACATTGAGACCCCAAAATGAGGCTGGCTTTAGTTGTTGTCGTTGTAGCAGTTCGTAGAGGGGGGGAGGCGGTGCGGGATGGGAGGTAGGTTGTTAAAAGGGGCGTGTTGGGGGCATTGTGTATGGAGACCCACAATGAATGAGTGAACTTAACATTAGGAACGCTGCACGTTGTCCCCGCCGCTCAATGTTCAATGTTCTGGTCAAACAAAAGGGCGCACCAGGCTCCAAAATGCGGACAATGGGGCGTATGAGCAACAGAACAACAACAGCAACAACAGCAACAACAGCGGAGTCTACAACAAGCCAAATAAATTGTAAACATGGGAAAAAACGTTTGCAGCGCTGAGCAAAATGAAGAGATTAGTAAAATGACCACCAGGACACGGCAGGCGTTGAGAACTCACCCTGCCCATTTCCTTTGGTACCCCCTCTTTGGTCAAGCTCTTTCCGCAAATCCCTGGGTTGCCGTTGGATTAGGGGTAGGGGTGAAACGTGGAGGGTTATGTGTGTGTCTGGGGCAGAGAGAGAGAGAGAGAGAGAGGGAGAGAGAGAGAGAGCAGAAGGCAGCCGTCGAAAGGAATGAAGAAAACACATTTAAACGGAGCTACGCTGATCTGACCTGTTCTCTCCTTTTTTGTCCATCTCCGCTTCTATTCCTTTCCGTTTCCTTTTCCCTTTCCCTTTGCCTCCCCTTTAACCATATGCTATAAGCCCGTAGAGTCCGCTGCCAGTTCAGTTTTGGCCATCTTCGTCCTCGTTGCTTTTTATGGCCATGTCAAACACTGCAAATCAGTTTAAACTAACAACTTGGATGGCGGCGGGGCTTCTTCTTCTCTGGCTGCTGCTCCTTTTGCTTCTTCTATTGCTGCTGCTGTCTGTGTTTTTGGGCGTGTCAATGCTTTTGTCTGCAGTGCAGCAGCTGACGCCTTAAACGGACGACATCAACAGCATCGACAATGTCTCATAAAGGCGCATCATGTTTCGATATTATAATCTTGTTAAGCATATTATAACTTTCTTATAAAACATCAGATTTCTTGCATATCTAGTATAATTCATTTAGCTTTCTTTATGAATATGTCTCGTACTAAATATTAGATGCTAATAAATTATTATTATTAAATTTTGGCTTTATAGTGAAGACTTTAGTTATCTTTATCTAATAGTTCTGACTAACTTTAATAATTTTTAGACCCGGTACCCAAAGGGTACAGGGGCTTATGTATTTGTGCTATGTATGTAACAGGCAGAAGGAAGCATCTCCGACCCTATAAAGTATATATATTCTTGATCAGCATCAATAGCCGAGACGATATAGCCATGTCCGTCTGTCCGTCTGTCTGTCCGTATGAACACCTAGATCTCAGAGACTATAAGAGCTAGAGCTACCAAATTTGGTGACAACACTCCTATAATGTGCACGCAGATCAAGTTTGTTTTAGAATTTTGCCACGCCCCCTTCCGCCCACGCAAATCGAATAAAACGTATAACTAGACTCCATATATAGCTACATACTTCAGATTTGGCACACATAATGTGTGCTCATGTCTGGACATTTTGTGAAAATTGCATGAAGATCGGACCATAAACAAAGCAGTTAATAAGATATCTAATTACCACAAGCTCATAGCAGCTTTAGCGACAATTAATTGCATTAAATGTAACAACAACAAAAACAAGACATTCTGTGCGAGTACCCGAGTTCAAGTCTCGGTGCTGACCATTTTTTATTTCACTTTTTTTATATTTTTATAAAAATTAACTTTTTACTATTATTTTATTTATATATATGTTATTAATTTTGCCAATATGTCATAAGAAGAAGAAATAACAACGTTTTGTTAGAAATTTGATTTCAAATATATGTATGCATGTACACGCATATGCAGCAATGCAAAAAAAGTAACGGCATTTCTCTCTCAGTTACCGCCGCTCTCTATTCCCCCTCTCTTCTAAGAGTGATCGATATTCAGAGAGAATCATTGAAGCAATAGAAACTTGCAAAACGGACAATGAGAGGAATGCGAGAATATGTTACGCTATTGTCAGGCTTTGACGTCAGTTGCAATGGCGCAGGTGCTAGAGCGTTGGCACAGCATTCAGGAGATCCTGAGTTCGAGTCTTGGTCGCTTGCTCTTGCTTATTACAAAATATTTGATGTTAAGTGGTGAATATCTTTTCTTTTTTTTTTTTACATGAAAATATGAATGCTGCTTATACAATTCTTTTCGAGTGGAAAAGCATTGCCCTCAAATTAACATATCACGCTTGCCATTAATAATCTTTGTATTATTATATTAATACTTATTGTAATAATAAGTTGTATATAACGGCATAGATATGAATACCGGGTCTTATACTGTCGAGCACCTCGACTGTAATTTTCGACTGGTTATACCCTGTGCCCATTAAAAATGGGCAAAAAAAAGGGTATAATAATTTTGTGCAAATGTATGTAACAGACAGAATGAGGCATCTCCGACCCTATAAAATAGATATATTCTTAATTAGCATGAACAGCCGAGTCGATGCCACCTCCGTCTGTCTGTCCGTCCGTCTGACCGTCTATATGAATTTGGTATACAGAAACCTTGATACTCAGATCAAGTTTATCTTAAATTATGGCCACATTTCTCAACGTAGACACTTTTAAATTAACAGGTACTTGAAGAATATCATATAGAAGCAATGCTGAAAGTTTCATCAAGATCGGTTTAAAAGAAAAGAAAGATAATCAGAACAGAAATAAAAGTGATTTTCCATTGAATCCAGCAGATGTGCAGACGTAAATGAAGTGACGTAACACTCAGCTTTTTATGGAGTATGTAGACACATGCAAAAGTTTGATGCTATAAGCATGCAAAGAATTCATATGCTAAATGATAGTTTGAAAATAGTATTCTTTAATCACCTGTACTGTACTTGCTTCTATTATAATCAAAGTACTTCTTATCAATATATAGAATATCATAGAAACCTGTACAGGGTATTATACTGTCGGTTGCGGTCGACTGTAGCCTTTTCGACTGATTTTATATTATACTATTTATATTAGTTATAATATTATAACTACGTATGTATGTAACTATTAGTTTGGTGTGCACTAATATCTCTAAAATCGCTTATTTAATATTCTTTAAGCTGGAGTTATAAGCCTCAGCTTTTTCATACAAATATCTCAGTTAGTTATTAGCATATTCTGCAAATTTCATAAAAATAACATAATAAATAACTTTGCAATAGCTGAAAGCAATAGAGTATCTTTAAGTCGATCACAAACTAACTAGAATGATTTGTTCTTCGCTTTGTTCGACAGTTTTGTGTGCTAAATTATTGAGCAGGACACAATGTCACAATGAGGCAACCCACACTAACACACACATACAGACACACATATTTATTAGCACACCTACAACTACACACACACACACACACACACACATTCGCTAACTGGTTTCACTTACCTGTGCGCGCACAATTAACCAATTAGCACTTTTTCACTTTTCCTTTTCCTTTTGTGAACGTGAATTTGTTGTTGGCGCGATATATATATTTTTTATTATTATTTTATTACACTTTGTTGCTATTGTTGTAAATGAAAATTTGTTTGCTCATAAAAATTTTAATTGCTGCAACACAAAACAATGAAAAGCCAAAAAACAACTACAACAACAACAACAACAAGAACTTTGTGTAGGGAAATGAAAAATGTGTAAAAAGCGCGAGGGCCAATAAAAATAAATAAAATCAAAAGCAGGCAACGGCAGCAACAACAAAAGCCCCTGCAGATAAAGTGCTAGACAGACAGACAGACGGAGAGACAGGGAGCAAGAAAGGGAGCGAGCGGGTGTGGGAGGAAGAGATAGAAGGTGAATAAAGTGGGGTTTGTTTTTGTGGCTGGATGATAACTCCACCTGTGCGGGATTTTACCAGCTGCACAAGGCAAAAGCAGTTACCAGCGTTGGTTGAGCGATATACATCGTAAGCCTAAGTAAACCCATCGAAACTATCGTAATTATAGTACTTATAGTATAGTATAGTATACATATATGCATTGCATCATCTACTGTTTAATATCTACAATAAGAATAACTCTTCTAAATGTTCTGCTCCAACTATTGCCAAAGAAACTTATTAACCTCGTTACTCAAATGGTACAGGGTCTAACTATCGAAACTATGGAGTGATCTGTGTATATCAATTATTTTAATCAATGCAGTTATTTTTGCTTCTAAATTAGAAACTATTTAAGTATCACATAATAAAGATAAATGTACAATTCATCCCAATGCGATTTAAGTGGGTAGCAAACCCAATTTGTTCTCTAAATCTAAATTCACTTTGTTCTGCTAATTTCAAAAATATCCAAATATCAAAAACGAATCAACACATATTTGAATTCTTTTACAAAATACATCCCCCTTGTGTGGAAAATGAGCTGGTAAAGATTATAAACATGAAAGCTGTGTACAAATCGAAAAAAACATTTCAGTATATTGCATTTGATCGAATTAACATAAAATTTATTTTAATATCTGTAAAATATAAATGGATAATTTCTGGCATTAAATAGCAATAAACACGTACATACGTACTTAAGGAACAACCCTCGCAGCGCTGCCTTGCATCGCGTTCGCTTTGCCTGTCGAATCGAGGCTCAGCGCATAAAATGCGTAAAAAGCAACAAAAAATAATCATAATAAAATAAAATCTTTTGTTTTTATACCACGTTAATTGCAGCGTGCAAAGGGGTATATTATATGCGTTGCAATGTTTGTAACAGGCAGCTGCAGCAGCCTCTTGTTCCGCTTCCATAGTCGAGTCCTTCTGTCTGCTCTGTCCTCTGAGATCTCTAAGAGTTACAACTACCCAATTTGGCACACAGACTTTCAGTAACTGTAACAGTAGCAGTAATTGCTTTGCCACGCCCCAATATTCCTTGTTGAGTCACAATAATCTTCACAACACCCTAGGTTTTCCAGTATCATTAGCAATCCTTCCACTTAACTGCAATGAGAACGAATCAATCAAATTAAATTGATGACTGCTTAAAGGTTTTAAGTCAGTAAGTTGCAAGCAGTTAGAGCTTTCAATACGTGAATACAATTAATTTATACTTCAATTGAATGATGGGTATCTTTGAGTCGAGTATTATTTGTCTTGTGTAATTTTTATTTTCCTGCTCAGTTTTGCTTGTTGTCGTTGTTCGACTTGTGGTTGTTGTTGTGGTTGTTGTTGTTGCTGTGGTTGTTGTTGTGGTTGTTGTTGTTGTTGTAGATGCTTTTCCTTTGCTCGAAACTTTTTAATAGCATTGAAAATGCCCCGAAAAGGCCGCAGAAAGCATTTTGAGATTTGCGACGCGTCCTTTGCACTCTCTCAGTCTGTGGGTGCTTGAGTATGTGGGTGTGTGTGTGTGTGTGTGTGTGTGTGGTGTGCCTATATGGCAACATTTTAAATAATAAGCGTTGTGTGTATTTCACTTGCGTAAGCTGTCCTCCCCCCTTAGCCATCCTCCTGTGCTGTCTCCCCGTCCATATTCTCTCACCCGGAAAACGCAAACATAAATGCGGATTGGCCAAAACCAAAGCAAAGCAAAGCAAACCAAAGGAGTGAAAAAGACAAAACCCGCATCCCTTTTGCGGGCTTGTGCCTCGTTTGGCAATACCCTAACATGTAAAATAAAAATTATCGACCATTGGCAACGATTTGGCCCAGATGCCAAATCTAATCATTTTGGCCACAATAAATTGGCATTCACTTAATACCATTTGTCGTTAGGGTATGCAATATTCGTTTAGAGTAGAATGTGGTTGTTCTGTTATTATTGTGGTTATTGTTATCGCTCTTGTTGTTGTGATTGCTGTTGTTGTCGTTGTTGTCGTTGTTGTCTGCTGCTTGTTAAGTGGCTACGTCCTTGCAGCACGATCTCTTCACGTTTTCCCGGGAGAAACGCACACTCCCTGTCATAGCAGCCCCTCTCACCAGGCCAACCCAAACCAGAACTATGTATATAAACCTACATATATACATATATACATGTATACATTTAAATGTACATATATGTACGTATATATGTATATATATGTGAGTATGTGCTTGGATAAATGTTGCCAGTGTTGTTCCCTGGACATACAATGTGGCACAATTGAAACTGAGGCTTTCACTTCAAGTGCGACTTCAATTACGGGACGAGGACGAGGGCCAGTTTTTATAGCGTTGCCGTTGTTGCCATTGTTGTTCTTGTTGTTGTTGTTGTTGTTGTTGTTGTTACTAAGCAATGGCCACTTGACTTTGTTGCCCCCTCACAACTAAATGCCACACACACACACACACACACACATAGAGGCGCCATAACCGCACACTAAAAAATGGCAACTAATTGAGTTTGGCCAAAAAGTGTTGCGTGCTTTTAAGCGCATGCCACAAAAACTCAATGCTATGCAAGTGTGTGTATATATATATAACTATACACAAGTTTGTGTGTGTGTGTGTGTGTGTGTGTAACCGCGCATTTGATTTACAAGCCAACGTTTCATTATTTTGATTTTCTCTGCATTCGTTTTCTTTATCAACCACGTCGCTGGGGAACTGCAAGCGTACGCTGCGTATACGCAACATTCAAATTGAAATACGCTCGCAACAAAGAATATACATATTACAATTACACACACTGGCTGCTCGCTGCAGGCTGTCTCTGCCACCGCCTCTGTCCCTTCCTCTTTCTCTGACAACAAGCAATTTAAATACAAAATAAATATATCTATATAAGCGATATATATATATATATACATTATATACATTTATATATGTATATATACATCGGTTTTTGAGGCCTGTGAAATGCAAATGGCAGCAACGCATTTGCAATTTCGATGGAAAGTAGTGTCTTAGAGTCATATACATATACATATACATATACATATACACATATATATATATATATATACTTATATATTATATAATATGCACATATCAGCACGATATCAGGTGTAAAGCCTCTATCAGAGCTTTCAGCCTCCACGTGGCAGCTGCCAATCGCAGGCATTTCAATTTACTTGAGGGAAATCCCACAGCTATCTAAACTGACGGTGGGGGATGGGATGGGCTGGTAGATTGGAGGCTGGGGTCTTGGTTAGCGGACAATTATTCAAAATATGGCCAAGGCCGAAATGCTTCCAAGAAGCATATGCAAAGTGAATCTTTAGCATAACAAATGTGCCCACTGGCTGCTTAGGATTAGGAGCAAGATGATGATGACTTTACGTTTCACAACTGGCCCTTCTCTATAACTCTGGGCTTCATGGTGTGGGGGAGTAGGGCGTGGTTTTTGTTTGTGATGACTGGTAAACAAATCGGAAGAGAGCTTGGTGGATAAGAGTGGTGGGGATGGGTGTTGTGGTTGCTGGTGGTTGAGAGAACAATGCGCTGCCGTTTGGCAACATTAATCGAAATTGAATGCTGAATTCGCTGTTGGTTGGCCAGGAAGGAAGACAGGAAGGAAGCACTGCAGCCCAGACCTCGACTCAGGCTTGAAACCAGCAAGAATTCCAGCCGAAATGAACTGAAAACGAGGTCAAGCCTCAACAATAGCTAAAGCGAGGCCAAGAAAAAGGCAGTTGTCTTCGTCTTCGTCACTGGGAGTGATAAGGCTGGGTGTTCGGGGGGCAAGGGTTCAGGGGTCAGTCGAGTTAGACCTGTAGGAAGTCTTATGATTTATTTGCCTAAACAATTGATAGCAAGGAATGCGAAGAAGCAGATGAAGAACTATGGCGACGCGACTCGTTCAACTCGTTGAGTCGAAGACGAAATATGTAAATAGGATTTATGGCAAACTTTTAACAGGATTTTAACACACACACACGCACACCCACACCCACACACACACACACACACGCACAGTAGACTCAGCAGGAGTCGAAACAAGAGAAGTATGAATACAAACAGTTGAACACATATTTATCCAAGTGAGTGGATTTCAACTTGTCGAGTTTTCTTCGTGTGTTTCTGTGAGTGTTCCTGTGTGTGTGTGTGAGTGTGTGTGCGAGTGTGTGCATGTGTAAGTTTCTTTATGTGTCTGTGGCGTCGTTAAGCCCAAAACGGATGTGAATCTCAACTTGTTTTGGTGACGAGCTGTATTTCTCCCCCCTCTCCCTCTCTCTCTCTCTCTCTCTCACTCTTGTTGAGATTTGAAAGTGAATCAGAGATTTGGTTATCTGTAATGCATCTACTCAATGTCTTAAGCCTTCAGTTGCTTTGTGAATATATAAATTCCGAAGCGTAGTTCTTTAACAATGTTTTCTCTTTAAATGGAAATCCTTCTCTTACTTGAAATCTTTAACATTTCTTTCTACATTTGGAATATTTATATAATTGTTATTGAATCTATATTTTGTTTAAGCGTTGCCTTCTATATCTCTTACTCTGAAATATTTGCACACTGACTTGAGTTAGTTCTCTGTTTGCCTTATAATTTATATCGCTTGCTCTGCCTCTCTTGTCAGGATCTTCACTTGAGGTCCGAAAGAAATTGAGTTGCTTTAGTATGGAATTTTCCCTCTTACAGTTATTCTACACATGGAATCGTTACACTCTTCTTAAGTTACCCCAATGCTTATTTACCTCTACCTCTAGATCAATTTCCTAATCGTTAGAGTCACCAAATTTGGCCTTAGCATGCGTAAAGAATATCATATAAAAGCAGTCCTGAAAGTTTCATTAAGATCGGTCTATAAATAAGAGAGATAATCTGATATTAAATGTTGCATTGAATTTCTTGCGCTTTGCTCTTTGCGGGAAGTGTCGTATCACTCAGCTTTTGAACGAATATGTTTACATATGAGAAAGCTTACTGCTATAAGCATGCAAAGAATACATATGCCAAATGAAAGTTTCAAAAAATCAAATACTTAATTTAGAAAACTGCAGAGGGTATTCTACTGTCGCGCTTGCTCGACTGATCCGCATGTTCATCTTCAATTCCTTTGAATCATACGAATCTTCCTTTCAGTTTCGATGCTATACCGTGCTTTCTCTTCTATATTCCCTGTTCAGCTGAAATCTATGCCCTTTCTTCAAGCAACCCCTCTACTTACTTAGTTCTACAACTCTTCGTTGTGTTATTAGAAAATCTACAGCATTCTACATAAATCTGTTAACATATTTCTAGCCTTTTCTGACTTCAACTTCATGAGTTATAAGAAGATTCTTTTTGGATGCTACCAGCGAATTGTGCTGCCATTCTTTACTTTATTTTATAATTTTCATTAACCATTTAATATCGAAATTCCTTTCCTGAATTGTCGCATGAAGTTCATCTGCATTTTGTAAACACAATTGTGTTTCCGCTTGTAAAGTGATTGGCTCGTTCGACTGAGAGGATCTTCTCTTTTAGATTGAAATACCTTAAAAAATAACTCAGTTCATTCGCATTTCATCGTGTCATTGTTGATACAGACGCAACATTAGCTCAGTTGGCTTCTCCTCTTGGTATTCTCCCCCCATTCCCCCCATCATCCTCTCTCTCTCTCTCTCTTTGTTGTACCTCCATGGAAATGTCTCGCAGTTTGTCTTTCGGTTTGTCATGTGAAAATTAAGCCATCGTCCTTGCCAGTTTCCCTCAGCTCATGCTCAGCCTCATCCCGAAAAGCTACTACGCAACTTTTGTTGTATTGTGATTGTTGTTGTTGTTGTTGTTGTTGCTGCTGTTGTTGTTGCTGTGAGTTGTTGCCATTATAAAAGCAGCTCCTTCCTTTCCCCGCCCCCATCATTTGCCAACTGTCGTCTCTGGCGGTATTTACGCTTTCAATAATTCATGCTTAAAGGATAATCAGGATATGCTTGTATGTAAATTTTGATAATGCCATTTGCCTGGCAGGCCTCGCTACTCCCGCTCTCCCGCTCTCCCTCTCTCACTCTCTCTTTGAGTGTGTGTGTGTGTGGCTTTGTGTGTTGGTATTGGTGCTGGCATGTGAACCACACATTGAAGTGCTTCCTCAAGCTGCCACTTTCACACCTTTTTGCTTGGGCCTTTTGCTCTTCTTCTTGCACTTCTTTTTCCCCATTCCCATTTCCCCTTCCAGGTGAGCTGCTTTTTCAGCTGTGTCTGCTTCGTTTTCTTCTCGTAATTTGCAAATCGAGTCCTGAGTCGCCGCCTGAGACGACTAAGCACCGCAGTTAGTCATTCCAGTTATTTACTCATTCATTTCATGCATTTATTCAATGAATTCCCCTCCCCCTACGCCTGCCCCCTGTGACACCTTGACTCTTTCTCCCTCTCTCTCCCTCTCTCTCTCTCTGTCTCTCTGGCAGGTGCGACTCATTTGCTGTTCACGCATTTTGCTTACGCCATTCGCTTTAATTTTTAAACTTCTACCCGCCAATTGCTTGGGGAGCTGTCAGCACGCCCCATGAAATATGAGTCGTTCCCAGGAGTTGCCCCCCGCCCCCTCCTCCCCTTCTCTCACCCTTCCTCACTGCGTGTGTTCCTCTACCATTTGAGTCACCATCCTGCTGGCCTCGATGGCATATGGCTGCCTGAAATTGCTTTCAATCTCGGCAAGTTTGCGGTTTTCAAAGAGTCCTGACGGACTTCCATGACAAAGGGGCGGGGCGAGCAAGGTGGCCAAAGAGTGTCAAGGGGTGTCAGGGGGTTGTGCTGACCAAATGGTGCTCAAAAACTCAGCTGACCAACAAAATTTGCATGCAAGCCCAACAACAACAAAGTTGTAGATTTTCATATGTCGATAAATTAAAAAAAAAAAAAAAAAGAA
This sequence comes from Drosophila funebris, assembly GCA_018901825.1. Taxonomy (NCBI): domain Eukaryota; kingdom Metazoa; phylum Arthropoda; class Insecta; order Diptera; family Drosophilidae; genus Drosophila; species Drosophila funebris. The sequence goes on along the minus strand of JAEIFK010000675.1, from coordinate 54,644 downwards.
AAACAAAACAAAAAAATCTATAGAGAAAATTCAAACAGCAACAAACAAAATAGCAACTGTTACACTACGTGTGTGTGTGTGTGTGTGTGTGTGTGTGTGTGTGAGATGGGCGTGGCAGTTGGCATATGCAAAATATCGTACGAAATGTGTTGTGAAATTCAATTTAGTTGGATTTTTATTTACTTTGGTACTGCTAACTGGTATTCTGATTCTGAGTTGTGCCTCTCAGCTGGCGACTGACACAAACAGGTGCACAAGCTCGTATATCACTCAGGACCCTCATCCCACCACCACCACCACCACCCAGCTCTCCTTTACTCCCAACCACACTTTAACACCACACTCACAAAAGGGTGTGCGTGTGTGCTGGGGTTGCGCTGTTTAATCTTTCTTATCGATCAAATGCCATTTTTCAGTCGCTTTCGTTATTGCCCTGCCACATTTTGTTTGCCTTTCAAACACGATCTCCCCCCCCTTTTTGTTCTTTTTTTTTGTTGTTGTCAACTCCCCAGAGTATTTTCGCATAAATTTACAAACAATTTATGTTATATTAACTATCATTTCGTTATTTACATGAGATATGCAGATTGGGTTTACTTTTCTAATCGATTATCTATCTACAATTCACATTATTCCCCACATAAAACGCGCATTTACATTTACAATTGTTGTTTCTAACTCATGGTAGGAATGTTAACTGAAATGTTATCTTTATGTAGCTGTTAACATTATGCTATGTTCAACAGACTGTAAGTGAGTCTCTTGCATTATTTACATTATTTATTTATTATCTATTTTATATTTATATATTATTTTGAACACAATTTGAGTCGGGTTTGGATTCTATTTGATTCCAGAACTGATTCAACTCTTCGTTGACAAAGTTAACATTTTTGGGATGATAAGTTATTTAAGATATTACTAGCTAAACGTATATTGTCAGTAGAGAATGGGAGCTATACACATTAAACAAAATATATATTTGAAGTAATTATAGTAGGTCTAAAGACAATAATATGTTCATCAGAGCAAAGATTGTTTTTACAATAATTGCGAAATTTCAAAACGTATAAAAACGTAGAAAGGCACAATTACATATTTTTTTGCGATTTTTACACTTTCGCTTTTATTTCCAAATTCATTCATCATAAAATTCATTCATTCCATAATAATTTTTCACACTTTATACATATTTGTATATCCATATTTGTATATCCTATGAAGAATACCATATAGAAGAAATGCTTAAAGTTTTATCTAGATGGGTTTACAAAGATAATCAGAAGGGAAATAAAAGTAATTTTTTCCATTGAATCGTTTCGCTTTGCGGGCAGAACATGTGTGTGAGCGAGACAGCGAACGACTGCGATGCATGCAGACGTAAATGAAATGACGTAGCAGCCAGCTTTTAATCGAGTATGTATATATATGCAAAAGCTTGTTGCTATAACCATGGAAAGGATAAGCTTCTGTTATATACTTCCTTCTATAATAATCGAAATTCTTAATTTTGAAAACTACACAGGGTATTATAATGTTGTGCTAGCTCGACTGATGCGCTTGTTTAATTTTTAAAAATTATAACATTTTTGGAAATGTACAGGCAACAAATTTATGTTATTGAATAAAAGAAAAGAACATAAATATTGACTTAAAATATAAAGATTTTTAAATAGAGTTCGAATCCTGTTTAACAACAAGTTGCGTAAAATGTATTTATAAATTTATGCGCAAGAAATATTTTCAATTATTTAAATGTTCAGTAATATGTATAAACAATTGAAATCTACTCTACAAGACAGATTTACTTAATTATATGTAAGTCTTCATAAATTTAAATAATATTTAATAATGCATATTATTATTAAGGCTATTAATATTTTCTAATACTTGAATTTGTTCTTTCTTTGTGTTTTAATTAATAATATAATTATATATTGCTAAATTTTATTTTAAAAATCATTCTCAAACTATTTTCTATTTTTTGTAAATTGTATTTTAATTGTCAAGCTAAATCAAATTTATAACGGCCTGAATTTAAGTTGGATAAATAAATACATAGTTGGCTTAAACTGTTATAAATAATTAGAGAGATTATTGATTACTTGCATTTACAGTATGAATTTAATTTGTCACTTTGGGATTGTTATAAATAATATCAGCGGAATTGAAAGTGTTACTTGCACACACTTAACTCTGAGGTTTTTTGTCCAACAAAATGTAGGCAGGCAACATTTTGTGCGCCTTAACATGCAGCATTGTGAGCTTAAAATTGCACATTGCAAGAGTCAGCTCAGTTTGTCCCCTGTCCCCTGTCCCCTGTTCCCTGTCCATTGTCCCTTTTCCCCTGTACAACTCACAGACTGTCCTGCCGACTGTTGTCTCTATGGTGTCGCAGTCTGCAGTTAAGTTGCAACTTTGTTGCCGCATTTTATGCGACAATAATTAAAATAGTTTCTGCCTATCGTCACATTACGCATACGCAGCGTTGTCGCCCTCGCTCATGTATGTAATTTATAATGCGATAGCAACTTCCGCGTGGCTGTTGTTGTTGCTGTTGTTGTGTGTCTACCTGGCACTTATGAATATTTGTAGCAACTTCCCCCCTTCGACATCGCTGGCAGGTGGCTTTGCTTTGTGCCAGCTAAAAGCGCGCAATTTGCATAGTTGTAAGTTGGGTGTGTCGCGTGCTGTTGTCTGTCATAAGTTTACGGTGGGGATTTCGGGCGAATGTTTTATGCATGCGTTGACATCGTTCGCAAATGACGTGGACCAACCGGTGAGTCGGGCCAGCCAGTCACGAGAGTTCCCAGTTGGGAACGAGAGAAGAAGCGAGAGAGAGAGAGAGAGAGAGACGGAAGTGGAAGGAGAACTCTTGTTGCAGTCGTTTGGCTCGCCAGTCATAAATCAAAAATAATTACTTTTTGCTGCCCGAGAGCTTAGCATACTTATTTGGGCTCGCTTTGCTCAGCCTATTGACTGGCAATGAAGCCATGTCGTGTCGACTCCTTGGCCCCTGTCCATGCTGTTAAGCGTCCAATTAGCCAGGCCGCCGACACGGACGCTTGTCCTGACGCCGAGGGCGACGCCTCCTTGCGTTGCTTTACGTTGTGCACGCCACCAATTTGAAACAGACTCGTGTCCTTGAGAGCGCGCGAGTGCTAAAGTGTAGCTGTGTGAGAAAGAGAGAGAGAGAGAGAGAGATATGGAGAGAGAGCCTGCAAGCAGCTGCTGTTGTGGTTGTGTCATTGCAACAGCAGAAATCAATCACAGTGTCACTCCCACGCATTCCATGCCACATCATCATCATTATTAACAATATCCTTACACACAACCTGAAGTAAAACACTACTATATGTCGAGTCCTTTTCTTTAATTTAATTTTTGATGTAACAACTGCAATCAGGAATTCCATTCCAAGTATCACTGTATTTTTAGCAGCAACAGAATTGTTGGAATTGTGCATATGCGATGGACTTCATGGGCTGTGCCACGCCTACAGCTGTGAAGTAATCTGCATTTGCTTTAATTTTAATTGATTTTATTTAAGTTATTAATACACTTTGCATTGTATTCTTTCGAATTGTCGTGGTATACCCTGTAAACAGGCAAAGTGAGAAGGCATATACAATAGAAATTAGCGTTAACACTTAGGTTGCTATGTTGACAGATATTACAATTAAACTTTGTACAGTCTTAGTCATTCGATATAATATAAATATGTTTTATCGATAGTCCACAACATCGTTACTATCGTTAGTCTTAAGCCTTTTGAATCTCCTACATATTGTTTTCTAAATCTATAAACTGGGTAGTTGCATTAAATAATCTATTATGTATCTATTTTTATGAACAATGATAGATATTCGAAATTAACTCGAATAATTGTTTGTCGATTGTTTGTACTATTACCTGTACGACTTTAATTTCGATAATAATTAAGAATAATGTTGATACGCTTATACTATTAAAAGGCATGCAACACTGGAGACCTATAAAAAATTAGGAAGAAACAAATTTTGAATATATAATTATAAGGATCAAATCGAGATCTTCCTTAGAAAGAATCATATGTAAAACCTTAAACATTTCTATATATGTTACTATATATATAGTAAAGCAACACTGGAACCAATATAAATAAAAATGAGCTTAGTCAGAGTGAAGCAATTTGTAATTTTATATAATACAATTTTTATAAATAATAACTATTATTTTTAAATATTATAAATTTAACTTTTTGTTTTCTAAAAATATTATTAATATTTGCGTTTTACTTTTTATAAATTTTAACTATTAAAGAAATATTTAAAATAGTTCAGAAAGTGTTCTAAAACAATTGACAGTTATGCAACACTGGAACAAATAAACTTAATGACCAAAAATTTAATTAGAAATTTGGCAACACTAGAACAAATAACTACTCTATAAGAAACTAGAAACAAATATAAATATTATATTAATATTAATTAAGAACTTTGTCGGATTTTGGTAATTTTAAAAGTTAAATATATTTATTTTAATTATTATAAATATGAGCTATTTGGAATATTATAAATATAAGCTATTAAATTTTTTTTTATAAATATAAATTTCAACAATTTATGTTCTTTAAATATAAGTTATTAAGGAATTAATTGAAATTGTTTAGATAGTTTTCTTAAATGACTAAAGAGAGATTTAATGTAATCGTCTAGTGCCTTGATCTTGCCTTTGCTTCTATCGCATATAGGGTATCTTTTAGTTGCAACTATTTGTCACATTTTTTGCTGAGATTATGTACATATTTTTTTTTGCATTTTATTATTTTGGTTTTCAATTTCAAATTCAATTTGTCGCAACGTGCACAGGACCTGGAAGCTTAAAATAATGAAAATAAATACAATTATAAGGCAAACGAAAAGGGAATTAAGCGATGCGATGCGATGCGATGCGATGCGACGCTTGGTAGGGCAAATGCCGCAGCAGGATCGTCACGTACCCAGCACACACCCCCCGCCCCCTCTAAATCCCTCAAACCACCCTCGCTTCACATCAGCAAAAAACAAACAAAAACAAAAAAATGAAAACCCCAAGAAAAATGAAAGAGAAGTAAAAAGAAAGAAAGGGAAGGAAGATAACCCTCTGATGTCGACCCCCTGGCAATCACGTTGACAGGCAACTTGAAGACAGTTTTAAAATAATTTTCATTCGTCGGGGCGCTGAGTGACTTTTGATGTGGCATGCCCCCTTGTCCGCCTCTTGGCTCGCCTGGTCAACACTTGGGCCAGAGATAAGAGTGAGTCGCATTCTCTTCCTATCCCCCCCCCCACCCCACTACTCTCTTCTCTTCTCTATATTTTTTTGCCATATCAGCAAATTGCAACGACAAGCGGCATTCAACGCACTGGAAACCGTTTAAAGTTTGCAACGTGTTCGCACGCATTTTGGGCTGTTGTTGCCACCTTGCCCCGCCCGTGCTGTGCCACAGTCTGATCTGGCTTTCAGTTGCCAACAGCTTGCAACTTGCTTCTGGGCAAATTCAATTTCCTAAGTGTTGCAAGAGTTGGCAGCGGCCAGTGGCTAATGCTAATGCAGTGCTCAACAGCGACGCCGACAGCGACTGCAACTGCGACTGCGACTGCGGCAGCGAAGGCTTAGAGTCGTGTTAAGCGTTGAATGAATGCATCCGCCGTCTGTTGTTCACCTGTTGTCCTGTCCCTTTGTCTGCTGTCGCTTGTTGTAACTTGTGACGGGCTTTTGTTTGCCACTCTAAGCTGACTGACTGCCAACACATAACCTGCCACACACCCTCCCTTTCCACCAAGCCCACCTTTCCATGGGGAAGTCCCTCTGCTGTTGCACCCCCCTTGTACGTACGCGACTTGTGCACCAAAAGTTTTAAGCGGAAACATTCCAAAGGCGCCAAGTCCGGCAAACTAAAGCTAAAAGTAGGTGAAAGCCATACAGGGCGAGAGGAGATGCAGTAGCGTGGGGGAAGAGAGAGAGAAAGAGGGGGGAGGGTTTATGACAGAAGGGTTTTAAGAAGTAAAGGTGCTTGCCACAACGGTGCATGTGCATGTTCTGATATTTTGCTGAGCCGCATCAGCTGCCGTTGCATTGTTTTGCGGTTCTGCGCAACTTTTGCGAAAATTTCGTTTACCATTCTCTGCTATTTTCTCTAAGAATCTTCTCTCTCTGCCGCTCTCTCTCTCTCGCTCTCTCTTCTATTTCTTCTCTTCTGTTGTTTGTTGCATTTAATCATTTTTATTGTTTGAATTTTGCATTATATTACGGTATATACCATAAAATATACCACACATTGTATTTCACAAGCAACAACAACAGTTGGACGCACTTCATTATTATTATATTACATTTTCTATGCTTTTGGTATTTATTTGTTTAAGTATTTATTGTACTTCTATTTACTGCTAGAGCAGTGCTTTTAATTTGGTATTTTAAGTATGAAACATGGTATAAAAAGCAACAGAAAGTTATTTAAATTTCAAAAAATCAGGACTATCCAAGCTGTTGGTATTTTTTGTTGGTATTTTTATGTTCAACATATCATCATTCTCCAATCATCAATCATTTCATTCTCCATTAAGGAACTTCCAGTTTATTCCATTTTTCACAGTTAATTTGTTCTTGAGACAATAATTTCCAATTAGGTATTTATTTGGTATTTTCAAGATATTTTCGTTCGTATCCTGTCTGAGATTAAGCAATATACTGCACTTGCTATCATTTAAGCGACCGTAAAAGTTTATTTTGGCTATTGGTATTTTTTTCGGTATTTATTTTAGTATATACCACATAAAAGTACGGCAAATTAAACAGCAACAATTTGATAGTATTTGACAGAAGTATATTTTGTATTTTGTTTTATTTCCAGTATTCATATAGTATTTTTGTGGTATATAATTGGTATTTTTACTATTTTTTGCATAAATTTCGCTGTCTGTTTAAATGAGACTTCAGCTTGACATGTTGCCATGCCCCATGGTGCAATTTGCAGCGCATCAAATTGTCACAAATCAAAAGCAAAGTGAAGGCAAAACTCAAATTCAGAGACAGAGACAGAGACAGAGAGAGAGAGAGAGACTGAGTGAGAGTGAAAGGGAGAAAGGGAAAGACAGGAAGCAGAGCAATGATTAAGCCATTTGGTGTTAATCGCAAATCCGCACGAAAAATCTATGCTCAAATCTATGGGCAGGATGTGGACATGGACATGGACACGGGACATGGGACATGGGTTCTGGGATTGCTGTCCAATGCAGCTGCCAGCAGGGAAATGCGTGTCTCATTCCGTTTGTGTGTATGTTTATGTGCGATAAATACACTGATGCAGGCATTTTATCAGTCCGCAAAACGTAAAGCGAAAGTTTTGCGCTTTGGCGTTTCATTAAAGTTGCTGGCGCACAAAAGTATGCTACAAAATACGAGAGCACATATGAATATATATTTGTGTCTATCTGTCTGTCTCTCTGCGTGCGTGTACTTGTGTGCGTGTGTGTGTGTGTGTGTGTGTGTGTGTGTGATGTGCCGTGGCAAAAGTTGTAGCCTGCTATCAGTTACTTTCACAATGAGCAAAAGAGACGGCAGCAGAGACAACGGCGACGTTCACATTATGAAGATAAGCCTTAGAAAACAAAAAGGCCTCCCCTGCCATCTGCGTTCCCCTTACAATTTTCCATCCCTCATCCAATTGAAACATTGGCTACACTTTGCCTTAGTCTCTCTCCCACTCCTCTCTCTCTCTCTCTATCTCTCACTTCTCCTTTGTATCTGTGAGCCAAAACGTTTTGACTTGTCCTAGTCTCGTTGCCGTTTGCTGCTTTGCTTTTTATACTCTTGTTAAGCAAAATTGTTATGCCCTGCGTTGTGAACTCTGTCAGGCATCTACTTACATTCATAAGTACACAAAAGGGTATTCATTACTGATCAGCTTAGGGTATCGCCTGTCTTACATAGCTTTCGTGTCTTGGCCCAAACCAAAAGCCGCTCAGTAACATATTGCACACAATATCAATAAAGAGTTCACTTTGAAGTATATGTCAGTTTCATTTCGTTTACATTACCTTTATAGGGTATTCCTGCTGTGACTAGTTGTGTTCCATTTAATACCCTGCATAAGCTTTATGTATATAAAAAATTTATTCGCTATAAAGCTATGCAAATTTATGTAAGAGTCTTATGAGAGACTAGTTACGACAGCCTTGTCCCACTGTCGTTCTGCATAGACTTTGAGAGTCTCAATCTTAGCCTGCGATAGTATCGCGATACTAATGCGATACTATTGCTGCTCATCAAGAGACAATTTACATTTATATTTGATGCATTTGAATAATATGTATATTAAATTGGACAACAGGACATTGAAATTGTGCAGCTAAGACGAAGCCAAACTGATTTCGCTCATATCGATACTATCGTGCATACTATCGTGCATATTATCGTGCATACTATCGTTAGAATTATCAAAATAATATATCTGGTATTTGTAATCTAAACAGATGTATTCCACATAAGATTACGGATTAAGCTGAAGCTAAAACTATTTATTTATTAGATTTGTCTAAAATACATTACAATGAAATATATAATAAATTGGACAACAGGACCTTGAAATTGGAAAGTTAAAACAAAGCTAAATTGATATCGATGTGTATCGATACTATCGCTAGTAATATCGTTTGTATTTTAAAGCTAGTTAACTAATAAAAGAAAAGTTCTCTACATTCAATGATGGCTTAAACAAAAGTTGAATCACTTTTTTCTTTGGGGGCTTTAAGCTTTTACAGAGTATTTATAAGTTTGCCAATTTATAGCTACAAAAACTCTTGATTTTTTTAGTTCTCTTTTTTTTTGCATATTTATAGTTGTGGCTTTTAGTGCCCAGCAGCAGCTCATCCACAAAATGGGGCTTCTTTTTGGTCCCGTATCTGCTCTTTCCTCCCACCAAAAAATTGAAATGAAAGTTGTAACTTTCACTGTGTGTGTCTTTCTATCTCTATATATATGTGTATATGTATATATATATGTGTGTGTGTGTGTGTATGCTGAACACACACAAATCAAAAACTTTTACTTACCCCTCCCAAGACACAGCTTCAGCATCAGCATCAGCATCAGCTTCTGCTCTCCCCCGCCTTCTCTGCTTTTGGCCGTAGACTATTAACTGCTGGCACGCCTCATTCAGCTCATCCTCTGCCAACGCCCACAGACTGTTGGCCAAAAACACACGCACTGGTAACTAAGTTCATTTATCTATGAGTTTTTCGCATAGTTGTTGTAGTTGTTGCCTTTTAACTTTGCCTTTGTGTCTTTGTCTTTGTGTTTGGGTACATTTTCATTTAACAGCCGGCCTCTCCGAAATTTAAAACAATATTTACGCGCTGCATCAACAACAACAATAACAACAACAGCAACAACATTGAGATGAATTGCAACAACAATTGTAATATTTATTATATAAACAGCATAAGCAAGTGGCCCCAAAAAGCAGTCAAAAACAATACGTTAACAACAACTAAAAACAGGCAACGACGACATTAAAAGCGACACCAGAGACTTCAACTGAGACTGAGATAGAGATAGAGACAGCAGCTGGTGAACGAGACAGCAACAGGGATGGAGACAGTTATTGAGTCTAACAGAATGAGACTGAGAAATGGCATTGGACTCTGACTTGGTTAGGGTAACGAACAAGAAGATGTGAACCGAAAACGAGCCTCAAAAAGCGCTTTCAAATTTTCGTCAACAAGAAACAGAAGAGTGGAAAGGCAAAGGGCGAATGGCAAGGGGGGGGAGGAGTGGTGTTGCAGCTGATGATGAAGTATAAGTGAAAGAGGAAGAGGATGAGAAGTGACTGCCACTCACTGTACAGTTAGTATGTTTGTTGTCATTTGCTTTTTACTTTGCTTTCATTGCTTTCTTTTCTTTTTCTTCTCTGTTTTCTTTTTCTTTTTTTTTTTGAAGCTTTATCAGTCGCAGTTTTTGGCTGAGTGCTTCATGGGTGTAAGTGTGTGTGTATTTGGGTGTGTGTGTGCTTGAGTGTTGCTATGTCTTTATTGCTTTAAGTAAGCAATTTGAAATTTGAGCTGCGACAACAGTAACAGTAACAGCAACAACAAGTACAACTACAAAGGACGAGAGCACAAAGACAAGTTCACTTGATGTTTGCTGTGAGTTACTTCAAAATGTATTTGCACATTGTTTAACTGAGCTGAATGAGTCAATGTGTAGGTGTCTGTGAGCTCGTGATTTAAGGGTTAATTTAACATAAAATTAAAAGCAGTTTTCTTAAGGAACTCAACTAAACTTCGCCACTGACTGATGGCCGCTCTGTGAAAATTGAAAAGCAAAAACATTTTGAATGCCATCGTGGCACTCGACTCAGCAGAGCCTGAAAAATTTCTAATTACAATAATTAATGTTAGAAGAGATGGAGAGCATGAACGAGGGGGGGGGGCAGAGATACAGAGAGAGAGAGGGAGAGAGGGAAGAGCTGGCGTATTGCCAGGACTTTGCCTGAGGAACGTCAAGCGACGACAATGGCATACAACATGTCGTATACTCAATTTCCAGCAAGCGACGTGCGCTCACGTACTACCATCAGCAGCAGTAGCAGCAGGCAAAGGAAGTGAAGGAAGTGAAGGAATCTTTCCTATTACAGGAGGGGAGGTGAAGTGGAAACGGGAATGGGAGTGGGAGTGGGAGTGGGGGTGGGAGTGGGAGTTGGAGCAGGAGGATAGCAGAGAATAGATGATGGCGGTGTCTTCCTCTTTAGGCGCTCATCACATTTGTCATGTGCAGTGCAACGCAACATTCACACGCCGACATACAAATAAAATTCATTTAAAGCAGATAGCAACAACAACAACAACAACAACAACAGCAACAACTGTAAAGAAAGAAAAGAAAAAAATGCTGAGATAGCGACTATGCGTTGTAATGATTATACATAGAGATGGAGAATCCAATGCTTTGCAATTGACAGTCGAACAGCAGGTGAGGATGATGATGATGATGATGATGATGATGTTGATGTTGCTGATGTTTCTGATGATTGTGGCAGGCAGAAACTACAAAAAAACAAAGTCATAACCTCATAACGGATACCAACAGCTTTTTGCCTTACAAAAGTGAATTCATAGAAATGCACTCAGAAGCCAAAGATGAAATCGTAGTACTTCCTTGATTTCCGTCTAAAACATAAGCTCTAACAGCATTCACTTGGATCCCTCTGCCAAGCACCTTAAGCAAGTTGGCTTAAGTTGACTTTGCTTGCCTTACACTGACTCTCGATATTCGATTTGTAACTTGTATTTTGTGATAGTGTTCAGTGTGTTATAGTATATATCTGAGCCACGTTCTTCTTGGACTTAGCAGACCAATTCAGAGAAATATATAATAAGTCCACACGGATTTGTACTTCTCTCAGCCTTGGCTACCGTTTAGGAAGTGGCTTTCCAAATGGTTTCTTCCTTGCGCGTGGTTTCCCTTACAGATTTCATTCTCCCTTTTTTCTTCTTGGGAAGGTTGCTTTCTAAACTAATATAAATAATTTTTGAACTGTTTACTTTTTTTTTTATTTCTACAATTTGGTCATGTTTGTTAAATTTTTATAATATTTATATATCTCTATTTTGATTAACTTTTGTATTTTAATATTCTTTTTTATTTTCAATTTTTATTATTAATAATTATTCTTTTTGAATTGATCGATTTCCCTGACTTTTCTGATTTCAATAACTTTGTTATAATTCTAGATTTATTTTAATATTATTTTTAACTTCTCTAATTTTATTGAATCGGCATAGTTTTTAAGCAAAGCTCAGCTCAAAATGTTCAATCTATATTGAGATATCTTATAGTCGGTTGGATTTTAAGTTTATCTACTTAACTTTAGTAATGGCAACTACGATCAATTTAATATTACAAATAGTATAAAAGTGGCTCTTAAGTAAATTCGTATCTTATCTATCGCGCACAAAATAAACAAGCAAATGTATTGCAAATTCGAGTATCGGTAATTGTAATTTGTATAGCATTTACTGCTTGACGAGCACAGGTGGAACAAATGTTATAATACCTAATAGCACTATAAACTAATTAACTTCTAGTTATCTTCATTACATATTACACATTACGTATACGCAATATGCATTCAAATTTTGTTTAATTACATTTGTTTAAGTCTAGTCACTAAATTCTAATACAGAGTCATCGCTGCTGTCGCACAGCAGCTTAAGCAGCTGCAATATATATTAATAATAATAAGTCATGATAATTTCATATGTGCAACGCGTCGTATGCGCAATGTGCGCGCTCGTTTCTTTTTTTTCCCATATGTTTACGTGTCTGCATTTGAGTTAGTGAGTTACTCAACTACCGAACGTATGTCTGTCTGTAACTGTAACTGTGTGTATCTATACGTGTGTGTGTGTGCGTATGTGTGTGTGAGTTTGAATTAGCACATGTACGTGTCACATTCAGACAACGTCGCGATAGCATCGCATTTGCACATGCCGAATGCAAATAGCGACTACCGAGTACCGAGTACTCAGTACTGAGTTCTAAGTACCAAGTACCGGGTACCGAGTACTGAGCTCCAAACTACCGACCATCAAGTACTTTTCTCACATTTTCAGTACTTTGTGCATCTCATCTATTTGCCCTTTGGCATTTCCTTTTGCCATTTGCCGCCGTCCACGGACACTCTGCTAAATTTACATGCAACGCACGGCGGCGATTTGCGTGCAGATTTGTCCGGACAGCTTCCGATATAAACACTTATACCATTAAAGTCAAATCTGTGAGGGATTTCGATAAAAATAATGACAATTGGATTACTCTTCTCTTGTAGCATTGCAGCGTTTATCGATAACAACATCAGTTTCTTAGTTTGCCGTAATTTCAATAATAATGTTATAATTGTGATAATTACAACAAGTTTAGAGCAACTTGATACTATAAAACCTACAGTTCTGCCTAAATATAAATGAAATATTACTCAGTTAATGTTATCGATAACATAATTTCTCGATTTAATCAATGATTTAATAAATTTGAATAATAGTAAAGTCAAATTCAGATCAGCCTGAGTTCATGTCTTAAAAATTTTTCCGATAAAATGTAAATACTATGCAGTACAGTTATCGATAACAGCAGTATTCACTCAGCACGATTAAGCAACTTAAAAATAAGTAATTATATTCTTATTAAGGTTCAACAACTCAATATTCTATATTATTTCCCTCGAATAATGACGGTTAAGTTTATCGATAACAGCATCGGGTCATTCTTCTTAGCTTGTCTTCGAATATTAATTATACTAAAGTCAAATCTAGAGTAACTCGACCCTATAGCCATATCATATTTCTCTGCTGGCTATGACTTATTAAAGAAATTCAAAGCAATGATATCTATCGATAAAAAAATCGATTCATCTAAAATAAATATTCTTAACTGAAATACTTATTAATAATATATATTAAGTATTATTATATTATTGACTGATATTAAAACAGTTAAGTTTATCGATAACACCGGCAGGTGGTTCTCCTAATTTGCCTGGAATAATTGAAAGATCCCAATACAAATATTTAAATATATGATAGAGATATTTAAATTCAAATAATTCTTTAATTAAATGTATAATTTTTAATCGATTAAGGATCCCAGCTCTCTGTTGTCTGGAGTTACAATTACTTCCTTGTGTAATTTATCGATAACAGCAATCGGCAGCTTTCATAATTTACCAAGAACAATGATGGCATTTCAAAGTAAATACAATTTTTAATATCGAATCGAGAACAACTTTAATATCGATTGTATTGACCAAGATCTTTAGCATTCCGTTGTCTGTCAAATACAATGACCCCGCAAGGTATACTATGCCGTAGAGCAGCAGCCGCAGCAGCCGCAGGAGAAACAGCAATAGTAGCAGTAATAGCAGCTTATCGATAACAGGCATCGGGCACTCTTCGGGCACTTAATTCTCAATTACCAATGGGGCCAAAATGTTTCGCAATGCGCAAAACTTTTGGTCCGTAAAAAACTGAAACTCAAAAATTGTGTACAAATGCCCCGGAGTGCAAATGGAGGCCACAGCTCTCAGTGTACACACACATACAAACACAGAGTCATACATACACCTTCACATAGAGAGGGAGTGAGTGAGGGATAGAGAGAGGGAATGAGGGAATGAGGGAATGAGGGGAAGAGGGGAAGAGCAACGCCATTGGCGTCTTTCCTTTTATATTTTATAAATTGTGTGAATTTTAACACTTGATATTCTTTTAATGAATTATTTGCCCCACAACGTTGTCGACATTATTTAAATTTTTCAACTATTTTGCATGCCCAACAAACGTCTTTGGCCAATGGCCAGAGGGGGTGCGGCTAGGCGAGAGAGCGGGGCCGTCGGCAATAGGCTGTAAAAGTCAGTTGCAAAATGGGCAGCCAGTTGGGAAAAACTTTTCAAGCAAATAGCTTGCAATTGAGTTATTTATTGTGTGTGTGTGTGTGTGTGTGTATGTGTATGTGTTTATATAGATGTGTGTGTTGCCTGTTTGTATTATACATGCGTGTGTGTGTGTGTGTGTGTGTGCATGTTGGCCAACACAAAAATGGCCAAATTACCGACCAGACGAGCGACCATTCCAGCCAGCGAGCCAACCAGCCAACTTCTTCTCCTGTCCCTTCTTCCCCTGCTTCTTCTACGGCTTCCCTCTTCGTATTCCCCCATCTCGCCCCACTCTTTGCTCAACTTGCCTTGGCTCAGTATTCGTATTCCTCATCATTTTGTTGCCTGTGCTTTGCCGCTGGCCAACGGCCGTTTTGTTGGGCTTTGTTTTGTTTTTGGTCTTGTGGTTGCCACTTTTGATTGTGCTGGCCATAATATTTGTTGTTGTTGCTTCTGTTGTGCGTCCATTGTTATTATGTATTTGTCTATGCGCCCGAACGCAATTTGCAGGCAAAAGAAAATAAAATAAAACAACAGAAATAAAATAAAAAAAAAGAATGAAATGAAACAAAATGTAGCGAAAATTAAAACGCTGAAATGTTGTGTCGACTGGCAAAAGGCACATGGCACACATCAGGATACAGAATTCAGGATTCAGGATTCAGGACTCAGGATCAAGCCGAAGGCTGCCGCTCGATTGCCTTTTTACAACACTTGCCACAGCACTTGGCCATTCATACACACACACACACACACACACACACACACACAAACACACACACACACACACACACGCTTAAACTCACGCATACATGGGATGCGGTGAGCCACAGAAGACGCTTTAAAAGTTCATTGTTTAGTCCTCGCTGTTAGGAATGGGTAGTCGTTACTCTCCCTCTCTCTCTCCCGCTCTCGCTTTCTCTTTCTTTACTCATCTGCCACTCCGTTCACTCCATTCTATCGGCTAGCAAATCCGTTTTAGCCTTCTTTTGGCCACCTTAAGAAAACTTGGCCATAAACTTTCGCAATGGCGCCGCAAGTCATGCAACACACGCCCATTTGAAGGCAAATGTATTTAAGCAAAGTTTTCAATGTTTCATGTGGTGGCTACAAAGGGGCAACAGCCCCAGGGGCACAGGGTACGGGAAGGGGGAACCTAAAAGAGAAGGTGCAACGCAATTGGTGTGAGTGCGTGCATGCGTGAGTGAGTGTATTCGCCAAGAAGTCCACAGATCCAAGAATCTTTGTCAAAAAAAAAAATGGAGATGAGTATATTCATGGGAACTCATGAATGTATTCATGAATGCACTTGTGAGTGTTTGTGAGTAAGCTTATGAATACTTGTGCATTTACAGCGTGAGCTCATCAAACAGCATATCACGAGTTGGAGGACGGCAGGTGTCATACAACTTACGAATGCATTTATGAATATCTGTGATTGTATTCATGAATACTCGCAAATTTTAGGCCGCACTCTTTTTTATGCGGAAAGGAACATAATGCGAATGACTAGGCAATGAGTTTATTCATGACTAGTGAGTATATTCATGAATACTCGTTAATTTCGAATGCTTTAAATACTCTATTTAAAAAATGCTTTAAGAATTATTGAAATTGATTTCATGGATATACTCGAAAGTATTCACAGTTGAGCATTGAAGAATGCCGTCAAAATGAATACAAGTGAGTGTATTCATATATTTAGCAAGACAATTAAACTGCTCATTCATAACTATATTTACATATGTCTGAAGGTATTCATGATTATTTGCGAGTCTATTCACGGCAGCTTGTTCATGAATGGCAGTCAAAATGCAAAGTGAGTGCACATCCAAACGAATAAATGAATAACTGTGCAAACAGGTGTGAGCAATCATCAAAAAACAGATTTATCAAAGAGCCATATGGCTTTAAATGCGCTCAGACAAGGGCCAGAGGAAGGCGACTCTGCGGCAGGGTGTTACACTGGCACAGTGGGGCAAAGGGTGGCACTATACAGTCGGTTGAATGGTGAGATGGACCACGGGAGGCGGAGCATGGGGGGGTAGCCAAAGCATCACTTGCTGTCGGGCAGTTTTTCGCTCGCGAAATCAACGAAATGTTAAATAAGCAAAACGTGACTTTATTCGCAAAATGATGAGGCCAGCAGGGAGGCAGGGAATGGGTCAGGTTGACAGGGTGGCAGGAAGGCACGGAGGCGGGGAGGCAGGGAGGCATTCGGTAGGCAGCATAACGATAGGCTAGGCAAGCTGCGACTCCAGGCCAGATTCTGGCAGCTTAACACCTTGCTAGGCAATGCCGTTGCTTTTTGTTGGGCTTTAAGTGCTGCTGGCAGCTGACAAAACCCGAAAATATATTTATACACACAAATATACTCTGTAAATACACTGAAAGAAAAGCAAGGTCATTTAAAACAAACAAAATGTAAGTCTTTGGATAATGGGAAATACACGGAGTAAGGCTGAATAGAATTCGATAATGATATTATAATTAAGAAAAATTTATAAATATTGAATTAAATTATAATTAAATATAAATTATAGTAATAATATTACTATTTTTAATTTCAAATATCATTTAAATAATTGATAAAAAAGCGTAATAAATGCATCTACATTTATGATTACATTTGTAGTAAATTGGAGAAGGATATATTTTGAAACAGTTAACATACAAACATACATACAAACATCATACTTAAATAAAGTTAAATTACTCTTTACATAAATAAATTAATTAAAAAATTCATCATCTGCGTTTTTATTAAAAAAAATATGAATTAATAATTTAACTAGAAGATGTATTAAATTCATGTAACATTAAGATTAACCTTAGTAGTAAGAAAGTAAACAGTTAGTAAGTGACTTACTTGAATTAAGTTTTAAATAATCTCCAAATATACGAAGTATATAAATTTTAAATTTTAATTCTCTAATTAATAAAAATATAGTTGTTAATTCAAGTTTAATTAAAAAATGCATTAATTAATTTAAACATAAAATTGTATTTTAAATAATTTGTGGTACAAAATTATCTATTTTTTATTCTTTTTGTAAAAACATAAAGAATAGTTCTTAAATTAAGTATACAAAATTTGAAAAATTCATTTCCAGTGGAAAGTATTTATAAATAAAGAATAAATATTACTATATATTAAAACAGATGTTATAAAATATATATATGATCTTAGATCAAGCAGTTTGTTATAATTCATGGATTACGTAATGTAAAATCCAGAGTATAATCAAGTGCACATAATTCTACCACAAACCGAAGAATTCTTTAACAAATGCAAATATATTTAAATCAATTATCTACCTAAGGCTTTACTTGAATTAAGTGTAGTTTTGATATAATATTTATTAATTAAATTTAAATTAATATTAAATAATAATGACTATAATTATTAATATTGAAAAATACTTTACTTACTCTTAAAGATAAGAAAACTAAAATTATATAAATTTTGCATATTTCATAACGTTTTTCTCCCAGTGTAGGCTGTATAAGTAGAATTGTATGTATGTTTATACAGAGAAAAACATGCTAGCCAAAAACTGCTGACAGCATTTGCAAAATTGGTCTGTTGAAATGGGCAGGAGAATGTTAAAGGTACAGGGAATAGGGGAGAAGGAGAGTGTGATGACAGGTGGTGGGTAGGAAAGGAGACAGTGCGTCTGACAGGCGTGGTGGTATTAAAGCTGCCATAAAGCTCACATCGATGCTCCAATAAGGCCGCTCCTATGTCAGTTCATATGTGTTTTTTTTTTCGGTTTTTTTTTGTTTTATTAAAACCAAAGTTTGTCACAAAGTGTCACAGTGAATTGAAAATTTCGATTTAAGCGCTGCAAATCTGCAGAAGCCGACGCAGAGACGACCGCATTGACCGCAGAACAGAACCACAGCTATAATATCACCATCAACAACAATAGCAACAATCGCAACAATAGCAACAACACAAACAACGAACACAATGAAGCAAAGCAAACCAAAACGATGATAACTGTGTCAAGTTGCATGTCAATCAAAAATAAAGCTCTCAATCTGATTGACCCCATCTCCTAGCTTCCACACACCAAGCGTTCTCAACTTGTCAATTACATGATAATCGCTTTAGGTGTTAGTTTCAAAATATAAACAGATTTGTGTATTTTACTGATTTAAACTACAATTTGAAATCTCACTTTTACAACTTTATAATTATATTATGTGGGTGTCTGTGTGTGTGTGTGTGTGTGTGTGTGTGTGTGTGTGTGTGTGTGTGTGTGTGTGTGAGTGTGTGTGTCATGTCAACAGTTGGATAATAATTTAATAAAGCCAAAAGTGTATCAAATGTGCGAAACCTTTGTGGTAACATTTTACGAGTTTGTCCATCAACTTGGCTTCTCTTACGTATTATGGCTACAACTTCATTTTATGGCTTCCAAATACTTTTTCTTGTGTCGAAAATTCTTTAGCCAAGTCATTCAAATCATGTTGATTTATGTTAATATTAATATATACATAAATATATAATATAGAGCAATAGTGGATGCTCTCATTAGCTGTTGTATGCTGTCAGCTATCACATAGCAATTAAATAGTGAATACTTTGATATCATTTTTACACAATCTCAAGGTTATAATTTTATTTTATGTTAGATTTGATTTTTTTTTTTTAAATACCCAAATACTTTGGCACAAAATGCTTAATGAAAGAGAAACCAATAAGAGACAATGAGTTGTACTCATAAATAGTTAGGTCTATTTTGCATGCGCTTATTAAATTTTATATGAGAAAGTTTGGCACACTGTTCCGAGCCCTTTTCCTTTTTAATTGGCAGCATATATTTTCCAAATATGTAATTTAAAATAAAATTGTTTTCTCATTATATGCTTACATAATAATTTCAACTATAGTTTTATTTTGTTTACGTTTAGTTTTATTGCTAACAAAGCATCATCTAAAATACTACACTGTTCATACAAACATAAATTAAAAAAAAAGAAGTAGGAATATATAAAAGAATATCACATTAGAAGTAGTTTAACTCCAATTTGCGCCAGTGTGCGACTAGTCTTGATACTGTCAATCAGATCAGATCAGTCAGTTTAAAAAGCACAACTAACTAAATCCATCAAATATATTTCTGAAGTAAGCTTAAGCTTTGGATAATTATTGTAGATAAGTTGAAATCAATGTTTCTATA